>OY292395.1:19582005-20249462 GCA_958496205.1 Idaea biselata | reverse complement strand
GTATGTAACAAATATACTCCGGTACAAAAGATATTTGAAAAATTTTCACTGAACTGGGCGATGAATTCGTACCAAATTTTCAGTCAAAAAAAGACACACTCCGTCGAGCTAGAAGAAATTTTCTAAACTTGCAAAGAACAGAAGTTACTAATTTAAATGATGTTAAAATCCCTGAAATATTAGCAAAAGATTTTCTGTTATGTGAAGATGGTACAGACGATAATAAAATATTAATATTTTGTCCTATGATGACGAGATCCGCTTTAAAGACACTTCAAAATAATTTATTTTTTATCGATGGTACGTTTACAAGGACTCCTAAACCATTTTCCCAAATAATGTCTATACATGTTAACCTAGGCAGTAGTAGTGAATCTGTACATGTGGTAGGGGTAATTTATGCTTTACTGCCTAATAAACTTCAGCATACTTATGAACGTTTTTTTGAACTATTGAAACAACATTTAGAAATAAATATTACAAATATTAAGTGTGACTATGAGGCCGGGCTTATTAACGCAATAAAAAATGGTTTTCCGCATATTAACGTGTCCGGATGCTACTTCCATTTCAATAAAGCTGTATGGAAAAAAGCAGACACTTTAAAGGCAGATTATAGCATAGAATCGAGGGACATAATAAGAATCTGTGCAAATTTCCCCCTCTTACCTGCAGATCGCTACACTGAATGTTGGGCGTACATTAAAGAGCATGCTGGAAATAATGAAAATATGCAAAATTTTCTGAATTACTTCGAAAAACAATGGTTAAAACCAAGTCTGGATATAAGTTGCTACAATGACATTTTTCGAACCAATAATCCCCTGGAAGGCTGGAATAGACGTTTTAATTCAAAGGTGAATAGAAAACCAACATTAATACTGTTTATTGATGCACTAAGGAAAGAAGCAAAATGGCAGGAAATAAGATATAAATATTGCTTGTTTCATGGTGCGAAGAGACGTAAGGTTGATATAAGCTTCAATATTCGATACGCCGAAGAAAAGAAAAAACTAGAAGAAGAGTGTATCACACCTTACGAATTTTTAAAAAGAATTTCAAATATAAAAAAGATCCTCAATGTTTAACATGCTGTACTGTTCTGTAAGTGTAAGTACACTTGCAGTACAGCATGTTACGCAATATGTGTTTTATGTTCTTATAGCTGCGTCCCGCGGTTTCACCCGCGTAAGTCCCGATCCCGGAATATCGGAATCAAAAGTAGCATATAGCCTTCCTTAATAAATAAATAACAATTTTATGTTACGTGTTATGTTATGTTAACGTTTAATCTTAGGTAAGTATGTTCTTCTTATGTTAAGTACCTTAAAAAAATTAATAAAGATTTTAAGAAAAAAATTAAATTTTCCTTTTATTCTTCTATTACAAGGAGAAAATATTTATTGAAACTTTTTCATAGGAAGTTGTTGTTTTTGAAAGTTGTTGTTTTGGGAAGTTGTCGTCACCCGGAGGGTTCAGTATCATGTAATCTCAAAAGAGGATTTAGGAAGACAGGATTTTAAGATGTCTGGCATATGTGAATTTCACATTGCAGACATTTAACTTTCATGACTTTTAACATTGCGGTTATTCAGTTAATGAGGACATTTAAGTTTCATGACATTTTAGATTGCGAATATTTAGTAATAAGGACTATGTGCTCCGACAACTAGCAGTCATTTTAAATTGAGGACGTTATGCTCTCAAAGCATTTTACATTACAGTCGATGTGTATTCAAGAACATTTAGCTTCCAAAACATCCTGATCCGAAATGATTTTGTGGCGACTTCGGTGTGCAGGGCCTTCTAAATTGACATCGTAATATCAAAGTAGGCATCAGTCGCACAATCTTTATAGTTACCTATAATTCAGTAGAGTTTATGAGCTCACCAGTGACAGTGAAGTAGGTATAAATATCTAGGGCATAATTTAAGGGCATTGGGGACAAATATTTTGGTCCTAACGTCGTAACCTACCTCTGCACGTCACAAAATGCAAATTTTATGGGCAATATTTTTGTTTTCATTTTTACCAACCCATCCTGGTGGATTTTTATCATAAATATTCATGTGACAAGATCCTAAAGTGATTTCGTTCAAAATGCTTAGATTTTACAGCTTTCACATCGCTGATGGCTTGAGACAATAAAAGTAAAATTCCTCACAACTATAAAAATGATCAGAAGAAAGCTGACGTTTTTTTAATTCAATGTGACTTTTGTAATTAATTCGCATTAGAATGCACACCTATTTTTGTGAAGACGGAGTCTTAACAAGTAACGCTGTGAGTTAGGAGTCGATACGTCTCTGGAGACGGCCGCGCCGCTCACTTGATGAAGATGGGGTTGTTGAGAGACCACTTGAGTGTACCTGTAGGTATTTCCAACTTAAACTTTCGACAAAATCTCAGCGTACTTCATCTAGCCTGCACAAACACTTAACATCATCACTTAATGGGAGTTTACGACGTAAACTAGAAGCTTCACATTCCTTCCGGGTGCTTCTCTATACAATTTTACCAATAAAATGGTATGGAAAAGCGTAACGTTAGCTGTGCAAAAAGCCCCACACTCGGGCCTCATGTGTATAGTGTTCGAACGCTCGCCCACAAATCCAAGATTTCTAGATAGACGCCGTCTATCTAGAAATCTTGAAACTGGAAAACTTAGGTTTTTGTTAGGTACTTTGAACAAGACTCACTTTTTACAATTTCGATTATAAGTATGACAGTTTTATCCATCACGATAATTAACCTAAATAGTTTCTTATAATGCAATGCACTCAGGGTGAAATAAAAAAGGAAAATCATAAAAAAGCTTTATTTCTTGAACAGATAATATTCAATTTTTTAGTTTTTTTTTTGTATTAATCAGCACATTTTACATTATTATTAACCAATCTAATTAGTTTACACTTACGAGTATTATTTAACCGAAATTTGGTTCATTTTTTTGATATAATTACACGGGGTCTAGTTCATAATATCGACGGTCACTACATCGATGGTCGTTGTATCGAAAACGTTCCATTGACGGATTAATGTATCGACAGTACCCCAAATCGATGGTACGCTACATCGACAGTACACCAAATCGATAGTACACTGCATCGACAGTACACCATATCGATGGTACGCTGCATCGACTACTTTTCGATCGATTTATATAAAAAACACAGGATTTTAAAACGTTTTTAATCACATTTTGTTGTAAATTGCTTGATTTTGACGTAACCCACATAAAATTGTTGTGGCGCGTGATTGTGAGCTGTCATATTGTTCTTTAATACGTGATTAGAATCACAGAGTACACTACTATAAGTACTACTACTCCCACCCTCTTAAATAGTCATTTTTTAAACATTATTTCTTAGTGTTAATCCACACTTAGGAATATTGCTTTTTGAAAGTTTTTGAAAGCATTTTTTCAACAAGCAGCAGTAATTTTTTTTCAACAATTTTATGTGGGTTACGTCAAAATCAAGCAATTTACAACAAAATGTGATTAAAAACGTTTTAAAATCCTGTGTTTTTTATATAAATCGATCGAAAAGTAGTCGATGCAGCGTACCATCGATATGGTGTACTGTCGATGCAGTGTACTATCGATTTGGTGTACTGTCGATGTAGCGTACCATCGATTTGGTGTACTGTCGATGTAGCGTACCATCGATTTGGGGTACTGTCGATACATTAATCTGTCGATGGAACGTTTTCGATACAACGACCGTCGATGTAGTGACAGTCGATATTATGAACTAGACCCAATTACACGTTATAATAATAGGCCTTTTTAATGACTACAGCGCAAGCAACGTTTAATCCAGATATTTATGGCGCTGTAGTGCGCGGGACATTATGGCAATAGTTACACATAATGGCTATCTACTAACAATAGAGCAAGACTACGTTGCCAAACGTCTAAACGTTGATGTAACGCCAAAAGCGTGAGGATTTTATCTATCATACATTTTTACTTCTGAACATAAACATCTTAAAATAACTTGTAGGTATATAACTAAATCAAAATGAGTTCATCCGTGCATGAGCTACAATGCCACATACAGACGTGCTTTAAAAATATATAACCCCTATTTTCCATCGGGGGTTAAAATTTTTAGTTTTTCGAAGTAATCATGACAGTACATAGCTGGAGATCATGCTAGAATAACATATCGATGGTAAATGGATTCTAGGGCCCGTATATCCTACGACTTAATTGCATAAAGTATGCCTCAGTTCTATTTAAATTTTGCAAAAAACGGCATAACAAGTTTTTATTAATTTGGAAAATTAATGATTGTTTGTAAAACTACAAATTTAGAATAAATAGTTGAACCGTTTTCGACAAAAAAACAGAACTTAGACTTACTTTAGTATTAGAGACACTTTTTAGTATTTTTTGAGTCAAGGAGTATCAAACGTACAAAACAAACATACTAACACTACACATACATTTATAAAGTAAGTGTGTGTATGTAAATAGGTATGTAGGTTTACATTTAAGCATATAAATTCGTTATTTTATTTTGTAACTAATATGAAATTCCATTCATAAATCATAGAGTAGTTTAACAACAATAATTTACATAACCAACAGTGCGCGATTAACAATTTTTATCTTATTATTACAATGACCTCTCTATTTCCTAAATAAAAATAAAACCTTTTATTTGCTTAGAAATATATCCTATACCTATTGTTTTTTCTACTGTGGAAAGAAGGACAAAACAAAAAAAAAAAAGAAAATATTATATTTGTTATTCCTTCACGTAAAAACAACTGAACTGATTGTGATGGTTTTAAATATGCGACAATGTGAATCACGCATGATCACTGCAAAAAAACCATGTGTTTCTTGTGTATTTCTCTCATTGGAGGTCGCGTTCCTAAGACACACTAGATCATAGACGCTTCAGAACGATCGTGTGAATATCTTACTGAATAAACATTATTTTTGAGTTTGAGTTTGATTTATAATAGTTTGGCATCAAAAAGCAACAGATATACCTATATTACCAACACAACAGCCAAACATTCGTATTTAGGGTTTGTTTGTATAGTTCGTTCAGACGCTGGGACCCAGAGACTGGTGTTCGAGCCTCGCTGCGGGTTTTTTTTTCTTAAACATTTCTAGTAGTAATTAAAAAAAATGTTTTTTCTTGCTTAATTTTTTTTTAAATAATTAAAAACTATTTACTACTATTAATGATAGGTATATAATCTTAAAAAATACAACATGCAGTCTCATAAGCAAATTCGACGATAACTACTTTAAAAAATAATGTTAACTCTAAAATTTAACTTAATTAGGCAGTTACATAAATAACAATAGTTATATTACTAAGAATCTTTTTAACATGGGTATTTTTATCGTAATTATTACATAAGGGAAAATCACAAAGAACGTAATCCATTAAGAAAAAGTTGCGTTCGCTAATAACATCGCTCTCACGGTGAAGGAAAACATCGTGAGGAAACCGACATGTCCTAGGAGTAGGTCTAACCCCTAAGACTTTTCTTTTATTTTAGACTATGGCACTACACCAATGCTGTTTTTATAATAAAAAAAATATAAATATCTTATTTTATAGAGGTTACGATTTAACGTGGCTTACAAATTAAGTATTCATACATCTTTTGGACTTATGTACCTAATTAAAAGTAATTATTAATAATTACCTCAACCTACCTTTACCTTTTATGAATGACTGCTATATTTACATTATTCAAACATTAATAATATTTAAATTTTCGAAAAAATAACAGAACTGAAGCATAGTTGACATGGGCCCAGAAGTTCAATCTTGCGTTCAACTTTTTTAAAAGCTTCTTTCCTTGAATACATTTCTACTACTTACACTACATTTGACTGTCACAACTTACAAAACTTAACATTAATTGAGATACAATCGTCACTAAACTAAACGTCTACTATTTCTCTTCTTAGGTACCAAAACAACTAATATTTTATTCAAACAAAATAGCAGTAAATCTCTTGGGCCTCTGATAAAATATTCCGCTGAATCGACTGAACAATCAGTCCATTAAATCTAAGATAATTCTCGGTTTCGCAAACACTCATACAATTCAAATTCGTTGTATCCATGCGTATAGTTTTTATCTCTTTATAACTAGAAGCCATTTCTTTGCCTTTGCAGGTCTGCATACTACCGACAGACCAATAGGTACATTGTTTTTTCATTTATTAAGCCAATGAGAGAATATCACCGAAAACGACAAGATATAAGTAATATAATATACTATTTAGCCTGCATTCATGCATGCATGGCTATCGCCTAAATTTGTAAGAGAAAACAATTTAGTTTCAATTTAGCAACGTTGTGTGAAATATAATATAAATTGACATTGTTTTTAAGTAAGAAAAAATGAAATATCTTTCAAGAAGATATTACCTATGCATCATCGAAAATTCTTTCGAGACAGGAAGTTTTGATGATGCATTTCTCCTTGTAAAATATTTCTAGTAAAAATGCCTTGAACAATAAAAACAAACAGATTTTTTTTGCGCAAAAATTTCTTCACCAGAGATAATGTAGGATTTGTATTCCAACTTCGGCTCTCGAGCGACGCCGGAACCAGTTTAGGCAAAATGATGAAATTCCCTCATTGTTCATAGATTTATCAGTCGATTTATACGAAAAACATTTACTAAAATAGCTGCCGATAGAGTGTCTGCAGTTTGCAGACCGTTATCTCTTACAAAAATATATACTAGCGTACACAAATCAATAAATCATCTTTGTTGCTCTCAGACGTCTGCGAGATTGAGTAGGGAAAGCGTATTTTATAGAAAATGTTCACTGAACATCGGAACGTTCCCCTTTTTCCTCCGACCTCAAGGGATCGACGTTTTGGCTCTGAAACAGACAAGATACAATTAATTTAAAACATAACTAGATACTAGATACCTCATATTTCTTACTTATAGCTTACAGCCTTCGACAAATTATAAAGGTGGAAGTTTGTGTATGTATGACATTGATGTGTGGTGTGTTTGTTTGTTCCTTACCGCAAAAACTACTGAACCGATTGCAATAAACCTTGGAATGCGTCTACATTCCGTGGAAATGGAGTTTGGAATTCCCTATTTGCGCGTATTTGATTTTAATTGACAGAGTCAATAGATATTTTACTTCAAATTTATTGTGTTTCGGAAATTAAACTCATTTTACGGCTTTAATCGCGTGATGTTTATTACTTTTAGCTTTGTTTCAATGTTTCGAGACCTTTACAGGTCTCTTCTTCGGGATAGACCCGATTAAGTATTTAGAAATGTCTATGTTTACCACTATTTATCATTTACTTTTTCACTACACTTGTAATATGATTGATTAATGCTAAATTTATTAATATTCTACAGAAATAAAACAATATACACGCATTTTATATGGGGTTCACGAAAATGAAAACTCTGCAACACATTTCCTAACGCGTTCCCACCGGCCGGCCCAAATTGTTAATGGTAATACAGTGCAAGTATTTACTTAACAACTCTTTATAGGATTGCTAATACAAAAATAAAGTTACGTAACTTTTATAGCGTAATCATTGACCCACATTGGCCTACAATAACTTTCCACTTCGTTAAAGTTACATTCATTCTGGATAACAATTAACTTGAATGGTTTTTCTCTCTGGATGCTAAATATTCAAAAGTTTTTCAGTCCGTTTTTCAGTACCCATTTAGGTACCGAAAAACTGACATAACGCTAAGTATACATAAAGAAAATATAAAATAATTGTAATATTATATCACTTCATTTGGAATAAACATACCTAGTCGTAGATAGTTGGAGTACCTACCTATATCTCTACTCGACTACTATTTATTTCGTAATTGAATAATTTCTCTAAAGCATTACCTAAGTTATGTATATAGGTCGCATTCGAACGTTACGTCGAATATAACGTTATTCGTAAATAAGAAGATATAATGCCTAGAATCTTTCAAGAATAACTGAAACACAATTCCGGAAACACAAAAATTACTAGTTGCTGTGAATTTGAGAATTTAAACTTAAAAGTTTTGAAGGTCGTGAACTGGTTGCATAAGCAAGTTTCCTACAAAGTTGACGCCAGGAAACTGCTTATCTGAGTTGTTAACACTTAAATATAGTTAAACTTGTTTAGTCGTTACATTAGTTTCATCAAGAACTTTGGATATCACGTTGGTAAACTTTACGGTAAGTGAAGCGTAAAGTTCAAGTAAGTTGCACCATATTTGGTGAATGATTATCCACCAATTTAATTTAGGTTTATTTTAAACTAGCTGCGCCCTGCGGTTTCACCCGCGAGTCCCGATCCCGCGGGAATATCGGCATAAAAAGTAGCCTATGTCTTATTCTAGGTCTCAAGCAATCTATATTCTAAGTTTCATCGCAATCGGTTCGGCCGTTTTTGCGAGAAGGAGTAACAAAGTCACATACAGACATACATATACAAACTTTCGCGTTAATAATATTAGTAGGATTATCACTTTAGATTAGATGCCTTCTAAAATAAAGATTAAATTTTTATTTAAGGCCCATACACCATAAAATAAAAATTAAAATACTTTTCATGCATTAACCAGCTCGGTGAAGGTCGTTGTGGGATCCTATACTATTTGTTAACTTTGAAACTTCATGTCACAGTAAAAGACAAACGTTACACAAAGTTAGTCATCGTTTATAAGTAAGGGGGTTCATCAATAAAGAATAAAAAACGCAATGTCAAAAATATAATACGTATGTTTTTGAATAATACGTAATTTCCAGCAATATCACGTATTTTCTTTGTGATTTACAGACATTTATTTAATACGAAACTCGTACAGTACCTACTTCCTTAATTTACCTTACAGGAATATTAAGTATAACACATAGGGCCCCCCGCGGTTTCACTCTCGTTAGTCTCGATCCTTTTGAATATATTATTGTAATAGCTGCAGGGTACATGCCCGTAACTGAGTGCTCATCAGTACCCGTAGCGGGAGTTTACAACTATCGCGTTTGCTTTATTGTGAAACTTATCTATGGAAAGTTTAAAGTTTGAAGCCGCTAAGGGCGCTATTCAATTTCCTTACAATTTTGACGTTAACGCGAACGCGATAGTATCGTTAGTTAACTATACAAAAAATCCCGGTCTAGGATCTCATAACTTCAGCGCCGATGGTCAGAGCGCGGATGGCCGAAATGGTTATCCCAGAAAGCGTTTCAATACCATAGATTTAGATTATTTTAAGAGGAGTATATACGCCAACGACCTTGAAACTGAAAATCCCTGTCGGGCTCATCAAAAATTGTTGATTATTTCATGACGGAATGTCGTAGAACTTTTTTTTTGTGCACAGATTGTAGGTGACATTGTTTCCTACATTTTGATGTAGTTTTAAGACAAGAACCTCCTATTGGTGCAAAGCCTATCCAAATTTTAGACAAAAAATATCTGATTTGACTAAAATGTCGATAGGCTTCAATACGTTTAGACATATTTGTATGGAAACTGCACTAAAATATCGAAAACAATGTCGCCTACAATCTGTACACAAAAAAAAGTTCTACGACATTCCGTCATGAAATAATCAACAATTTTCCATGCGCCCGACATGGATTTTCAGTTTTTCAGAATAGGGCCCTTAATAACACAGTGAGAAGACAGAGATAAATTTTAAAACTATTAACTTATGTTTTACTTTACGTAGAACTCCAAAATCCGTTTTTTTTTTATTTCAATACTTAAATTTCAAGAATACAGCAGTAGTTTTTTTTTACATAGATACGATAGATGAGCATTCAGTCACTATGTCATCTGATGGTAAGCGATGATATGGTCTAAGATGTATAACGCGCTTATGTAGAAGAAGGAAGACGGTGTCTGTCTTTGGTTCCATAATGTTCGTAGATATCTTTAGATTTAAACATATTGTAAACATATTAAAGCGGCTTACGGCTTATTGGATAAATCTTTATAAACAATTATTTGAAATGAATTATGAGTACTAAATAACGTCTTTCAATTCACGATATGTCAATATTAGCTTCAATATTACCTTTCCTTCTGTTAGCTTGTTAATTTGTCCCTCTGTAGGGCAAGGGTCTCCTCTAAAAAGGGTTAGTCTGTAAGATGACAAGGGAACCTACTCGTACTAATATTTACTTATCAAATATTATTAAAGGGACAAACGTTAATGTTTAACTAGAAGTTCTTTTTACTTTTCCTAGAACTAGTGCCTAACTACCTACCTATTATAAAAATGTTTACTATTTCAATCACATATGTCAATTTTATTAAAGAAAAAAAACCCTTTCTTTGTCTCATGTCTCTCCGTGTCTCATGTTTCCTGTGTTTTTTTCCTCCTTAATATTTTTAATGTTACTTTTATTTATTTTTCGCGTGTTTCTGCAAAAATGCTTTTTCTTTCTTCCAAAAAACACTTAACCTTCAATTTAGGTCTTAACATCATTTCAAAGGGAAAACATCTGCAATACGCATGGGTAATCCAAATGTATATTATGTTGTTGTTTTTTTACTTGAAATTGAAATGATATATTCCTTTGACATACTTAAGAACAAATATAAGTACAGAATTTAGTCATTTTGCAACTAAGCCGTTTTACCCAAATGCTCGTTCTGCAATCAAAACATTTTGTTTACTCAGACTTTAAAAAACTTGACGTTATGACCCTTAACCATGTTAAGACCCTTATACACAAAGAGGTCAAACTTTACCGGCAACAACATTTAGTCCATTTGGTCAGGCAGATGTGAATGATGACTTTTTTCTCCATAGCAGAAAAAATATGAATGCTATATGTATGTCAGATGAAACTAGTGGCCTACAATGTTTTGCCGAAAAATGTTATTTCGTTCGTCAGGTCATGTTGCGTCATGTATTTCCTAAGCGGTTCTAGTTCTTTCTGTAATGGGGTGGCACACGGTTTGGTGCCGAGAGTTGTAAAAAACCGGCCAAGTGCGAGTCGGACTCTCGCACGAAGGGTTCCGTACCATTATCTATACAACAGATTTTGTTTTGAAAGGTAAATTGCGGTTTACGATTTATGACGTGTTAAAAAAAAAACTACTTTCTAGATCTCGTTCAAACCAATTTTCGTTGGTAGTTTGCAAAGTAATGTACATCATACATTTTTTTTAGTTTTATCATTCTCTTATTTTAGAAGTTACAGGGGGGGGGGACACACATTTTACCACTTTGGAAGTGTCTCTCGCGCAAACTATTCACTTTAGAAAAAAATGATTTTAGAAACTTCAATATAATTTTTGACCTATCTATAGATACCCCACATGTATAAGTTTGACGAAAAAAAAATTTTTATTTTCAGTTTTAAGAATGGGGAACCCCAAAAATTTATTGTTTTTTTTCTATTTTTGTGTGAAAATCTTAATGCGGTTCACCGAATACATCTACTTACCAAGTTTCAACAGTGGCTGTGACATACGGACGGACGGACAGACGGACAGACATGACGAATCTATAAGGGTTCCGTTTTTTGCCATTTGGCTACGGAACCCTAAAAACACCTGTTTGACAGTTCTTAATTCAAACCTAAGATCATTCGACCAACGCCCTCTGCCGGGATAAAAAGTTAGTGTTCCTCCTCATTGGGGACGAAAATTATATGACGTAAAGTTCTTCAAATCCTACTACATTTTCCAAGTGTCAGAAGAAAATTTTACCTCAAAAAGACTCATGCTTTCGTTCAAAGTTTATTCACGATAATTGTCTATGGATTCGATAAGTAAGTGCTGCGATCCGAAAAATAATTATAGTAGTGTCATAGTAGAAACATCGTTTTATATTTCGGTCGTCTAAAATTTTCGATCGTTCATTCGTTCGTAAACACATAGTAGGCCCCCTGGAACATCGTATAAAACAGTCTTTGTATAAACTAACTAAATATACAAGATAAAATTTCGATTTCTCCAAAGACTTAGTTTAGAATGTTGGTATATAATACCTAACTTAGTTAAAGTTATCCTGTGAAACGACGTCTCGCTTATTTCTTAGCTTCAAAAGTAAAATTGAACGTTTTCCTTTATTACCAGACCAATAAACCAGGCGGGAGCTTAAAGTTTCACCCCCATAATAGATAGGTAGGTACGTTAATTACGCGATAAATAGTTAATTAATGTTTTTCAAGCTTCTGGAAGAGTCCCGTTTGTTTATGATGTGGTTTTGATGATGCCTACTTCTATGATACTTAACTATCGCGAGATAAGAACAAAACATTGAATTCACTCACATTAGTATAAATTATATTCACCCGCGCAAGGCCCGATCCCGTAAAAGTTTCGTGATAAAATGTAGCTCATGTTACTACCAAAGATCCAATATATCTTTATATTACATTTCATCAAAATCCGTACATGTTACCAACATTACCTCTTTATAATATTAGTATAGATGCTCATTTTGTTATACATTTACTTCATTCTAGTACTCTGTGGTAAGTAGTTCCCACATAATACCTTTCTGCCACGGACTCCCTCTAGTAGAAAATAGGTGTTTACAAGAGGGAGACTGGGTGACTAGAAAACAACAATTTTGATTTAAATCACATTTAATTACCTACTTATTGACAAGTAGGTTCGTACACGTGTCTGTAATATTACGGTCTAGACTCTAGAGCATGGGTTCCCTAATGGGGGGCGCGCCCCCCAGGGGGGGCGCAGACATATTTCAAGGGGGGCGCGGGCCACCTGTACAGTTAATACCTGCGATCGCTGAGAGAATGCATTCCAGACGGCTCGATACGCCCAATGAAATTATTTGAAATTGACGCCTGTGAAGAACATAATATTGTTTCCTCGAAATAATAATGAAAAAAAAAAATCTATCTATTATATAAAAATCAATCCCTATTTCCCTTGGTCACGGCATCACACTTAAACTTTTACACATATTTCGATAATTCTTTTTTTGTTGTGAGCGCTATTGTCAGGAGAAGGTTCTTATGAAAGAAAAAATGCTAAACCGATTTTGATGAATTTTATTTTTTCATACTAAACGACAGGACAACGTCTGTCGGGTCAGCTAGTGAGCAATAAAATCCTAATTTTGAACTCTTTTTTATCCTGACCTGACAATCTGGACTGGAGGACGGGGGGGCGCGGATTTTTTTTATGGTCGAAAGGGGGGCGCGACTCAAATAAGTTAGGGAACCCCTGCTCTAGAGGCTACATAATCTAATTTGCTGATTCATATAATGTCACCTAAATGACAATAAATAAATAATAATGTAATGTATAATGTAAATTATTCTTAGGATTTGTTGGCGAGTTTTGCCGAGGCGTCTGGTGATCCCAGGGTTGGTGGTTTCTTGTCCCAACGGATTAGCCTAGGGCGGTGCCGACAACTTCTTGTTACTTTAGGCTTCAAGTTTTATTTCTATTTATGTTTTGATTTGAATGTAATTTTTTTTACTTATATTAGTGAACTAGCTGCGTCTTTCGGTTATCGGAATATCGGAATCAATAGTAGCCTATGTTACTTCTCGAATCTCGATGATGTAGCCTTCTTTTGATGAAAGAATATTTGAAATCTGTCCAGTAGTTTTTGAGTCTATTCATTACAAACATACAGACACACACACACTTACAAAAATACAAATTTTGCTCTTTATAATATTAGTGTAGATCTCTCCTGTATAATGTCACTAAAACTCTATCATATGATAGTAAGGAGATATAGTCGGCCAAGCCCCACCCAATTTACAAACTGAAACTGCGTCCACCCTTCAGATTTTTCCTCAAACTCTCAACAACTGCTTGTTACTTGTTACCCAACAAGGATATTATTTTTTATTACTTTTCTCTTTTATATAACAGAAAAGTATTATCCAACATGTACCTACAAAGTTATTAGAAATCCGTGCCAGAAAGATTTAATATTGAAGCATAATAAAATATCATGGAATCCAACATGTGCAATAGATGACTTTCTCAAAAGGGAGAATATCTGTATTCAAAGGAAATAAATAGGTACTTATTATATTTGGTTCTAAGCAATTTGCTTAGTCGATGGTGTTAAGTCGCTTTTTATTATTAAATACTAGTTTAAGAATTTTTAAGTCAATCCTAGTTTTCAGATTAAACTATTGGAAAAACTATCTAAAATATATTTACTGGGAAAATCATTGAAAAAAGCGATACCTACATACCTACCTCTGTTTAAAAATAGACTTGTTGTTTTAATACTCTAATAACATAACTCGTAAAATGTATCTACACTAAACAGTTCATAATGCACAAGTATTATTTTTTTATGAATTTGTAGGTAGGTACATGCATACTTAGTTTCATATTATTTCAATTGTAAACATTTTGCTTAGTTTACAGTGTGAAACAGCTAAAAGTTATTTGCTGTTTTATGTAGTTTGTTTATCGTTTGTTGATTATTTAACATGTGTATAATATTTAAAATGCAAAAGACAAGTTTTAAAAAGTTATAAATAAAAAAAAAGTAATAATAAAATGTAAAACAAGCAGTGTCAAAAAGTGGCGATGTTTGTACTTTCTAAAGTTGCACTTTGATACTAAAAAGCTCCGCTTTTTCATGCAAAACATTTTACCCTCGTTGCGATGGAATGTAAATAAAGATGGGCGCTCTAATATTATTATAAAAGCATGAACTATCTGAGCTATGTTAGTTATACAACATCTACTATATGTTACTCACATATCCATATTTACCGAAGCTCTGCTGAACTGAAGTTACCTTTTTATCTTTTCCATGCACCTGTTGGGATGAAAACAATTTCATGGCTCACGATCAAAAGATAAGATTAGGAGCACGTTTCTAGCATATTTTAAGCAAATGAACGACATAAATTAATTTTCACCTTCTACTTTGAATACGACCATGAAAGAATATAAGCATGAAACGACCTTGAAGATAAGAGGCAATCAGTAATCACACAACGCCAAACATTTAGAGCATTAAGGAGAAAGGATACCTACAGACAATTTACCAATAAAGATTTACAAACGTAGTCGACTGTTTCCTCACCCCTGTTAGTCAATCAGTCGACAGTTTCTATGCAGAACGAGTAGGTATCCTTTCCTCTTAAGAGGATCGTCTCCATTCTCTTTCTCCATACAAACGTAGTTTAAATTTTCCTCCCTGGATAAAGACATTAGAGCAAATATGTTTATGCCATAAAACCTATATCTGTCATGACAACGCATCTACCTTTTTATTTTTTTTTATTTTCTAATTAAAATAATAATAAAAAATAAAATAAAAAAATGAAAAAAAAAAAAAAGGTAGATCTATGCATAGATCTTAAAGAATTGCTTTCACAATTCAACACGCAAAGGAAATGTAAAGACAAATGGATTAGAACAAAAACATTTAAAGCATGCACTAATATAAAATATTATGGTTGAAAGAAACTTACGTGTTCTGATTGTGGGAGTCGGAATGTGAGGCCGTGGGTGGCAAAAATCTGACGAGCGTCGGCCGGAGTAACATCTGCCGAAACGTCTGTCTGAACTGCCGTGACATCGAGCAGTAAAGCACGAAGTTTATGGACCCGTTGAGCAACGCCAAGAAGTCCATCATATCGCCGAACAAATTATAGCATCTTGTGAAGAAACACCATCCCATCAAACCGCTTAGCAGCCCCAAAATCCCTTGCGGCAGTTCTGTCACGAGAAACAATAGTAAAACTGCTAGCAACATCTTTGTTGTTCTGTCTGTTCGCTTATCAGCCTTATTTTGGCGCTTTACCATTTTCTCTGCTGCCAAACAAGCATTATAATTTCTTAAATTTTTCTGATGCTGATTGGCACTGTAAAGTGCTCTGATGAGCCATACGCTGATGACTGTAAGTATGAAACATGGCAATAATTTGATAACAACTGCATGTACCCAAAAATTTATTTGATATAACGTGCCGTGGTGGTCTGAATCGACGTGGTACACCGTGTTTGTATTACCGAATTCGTCAACAGCGTCCTTTTCATGAATATTAAATACCTGCGGAACAAAATATCATTGAATGTTAAGCGGCATTGTATGTAAATTATGAAAATGTTATGTGTCACATCGTGTTTCATTGAGCTTTGATTTCAATGGAAGGATGGTTACTTGATATCTGTGATACTTACCATAAAAGTGGGTATGCAAAGTATCGGGGGCAGTAAAAAGCTGATGAGGATTGCTAGGCTACATCTGCGTTCTGTACACAATATGTGACTTCGGTCTGAGTATCTGGAAAAAGGTTTTTTTATTAGACAGGTGTCAATTTCTTTAACAGAGCTAGGCTAGTTTATTCGTGAACAGGGCAGACCTGGTGTGAACCTTTGTCACGTCTTTATTAGATTTTGTGGGTCACAAACGTTATAGGGTCTAACTATGCCTTCGTCTTACTTTGTTCACATCAAAATAAAGTTGTGCCTTGATATTCCGAACGAAAATTATCTTACCTTTTTGTTCCCCTTCGTTTTGAATAATTTGATTTGATCAAAAGTTTTTTACCTAGCTTAGCTAGCGTTACTAAATTAGATTAAATAATTAACAAGTTATTCACTTAGGTATTCTTGGGACCGTTTTCAATTAATAAAATGTCAGAGTTACAATCGCGCAGCATCTCTCTCCAAGAAATTGAAACATCTATGCCAACTTAATTTACTGAGATGTTGTTTAAACTTAATTACTTACTTACTGCGTCGACTACAAGGAGACAAACAATAATAAACTAGGATAGGGCCGGAAGAAGGAGTTTATAAACTAATTCCTTTTGCTATAATATTCACCTCAAACCAAAACAAACTTTTCATTTTTAATTTTGTTCATTCCATATACCATATTCCATATACCTATATTGATATTATAATACTAGTACTAGGCATATAGATAAATATAATATCCAAATCCCTATAAGAAGATAGTAGGTATGCTACGTACCTACTACCTTTCTATTTACAGTTCTATAGTAGAGATCGTGTAGGTAAACTGGGAGTAAATAAAAAGGGAACTTTTTCAAATAAAATATGTAGGTAACAAGGAAGTCGGTGCCATGTCAATTTATTAATTTATGACCTTACCCTTTTTAAAGGTGAACATCTAACTACATATAAAATAGGTAGGTCAGGTATTTATGTTATGCTGCGTTATGCGGAATCAGTAACTATAGCTACTCCGAGGGTTCTAAAAGGTACTCCGAGGTCGTTATATAGAAATTGTTTTTGACATGGTCACAATAACCCGTCATCTGTCATCAACTCTACATAACATCGAAACCGTGAGGCTCGAAACCTAGGGTAACACATAAGCTACTTTTTATTTCGATATTTCCACGGGATCGTGGTCACCCACGTAAGTCCCGATCCCGTGGAAATTTTGGGATAAAAAGTAGCTTATGTGTTACCCTAGATTTCGAGCTATCTAAATATTTAGTTTCATTGCAATCACTATAGAATTCAAATCAACAAAATGATTGAACAAAAAATCTTTGGTAAAAATACTTACTTAATAGCAACATAGCGCCAAATAGCTAGCGATAAAGTTAAAAATATAGACGCAGTGTGTAAAATTTGTGCGAAGTGCATGTGGAATAGAATATACGTCGCTTTGGAATAACGAAAATCCATCTCAGGCAGAATCTGAAACAGAAAAGAAACAAATAAAAATGTAAATAGAGAATGTCTCTGTGGAGTTACAGACTGTGTTTAGACTTGAGACTTTCGATCAAGCGATAGTTCGTTATCAGTTCGCATTTTATATTAAAAAGATAAAGTTCAAACATCATTGATAACTAGCTATGTCCCGTGGGTTTCACCCGACACGACGTGGGAATTTCGAATGACGTTTGAAAGGATATTTCGGATAATTTTATTTTTTACTATGGCTCTATAATCTATTGATTGTCGGGAAGAGATATCCCATAGGTGATAAGGGCGCCCATTGTGCCACTTCAGTTTTATGTTATTCTTTTTATAATTTGCATTATGTGTTATTGGTACAATAGTGTTATAAATACAAAGTGTTATAATCTATCTAATAATAAAATAATCTATAAAATTGGAGGCGATAGTTAGATCGCTTGAAAGTCTGTAATCTGTAACACATGGAGTTATAAAACGAATGCATTGGTTGTTTAATAATTCAATGTTGTTTTATGTCCACTGTTGAGACTGTCTTCACGCCAGTTTCAACATTCCCTACCTCACTGCAAAGGAATATGTTATGAAAATATTATTCGTATGTATTTACCTCGTACTTTGAACTCACACTCACTGCCCACTGTTTCTATTTCAATGTCTAGACTACCTATCTGTACGTATTTGTAGTCAATCTAGGTGGGAGGCTACCCCCGCCGCTTACTCGTCTAAACCTCAAAATACACGATGACACTGACACTGACACTTTACCTAAAGCAGATCACACCTGCACACATGCATGAATTTCTTTATGTGTGCTGAAGGTGTGGTCTGTTTTAGGTAAAGTGTCAGTGTAAGTGTTATCGTGTATTTTGAACTTGAAGCCGTTTCCGTGTTCCAATGCGTAGGCCACTGTAGCCACTTACACGGATGTAAAGACTTGTCGAGTTATTCCTCGACAGTTCCTTAATTAGCCAGTTACTCTAACTGGTCAGTCTAGGTCATCCGTCTGCAGTGTTATGAAACTAGTCATCGTCAGTTTTCTTATTTGATAGTTTCTTTAAATCTTACCATTACTTCAGGTGAAGCATTAGCATTGATAAACTAAAAAGACATTGACGCGCGGTAGCTAGCGCAAGTTACGACGTCGAAAGCCCCAAAACAGTATTTTAAGTTTAATATTAATTATGTTGCTAATTAGGTAAAACTCTATTACCACGTAGTGCATATTACTACTTGATGAATGCAGGAAAAACCTATATTCAAACATATCCCGATTTGTTGTAAAAGAAAATCCCTGTTTTTAACGAGTTCTTCTTATTATAAAATTATAATTAATCGTGTTCACAGAGGTACCAAAATGAGGGCAAAATAACGATAAATGAAATACCAGAATATGGTTTCTATAGGTTTTGTAATTAGTGAGAAATATTGACATCCATTCTACAAATTCTTCACGTTAGTTCCCTAATAATTCAGTTTCCCTCATTCATCAGTGTCATGCAATTCGTCAGTCCAGTACAGGAGGGTTACTGCGGTTCGTTTCGATACGACATCGATACGATAATACGATGGTTCTACTGTCACATTCTGATAGTAGGGTGACAGTAGAACCATCGTATTATCGTATCGTTGTCGTATCGAAACGAACCGAAGTAACCCTCCTGTACCTTTTACAGTTCACTTATGTGATTCAATATGAATATGACAATCAAAACGGAAACAAAAGACGATCCAAATCGAAACATAAGACGATCGAAGTAGGCCACAGTAGTTGCAGTAGATACTTTGGTATTATGGCAGCTCGGCAGTTATGTGGTTTTCATTACTTTTGCTCTAGTTGACGTCGAAATTCGACGAGCAAAAGCGATTGGACAAATGGTTAGTTATTTATCAGAATACATTTATTAATTATCGTCAATCAATGTACCTATTCTTTTCACGAACCGAGCTGTCAGATGATATATATGTGGGTGAAACCGATTCCTGGAGGTACAAAGATTTCCTGGATTACAAAAATTCAAGCATCATATTTATATCACTAAGGTTTTGTAATAATGAAACTGGTCAAAAGGTATTGTTTAACAAGGACAAATGTGATGTAATGTATTCGTAAATGAACATCAGGGTACAATAATGTTATCCTTTTACGTCATGATAATGGTACTGTGTTTATCAACATTATCAAAGGAAAATTCATCGTTGGTCAGTGATCGTTGTCGGTACATACCTACTAGCACAGATTATAAAAACGGGCTAAGTGAGATTCGGCTGCGCGCACGAAGGGTTCTGTACCACTATCACATTTGGGTACGGAACCCTAAAATGAACACTAAGCAACACGAACGTTAAGTACCTATATCACTCCACCACCAGATGGCGCTAGTGGTAAATAATAGTAATAGGCTAGTAATAGGATCCCGTTTTTACCCTTTGGATACGGAACCCTAAAAAGTACCTACCTACTACAGTTTTTATATATTTTTTCATACAAGGGCTATGTGTAAATAACGAAACCTACAGCATTTTTAGTATCTCTTTTGTTCACTAATTCGTTCTGAAAACCAAAACATGAACTAATAAAATTTGTACCTAGTAGCCACTAGGTACTAATTGCAGAGGCGCCGGCCGCGGCCGCGAGGCGCCAACTACTTAGAAAACTATGCCACTACACTATAAGTGAACGAAGATATATACTTTCTCATTTGACATTAAATAATAGTCAAACATTTCTTGGAAATCGAAAAGCTTTCAACGAAAATGTTACACTCGATACTTCATTGCGTCTATTACGCTTTTGAAAAGCGGTGACAGAAACCACATGAATTTAGAGAATAGTAGGCCGTTTCAATTTGCACCCGATTTTAATTCCGACTATCATTTCCACACTGGCAATCTATACATACATATTATAAATCTGTAGCGATAAAAAAATCTGTAATTGAATTATATCCCGAAAAAAAAAATGCAGGTCGTCTCAAAATCGGTAGCTAAACACGATTCTAATGTTTTTACATGTCCTAGGACTTACCACGATCCGAAGACATGGGATATTCAGTGTTTTCTATGAATCACATGATATGTTTGTATTTACAAAAAAAAAAGTATAATATGTAGTATATCCGTTGTCTAGTATCCATAGTACAAGCCTAGTGCTTAGTTTGGGGCTAGATTGCGCTGTGTGTAACGTCGTGCAATATTTATTTATTTATTTATTAATATTTATTTATTTATTTACCTATATCACTCCACCACCAGATGGCGCTAGTGGTAAATAATAGTAATAGGCTAGTAATAGGGTCCCGTTTTTACCCTTTGGATACGGAACCCTAAAAAGTACCTACCTACTACAGTTTTTATATATTTTTTCATACAAGGGCTATGTGTAAATAACGAAACCTACAGCATTTTTAGTATCTCTTTTGTTCACTAATTCGTTCTGAAAACCAAAACATGAACTAATAAAATTTGTACCTAGTAGCCACTAGGTACTAATTGCAGAGGCGCCGCGCCGGCCGCGGCCGCGAGGCGCCAACTACTTAGAAAACTGTGCCACTACACTATAAGTGAACGAAGATATATACTTTCTCATTTGACATTAAATAATAGTCAAACATTTCTTGGAAATCGAAAAGCTTTCAACGAAAATGTTACACTCGATACTTCATTGCGTCTATTACGCTTTTGAAAAGCGGTGACAGAAACCACATGAATTTAGAGAATAGTAGGCCGTTTCAATTTGCACCCGATTTTAATTCCGACTATCATTTCCACACTGGCAATCTATACATACATATTATAAATCTGTAGCGATAAAAAAATCTGTAATTGAATTATATCCCGAAAAAAAAATGCAGGTCGTCTCAAAATCGGTAGCTAAACACGATTCTAATGTTTTTAGAGATTAGAATCGTGTTTAGTTTTTAGAGATTATTTAGACATACTAATGTTTTCAGAGATTAGAATCGTGATTAGAATCGTGTTCTAATGTTTTTTATGTCTGTTTGTTTGTTTGTTTGTTTGTCTGTTTGTTTGTTTGTTCCCGCTAATCTCAGAAACGGCTAATCCGATTTTAACCAAATTTGGTATGCAGATAGCTATAGATCCGGATTAACATATAGGCTTTTTATCCGGATATCCGGTAAGGTTATCCGGCAATAGTGTTTTTTCTGCTTTTACTTAATTAGTTTGAATGTTTTATTGAAGAAGTGTGTTGTGTGGAATCAACAAGTGATGTCCGGATATCCGGCAAATTAATAAAAGCCGGATATCCGGCAATTAAAAAAAAAAGAAGTTTTTGGAAATTTTACTTAGTTTGATTGTTGTATTGAAGAAGTGTGTTGTGTGGAGTCAACACATGATAACCGGATATCCGGACATTTAAAAAAAGCTGGATATCCGGCAATTTAAAAAAAGCCGGATATCCGGAAATATTACTAAATTAGTTTGATTGTTGTATTGAAGAAGTGTGTTGTGTGGAATCAACACATGATATCCGGATATCCGGTCATTTGAAAAACGAAACCGGATAGCCGGAAATTCTTAAAATACCGTATGTGTCTCCATATGTCCAGATCTGTCTGAACGTACGAAAATTCTTTATAATGGCTGTTTTTAACCGACTTCAAACAAAGAGGAAGTTCTCCATTCGACCCGTATATTGTTTGTATGTAGGTATGTATGTGAATATGTTCCCGCCGTACTCCGTATATGAAGTCCGATTTCGATAATTCTTTTTTTATGGTGAGAGGTGAAAGTGCCGGATTGGACTTCCATAAAATCTTGGTGAAAATCTAATGAGAACCTTCGGAATGATGAGCAGAATAGCATCCCACAATGCAGTATATTACAATTTTTTGGACTTTTATCGATAGAATCGGCTTATAAAGAACTAGGTAGAAATAGATAGACAACCCGAAACCACCTTCTCATTAAAAAACTCCTAAATTATTAAAGTTATGGTTACAATTTTGATGATTTTTACTGCTTTTACTTAATTAGTTTAAATGTTGTATTGTTCTTTCTTTGATTATTTTTGTATTTATTATTTACGAAGATCGCCATACGTTTCTGTCATACCAACGTCCTTCCATATATGGAAACGTATGGTAAAGTTTGGGTATACCCAAACTTTACCTCTATATAATTTTAGTAGGTATCTATTTATAGATGAGCAGCGCGCGTTGAACCTCCCATTGAAGGCCCATTGAAGTACTGACCGCGAAAGGCGCTACCGCGCCTTCCACGGTCAGTACTTCCCTGGGCGACCGTTTAAGTGTGGAATTTTGCACAGTGGGAGGTAACGTTTTGGAAGAGAGAGGCCAAAAGTTTAGATATACGTTCCATATCGTCTGAAAGTAGGCGATATACAGATATACACAAAATTAAGTTGGGTATGTTGTAGGTAGGTATATTATAATTTAAATTTCAGAACAGCTGGACTGATTACGATAAGTATTTAGATAGCTTAATCTTCTTCTTTTTCCTTCCCTTTATTCCACCGTTGTTTAGGGACGGGTCTCCTCACTTAACAGCTGCAAGTTGATCTGTTTCGGATTGTCGTTATTGCCAATTTGGCTTGCTTGAGGACTCTCGCAATATTTGACCACCAGGTCGAAGGCCTCTACCTCTCTATTAGAGCTATTTCAGCTATCTGATGTATTTAGATAGCTGAATAACTCATAGCGATATTGAATAACAATAATATGACAATTGAATTTAATTCACTATGCAACCGGATGGAATCGGAACTAGCCGAAACCCGACGGGTTTCGAGCAACAGCTAGTTCTATATATTTTTTATACTTTTGCCCTGAATTTGTAGCGAAATGGGTGGAAAATGGACATACATTATTTTTCCGTATTTTTCCAATATTTTAGGTATACAGGGAAACTTAATGCCTTGCCTCTGAGTGATTTTCCACGACACCTGATATTAAACATAATATCCCTGTCCAAAAAGCTATTAAATCCATTAAAGTATACCGTTCTCCGTGTAACCCCGGCGTAGAATAGGGTTACCCCCATCTCATCCCGTGGGTGTCTTAAAAGGCGACTAAGGGATTTAGGGGGGACTGACGAAACTTAAGTCCTCCCCGCGCGGTGGCGGATAAACTATTTGGTCCCTAGAAGGGTTGGTGTCAGGCAATAAAAATATTGCCAAATCTATAAACAGAAGGTATGGTCAATGATGACTTACCTACTGCGCCAACCCCAAATATTTGGGGTTTAGCGGACCCCGGGCTCCCGAGAGGGATCCAACCGGGAACATCGCTCGGATGAGAGAGAGTATACCGTTCTCCAACCCAGTTACCTCTTTTTGACCATTTTGGGAAACCAAAAGCTATTCCTTACAAAAAAGTAACCTGAACGAACCTTAAATTAGATGGACAGATGGACACATCTTGTCTTGTACTATACTATTCGTCCGACGAACAGTTATCCACTTGATCTAGTTGAGTTCTAGTGGATAAGTAATCCATCAACGTCAATAATATTAACTAATGTCTGTTCAAAGTCCCTAGGGACTTAAGAGGATAGTCTCCATTCTCTTTCTCCATACAAACGTAGTTTAAATTTTCCTCCCTGGATAAAGACATTAGAGCAAATATGTTTATGCCATAAAACCTATATCTGTCATGATAGAGAATAATAATAAAAAATAAGAAAATAATTAAATGAAAAAATAAAAAGGTTGATGCATAGTCATGACAGATATAAGTTTTTTGGCATAAACATATTTGCTCTAATGTCTTTATCCAGGGAGGAAAATGTAAACTACGTTTGTATGGAGAAAGAGAATGGAGACTATCCTCTTAATAGGTGAATACGAGCCGATAAAACCGTCAAGTGGCGCTGTATTGTATGGCAGTTTGACCTTGTACACAGCGTACTTGTTGCCTGACGCACCGGTCGACTCGTCAGTCAGCCGCACGAGACGATATTTTGCTTTGCAGGCATGCCCAAATTGTTAACACCACGTTGTACGTATTTAACTCATTAATATTCTATTTTAAAGAAACCGCAAAACATGCCTAAGTGGTAATAGATGAAGCAATACTTGCGAAAATACAGCGTATGAATCACCGACCGACGCCGGTACACTAATTGGTCAAGTCGTGCTCCCGGTTTGAGTAAGATGAGGGTTCGAATCCAGCCCTGCGTCTATCGTGCGTTGTGTTTTTGCAGAAGTACTGTTTCTTAAAAATATTTGTATTAACTCATTGTTAAGACACGAATGAGTCCGCTTAGTGATACAGCTATACCAATGAGTTGAGAAACTGCGGCCAAAGCGTTCCTCCAAAATAACACTCTCTGTTATTATCTATCACTACCCAAAGGTTACGTGTGGGACAAACAGGGAAAATCCCACAGACGGGTACAATATAAACTCCCAAATGTAATACAAAAGATCCTTGTTCTAGAATTGAAACCCGAAAACAAACCAACCCCGATTTAGATCCGAATTTCCAGTTAATCGTGTTTAAAAACCATCCTATTTAGTACCTACGCACATCACAAAATAATAGACATTTAGCTTACTGAGATAAGCTGAATAAAATGTTTCATACAACGATATTGTTATTTTTAAACGCCTTCATCTTTTACGATAAATGTAATTTAACCATAAAACCTTACATAAAGTAAAAGGGAATCACCCAACCTACTCGTACCGCAACTTCTATGTAGACCTTTACACCGTACTTTGGTATTTATTTTTTGCTTCGCGATGTTTTAAAATAAGTTAACTTTATGTACATCAATGACAAAAAGCTATCGACTGATCACAAAACTGGCAATCAACAAGAAGAGACAGTGGAAATAATTACCTAGGTGTTCAAATGACAATAATTTGAGTTTAATTGGTAGAAAACTTATTGAACCGGCAAAGCACTCGTGTGTTACATGATATTAAATTTAGAATCATTGCGGCGTCGATTGAGAGAACCTGGATGAATGAAAGTTGATTTTGACAAGAACTAAGCTATATATGGCCCGGTATCGTATGGGACTAACCCGAGAATATTTGCGGTCACGACACGACGATTGATCTAAAATAGTATAATTAATTTAATATATTATTGAATATTATTTATTAAAACTATTAATAGACACTATGTAGGTAATAAATCTGTTATTCCTCTGGGACGACCTCTGTGGCGAAAGATAACCAGCCATAGAGCTTTACTCACGATGCAGAGGTTCGATTCCTGCCGTTGTTGATATTCTAACTCGAAGTACTGTAACGACGTATTACACGTTCATTGGAAATTATTAATTATAGTATTCTGTCCATTTTCCGTCATCCATCATACAAAACGCAAGCCTTCTGTAGTTAATAATTTCAGTGTTTTAATTGTTCCCGTCCAGCCACAGATATACATATATCGAAGTAGATGCGGCAAGGGTGCGTGATTAATTTTGACTCAATTCTTGATTAATCAGGTTCGATGAATCCACTCTACTTTCGATTGTTTCCGGTTAAACGATGCACAGCATAGATCGATAAAGTGCACCTTTTACTACCCAGAAAGTAGCCCCGCGTTCATATAGGTCGTTAGGATAATTAAGTATGGCGGATGACTAATGTCCTTTCGTGGTGGAACGTCAACGGGAAGTAGGTATTATATAGGTTTTAGATCCAAAATCTAAAGTAGGTAGGTACTTCCAGTTTTCCTATATTTGTCAATATTGGTAAAAAGTCTCACAGCACAAATAAAGAGAATAAATTACGAAAAATAAAAAAGTAGTATTAGATTAGGTACTTTTCTGAGAACATCGGTGCATGGTGACAGACAGACAGGCGGACAAGGAATCTTATAAAGGTTTACCTTTTCAGAATACTAAAAACTAGAGAAATTATGGACAATGAAGACATGTTTCATTGTTGTTTCCAGTCAAATATACTTAATGTTTTACGAAAAGAAGTCTAACAAACATTATTACATGGTTGGATGTATAGATCACTTTTGCAGCTAATGATCTTTGTTGTTGTTTTTGTTCAGTTTACAAGGAATTCGGAGATAGCCATTTTGATAAAAAGTTATTAATCCTGCAATTTAAAGTTCAAAATTGTTTCTGAATGATGTTTACGAAAATAAATACTGTACTTCGGTATTTATTATCAAAAGAAAGATTGATTAGTTATTCATATATGTAATCACGGAAAGTTTTGGAGTTCTACTGCTGATCCCATGATTGTTTAAGGGGACGATTACACACGTGACTCTTCATACAAAAAGAAAATGCTCTTTTACCCCTCAACAATCTGGTGTATTTTTGGGGAACACCACACTTCGCATAAACTTTTTTGTCATAATTTCATAAGGCATAACTCAATTGGCATAATTTCGTAACGCATAATATTCAGTTGTCATAATTTAAAATGGCATAATATTTTTTAGCATAATGGTTATATGGCATAATTACATTAAGCATAATAGTCCATTGGCATAATTCAATATGGCATAATATTGTTTAGCATAATGATCTTTTGGCATAATTACATTAGGCATAATAGTCAATTGACATAATTTAATATGGCATAATATAGTTTAGCATAATGATCTTTTGGCATAATTACATTAGGCATAATAGTAAATTGACATAATTTAAAATGGCATTATATTTTTTAACATAATGGACTAATGGCAAACTACATTTAACTGAAGTTCATGGCCTTATCATGATACAATTTTCTTACATATATATACCTAAACGTTGGTATACCTAAGAGGAAAATAATAGGTGTAGGTTAGGTTAGGTTAGATATTGTGATTAAGCACACGCGAGCGAAGCGAGCGATTTCCTTTCGGTCTCATCATTTTCCATACCAGAAAAGTACATTGTAATAAGGTATGTTTTAATAATATATTTATGGTAAAAACTTTTTGCCAAAAGAAGATTATGCGAAAAATATTTAATCGAAAAGTAGAAGACCCACCAGATAGGTACACCACCAATTGTGTACCTATCTGAATAATAACTAACCCAGTAGGATAGGTTTAGGTTAGGTTAGATGTTTTGATAATCGATCTAAAGCACAAACTGGTATTTCTGTAATTATTTGTGAATTGTGAAAAAGTTACCCTCATTTAGTTTATAATAATGTTTTTGAATGCGCCTGAGTCTTTAATTCAAGCAAAGCTTTAGTTTGATAATTGTATTAGTTGTTGTGCTAGGAGTTTTCCTTTATGGGTTTTATGAACATTTAAATGAGTTTTGAATATTAGTATGTTATACTTACTTTTCGTATGTTATGCGTTTTGTAGGTTATGGTATTTGATGTTAGGCTTTTAGAATATTATGCGTTCTAATGTTATGCGTTTTGTAGGTTATGGTATTTGATGTTAGGCTTTTAGAATATTATGCGTTCTAATGTTATGCGTTTCGTATGTTATGCTTTGTGAGTATTAGGAATTATTTGTTTATGCCTTCTGTATGTTATGCCAATTGAAATTATGCCAAAAGAGTTTATGCTTTTTTAGTTTAAAATTATGCGTTTTGTAATTATGCCTTATATTTTCGGCCTTTTGTGTTTAGGACAAAAAAGTTATGCGTTAAGGACGGTACCCGTATTTTTGTGTATAATTTGTATAACAAAAAAACTAAGTTTTAAAAACTACTTAACTAAAGTAAACGTTTCGCATTTTATTATTAAAGAAAGTAGGTATGTAGGTACCTAGATTTGTTTTACTTTTTTTAACTAAAACCAAAAAAAAACACCGGAATCGCATAATGTTAAGGGGTGGAAAAGAGGTTTTTCTTTTTACAACTTTCTTTAATTCGAGCTATGTTCAATTATTGTTCACGTACTCGCGACCTCCTTCACGAAGCAATGGAAAATGAGAAGCACTTTCCTTAAACATAATTCAAGAAATGCCAAGTGCAGGCAAGCACATTGCCAAGTTAAATATGAAAATAAATCTTTTAAATTGTTTGAAAAAAAAACTCCAATTTCTAAATAAACAGTTAAATCAAGATGTTTATCTTTTAATTGTTTATTTATTTACTCGAAATTGAAAACCAACCAAGATGTTCTTGGAAAACTTTTCGGTAGCATTCGATGTTTTGGAGTTTATATAATTTTCAGGCCTTAATTTTCTTCATATCAGCTAATCATTTTCTAGTAGGGGGTATAAGTGAAATTCTCAAACATTTTCGGGAATTCCATTTTCTTACTTGTTTGAATTAAAATAACGCAAAGTTATTAGTACTACGAAACGGACATAATCTTTATTATATTCTTATGAAATGTTATTACTATGTTATACTTTCGTGTGCAGCTATATACTTAGACCCTGTAGGTGATAGACAGTTACAATCTTGGGTCTATCACTGTCACATAGTAATCTACCTGGGAAATGTAAATTGGAGTTGCCCTTCAAACAAAGAGAGTTTGGAAACAAAGGCGTCCAATAAAGATCGCCCTGTTTTGTCAACACAAATGTTGTTGTATTTTAAGCTATTGCATAGCTTTGCTTGGGCATGGGCTTTAAGCGCGGCGAATCAAGAAATTCCGTAACGAAAATAAGACCTAACACCCCTGAACCCGCCTACCATGTAGCTAAGAAAAAAAAATGCTATGCAGTAGCTTTACCGCGGCAGTCCCCGAGTGCCACACGTTTTTAGGGTTCCGTAGACAAATGGCAAAAAACGGAACCCTTTTAGATTCGTCATGTCTGTCTGTCTGTCCGTCTGTCCGTCCGTATGTCACAGCCACTTTTTTTTTTAGTTAGTGACATGAATTAAGGTTAAAAATCAGAGAGTAAAAGTCCTTCTGCAATAGAGATAAGGAAAAAAATGACCACGGAATTCTCATCATATAAAGTGGAGGAGGTTGTATACCTACTATATTCGAAAGTAGAGCTTGTTGTTAAAGTACTCTACTCTACTCTGTGGATAGCAGTTGTAGACCCACAAGTTATTTGTTTTGGCTCTGTTTGGATGTTTACAATGCAACGGTCTGATTCCGCAGTTTGATGCAAGCAATCTTTTTTGGCGTACCTACCACAAACAGAATAGGTATCCAAAAAAATACGAATATTGGACTAGGCTAATATTGAACGCATCATACCTACAAGTACAACTTTTTTATCAATTTTCCTTTAAGGATTCCGTACCCAAAGGGTAAAAAATGCGACCCTATTACTGACACTCTGTCGTCTGTCTGTCTATCCATCTGTCACCAGGCTGTATATTATAAACATATTAAACCGTAATAGCTAGACAGTTGAAATGTACACGTTTTAATTATGTATTTCCGTAACCGCTATAACAACAAATGCAAAAAAAAGTAAGGAGAGCTCCCATACAACAACCGTAATATTTTTTGTAATAACCCTTCCTGCGTGAGTCAAATTCGCACTTGGACGGTTTATATTCTTTACTAGCTGCGCCCCGCGGTTTCACCCGCGTAAGTCCCGATCCCGCGGGAATTACGGGATAGAAAGTAGCTTATGTGTTATTCTAGGTGTCTAGCTATCTATATTCCAAGGTTAATCGCAATCGGTTCAGTAGTTTTTGCGTGAAAGAGTAACAAACATCCATCCTCACAAACTTTCACATTTATAATATTAGTAGGATTTCTCTCTCCGTCTCGAACTCTTAAAACATCATCAAGTAGGTAACTTTGATTTAAAAATAGCATCGTTATCCTTACCAAGTATCTGTAGAAAGCGAAGGGTATGTATTCGATCATGACGAAGACATCAGCGACAGCCAGCCACTTGAGCAGCCGGTTGATGGGTGCTGCTGCCATGTCGCGCCGCGTCAGCACGGCTATGTTCAACGTGTTTGACAGCACCCCTATTGTGCACACCTGGAACGTCAATCACTATTAATACCATTACGTTTCAACGAACATTAAGAGCCTTATAGCCGCTAAACTGAAAATCCCTGTCGGGCTCATCGAAAATTGTTGATTATTTCATGACGGAATGTCGTAGAACTTTTTTTTGTGTATGGATTGTAGGTGACATTGTTTCCTACATTTTGGTGTAGTTTTAAGACAAGAACCTCCTTTTGGTGCAAAGCCTATCCAAAGTTTAGACAAAAAAATGTCTGATTTGGCTAAAATGTCGATAGGCTTCAATACGTTTCGACATATTTGTATGAAAACTGCACTAAAATATCGGAAACAATGTCGCCTACAATACATACACAAAAAAAAGTTCTACGACATTCCGACATGAAATAATCAACAATTTTTGATGCACCCAACATGGATTTTCAGTTTAGCAGGTATAGGGCCCTTAATATAGGTAGGTTTTAGATTTTTTCGGTTTTCGCGATGCTGATATTACAAGTTCGCAAGGTCTTGCTAGCTATTTATAAATAAGGTACAGTACATAATCTGCTTAATTCTTATGAAACATTTTATTACAAAAAAAAACTGAACCTACTCAGGTGTACAGATATAAACTACAAAAGACATCATTCGACAAATACTTATAAAGATCAAAAAGAAACATTAATTGATAATGATACCCAATGTTGATACCTGATATTTTATACATACAACGAATTCTCAATAAATAAATCTGTATTTCAAACATTTATTTTCGGATTTAAATGGATACGACGTATTTGATTTTGTCACAAAAGGAACTATCTCAATTGAAAAATTCTTTCGATAAATTTGAATTTGGCAACTAGTTTCTCAATTTTAACATTTCATAAGATTAAATTTGACTGTCGTAGTGGGTAAACATCTGCTGAAGCCAAACCTGAACAAAGTAGTACTAACGAAACGAATCAACAGAAATTTTCATTAAATTCAGTGTAATAAATACTCATTTTATTACTCGTAGCTAATGTACCTACTTGTCATTGATTGTGACTTGATTTTGTTGATCGGTAAAAAAAAGATCAAACGCTAGAATCTATGGATTCGTTTTAATAAAAGTCACTCTGGAAAGTTGAAGGGGATTTTAGCAGAGCAAAATCCGGTCTAAAATATCAGAACAAAACAAAAACAAAAAGTGGCGTAAGTAAGGGTGGCGTAGGTGTCAAACTGCCACGAGAGAGGAGGGAGGAGAGGCCTGTATGAAATATTAACATTCATTACCTACATTCAGGGTTCCCAACTTAGCACTTTCGGTGCTAGATTTGGCACTATTTTCGCAATTCCAGCACTGTAATTTAACATTCAGCACCTAGCACTTAATCTAGCACTATACAGCCATCATTCCGTTTTTTTTTCTGGTCACTGTAGAAGCGTACTGCGAATGTTTTTAGTTGAGAATTTATAAATTTAGTGTTTCGTAAATTATAAAACCTACTAAAATGGATATTCCTTTAAGCAAAAAAGTGAGTTAAGTTCAAAATTACAGAAAAGAGTGGGAGAACGATCCAAAATACAAAAAGTAGCTTAGACCTGTGTTTGGAGATAGTTTGAAGCAATGTGTGTATTTTGCAAAACATAATTTAATGCGAGAATATTTGAAATTTAGCGGCATTCGGAATCAAAAAAACACATAGAAAAAAATTATGTCTAAAAAATAGCCCTATTTTTTATTTTTTTATCAATTAAGCACTATTTTTATTTTTTTTATCAATCTAGCACAATTTGAGATGTCATTTAGCACCTATCTAAGATAATGAGTTGGCAACCCTGCCTACATTATTAAATTTCGTCGAATTGTAAACTATTTCTGACTATCTTCTAATCTAATATATTAAATTTCCATGTCACAATGTTAGTTACCGTACTCCTCCGAAACGGCTCGACCGATTTTTACCAAATTTTATATGCGTTGAATACGCATATAAAATTTGGTAAAAATCGGTCTGAGAATCGGCTACTATCTATAATTTATAAGGTAAAACAACGTTTGCCGGGTCAGCTAGTAATTTTATAAATTCATTTTGAGGGGTAATACGTTCAAAGCGCCTGGTAACGCCCCGTTATGAAGGGGTAAAATATTAAGTATTTTACGGATAGGTTCGGAATTTTAAACTGAAGTTCTATCGGCCGCACTTAGAAATCTTATTGTACCTCAGGTAAACTCTTATTAAGAAATGTTTTACCACATTTTCGTCCTTTCTTCCATCCTTAACTAAATGTTCACTGCGGATCGTTTCTACGTAAGCCGTAAGAGCATTAATTAAAACTCTTTCAATATTCAAACAAAAGGTGTGAAAAAAGTCTTTACACGGCTCTACCTATATATTCAAGGTTGAGAACTCCTTGACCTCCGTTGTTGAAGGGAATACCGAACTCTATTACCAATTTTAATCAAGTTCTCTCAGAGATTTGCCTATAAATTAAGTGTGCGGAACTTGTAAAGGACAATGAGAACTGCCCGGTTTGATAATTTTGGAAATGCTGGCATTAGGTATTTTACAACTTTTACAGGGACTCTATTAGTGAATCGCTTGTGCCGAGCGATTTAAATAGCTCGATTTCTATTGATTTTATTCCGATGTCGATAATTTTATTTTACTAAATGAATCGCTCGGACGCAACGACCAATCGCCGCGGGAGCCTGACATCGAAAGAAAATGAGCAGCAATCAAGCTATATCCTAAAGCTATATCTAGATCGCCCAATAGGCAAAAGCGATTCAAAAATTTTCTAGGTCCAGAACCTTCAATTAAATTGTAACGAGCGTAACAAGTAGCACGTTACAAATTGTATTTTGTACACGGATTCCGTACCACAATTGTGTGGTTTTTGAACTTTGAAGAGTGCGAACTATTTTCGAAGTGATAATTCGATACTAACCACTAAATAAATTAAATAATATTTATATTACTTTACTAATTACTATTTCTATTGTTTGGATTTGTATTTGCCTAATTGTTAAAAATAGTTGTGTCAGCTCTTTTTAATTGATCATTACGTCTCTGCAGACTACATTGACTCGTCGCATAGTACAATTCTAGGAAATTGAGAAATAAATTACATTCTAATTCTTCGAACAACTGATTTAAAATAGAAACAGTATACAAAACGTCACAGTATGTCTCTGGAGGCGACTCAAACTGGAAACATTTTCTAAAATTGACATTTACCTACTTTATTTCCAAACCGTTCCCACGATAGAAAAATTGTTGTCGTGTGCCAGGCTGCGAGCGATTAATATAATATGACATCAAGTAAAGGTCAGGGAGTCTGTGGTATTCCTTTAACAAAATAAAACATATTCTGTCCTCAGTAAAAAGGGAATAAAACTTTAAAACAAAATACCTACTAACCAATCTTTTCTTAAAGATACTTACTTATAAATGATGACTAAATTGAAGTTTTTGTCTCTGTCTGTTAACTTTGAAACTTCATGTCACAGTAAAAGACAAAAGTTAGTCATCGATTTTTAGGGTTCCGTAGCCAAATGACAAAAAACGGAACCCTTATAGATTCGTCATGTCTGTCTGCCCGTCTGTCCGTCAGTCCGTGTGTCACAGCCTCTTTTCTCCGAAACCATAAGAGCTATACTGTTGAAACTTGGTAAGTAGATGTATTCTGTAAACCGCATTAAGATTTTCACACAAAAATAGAAAAAAATAATGAATTTTTGGGGTTCCCCATACTAAGAACTGAAACGTAAAAATTTTTTTTTCTTCAAACCTATATGATGTGGGGTGACTATGGATAGGCCTTCAAAAATGATATTGAGGTTTCTAATGTCATTTTTTTCTAAACTGGATAGTTGTAGTGGTAAAATGTTGGTCCCCCCCCCCCCTGTAACTTCTAAAATAATGGAATGATAAAACTAAAAAAAGTATATGATGTACATTAATATGCAAACTTCCAACGAAAATTGGTTTGAACGAGATCGAGTGAGTAGTTTTTTTTATCGTAAACCGCAATTTACCTTTCAAAAAAAATCTGTTGTATAGATAATGGTACGGAACCCTTCGTGCGCGAGTCCGACTCGCACTTGGCCGGTTTTTTCTTTTGTGAACTTAGATTCCAACTAATCACAATAATAGTTGGCCTGTGAACCAAGCCAATCAGAGTTAAGTAAGATTGAGAAATGACATTTCATCATATTATTATCACTAGCTGCGTTCCGCGATTTAGCCTTCCCCAATAAATGGACTATCCAACACTGAAATAATTTTTCAAATCGGACCAGCGGTTCCTGAGATTAGCGCGTTCAAACAAAAAAAACAAACAAACTCTTCAGCTTTATAATAATAGATAGAAGATAATAGAAGAAGAAGATAGAAGATTATCTTTTATCCAGGTTTTCGCGAAACCCCCGAATATTCGCGGAAGAGTCACTTAATAAAGTGATGAAATGATTGTATAAGGTATCTTAAAATCCAATCCAATCATTGTGGTGGTAAAACAAGGCTTAGTTGACTAATTGAGTTTTAGGTGGAATCGCCATTAATTGTGGACGGAGATTTAGTCGGATTTGTCCGTCCGATCTGGCCTGAGCTCTCCCAATAACAGACAACCGATGCTGGGTTCTATTATTAAGTAATTCAGACAATAGTAGATGTTCAAATATTGAAATAGAATTTAATTCAAAGCACACAGTGTGTTTGGGACGGTGACATAAACCAAAGATAGATAGATAGATAAAAACTTTATTGCACCAAAAATTTACAAAACACATTACAAAAACAAAAACTTACAGCTAATTTTAAAATAGGTACAATGGGCGGCCTTATCGCTAAAAGCGATCTCTTCCAGGCAACCTTTGGATGGACAAGAATTGTAGGAGGGGATGGGTGGGTATAAACGCGTGAAAATAAATTAAATGGTGAGAAATATAAATAACAATTCAAGTAGGTACATAATAGATACAAATGTGTTACAAATTAATAATATACAATATATTTATAAATATAAATAGGTACTATGCTAATAGTATACATACATATAAATATAATACACATATAAATACAATATATAAACAATAAAATACACATAAAAATACAATTATTTACAAAAAATACATAAAAGTGTAGGTAATAAATAGACACTTATTTATTTGATCTACCAGATTACCCGACCAAAAGGGGTTGTTTAAAAATTGAAATAGGTATGTTTGACTAAAAAAAACGTGTGGCACTCGGGGACTGCCGCGGCATAGCATTTTTTTTCTTAGGCTACATGGTAGGCGGAGTGGGGGTGTTTGGTTTTATTTTCGATACGGAATTTCTTAATTCGGTCGCCGCGCTCAAAGCCCGCGATAAAAGCTATGCAATAGCTTTAAAACAAATGTTTTTGAAAGTAAAGGCAGTTAATGTTCAGATAGTTGTACACTTTTAAAACTTACACGATTGCTATCCATATTAATTATAGAACTTCGGATTTAGATAACTATGTATTTAATTACCCGACGTTTCGGCAAACAGGTTACACCGGCCGTGATCCCGAGAAGACTCTAAAATTAATACAGATAGTAGAAGCTTCCAGATTTTATTTCCTTACGTATGCATTCCATATTGACAATAAGCTTTTGATCTTTATAAAAACAGTCTCTTTTTCCAAATCAAATCAACTGTGTAGGAAATATAATATTGATATTTGTTTAACCGTCTATAAAGTATACACGTCATGTGTAAATAGACGCCGGAAAAGGCCACCTTGTCCATTTTATTAAGTAAATACCTACTCACCTATGATAATGTTAATAAAGTAATTTTTAACACTTTAAATACGGGGAACTTTAGGAAAATTTAAATGGGGTTGCAGCTAGTTGAAAATATTTTGATTCTTTTGTAATAATGGCTAATTGAAACGTGAGTCGAAATTTTCATTCCTTAATTGGAAACCTTTTTTTCTTCCTCTTCTTCCTAGATACATACCCATCTACTGTTCAGAAAAGCATATAGGTAATATTAATTTAAGGTTTTATGAGTATATGTAATCTGATAAAATCAAATCCAAATCACCAAATGATGACCACGATCCTCAGTCTAGAGAAGCCCACTACAGAGATATCGCTCTGAAAATCTAAGGAGGTCTATATTCTATTCACCAGAGGACGTCTCGCGTCCTACGACTCGACAAGACCAAAAATGAATAGCTCTAAGCCTATATGGGCATAAGTAGATACCTAAATATTGTTTACTTTACTGTTAATTGTTGAAAGAGAGTGTGGAAGTGTTAACTAAACTGTCAATTTTCATGTATTTAGCGTTGTTAGCGGCACACCACTCCTCGTGTTGGAAACAACCTTGACGCTCGAGCGAACAATCAAAATGAAGAGAATAACAATGTTGGTATCAGGTCACTAAACTGTCCTAATGAATAGACGTTACATTTAGCTACAAACCAAAACGTGTAAACAGAACGAAATATTAATAATTCGGTGAGAAAAGATACTAGTTAGTTAGCTAGTTCGCCGGAAGATGTCACTACGAGGTCTTACTCGCAAGAACACGAGGTGCTTTTTTTAATTTCGGCTTGGCGAAAGGCTTATCCGTTGCGCAGCGGCTATCGCGCTGGAACTGAATACCAGTAGTCGCGGGTTCGAGTCCCGCCGGGTACTAAAATTTCGAAAGCATTTTTTAAAAGAGCAGTATTTCCTAAGTGTGTGTAATGTTTACAAACTAGTAAGTTTCATTAATCACTAATACTAAAAACAAGAAGTCAATCGGTGTAGAAATTAAATGGCCTCGCCATGCGGTTTCACCTACATAAGTCCCGATCCCGTGGCTATACCGGGATAAAAATTAACAAAATGACTGCCAGGATCCAATGTATTCGACGACCTCTGTGGCGCGTCGTGCGAAAGCCCGATTGCAATGCAGAAGGTTGCGGGTTCGATTCCCGCCGGGTGCAGGTATTTATGCTTAAAAAATAAATATTTGTGTCTGGTCGGGTCAGTGTGTTTCGCACCCGATGTTTATTGCACCCGTAGCTAATGCCCCCGATTTTGTTTTATTGCGATAAAATGTATTGGTTGAATATTTTTATCGAAAGTACAGTCAGTTAGCAAAGTGAAACGTATTATAAAAATGTTTATAGGTGTTTACAAGAAATGATGCAGACTTTGTTTTTTAATATAAATCTTTATTAATAATGTCGGTGAAACAACAATTTGCTAAAAACATTAGTCGTTAGGTACAATTAAAAAATCACATTTCAAAAAATAAGATGATTTATAGTACTTAAAATATAATGAAGGTAATTTTGAATACCTAATGAATATAAAGGAATCAACTTAAATTTTAAGAACATTGACAATAAAATAATAAACATTAAAATACAGCAAAAACAATTAGCATGCAAAACGGTCATTTTTAAGTCTTAACAACTTTTTTTATTACTTCACATTGATTGATTGATTAACGCTTTATTGTACCATAAAGAAACAAAATAACATTTTATACAGAGAATATTTTAAAATAAGGTGGCACAATGGGCGGCCTTATCGCCTAAGGGCGATCTCTTCCAGGCAACCAGTGAATGGACAAAACTTAAAGAATAGGATGGGTAAGATGTTTATTTGATTTGATAGGAAAAATTGGACAGAAAATAACTATTTTTGAATAATGATTGCTATTAAAGACACATATAATAATAATTATTATAAATAGATAATACATACACAATACAATATACACATTCATTTATTATTTCATTTCACATTATCACATTTTTTATTTGTAATAGTAAATTTAAAAATAATAGTACATTACATGTGTTCTATGTTCTAAATATTAAGTACAAACCTTAATATTTAGAACATTGATAACAAAATGATTAAACATTAAAATATAGCTATACCAACTAACATTAAAAATCACAAAAAATCACAGTTACATATTAGGATGATTTGAACGTTTTAAAATATGTACATACTTTAAGTTTAAGTTGATACCTATATATTTATTAGGTACAAGGGCTAATAAATATATAGGTATAAAACTTAATTCTAAGAACATTGACAACAAAATAATTAAACATTAAAATACAGCAAAAACAATCAACATGCAAAATCATCCCCGAAGTAGTGTGGTATATTTTTTATTTCCTTTAAAGCCTCAGTTGATGCAAATACGACGATTCTGTTGCCGTTCTGACAGTGATCAGATCAACCAATAAATATTTTCGGAAAATCTCAGGTATAACGACTTCAGCTGGATTATGAAACTGTGTCTTTTTTACATGTAAGGCTTTGTTTCGGCTGTCGTATAATTGTTTCTTGATGTTATTGTATTTTGGAATGTATTCTTCAAACCCTGTAGCCACACTCTTTAACTCGGCTATTTTTGTTTCAAACTTTTGTTTTATGGAGCCGAAACTCGTTATGACGTCCACTTTTAGTTTGTCCATAACAACTTTAATTTCGTTTTTAAAAAAGTTAGGTTGACACTCAGCATTATGACACCTTTGTATTTGCACATTGTCACTTTCCTTACTTAATTTTACGGAACCATTACACTTGCCATGTCTTTTATTCGCACATGTCCACACACTCGATTGCTTATTTTTTCTGTGGAAAGTATAAGCAAGTCCAACACGAATTAACGTTCTTCCGCCTTGTTTACTGGTAATTATTTTATAATTACTTAGTGCTAAACCCTGCGAAGGACCTGGACTTGCCATTTTGAGATGACTTAGCCGACTAAACTTTCGTATCAGTAATTTAATGCAACAATAACTTGACTTCTGTGCGAAAGGGGTAGAAATAGTGTTCATCTCTATATTCGCTATTGTCAATTATGTCCGTTTACCTGATCTCTATTGTTTTGTACAAAATAAGGTATTATTAATATTAATGTCTAATATTTTGTGCGTAAAAAAACATCTACATATTCAGTTCATTATAACTCTAAGGTATCACTCAAAATAATCATAAACTTGAAATTTCATTGTAAAATTTAATTGCTTATTTTGTTTAGAAACACTTTTTCGTCGACTGTACCTGGTACAAATAACTTTTATTATGACGAAATTGGCTGTTATAACTTAATTGAAAATCGGGGGCATTAGCTACGGGTGCAATAAACATCGGGTGCGAAACACCCGATGTATATGTATATATTTACAAAAGAAAAATAAATATGTGTAGTATATCCGTTATCTAGTCACCGTAACACAAGCCTAGTCGCTTACCACGGGGCTAGATGGCGCTGTGTGTTGTTCACAGAATTTATTTATTTATGTATTCAACATAGTTATCAAGATTTATCAAAATCGGTTGATTAGTTCCAGAAATAACATTTTGCCCATACTTTTGCTTTTTATAATCTTAGTTTGGATCATGTTTGGACAGATAAATCTATCTATTATTACTATTATAAAGCTGAAGAGTTTGTTTGTTTGTTTGTTTGAACGCGCTAATCTCAGGAACCACTGGTCCGATTTGAAAAATTCTTTCGGGGTTGGATAGTCCATTTATTGAGGAAGGCTATAGGCTACTTTTGATCCCGATATTCCCACGGGATCGGGACTTATGCGGGTGAAACCGCGGGGAGCTGCTAGTATATTATAATACTACAGTGACATTTACATTTTGTTACACAAAGTTTAGTCAAAACACTACATTGGGTACATATGATATCTATAACCGTTATTGGACAGATACCTATAGTGGAAATGTTACGAAGAAATGTTTTACCTTTGAGTTTAATAAAAGTCTGTCGCTCAAAAAGTTTTGGGGCCCAGGTAGGTAACTAACAAGCGAAAGCCCTCGAGCGTGAAACTGGGTCCAGACAATTTAAGATGTTTTCCAATATAGTGAAGAGAGGATCTGAATTACATTTTCAACTATTTCTATCAAATGCCGTTTGTAGTAAGTAAATAGCTTTTTATTCAGAGATAACTTCCAAGCCACCATTGAGTGGATCGACCTCAATTCAATCCTACTTATTATATTATAGATGTGAACGTTTCTGTGTAAATAGGTATGGTTATTACTCCTTCAAGTCTTAAAGTAATGGTACAGGAAGAAAATACTGAGAATATCTATGCTTTTTTATGAACACTCGAGACAGCGCATCATGTCTTTAGCCTTTTGCATACGAAAGAGTTTTCTAACTCACTACGAGCCGGACTAACAACTTTCTAACTAACTAATATCACTCCTGGCACGGCTCATCAATCGGCTCTGCAAATCGGCAACGTGTAGTCCTCATAAGTAATTTTAAAAGCCAATACCACTTACCAATAAAGTAGCGTAGCCATGAAGACTGTTATACGACTCGACGACGTTTCTAAAATCTCCCGCGCAGTAGTTCCAACATTCGTCACTCGCCTCCGGAGTAGGGTTCAGTCTGTTCTGAGCATCTCTCATCATCTTGACTAGAAGAGATTCAAAGTCCCCATGACTGCTGCTGCCCGAAGCCTGCTCCCTCAACACGGATACTATCTGGGTTTCGTTGATAGCATTGTCTGAGGAGTTGCCTGACGCTGCAAAGATCTCTTGGAATATGTTCATAAGCGTCTGTGATTTGTTAGACATCTTTGTTTTTTGCGTTTTCTATTGGCTTGATTGGTTTTTACTTCGTAGATGTACCTGTAAAAAAATGGACCAATCAATAGGTAGGTAGATATGGAATTCAAAACCTTGACAGTAGATATTCAAACACTAGCCTTAGCTTAGAGACATAAAATTTGGAGCATAGATACCTAACAGTTGGATTCAATCGTGGAAATTCAAAAAAAATAAATCTAAAGAAATATATGACAAAATTATCTTTATATATCTTACTAATATTATAAATGCGAAAGTAACTCTGTCTGTCTGTTACGCTTTCACGCCTAAACCGCTGATCCGATATTGATTAATTTTGGTAAAGAGATAGATAGGACCTTGGAGCAGAACATAGGCTACTTTTGATCCCGTAAATCCCACGGGATCGAGACTTACGCGGGTAAAACCGCGGGGCGCAGCTAGTCTCATCCGAGCGATGTTCCCGGTTGCATCCCTCTCGGGAGCCCAGGGTCCGCTAAACCCCAAAAGGATTTTTTTTATTTGGGGTCGGCGCAGTCGGTAATTCATCATTGACCATACCTTCTGCAATAAGATTTGGCAATGTTTTTACGGCCGGCCGCCTGCCTGACACCAACCCTCTTAGGGATCAAGCAGTTTATCCGCCACCGCGCGCGGAGAACTTAAGGTTTGCTAATCTCCCTCAGATCCCTTGGTCGCCTTTTACGACTCCCACGGAATGAGATGGGGTAATCCTATTCTATGCCGGGGCTACACGGCCTAAAGTGAATATAAATAAGTAATTTATATGTTCTTTGAGAATCCACTCAGAAAGAGTTTTGAGAAGTTCCCAGGGGATCTGGAGTTGCGGGTGAAACTTGATATACAAATAGAGTTTTATTTTTGGACTGACCAAAAAACGTATTTTCTAAATAAGAAATATTCGTAACAATACAGTCAATTTATAACGTTAATTGATGTACCTGTCTAAAACATTTCTTTACATACCCATTACGAATAAACATAGTTCTGCCTATAGAAGACGGAATAGATTTAGTATCGTCTTTTCTCGTCTCCGGAACATTCAATTAGGTAGATACATTGTTACGATTATGTAATTAAACCAAAACAATTAATAGGTATGAATGAGTCACAACTCTCGCCTATTTTCTGGAAGGTTCTGTCAGAATTTATTCATATTACGTTTGGTGCCGCATGTTTTCCCCAAGTAAGTCCTGATTCCGAGTAGGTTCCTTTTATTGCCGTCTGAGAAACGGAACCCTAACAGCTATCCTGCATTGTAATTAAATTAAGACAAGACAAACAATTTTATAATTAGAGTGACCTAAATAAAAAATACAAAATAGTTTTCAAAAATTTACTCGCCTCGCACTTGGGCGGTTTAATTTTCTCATTTTTAGGGTTCCGTACCTAAAGGTAAAAACGGGACCCTATTACTGAGACTTCGCTGTCTGTCTGTCTGTCTGTCTGTCTCTCTGTCCGTCCGTCCGTCCGTCCGTCCGTCCGTCCGTCCGTCCGTCCGTCCGTCCGTCTGTCCGTCTGTCCGTCTGTTACCAGGCTGTATCTCATGAACCGTAATAGCTAGAAGGTTGAAATTTTCACAGAAGATGTATTTCGGTTGCCGCTACAACAACAAATACTAAAAACAAAATAAAACAATTATTTAAAAGGTGCTCCCATACAACAAACGTGTTTCAAAAATAACAAGGAGTCGCGGGACAGGAACAGGGACAGGAGGAGGACAGGAGGACGAGTTGGTCATGGAATTCAAAATGGCTGCCTTGTCTGTCAAATATACCAGTCTGCCTTCACTTACCAAAGAGTTTCTTTTATGTTTCAGATTTTCTTTGTGCCAAGGTTTTTTTTTTTCGAGTGATTCGGTCGTTTGATGGGAGTAAGAATCAAAGATAAATATTTCATATTTTCCTATAAAATTTAAAAATTGGTTGTTGTAAACCATTTTAGGGTTCCGTATCCAATTGTGATAGTGGTACGGAACCCTTAATGCGCGAGTGTCGCACTTGCCCCGTTTTTTTCAATACTTATAAGTTACGTAAGTCCCGATCCCGTGGGAATATCATAATCAAAAGTAGCTTATGTTACTCCTGGATAATTTAGCTTTCTATTGGCTAAAGAATTTTTGAAAAGTGGTTTCAGAGATAGGTACTTACTTACATACATAACTACATAAATGTTACCAACGTTACCTCTTTATAATATTAGTGCGTTATCTATAATGCAAAACGCTCCGTCAAACGTGGACTGAGAAAAAAACTGCTCATCAGGGCCAATATATTATTCAGGATGAATACCTACAGGGAAATACGTTCGTATAGAGCGTGCAGCCGTTCATGCTCTAAAGATTTCACCTTAATCCTTCATAAGGCGGTTAATAGAAATTTCCTTGTTGATATTGGCAGATGCGAATGTGGAGGATCATTGAAATATCGAGATGAGTTGAGAAAAATAAAAACGAAGGTCGTTTAAGATGTATGATTTCGACGTTTTTATTAAAAGATTTTAGATTAGAAGTGGATAATATATTAACGATCTGTGATTTATTATGTACTGACTCCGCCACGCGGTTTTACCCGCGTAAGTCCGGATCCCGCGGTAATATCTGAATTAAAAGTACCCTAACATAAAAACTCTAACTCAAACTCAAAAATATGTTTATGCATTACTAGCTGCGCCCCGCGAGTACCGATCCCGTGGGATTTACGGGATCAAAATAATCCTAGCGAATGAAGTAGGTACGGAAGTTTTTGAAGTTGGTTTGAAAAAATAATAATAGGCGAGTTTTTTTTTAATTGCTCTTTAAAGAGTTTATAGCGTTTTATCAACGCTCACTTTATGAAATTCTTTTTTAATTTGTAACAGTTTGGTTAGTGTTACGCCTTTTTTTGTAACAGGTAACATGACCCTATTATTCAGCTCCACATTTGAAAAGAAATCAGCCAATTATCTCAATTATCTCAATTATTGCAGTTACTATGACCAAATAGGTACCAAACAGGTGGTCGCATTTTAGTAGAAAAATGAGAAAAAAGGCCATAACTTCTAAACTTCGAAAAATCGCGGAACATGGGGGTGATTCGGGTACCCATTAAGGTCCTTCACCTCTGGACTTTCGCTTGACACTCGTTTCTGGGACACCCTGTATGGAGAGACACCCAGACCAGAATCAAATATTTATTTTAAGGCATAAATACTTGCACCCGGCGGGAATCGAACTCGCGCAACCTTCTGCATTGCAATCGGGCATTCGCCTAACGCCCCTCGAAGTTTGTTATAAAGATGTTATAAAGTCGTTTTGGAAAATGTAAATGAAATGAACCCGAGAACAATGAGCAGATTATGTAAGTTGTTGCCAAGTTCTATTTTTAAACCCCATTATTGAGTTCATGATATTTCATGAGACCACTAAAATTCATCATAAAACCCATATTAGAACTAACAAATTACCTAAATACCACTAAGTCCGGTCAAATTAGACCAAAAAATAATAGTAAAGTTACATAAATTCCCACCAAGCTGAAAATCGGTGAGATTGTTTAAAATATCATTAAAAATAAAATTTGAAAGTTCCCCATCTTTCCCCTGTAAGGAAAAAAATTTATTAAAGGTCAAAGAGTTTTTCGCGATTTTCAGCAAAACGGTAAGTTTTATCATAAAAATACCTCAGACAAAAGTTGTAGATCTTAAAATTATCTACAAAAATTTATTAATTTTTTTTTTCTACGAGCCACCGTTTTTGAGATATAACGATTCAAAAAGTTGTAAAAGTTTTATAAATAAATAAATAAGTAAATATTTTAACATATATTACAGCTATAGAAATGTATATATACGTGGCGTACTCATGCATATTATGACGATTACAACTTTTACAACTTTTTGAATCGTTATATCTCAAAAACGGTGGCTCGTAGAAAAAAAGTATTAATAAATTTTTGTAGATAACTTTATGATCTACAACTTTTGTCTGGAGTATTTTTATGATAAAACTTATCGTTTTGCTGAAAATCGCAAAAAAAACACATTTCCTTTAATAACATTTTTTCCTCACAGGGGAAAGATGGGGAACTTTCCAATTTTATTTTTAATGATATTTTAAACAATCTCACCGATTTTCAGCTTGGTGGGAATTTATGTAACCTTGAATATCTTATTTGACCGGACTAACTTTATCGTCGTAGGCGTGATTTACTCAAGGCTGGCTGCTAGATATAGGTAACTTTACCTAATAGTTCGTAAGGAAACATCTCCGAATACGCACTAAATACATTAAGTCAGAATACTTTAGGTACCTACTTAAGGGGAAAGTCTACCTACTTCCAGAACCAGAAACAAACAGATAGACAGTGTTTTAGATAGATAGATGAACGTTTTAATGTACCAGAAACACAAAATCAATTTATACAAAGAAAACCTTAAAACTAAAGTGGCACAATGGGATGCTTTATCGCCTATGGGCTATCTTTTCCAGGCAACCAATGCATGAACAAGACTCAAGGAAAGGGATGGGTGTAGTATTTTTAATGGGAAAGATTGGTCAAGAAAACTAAAATATTACCTATAGGTAAGTAATAAAAAATGACTACATAACTAGGTATAGATACGGGAATAAGTTTTACATGGCAAGTATTATACAAATAATGAATGTAGGTATTTACAGAAAACTATTATAGTTATGTAGTATTTCCGTTGTTTACTACTGCAACTAGGCATAGATTTGTATTTGTGTGTGTGTGTGTATGTGTGTGTGTGTGTTTGTAATGAATAAACTCAAAAACTACTGGACCGATTTCAAATATTCTTTCATTATTAGAAAGCTACTTTTACCTTGAGTAACACACATAACTTTTAATCCCGACATTCTCACGGGATCGGGACTTACGAGGGTGAAACCACTGGACGCAGCTATCCATTATAAGTAGATACTATACTTAGCATAGATTAGTCGGCATTATCAAGAACAATTCGTCTATACCTCTGAAGCCTCTTAGCAGCTAGGTACTCTACTAACTCAGTAATTGTCTAGGTAACACTTTCTTGAAGCTCTTCTTATCTTAGCATTTCAGCTAGGCTTAATCTCATTATAATCTTAGATATTCAAAATGTTTATTCGAGAAAATCCTTAAAGCGAAGAGTGTATAAGATTCTAACCCAAAAATTATTCTCCCAGGACCGCTTAAAGCTTATTTATATTTTACTGACGTTGCTAGCTCGAAGCAGATTCTGAATATAAATTGATCCAAATTTTATATTTATGATGAAAACAACAAGTTCCTGATTTCTCGAGAGAAAGTGACAGAAAAATATGTGAATAAATATTTATTATTGATTATTTATTTATGAATGTTCTTAGAGGGTAGATAACTGAAGATCAAAATAAAAAACGCCCGCGAGCAAAAAAAAATTACCTTCAAAAAATAAATTCTTTAGTAGTTTTACCCGCACTTATTTTTTTTTTTTTTTAATTTATAAATTTACAAATCTTTGTTTTATCAAACAAAGATTTGTTACAAATATATAACCTAAATAACATTTTAAAAACCAATGAGGTTTGTAGCAAATGCTATTTAAAGATTCTTTAACAGTTAAATCAAATCAAAATATGTTAAAATTCATTTGGATACTCACAGAACTCTTTGAATCTAATCTAATGTGGCTTCGAAACGCGACCTCCAATGAGAAGACGACACAAGAAACTCTTGGGGTTTTATTTGCATATTAAAATGCGACAATGTGATTCACATTGTCGCATTTTAATATTAAACAATAGTGGAACTGGAGCATTAATCTTTACTATAATAACCCTTACTAACATTACAACCGCGAAAGTAATGCGTCTGTATTTCTGTTCAAATAAGTTTGTTAACTTACATCATACAAAGTAGAAAGGAGATAGGAAGACGGCGCGGCAGTAGGACGAGAAGCTCATTTCCGTAGTGGCTTGATATTCCTACGTATCGGAACCATTTCTCCTTAGCATGGAATAAAACACCCTACGATCCATTCACCAGATTATCTCACCTTGTGATAAGTGATAATATGGTGTAAGATGTAGCACGCTCAAACCAGGTTTACAAATAACGCTGTCATTGATTTTAGGATTATTTGTTAGCCGAATGACCCGTTTTTTTATGAGCTACTCTATAAAAAGGACGTGATCATATTACCTACGTGACTATCAATAACGCATGGCTAAGCCCATTACCTCTTTATTGATACCTATCTCATCACAGAAAAGAAGTCGTATTTTTAACTTAATTAGTATTAGCCTAGTAAAAAAACCTTTTAACTTGGCATTATTTTTAGTTAATTTTAGCCAATCAAATATTTTAGGCTAACACTGTATTACTGTAGCACTTATAAGTTAGCAGTAATCTAAGCACACTATAATTACTTATTTTATTATATGGACTGTGTTATTATATCACCTAAAATACCCGAATACCGGAAAAAAAACAGTTCAAAACAAATTTAAAAGCTCTACAACTTAAATAATACATGATTTTGTATTATTTTTCCGCAATTAGGTGTGGGCAGTGAATGAATAGAGAGTACCTTGTGACTCTATTGTTCGTTTTTTCTGGCCTTTATTCGCTTTAGGATAGATTTTGCGGCTTCGATTTCCGCCGGTTGCAAGTATTTATGCTTAAATATAAATGTGTTTCTGGTCTAAGTGTCTCTTATGTATCTATATCCGTAGTTAAATCAACGCAACACAAACTTAGTAGCTTACCATAGGGCTAGATGGCGCCGTGTGTTGTTCACAGTTGTTTTTTTTTCGCTGTCACTAAAACTCTTGTCAATTTACAAGAAATATTCCAAGTCATTTCAAAATTGTAATTGCAATTTCTCAACACAAAATAAAAGTTAAATAAAAATTTGAAAATAAATTGCTGGCGTTCACCAAGTGAAGTTAAGTTATTTATCTCTGTTAGTTACGATTGTCTGTAAAAAATAAAATAAAATTGTTGAAGGATGTTTGGTAAAACAAATTTTAATATTGAATTGTAAACTTGTATCTCGATTGGCTAACTATATCTGTGTGTAACCTATTGACTGTAACGGGCATACAGAGACCTTTGCAACTGAATATTGTAGCTGGAGGCGTATTTAATTTGCAGCTTGTTTCAACGAAATTGCTTACTGAATCAGAATTCGGTAACAATAAAGGAACAGAGGACAAAAGACTGCACTTCGACGGGAAATTAAAACACAAATAGTCTTATATGTTACCGGAAATGTATGGTATCTGTCATTACTTTTTACTTACTTACTTACTTCTTTATTATAAGTATAGATCATGAAGTTTTCTATAGTTTTTATTTAAATCATCTATATACATATATTTTATAGTTGCTTAACCAAGCAGCATTTTCCCTTTACTATCCAGTGGGACAATGGTCAAACACTGACCTATATGTATATGATAAAAAAATGCAATCGGGTCATTCGATAGCACGACTAGCGAATATTTTTTTGATCCATTAGTCGAACATGGACACGTCAAGATTTATTTTTACGTTTCACAAATGGATCCGACCTAGTTTTTTTTATATCTAGGTATTCAAAGTAGTTAGGAACTTTTTACCAAATCTATCAATTTTTATTATTTTTGGGATAGTATAGAAGTCCCTTTTGTGCGTGCATCGAAGTCGCAACCACTAGCAAAAGATCAAGAGCCTTATTTTGGAATCGCTCGAGCCACATTGGGCGATTAAATAGTTCGTTTTCGGCTGATTTTCGTTAGATGTCGGACTCCTACTGCGAATGGCTGCGACCACTCGTTGTATTGTAATGTACTAATTGTATGTGTACGGAAAATGTAACTATGTTAACAAATCGTGTGTATTTAAAAAGTTTATTAGGTAAAACTGTATTATCAATATGAAGTGCAGATTATACTAAGGGGGCGTCCATAAATTACGTGAGGTGTTTTTTGACATTTTCTTCCCCTCCCTGGTGAAATGTCGTGAGATTTTATTCAACCCCCTCCCCCATCCTCCAATATCACGTGAGATTTTTCAAAATGTGGGTTTCTTACGTAAACGCGTTGGATTGTTATTGTAAAAAGAGAAAAAAAAATTGCTTCAGAGTGTGTTCACGGTAGCAGAATTTTTTTTTCAGTGTGAACAATCTGGATTAAATGGACCAAAATAGTATATTTTTTTTTTGTTTCAATCAGAAAAAAAATTGCGTGATATTTGCCGAGACCCCGGTACCGGAGCTGTATTTTACTGCTCCAGTAACTGAACACACTCTGAAGCAATTTTTTTTTCTTTTTACAATAACAATCCAACGCGTTTACGTAAGAAACCCACATTTTGAAAAATCTCACGTGAGATTGGAGGATGGGGGAGGGGGTTGAATAAAATCTCACGGCATCTCACCAGGGAGGGGGGGAGAGGAAGAAAATGTCAAAAAACACCTCACGTAATTTATGGACGCCCCCATATCCTTTCTACTCGTCCTCTTAAATTAAGGCCAATACAAAGTTTGTTGCTGTTAACTAAACTACAACGTTAGCTTTAGCCATATTTCGGTTGGTAATTGAACACCGCACTCAAGTCTTTATTACCAATATTGAAATAATCGAACCGAATGTTTTGCCAATACTGCATGAATGTAGGTATTTTACTGAGAGCCTTTACTAGGTAATTAACAACCGCACTCTGAAAGCTGAAGTAAATAAAGACTTTATTCGTGAAACCTTTTAGTTTTTTTTTCCTCTTTCGCTAAAGTTTTATTCTTAAAGAATTGTATTTTATTTTTAGCCTATATAATAAAAAGTATTAAGCAAATGTGTTATTCCAGGTCTCCAGCTGTCTAGGTACATACCGAGTTTCATGGAAATCGGTTTAGCGGTTTTTACGTGATTGAGTAACAACCACATACGCATACATACTTACAAACTTTCAGCTGTTTAATATTAGAAGGATTATTCTGTTTCATACTTATTGTTTCTTTTTGTTTTTATAGCTTAAGGCATTTTTACTAGAAATATATTACAAAGAAAGATACATCATCAAAAGACACGGGTTTCCGTGTGGCGCAGTGGTAGCGCACTCGCCCAGTAAGCGAGGGGAACAGGTTCGATTCCTGTCATGGGAGAATTTCTGATGATGCATTTACCCGCGTAAGTCCCGATCCTGTGAGAATATCGGGATAAATATTACTCAGGGTGAATATCTAATAGTGAAAGAATTTGTGAAATCGGTCCAGTAGTTTTTGAGTTCATTCATAGCAAACATACAGACGCACACACACACACACACAAATACAAATCTTTCCTTTTTATAATATTAGTGTAGATTATTCGGTTTGTTCAAATTCAATTCAGCCTAAAGTGTCGGGTCTCTGATTTAGGGCACAAAAATCCGCTGACCGACTTTTACCCATGTTTACCCCGACGACGGATAAAGACTGGGAAAGTAAAAGGACTCAAACGAAACAAACGACTTTAACCGTTAATTAATTTTCCTGCTTTGTATTTTTTTTAATGAAGTACGATACCATGTATATGCATAACCTTCGTATAGACCAGGGTCGATAATGTTGGAAAAATAATTAAATTATACTTAGTAGAATGAAACCCATTGGAAAAGGAAGAGAATATAACAATACTACGGTTCATGAGATACAGCCTGGTGACAGACGGACAGACAGCGAAGTCTCAATAATAGGGTCCCGTTTTTACCCTTTGGGTACGGAACCCTAAAAATGAAATTAATTATGAAATGAAAATAAATTACGGGCGATCTGAGGTCGGGAACCCCCACCCGGTGGATTGCTAAGGGTAAAAACCGGTTTTTCTTGATTTCCAGAAAAACTACAAGTCTATGGAAAAAAGTTGAATGGCAAAGTTGTAGGAATATTTCCAAGGAAAAAATGATCTCCGAAAGTTGTGTCATGAAATCCAAGTCGTCCATTTTACATTGACTTGCTTTAGATATACCTACTACGTTTTTAATTTCAGACTATAATCTGAGGCTTTGGTTCTTTGTATATGACATTTTTTCTTTAGGAAAATGAATAGATAGAAATCAATGCATGCAGTTGGAAGGGCGCTCAGCAAACAGTAAAACAATTTTCGAAAATGCATTTTTCCTTAAAAACTGACTAAAAACTTAGGCATTTAAAATAAATCAAATGTTTTTGGCATTAAATCAACCGACTGACTTTTTTAAACTTGGCCTGGCAACACTGTTTCTAAATCTTCTTTATCGTATTTGTCAGCTTTGCAGCAGTTATTATATGCACCAGCACTGTGCCAAATATTTTAGCTTGTTGGCGCCAAAAGCCGCCATATTTAACTGTAGAAACTGCTTTTACTCGCTACACCGTGGAGTAGACTGGAACTTTATTTCAATCTATTTTATTCGAAAAACTTAAATTTTGCATAAAGCTTTTAAACCATAGAAGATACGTCATCTTGCGGTTACTGATCATGCTAGGGCTACATTAGCGGGCGAAGATTTGTGTCACGTTAACGCGATGCATCGTTGTTCAGTTTATTGTGCGGCCGAGACTGAATTGACGGAGGTGTAGCCACTCAAGCGAAACATCGTCTAAGCCCGAACACTAAGCATTGCAGCGATCAACCCGGCCACATACCTAAATCGCGTAAGCAAGAATATTTGCCGTAGCCCGCTAATGTAGCCCCACCAGGGTATGACATTCTGCTCGGGTGTCAACACACCCTTACAGTTTTGCCATGTCTATCTGTCTCTCCGTCTGTCCGCAGGTTGTTCTCGTTTCAAACTATATCACAATCGGTTAATCCGTTCGATCGTAATATAGCGGAACAAACATCCAAATATACAAGATTTTTTTTTTCATTGTTAGTTTTCTAGAATAGGTGTGTGTGTATATTAATAAACATCAAAGTTATAATATTTTTTTACTTTGTGTTACAAGTGCTTCGGTTATTGCTTGTTTCATTTCAACTCGACACAAAGAATACCCGTTTTAATAGCGGTTTCTTAGCGGTGCCGGTGACGTTCTAGCGCTGAAAACCGGCTTGCTTTCTGTATACCTACGGCCCAACTAACTACGAGTTTTAATTTCGTAGGCAAGGCTACGAGAGGCTACGGATCCGTAGCCCGAGGCTGTATGGCTACGAAAGGTGTTGTTTTTACCAAAGGCTCGGCGCGGCGTTCAGAATATCCACACATAAAGAAATATTTACTTAGCTTGTATTGACAAATGTTCAATTCGAATACACTTCGCGGTAATCACGGAAGATAAACACGGAAGAGAAGACTTTTCCACTTAATTCAGAATTAAAGCTAATAACGTCATAAAAGAAAATTCATAGTCGCTAAGTAAAATTACTCGCATGGCTATAAAAAGGTTGCTAGCTAATATAACAAAGTAAGAATTGGAAGCCTGAAAAATGGGCGCTCGTTTTACCCAAAATATCTTATTGTTGGCTGAAGGGAAAATGTGTAAGTAGATATTTTCGCATTTTTCGTCAACCCTGTGGACAAGTACTTTCTCATAATAATCTTATGTACATTTTTGTATACAAATAATCCTTTGTAATGCAATGTAATAATAACTCTACAAAGGAAGCTGAGAGTTTTTTCTGTCCTCGTCGGCTATCTTGGCTTTTTTTAAGTCTCATCGTCAAACCTACCTACCTATTTTTATTTACATTAGATGTAAGCAGAAGCGATATGTAAGCGAGTTATTTTTATTCTTTATTACTATGTAGATACAGGATAAACAGCCGAATACAGAAACACTACTTAAAATTTGAGGGGTAGGTACTTAAATAATTGAGCAGTTTCCAAATTTAAAATTTGTCTGAGTACTTTTGAGATTGAGCTCTGCTTCCTTGATTAAGTAGAACTCAAATTTAGAGTAGCGTTTCTGTATTCGGCGGAAAGACCCCCAGTTTCATCGGCATAAGTCCCGACCCGTGGCAATTTTCAAAAATCCTTTCTTATCGGATGCCTACATCACATAAAGAACACACTCTCAAAATGTCAGCTCTCTACTGTCAGCGGTTTAGGCTGAGCTTTGATCAGTTAGTCAGGACAAGGCATTTTGTATTACAAAAAATGGGAAATTTCGAATATAATTTCTTATACGATGTTTTGTAATTACGACGACCTCTGTGGCGCGTCGTGCGAAAGCGCGGCTGCAATGCAGAAGGTTGCGGGTTCGATTCCCGCCGGGTGAAAGTATTTATGCTTAAAAATAAATATTTGTATCTGGTCTGGGTGTCCCTCTATGTACAATATGTATGTATTTACAATAGAAAAATAAATAAAAGTATTATATCCGTTGTCTAGTCACCGTAACAGAAGCTTAGTCGCTTACCACGGGGCTAGATGGGGCTGTGTGTTGTTCACAGAATTTATTAATTTATTTATTTATTATGAGGAATATTGAAATCCAAGTCTTCAATTTCCACATGACATGACAGCAATATCTCTGTCACTGATATGTGATTGAATATTAAAATTCCGTGTAACTCGTGTAGCGAAGAAGACGAGATGCACGTCTACTTCAGCTACACAAATAACACGTTTATTGAAATAGTTGGGGTGTGTTAAGAGGAAACGATACCTACTCGTTCTCCATACAAACGTAGTCGACTGTGTCCTCTCGGGACAAAGACATTGGAACAAAATATGTTTATGCTATAAAACCTATACCTATTTGCCATTATCATGCCCCTTCGTTTTGTTTTATTTTTTCTAATTAGAATAGAAATAAAATATAGAAAAATTAGAATATGAAAAAAATCATAAGGTAGGGCATGGTCAAGGTCATGGCTGATGTAGGTTTTATGGCATAAACATATTTTTCTAATGTTAAAGACATTTGAAAAACTAGGGAGGAAGCAGTCGACTACGTTTGTAAAGTTTGTATGGAGATAAGAATAGGAATGCCTGCGTAGCACACGCGCTTTGTCTACGTAAGACTTTGTTCTTCCAAAGGAAGAATCGACATTATTTAATTATACGAACGAAAGAAAGAAAACCTGTTGGATGGATGATAGATTTTCTTGTGGAATTATCGTTCGTAGAGTTAAAGTAGAGACCCTGTATCTACGTAGACTTCTCCGTAACATTTTTTTGTTGAACACTAAAGTAGTCCTACCAATAATATTTATTTATCAAAACACTAGCTAATTACAAAAAGACACTTACATAAATTAAAACTAAAATACAGCACATATTAAAATAAATGACAAATGTAAAAATGTAAATGTATATTTTTATATTTAGATTATTTTTATAAAAATTTAGACCTAAGAAAGAAAATAAAGAGTGAATGACAATACCTACACCAAAATAAAGAAATCACGTACCTAAACAGTTCTTTTAATCAATAACTACTAAAAAAATGATAAAAGGTGCCCATGGAGCTAGATTCTCGAGATATCGTGTATAACAAACGTGGACGAACAAAGCTTGTTTTAAACAGATTTAAGATGACAGTCTACCTACTCTTTCTCCATACAAACGTAATCGTCTGTTTCCTCCCCGGATAAAGACATTAGCGCAAATATGTGTATGCCATAAAACCTATTATATATCTGTCATGACTATGCCCCTACGTTTTGTTTTTTTTTTCTAATTAAAATAGAAAACAGTCTACTACGTTTGTAAAGTTTGTATGGAGAAAAGAGTAGGTCAAGTCTTCTTAAAGAAGAAAATGGTAGTACTAAGTAGTTTTATTATAGGCCCTTTTGTCCGGTTCTGACGACCTTAATGTTTTAATAACAGCGGCACTTTGCGCTAACTTTAATTAGAAGTACCCTCGTTTCATTAGAGGGAGTTAATGAGACGGTTGTCGTGAAATAGTAACGGCTAATTTCCCGGAAGGTTTCTTCTCTACTTTTTATAATGTGTACTTGGAACCGAAAAAGGAATTCCATATATATATTTTACCTATCACAAATTAACGACATTTCGTCGAATCATTTCGTACACTGTATTTATTTAATGCACTGTATTTACAGTCGAAAAATTCAATATTACATTTCTCTATTTGTGTTCTCTGCAATTCTTTTCATATAATCAAAACCAATTTACGTTGCGGGGTCTTTCCTTTAACAATTTTGTCAAAAACATAAATAAGCAATCTTCTAACTTGCGAAATGTTTTTGAGTAAAGAGCAGTCTATATTTCAATAAGTTTAAACACTTTAAGTAAAATATGGGCAAAATTTAAAAATAATTGTAAAGATGCAGTGAAAGTCATTGAATCCACGTGTAGACTTAAGCAATAAGACCACTCTTGGTTTCCTAGAATTCAATTTATAATATTCTGTTTACTAAAGTTTTTGTGTTTTTTCCCTTTCGAACTCGTCTCTGACGGACAAGCTTCACCTCCAAGTTTCAAAGTCAAACTGCTCGGGAAATTACTCAAACACCTTTAAAAATGATGGATCAAAATTCGAACGTCGTTGTTAGATTGCTCACCATCTAGGAAATTCTAGGAAATAATAGTTTGACGACATTATACAATAAATATTGTATAATGTCGTCAAACTACAATTTACTTTAAACATTGCAAACGATGTTGTTTACGCTTTAACAGCCAGTAACATCATATTCCCAATGGGTTAATGTTTATTTTCTCTCACTAACATCCCACTTGGAAACTCAAGACACGTAAGTAAGTCGCTCGTTACAGTTCTAGGATATTTCATGATATTATTTCCGCCCTCGCGTGGGCTGATTACTGAGATAAAGGCGCGTCGCTTTGCAGCTAATTAGACTAGTAGATATAGAACACAAGCGCCGAGGCGCACAGTTACTGGTATAAACTGTGGTATAACCCGTTGTTCTAGGTGAACGACGCGACGCGACATAATGGCGATCATACATCTGATTGGCAGATTGATAGACAGATTCACACAATAAAGTAGGCTACAATCACATACAACGACTATTTTATGTTTTCGTATCGAACGCGACGTCGCATTGTCGTTCGTTTCGGACAAGATAAATAACTTCGGACAGGTACCTACCCATTTAAAGTACGTATCACTTCTTGCATAGTTTATGTAAGTATTTAAAACTTTTTTCATTTAATACCGGCATGTCTTGTTGCCTATCGCTCATGAAGGATGCGCCTAACTATACTCATTTTATAAAGAGGTAACGTTAGTATTATGTACCTATGTTATTGGTAATATCCGAAACCACTGGACCGATTTTAATGAAATTTAAAATAAAGATCCATTGCATTTTTGCTAGTAATATTGGCTACATTTTATCCCGATTCTTTCACGGTACTTTTAGCTATTCTCAACTATAATCGATATATATAAACAGAATAGAGCTAAAAGAATATGGTAACCGGGCCCGGTGCTGACCCAATTTTGCAGTAGTTTAACTTTTATTCTATCATGTATTGAGATTTACAACGTTATTCTGTCCCTCATTTTATATAACATTTATTTCTAGAAAATTTTGGGAAACACAATACGAGTAAAAATTCAATGATGAAACAAGTGAGAATTCGATAGCTTATGGAGAGAGCATTTATCCTTTTATCTTATTTGCAAATTCGATTTGAGATCGAGAGGCTGAATCGACTGAATTTAATTGTCAAGGAAATGATTAAGTAGGTTAGGTATTGTGGGAGAAATAAAAAATCGTTTCTTTCCCTCACAATTATTGAAGGTTTTGTAGTAAACAATAATTTTGAAAAACTGGGGTCTAAAGTAGGCAATACCCTGAGACCCCCGGGAGTAGGGTACCTGTTTTACAGAACAAAGATAAAGATAAAGATATTAATTGCATAAAGTATGGTACAGCAGATCTTAAATCTAAAAATATAGTTCTACATACCTTGCCAGCATTTGGCATGCAAACATCAAAGTTGTTTCAAATATAAAAATCAATAAATACAATATCAACAAATATCAGTATACCATAATATACCTAGTTGGTCGAATATAATGTGATCAAATTCTAAACTAAAATGTGTCATAAAGTCTTTAAAGTCGTCTCATTAGAAATGTCAGGAAGCATTATAAGTTGATTCCAAGTTGGTGCGCATATATTTATAGCCACACCTTATCACTTAGATTGCGTTATTTAGATATGTGCACCCACGCACATATCTTATTATAAATAACCTAAATCTTAATAACCATAATAAATAGATTGGCTGCTATCTGCTACCGGCTTGATTAAGTTTTTCTACTGTGTCGTTGTTTTACTAAGTTTTGTTTTATAAGCCTAATTTGAAGTTACTACCTTGTGAATAAAAATAACACTAATTGAAAACTGATCTCATAGTGCACAGATATCAAGTTTGTGGCAGAAATTACTGTACTAATCTGAAATCCCTCACAATAAAAAAATATGCTCATGCTTGCTTACATAAGTTCTTAGAATCTGTATATCAAGTTCCATCAACACACTGAAATGAAACTATACAAGTACGGTGGAATTGCTATACCACACAAAATGACATTAGATCTTTGTGCCGATTTTATTTGCGCCATGTTGCGCTGTTGTCGCGAGTTTTCTATTGAAAGTGAATCATCACTTTCAATAGAAAACTAACTAGGAAACTATTAGTTCCATGGATGGTCATCAGACCATCCATGGAACTAATAGTTCCGGAGACGGTCACCCATCGGTCAACATCACTTTCAATAGAAAACGCGCGACAATAGCGCAACTTGGCGCAGATCAAATAGGCACAAAATTCTCCTCCTGTCCATATTATAATTCAGGTCAGAGCATCAACATCAGTCGAGAAATACGACCTGTATGTAATGTAGACAAGAATTAACAGACATCCATACTGACAGGCGAAACAGAGACGCTTCTCTCGCTCTGTCAATTAGCGAGACGTAACAATAGAGGTCATAGCCCACTTACACGACTCCGCTCCCACCCGGCAAAAATAATGTAATTCAAATATGGGCTTTAAATATTGCGCTTTAGATATATTTTACATTGGCATCATAAATTAGCAGACAGCTCGCTTTCGAAAAAGATGAAAATATGAAGAGTTTGTGATGAAAAAGTAGTATCAGGAGCGACTTCTATGTAGTACCATGTTGTTCTTGTAAATAAAGGGTTTATTATAGACTCTAGAGGTAGAAGTTGATAAGTGAGCAATCTATTGTATTTGGATGAGCTATCCTGTTCATCATTCCGAAGATCCTAATTAGATCTTCATCATATTTTTCTGGGACTAATTTAAGGGTAGGTATAAATAAAATACCTTATAAATAAAAAGAATCTTTGAAAACGGATCTCATAGAGGGGAGATATCAAGGAGGGGGCTCCTTGATATCTCCCCTCTCTTTGTGGGAGAAATACTCGACCCATTTAAAATCCCCCGCCACAAAAAAATTGTAAAGGCTCATAGAATCTGTATATCAAGTTTCATCAATGTCGATTAAAAAATACTTCCTGTAGAGGAGAAGTAACAAATTAACCAACTATAACAGAAAACAAATATTGCCAGACTTGAAGCAGAGACGCTTCGCTCGCTGGCTTAATCACAGACCATGCAAGAATTATCCAAAGTTGACAATCATTGCAATTCATTAGTATTTTAGTTTTTAGTTATTTTATCGGTGTCGTGTATCCATTTCTTTCGAAAATCCACTTTAATATATCCATTCTTTTTCTTCTTCTGGTGCCAATCCACCTCTGGAGGTTGGCCGTCAGCTCAGCGAACTTGTTCCGGTTTGTGCCAAGCGAAAAAGTTGTTTCACGCTGGAAATGTTTGGCCACTCTCGGATGTTTCTCAACCACGACTTCTTTCTTCATCTAACGGGTCTCTTGCCTGCGACTTTGCCCATCATTATTATTTGGCGAAGCTCGTATTTCTCGTGTCGCAAAACTTGACTCAAGTATGCCACTCGCGTCCCTTGCCGACACGTTGGAGTACCCGCACGTTGGAGACTTTCTGTGTCCAACTAATACGTAGCATTCTACGGTAGCACCACATCTCGAAAGCTTCGAGGAACCCTTGTGTATTGACTTTCGCAGTCCAGGCTTCACTACCGTAGATTACTACTAGCCACACATAACACTGGCGTATTCTAACTCTGAGCTTTATGGATAGTTGGCGACTGCATAACTGACTGGATGGCTTGGGCAATTCCAATCCGAGTACGAATTTCTTGTTCGCTATCCCATTTTTTATTAACCCATGCAAAAGTATAAATACCTCTAATTTAACCATTGGAACCCGCACTATATCTGAACCTGCGACATTGATTCTGGGATTGAAGTAGTTCCTTGATACTACCAGAAATTTAGTCTTAGACACGTTCATACTCAACCCTGCTTTCAACCTGTACTCATTAACTCTGTCTAATAATATCTGCAGGTCCAGCTCTGATGAGGCTACAAGTGCAGTGTCATCGGCATATCTTAAATTGTTCACGATTTTTCTGTTTACTTTAACATCGATCTCATATTCTTCTAGCGCTTTCGATATTATCGCCTCCGAGTACAAATTGAACAACAGGGGAGATAAGATGCAGCCCTGTCTGACTCCACGCCGTATTTTCAATAGTTCTGTTTATGAGTCCTTGACTCGGACCGCAGCCCTTTGGTTACAATACAAGGTCTTAATGAATCTTAGTATGTCTTTGCCATCCGAACCAACGTAGATCAAGCGCTGCAACAGGATATCATGTTTGACGCGATCAAACGCTTTCTCGTAATTTTTACGTTATAATACCTGACCTAAAAAGACAAAATTCAACTAAGAGTCCAGGAATAAGAACCCAGTTGAAAAATAGCAGTGTTCTTAGTGGTACAAAGACAACATCTTATTGACTTTCCGACTAAAAACGGTTGAACCGATAGAAGTACCCAAAACATTTGTCAAATAGATACAGAATTTCCTACAACCAAGTTGCTGGCTGGCTAGTAAAAAGTAGATCTCAAGAATAGGTCAACGTGAATGTAAATTAATGAATAGTGTAAATTGTCACCAATGGTCTCACAGATTTACAAGTTTCGAATTACTTTTTTCTACTATTGCTTGTGCTCCAAGATTCTTTAGCATGATTAATTTTCTCACCCAAAAAGCTATAACACACATATGTAAGGATCATTGTATCGACTTCCTTTTGGCGATCCTAAGCAGGAGCATATCCTCATATTCAATAAATCCTAGGTACAAAAATTTGCTGCACTTCAGATATTCTTAAAGAATAACAATAATATTTTTAAGTTTTATGTAATATTGAGGGTGCCTACAAGAATCATACTGAGTTCTCGAGAGAAGCTTCAGCAGCTTCGATACAGCGGCTACCGCAGAGAAAAACACTTATTTTTCGAGAGTTTCAGCAAATGCTTCAACAGCTTAATACGAAATAAAAATCAAAATTGCCGACCGAGATCTCTCAACTATCGATATATGTATGCGTATATAAACCTTGTAAATTGACACGATTAGTTAACATAGTTACATTTTCTCGGGTCTTAATCGCGTATTATTATTTATTTTCTTGCCTCGACGTTTCAACCATGTTACAATGGTCTTGGTCGCGAGGGTCGCGTGGTTGAAACGTCAAGGTAAGAAAATAAATAATAATATGCGTATATATCTATTAAAAGCCTTTGTTTTTATTAATTAAAACTTTGTAGTAAGGTTTTTTTCTTTATTTTATTAATTTTCAAAAATTATCCGAATTATCCGGATATCCGGATAATGAAATTTTAATATCTGGATTATCCGGATAGCCAAAAGTTAACGGATAATGCAAGCTCTAGAGCAGAGTCGTGTAAGTGGGCTATGGTCTTACTCTTCTATGAAAACAAACAAAAGTAGATACGGTATATTCTAACATTGCGTATTCGAAAAATGAGCTAGAACTAAACCTACATGCATTTTCATAATATTATTGTATTTAAAAACATTTGTCTTTAAAAATTGATTTTAATAGTACCTATGGGTATTTTTATTTTATTTTATCATTTGAGTAATTACGCGTGAAATGTTTTCTTTTGTTTCCCTGAATGATTCAGGCATTTGTAAAATGAGCAAGAAGGCATTCTGATGGATTTCAAAAAGATAATCGCAGTGTGACAGCGCGTGCTCAACGCGCGGCAACGGTTCGACATACATACAACTGAGGCTAATGCGTCAGCTAGACGCAGTTTTATCGTCTCATTTGCCGCGACTAGATACCATATCTTTAGTTTTTTGTTTTAATCTTAGTTCTTACTACAGTATCTACCATGTTTTGCTTTTGTGGCATACTCGATCACAAACATACGCTAATCCGCAGTAGGTATAATACGGGAACCTAATCCAAACTTGAATAATTGATTTATGAACGATCAAAGACTCAACAATGTTCAAACTCATTATTTATTACGAGTAACACGGGCTTTGATTAACAATTTTAACATACCTTTTGTTTTAGCTGTATTATAACAATTCATTCTTCTGTTTTGTAGTTATTTAGATGATGTTCTGTTTTTAACCTCTTTGATATAACGGTCTGTGTGAGGCAATGGTCTGTTAAAGTGATCTTAGACTGGATCGGCCCTTTGATGAAGGCATCAGTCTTCGAAATTCATTGTCTTTCGATTGGGTTGATTCGATTGGATCGATCAAGTCATTATGGCTTAGCAAAATTGTCTTTAGGAATGGTTGATGGGTAGATACATCGAGCCACATCGCCTTAAACGATTCTCAAAAAAGTGTTCTCAACTACAGTACAATTTCAAAATCCAAAACACCAAATTTGCCGACAATATTTTTTTTATATTTAAAAATCGTTCAAACACAACAACTTATTTCAAATATTACATAATAAATCTAAAAACTTAACAATAAAAGGTGCTTGGGAATAAAAAACTATACATATTGCATATGCCTTCACAGTTCAGTGGTTATAAGTTATTATATTTAGCTTAATCCAAATCGGAGGGCAAATAATTAGAGTCCGACCGAAACTGGTTTTCCGGAAACCCAAACCGAAATTCACGTGATCAAGTATAAAATTCCTTTTAAAATACTGAAATTGGGTGCATTTTACCCATTATTCTGCATTAATTAGGACATGAATCCGGCAAAATAATAAATTTCTAAGACTCAAACCTTACCTAGAGGTATTACCTTCTTAGAGTAAAATGCTAAGAATTAACCTCAGAAATATAATGAAGTAAATAAATAAAAGAAATATAATGAAGGTATTCATCATATGACCCCATGACTGGGAATTCAATTTGTAAACTTTCCGTAAATAGAATGATATAATCAGAGCTTTATCATGAATGAATGTCACGTGCCTGATGGAATCAAGGTGAGTTTATTGGACGTAACATCATTACTCTCGGAGTGACACCCCTTCGATGCAAATATACAGAACATTACATTCATTACTATACTTTATTCTCTATCCAATGAAATATTGACTTACCACTAAATATAAAATTACCGACCGATTGTGGGAATTCAAATTGCACTTGGAAACCCTCCGACAGACGCACATTTCGATATAATGGTCCATCCGCGAACCTCTCAATATCTGCAAATCTACAGACAAATGTCACAATTTCATAAATCTATCGACCTATTACATTTTGTTAGTCATTTACCTAAATAGAAAATTGTAAACTACAAATTAAAAAGAATGCACAGCACAATAAATAGGTCTTCAAAATAGAAACTCGCATTATTCCAGTTTCGTGAACAAACCATTTGAATTTTGAAAGAATGTCGAAACAATTGGGCTACAAATAGCAACTGTTTTATGGTGTTCGTGTGTCCGTCCTTCAAATCCTTTTTTTTTAATTCTGCGTCACGTTCCCATACATTTTCTATATAAATCCAAAATATTTACGTGAATTTTATACATAACGAATGCATTTTCTAGAGATAGTCGGAGGTTTCATAATTACTTGACCACATTGGATTTAAAATGAACCTGGAATATACTTTGTTAATAAACCATACCATTAAATTTATATCTTATTAGGTACCTATTCTAATATCTGTTTAACCAAAATGTAGCTACAGTATATTTTTTATCGGTATCGTTTATTACTTTATTTAAGTTTTCAAATCAGCCTAAGGCCTATAACTTGACCAAAGCCATCAAAAAACCGGGACTAACTGCTTAACGTGCCTAAAATAGTTTTTTGAGTTTAAGATGCGAAAACTTTAAAAAATGAAGTAATTTTGAAAGGTAAAATACAAATATGATACAATTTTTTTATTTTTATTTTAAATGCAAAATAAAAAATCAATTGAATCATGCATGACAAACTGTCACCCAAGGCCGATCATCAATCGTGGAACTTAGTCAATAAACGTGATAGATGCTAGCATCTGACATTTATTACCTGTTCATATTGAAAGCTTAACTATAACTCTCTACAATTAGAATCTAATGTAAAGCTTCGACCACCCATCAGCTTGAGTACACGGTTTAGGCCGGTGGGTGGCCGCTCCACTGGGCCGATATGTAGGCTAGTGCAGCCACTAAGTAAGACACGTCGGACGCAGTAACCACGGCTGTTAAACTTTCAACCGTGCGGTCAGTGACTAATTGACGGGTCTGGAGAGTGTGCTGCTTCCTAAACAGTATCGTCAATTCGTCACTTACCTAGTATCTAGTGAGAAGGTGGTCAAATCATGGGATGCTCTAATCGATTTTTTATTATTATCAACGCACTCTACAGGGAGTATCTCCTCACTCCACCTTTAGGTAGGTACCTATGTCTTACGACATGAAAATTTTGGGAGTCAGGTTTTCTTTAATTATGTTTATTTTATCACAGGTAGCTAAGAAAAATCAATAATTATTTTTCGCGATTTATACCTACCTGATAATAAGACGATTCTACCTGTCGCCATGAGGACTTGCAGAGTCTTCGAAACGTAAAATCTAACTAAATTGAGAAAAAAACAACTCGATTTGGTATTTTTTATGACTACGACACGGACCAACTCTTTAAATCACTGATTATTTTAAAAAATCCACTTTGGCGTAACTTTTAACATCCTAAACCAATTTAAAAAGAATAATAACAAACGATCAATCATACTTTACTGTGGTTTCTTTAACAACGTTAAAATTCATTCATCAACTCAATTAAAAAGTTTCAGACTCACCCCCAGACATGGCCGCACATAAAACTTCAAGAACAGGCACAAAGTTTTAAGTCCAATCACAAATCACACGTAATTTGTTATCACAATAGATTCTTTTCTAAGTATTTATTCTATTCCTGGTGTCGTAAAGTTATTTTGCTCTTACAGCGACAGGACGCACAAGTGTGACTCGGTCGCGTTTACAGTGCCGACTGAAATTTGTATCAGTTATCACGGACTACCAAGTCGACGATAAACCAAGGAAAAATCCGAGGTGAGAACTTATTTACATCGATGTGACAAATGGCTTATAAACCATACCGTATGTAGATATAATAATTGAATATACCTACACGATTTGTCCGCACTAAAAAGGTTAATTGTTTTGATTTCGAATAGAGACGTGCGAGACCTAATAAGACGGTTGTTGTTGATAACTACGTAGCTGATAGAAAATATACATCGACATTCATAATCTCAATTCATAGGTACGTATCATGGGTAAGACATAGTATATATTTTCTATTCTCCAGATTTTTGGACAACCGGAATCGTATATACCGCGTGGTAGAGAAAGGAGATAGAAAATTGAAAACCCTAATTACTTTTTAGGTAGGTACCTACGTATATAGTCTGTAAAGTTATTTTATAACACATTTGCTCGTAAAGGGCCTCTTATTTCACCAATTTCAATATCGTAATGTATGTCATTACGTACTTGTGCGTAATCGTAAAGTAAAACGCACGAGTTTCTTTCTAATAAGGTAACACGTACGGTTTATCATGCTCCGTCTAAAACCAACGGTACTTTTTTAAATCTTAAGAAAAAAAAGCAAAGAAAGCAAATCAAAAAGTTTTTATGTCAGAAAAGTGGTCAATATTTTATGAATAAAATTAACTTTGGGAGATAAAATATAAAAAATAAACATTTAATTCTTTAATTTAATTCATTTTGACAGTAAATTACATCTGTAACAGAAACAAAAAAATATTAATTTACTTTATAGTTTTATTTATTTCCTCGCAAATGTGTTATAAAACGTCGTATGACATACGTGCGCTTTGATAATTACAGCCTCTGCTTTCTTGTAGCCCTCGCCTACGGCTCGGGCTAGCAATATCGCCTCGGCTGTAATTTTCAACTTACCGCACTTATATCATAATGTACTATTATATGGGTATGTACTTATTTTTAATCTAAAATAAACATAAACAAATAATACCTAAAATAAACGATTTTTATCATATGTTTATTATAGAGCAGTATTGGTCTAGTCACTATAGTAGTAATATGACCTGTTTTTTCTCTGGAGATGACCGAGTAGATTGGGAAAGGTGGTATAAGTGCTGGGCAAGCCTACTCTACCTAACAGTGTCCCGGACATTACAGGGTCATTAGTAGCATGGATCTACATCTACACTAATATTAGAAAGAGGAAAGATTCGTATTTGTGTGAGTGTGTCTGTCTTTCGATGAAATGATTGACAGTGTGGACTCTTAGTAAAAGGGTCCCTTATTTTTCCCTTTGGGTACGGTAGGTACGGAACATACCGATTTATACAAAGACACTCAGAATTTTGACCAAATGAAGGTGGATTATAAGAATTTATCTTTCACATTAGTTGCCTAAATTATATAATTATCCGTATTGTTTAAGTTCCGTACAAACCACGGTTTCGTTCGTATCTAGGCTAGTCCTTTACGAAGGAACGAACGAACTAACGTTCAATAATTTCCTACTGCTGCAGTTTACAACAAATAACTTAGGTACCTACATTACGAACGGCGAAATTTTTATAAAATTACTTTTTTTAACTACATTGATATGATTTCAATAACAATAATTAATCTCTAAACAGTGTATTTAACCCATACGTAACTAGATTAAATTCAACCTTTTGTTACCAAAATAACTGGCATTACCTAAAACAGAAACAATAGATTCCCTTACACAATAGTGTAAAGGTGTAACTAATACGATCAGTACCTAATATACCTACATACATATAGGTACACATAGGTGTCCATTAATGAACATAATCAGGACAAACGGTCGGTGCATATCCAACTTAATCTTTGGGTTGGGCGGCTTTGTAAGATTTCCACTGAAGGGCCAAAATACATGAGGCGTTAGAAGCGTGGGTATGGCGCAGACGTGGCGTTGGCGCTAGTGTGTTTACAGTCAGAAACAGTAATTTTAAGTCCTCCATCTCGTCACAAAGCTGCAATTTTATTAAGGCAAGATTTTTATGCCAGTATAATGCTATACTACTTAAAAATTGGATGCAACTTGTTCACAAGTTACATGTTGTAAGTTACGTAGGAATTTCAACTTGCGCGCAAATGAGACGTCGTACTTGCATACAAGTCTTGGAAATATCATTTGATCTTTGATTTAACAAAATAAATAAAAAGGAAAATTACATTTTATATGCCTACCTAGACATCAATAGTGTATCATTCTCCAGCATCTTAGATTGGGATAAAATATCGTGTGCTACGATAAGATAATGTGTTCGTCCGCGTCTTATTGTTTGAATGCCCTTATTTCGTTAAAAGGTGATTTCAAACAACTAATCCGGATTTGATTGTACCTTGTTGCCTATTTGCCGGTACGTACCTACTACAAACTTAAATAGGTATTATTCGAATAAAAGCAATATATAAAAATAATTAAAAAATGTAATAACCCAACCTACAAACAGAGTGACCGACTTATCTGTTATGTTATCTGAAGTCGGGCAGTTTTATGGGGTAGATGCAGTTTTTAGTTTGGCTGCCCGACTTTATATTACAAGGTAAGACAATGAGTTTACCTACATTACTCGTAGCTAAATGATCAAAATTGTAATTGTAACATTACGAGACATATTTTTTCAGAAAAAAGAAGTTGCTTCCAGATGGTCCATCAATTGGTAGAAGTCCAAAAACGAGTACCTACGTAATTTACCGTGTTCTGGGATGCATTTTTGCTCATTAATTTCTATGCTTTTTATGAAACCAACTAAAGAAGCTTAAACCTAGATCCTTAACCTTTCTAATTCAAAAATAATCAAGTCTTATCTTCCGAGATAAGACTTGATTTTTTTTTTTGCCGTCTATGCAATGGAATGGTTTGGGGCTAAAATGAAACTCAATTTTTATGTCTAAATCTCGTTGCTTTTATTATCTTAGCATTATTCACCACCCGAGGCTTCGAGGTCTTCCTAGATATTCACGGATTTGGAACTGTTTAGAAAAAAACAATGGCCATTATCCTTCCAGTATTGTTACGAATATTTCCCACTAGTCAGATTTCAACAAAACTCATTGGGACAGATGAAGCCGATAGGCGTAAATAGTATGCAATAAATGCCGAGCTGATATTGTTGATCCTAGACAAATTTAATGTTATGGTTACGGTAACTTTATCCCTCTTTGTTTACCGGTTATTGGTACAGTGAGTAAAGGGAATTTCCATTCTTCTACCCCATTAAAAAGATCTGGGCACGGAATGTTGTTTGACGGTTATATTACGCATTTAACCTTTAAAAACTGGTACAGTAGGAGTAGTAATATCGTTCCCGTCGTGGTAACAGGAATTTATTTTTATTTATTTACTATTTATTTATTTGGGACAAAACACAACTTAAAACACACTATTTATCTTACACTAACTTAACATTACAACTGTCAGACACGTCAAACTTATAACACCCCTCTTTTTCCGTCGGCGGTTAAAAAGCCAATTAAGTTTGTCCGCGTATTTACTAACATAAATAAATAAATATTGCACGACGTTGCACATCATTATATCGTTCCTGGTGTTTGCATTGCTATTTAGCTTGGCAATATGCTACTAGCGATATGGGCATCTTCGCTCCTGGAACGATTTCAACATTTTATGAATTTAACATTTTGGTAGGTAGGTACTAAAGGGTTAGGGGCAGGTTCTTTGGATAAGTTTTTTTTAGTTAAATTGGTTTTTTATAATTTAGGTTTTTTTACTAGCTATTTATTTCACCTTCTTTAGTTTCTTTAGTTTTATTAACTTAAGTTAAATATTTCTTAATTCGTTTTATTGCTCAAGGCAGTTTTTATCTAGAATTTTTTTTTAAGGAAAAACACGCAAAAAGTTTCACTTGCGGCGAAGCAAGTTACTTATTATTAGGCTTAATAGTTTATATTATACATATTTATTATATCTAATAGAAAACAATATACACCTACGTACTATTGCGTAGTTTCTGAACTTTGATTCTAAAGTGAGTTTCCGGGCTGAAGCAGGCTAAAGATATTTCTGTCATAATATGGATTGGCAGCGATCGTGAAACACAATACAATAAATACCTTCTTACACTCGGTTTCCGGTGGTTTTAAACGACCCTTAACTATATCGGTTAACCATTGATAAAGATAAAGGTCGTTATCTTTAACGATGTGTGTGTATTAACAAAAGAAAAATAAATATGATCAGTATTACGAATATAGGGGAGAAGGGGGCATGATGGGGACCTTAAGGTTTGAAGCTCAATAACATTGACAGTATTGTGTTTTCATAACTTTTTTATCCACTTAATCTTCGTTGGTAATCAGTATTTAATAATTAAGTACTTATAACCTCATTATAATATGGATTTAATAAAAAACAGTGAAAAACTAGGAAAGTGCCTAACACCCCGTCTTGCCCTACCCTCGGGGTGAAATGGGGTACCCCCTAGGGGTATAATGGGATACAACAAGTTACAGGTGCTTCATTGTCTTTATTGATCATACCAACACAGCTACAGTGAGCCCATTTGCTGCATACAGCAAAAGCAGCATAAACTTTATCGTAGTTCAAATACCGAGGCTCGTAGAGTCACTTTTGTATAATGATGACTCAACCAATACTTTTTTGGACCTTTTCTTTTTAGTGATTGTTGTTTTGGTTTATAGTCATCTCAATTTTCTTAAGTACTCATTGTTCTTTTCTTGTGCTTATTTTCCTTTGCCAGTTTCTTCATCTTTATAATTTTTTCAAAACTATTTTGGATGTGGTACCCTATACCCCATCATGCCCACTCCGGTCATTTTTAATTAAAAATCGTACAGAAAAAAACTGCCATGCAATACAAAGATAAGCAAGTTCCTACCTGTTGTAGTAGTCATTGCCACAAACAAATCACTTTAAACCTAATCTGAAATGCTCTTGTGTCTCATGCTGCCACGATCTAATGAAAATGTGAAAATCACAAGGTGATCGACAAAAATCAGTTTTTTCTAAAAAAAATAAAATGCTTGTGGTTTTATCACTCAATCACTGCGTCATACTATGACCCCCTACTCGTCGCACCTTTTTGCGTTTTTACGACTGTTATTGGTCAATTGGTTTGTGCTCTAAGGCCAAGTCCCCGTCTTGCCCGCAACCCCGTCTTGCCCCTCTCTCCCCTACCTACCTATACAATGTCAAGTCACCATAACACAAGCTAGCAGCTTATCATGGGACTAGATGGCGCTGTGTGATGTTCACAGAATTTATTTGATTATATTTAGTTTAAACCACTGGTAAAATTTAACTTTGTTATATGAATATTTTCAAGGCTTAATGATAAAAGGGAACTTTGAAATAAAATGAAATGTTGAGAATTTCATTGTAACCGATTCAAACCATTTTAATAAGAAAGTCTAACCGTCTAACCATAACAATAGTCTAACCATCGAAAAAGTTAACAGTCAGTAAATATCTTCAGAAGCCGAGCATTTATCATTGAAACTCAAACTAGTTTCTTAAACCAGAAATAACTTAACTAGATTTACCACTGACCTCCATACCAATTCCAGCGTACTTGTATTGATATAGTTCAGTGAGATTTATAATTGAATTTTGTGCTACGCCTAAATTCATTTTACCATGTCACTTCAACTACTAAAAACTGCTCTCACCAAAAACTAAACATTTTGCCCTCAATTACTAAAAAAACCTGAATAACGGGACTCGTTTCGATTCGTAATGGAACTACCTAACTGTACCAATTTAGGAATATAGGTATAAATAATAAAATTGATACCTATTCAAATATACGTGTGTGTGTACCCACCTACATAATAAAGATAAATAAAACAAGTTAAATAAAAGCTTGAAACAATTTGTTTTTATAACAAATATTTTCTATCGCTATAAAAAGGTATCTACATACTTAACAAACAATATATGAATATACGATTTCGAACTAACATGGTTCTGGTTGTTTTCATTACAAATATTTTTGTCACAAATATAAAGTAATATTACAAATAATATCAGTCTCGTGAACTCACGTTGCAAATGACTGGCGAAATATCAAGCTCCATAAACAAAAAAAAAAACATGATAAATACCTCGTTTTTTAAATACCTGAAGGCGCTTCGACTATTTAGAGCGGTTGCGACGTCACTTCCGCTCTGACGCGACACCGGGCGCTAGAGTGCACTGCGCGGCGACGGGCGGCCATTACGGTTGGAGCTACGAATCCGTTTACATCGCGCTGTCACACTACGTGTTCGGTGGAGTGTTAATTAATTTGGATAATTAGACGATTAATCAATGCGAATCCCGCTATATTTTTGATGTACAATAAACCCAGAGTGAATTATCTTTTGTTATTTTTCTCGCCCGACTACCCACGCTTGCAAGTGAATTCGGCACCACGTGTTGGGAGTTTCACATACTATGGATAGTACAGGAAGAGGTACCGATGTCCCTTCATCAGAAGTGGGATCCCAAGGGCTGCAACCAGAGGAAAATAACGCCGAAGCGAACACGTCAAATCCAAGAGGCGCGCCGAACTTAGTGCAACAAATGGAGTCGTTATTTTCGAAATTACTCGGTGCGCAGTCTCATACAACGGCGAGCGCATCCACCCAGCTTATCCGATTCGACCCAGACGACGCAGAAATGGACATAGAAGGTTGGTGTCGTATGACAGAAATTATTATTAACAGCAGGAAGCTTGAAGGCGCAGAATTACTTTTGGTGCTTACACATGCACTGAAAGGACGCGCCGCTACTTGCCTGACTAAATTAAACGCCGCACAACTGACATGGATTCAAATAAAGGAATATTTGATTGCTAAATTCGCCAAGCCCTTACTAGCACAAGATTATTTTGATGAAATTTTGCGATTTCATATCGGAACCAAGGAATCAACGTGTGAGGCTGCTATGCGGCTGTGGAACCTGGTAGAACGGATACCACGTATGGAAATGGCCGAAGATATTATGACCGGGTTCGTGACATCAGTGCTGTGTCAAAAAGACGCTGTTATTCGACGGGAGCTACATTCTCACAGCATTTCTACTCGAGCCCAGCTTTTCCGGATACTTAACGGTGTAACTTTGAAGCGGAGGTACGACGGTAACGACGGACATGATCAGGAGATTAAGAGATCACGATTTTCCGAGCAACGCTTTCTCGGAACATGTCACCGGTGCGGCCTAGTAGGACATCGAGCTATCGACTGTCGCAAACGACGAGAAGAGTCAACTGCAGTCAAGACGCCGGACCCGACAGCAAGGTCACACGACAGGCCGCGCCCGCTGACCTGCTTCGTGTGTGGACAGCCGGGCCACGTCGCTTCAACGTGCCCTGATCGAAAAGGAGGCGCCACTCCCGCGGCGGTCAAGGACGTCCACGTGTGCGACCGCAAGTCAGCAAGGGGCACCTTAACTACTTCATCCGGTGAGCTCGTTTCTTTTCTTTTTGATAGCGGGTCCGCCTGCTCGTTAATTGATCACGATGTAGTTGATAAATTTCCCGGTACAAAGCAGCATGACCTGATATTTCTCACGGGCATTGGTAGCAAAGATGTTAAATGTGATTCGCAGGTACTTAGTTCCGTCAATATACAGGGCATCTCACTTTCGCTGTTATTTCATATTGTACCAGAGAATACTATGACCGAGTCCGTTATTATTGGTAGGGACCTGTTGGATAAGAATATCCATGTCGAAATTAACGTTGATCAAATTAATTTTTCGTTGCGGAATGAAGTAAATGTCGCAGAAACTTATCGTTCCTTTGATTTTACCAATATCGATACTGATTTAGAAGGCTCCGATAAAGCTAAGTTAATAAGCATACTGCAAAAATATGCTGAGTTTTTCATTGACGGGATACCTATTAATCGCGTTACAACAGGTGTTCTCCGCTTAGATCCGATTGACCCGAACAAGACGGTACAAAGACGGCCTTATAGGTTAGCGCCCGCTGAAAAAGATATTGTCAAGGGAAAAATTGCATCCCTCCTAGAAGCGGGTGTTATTCGGGAGAGTAGTTCACAATTTGCCAGTCCTATCCTGCTCGTAAAAAAAAAAAGACGGCACGGATAGGATGTGCGTCGACTACAGGGAATTAAACGCGAATACACGCCCCGAACATTACCCCTTGCCTAGAATAGACGAACAGATTGACTGTCTTCATGGTGCCCATTATTTTTCTTCTTTAGACATGGCTTCCGGGTACCATCAGATTTTAATTGACCCAGAGGGCGATAGCATAGCGCGAACAGCATTTGTGACCCCCGAGGGTCAATATGAATATTTGGCCATGCCTTTTGGGCTACGGAATGCGGCATCCGTGTACCAGCGTTGCATCAATAGGGCTCTAGGTAACCTTAAAGATCAAATAGCACTAGCTTACATGGACGATGTTCTCTGCTTCTCAGATGACGTCACCCAAGGTTTAGAGCGTCTGGAATCGACTCTAAAGGCGCTATCCGAGTCAGGTTTTTCATTTAACGTCAAAAAATGTAAATTTATGAAGAGAGAAATTGATTATCTTGGTTACGTTATAAAAGCAGGCGAGGTTACCCCGAATCCTAGAAAAGTTCAAGCTCTGGTAAATGCACCTACCCCCAAAACCGCAACGCAAGTTAGACAGTTTTTAGGTCTGGCTTCATACTTCCGACGATTCATTCCAAATTACACGCGCATCGTTGGCCCCCTATATCCCCTAACGAAGCTTAAAGGTCCAATAAAGTGGAACGATGTTCATGATCAAATTCATAAGAAAGTTGTTAAGATCTTAACTTCTGAGCCAGTTCTTACTATATTTGATCGTGACGCACCGATAGAACTACATACGGATGCCAGTTCCGAGGGTTACGGAGCCATACTGATTCAGAGAAAAGACACAGTACCCCATGTGGTCTCTTATTTCAGCCGCAGAACGACAGATACGGAATCCAAATATCATTCATATGAATTGGAGACCTTGGCTGTCGTTCGGACTGTTGAAAACTTTAGGCATTATTTATACGGGCAACATTTCACAGTTTTCACAGACTGTAACTCCCTTAAAGCCTCTAAAGCGAAAACTGACCTTACTCCACGAGTCCATCGTTGGTGGGCATACTTACAGGCCTACGACTTCGACATAATTCATAAACAGGGATCTAGTATGGAACACGCTGACTTTTTGTCTAGAAATCCTCTTTCAGACCCAACAGCTGGTCCGTCTCGATTATCCGAAGTTCCTGATCTAGCGCAAAAATTCAAAGATGTCAACTTTGTGGAGTTACATCAGGGTTGGTTGGCGGTAGAACAGAAACGCGATAGCGAAATTCAGGGTATCGTCACCAAACACAACAGTGGAGATATCCCCGAAGCAATCGCTCATACTTACGACGTAAGAAAGGGTATACTGTACCGCAAAGTAGAACGTAATAAGAGCACCCTTTGGCTCCCGATAATACCTAGGTCTCTTATATGGACTCTCATTAATCACGTACACACCGATATCATGCACCTCGGTGCAGATAAAACTCTTGACAAACTGTACGAACAGTATTGGTTTCCGCAAATGGCTAAACAGGTGCGAATATTCGTCAACTCTTGTATAGTCTGCAAAGCCTCCAAAGGAAGTTCGGGAGCCCAACAAGTTCGCTTGCATCCTATACCGAAAGTATCCACCCCATGGCACACTATTCACATTGATGTCACGGGAAAGCTTAGCGGTAAAAGCGACAGGAAGGAATACTCCTCGGTTATAATAGACGCTTTCACCAAATACGTACTCTTGGAGTACACTTCATCGCTAGATGCGGCCAGCGCAGTCAAAGCTCTTAAAAAGGCTGTTTGCCTTTTTGGCGCTCCAAAGCGCATAATCGCTGATCAGGGTAGATGCTATATTAGTACAGATTTTAAACAGTTTTGCAGCGACCACGGTATAGAACTTCATCTCATCGCTACGGGGTCCAGCCGCGCCAATGGTCAAGTAGAGCGTGTAATGCGCACTCTAAAAAGCCTACTAACCATTGTAGAAAACGACCCCAACAGAGCTTGGCGCGATGAACTCTCAGACGTTCAGTTAGCTTTAAATAGCACGCGATCTCGTGTTACCGGTTATACTCCAACAGAACTTATGTTTGGAATACGTCTCTTGGCACAATCTCTTGGCATGTCCCGCATATCCCATGAATCTGAACCCGTTGCTCGTTTAGACTTAGACATAGCCCGTGCTAAAGCAGCTGATAATATCGAAAAGGCGGCAATATCCGAAGTTGAACGATTTAATCGCGGTAGGGCCACTGTAAAGCCTTTTGCAGTAGGTGATTTCGTGTTTATTAAGTCAGGTGAGCGTAACCAAACTAAACTGCAAAGAAAGTTTAGAGGTCCCTTTAAAATAACGCGCGTGCTAGATAATGATAGGTACGAGTTGCAGAATATTGACGGATCTAATCGAACCTATAAATACGCTCACGAAAATTTACGAGCGGTACCCAACGGCTATGCTGGTTTAGTCGACCTAGCTAATACCTTAACTCACGACGAGGAAGAGGCCGAGAAGGCGGGCTATAATGTCGAAGAGATTAGTGGGGATTCGCCGGATGATGATAGTGAAACATGCTCAATTGACGGTTCGCTGACTTGTACTGCCAGCTCGGGGACCCTCTCCGCCTCTGAGCATGAGGAGGTTTAGAACATGTGAGTATTAGTGTTCATCAACGACAAGATATCTTTACTGTTCGAATCAGTAGCCATGAAGTGGACGAAAAGACTGGCTTAAACTGGTCGATGTCGTAAGTCCATCTTCAGCATTATAATTTATGGTAGTGTCTATGAGAGGCAATGCAGTGTAGCCTATGAGAGGCTGTGTGGTGTAGCCTATGAGAGGCTGTGTGTGTAGCCTATGAGAGGCTGTGTGGTGTTTGTAGCCTATGAGAGGCTGCGTGGTGTTTGTAGCCTATGAGAGGCTGTGTACGGTACATCCTACGAGAGGCGGGGTGGTGTAGCCTACGAAATGTTGTGTAATGTGGTGTAAGAGTGGTGATCCAGTGTTGCCTTCGACAGGCGTATCATCATCAGACGCGGCATTGACTAATGTTAGCAGTGTGATGGTTTACCAGTTACGACACCTTTTAATGACTAAGTCAGTGATGGACGAGCGTGGACTTGTGTACAGGTGGTTTAGAGATGACTTTTGTCTTTGCAGATTAATGGTGGAGGAGGAGGCCGGACTGAAAGATGATTGGTCGCACGAGGACGTGCGAATGTCAGTCTGGCCGTGAAGGCGCTTCGACTATTTAGAGCGGTTGCGACGTCACTTCCGCTCTGACGCGACACCGGGCGCTAGAGTGCACTGCGCGGCGACGGGCGGCCATTACGGTTGGAGCTACGAATCCGTTTACATCGCGCTGTCACACTACGTGTTCGGTGGAGTGTTAATTAATTTGGATAATTAGACGATTAATCAATGCGAATCCCGCTATATTTTTGATGTACAATAAACCCAGAGTGAATTATCTTTTGTTATTTTTCTCGCCCGACTACCCACGCTTGCAAGTGAATTCGGCACCACGTGTTGGGAGTTTCACATACTATGGATAGTACAGGAAGAGGTACCGATGTCCCTTCATACCTATATTTATTGGATAAATATTGTTGGACCTATAAACGATCGTCCACCGCTAACTGAACTAAGTTTTCGCTTAGCTTCGCATAGTTAAGCTAATATTAGGTCCTTATATATGAAATTGGCGTTTTGTCGTACTGGCCACTTTGATCTCAAATATCTCTTCTTTGGTTAGGGATTCCAATTTCAAATTTATACAGCTATTTATTCATACATTTGTATTTCGAAAACCGTAATTCATTTGTTTTGTCCTCGTTTGGTTTTTTCTTTGCGTCACGCAGTTTACAAAATGGAAAACTTGAAATATCGCGTTATTTACGAGTACGAGTTCCACCGTGGTACCAGTGCTGCAGAAACGGCTCGAAGGATTAATGATGTGTATGGCGGCGGTGTCGCAAAAGAAAACACAGTGCGTTTTTGGTTCCAACGTTTTCGTTCTGGAAATTTCGACCTGCAGAACAAGCCCCATGGACGGCCGGAGACTATTGTGGAAGCAGATCCATCGCAAACCACGTCCGAGTTAGCTGCAGGCTGCGGTGTTAGTGATAAAACTGTTTTAATCCACTTGAAGCAAATTGGAAAGGTGAAAAAGCTTGAAAGGTGGGTACCTCATGAATTGAGTGCAGCAAACCGACAAACGCGCGTCAACTGCTGCGTTACATTACTCAACCGGCACAAAAATGAAGGGATTTTAAATCGGATCATTACCTGTGATGAAAAGTGGATCCTGTACGATAATCGGAAACGCTCATCGCAATGGCTGAATCCTGGCGAACCAGCCAAATCCTGCCCCAAGCGAAAATTGACTCAAAAAAAGTTACTTGTGAGCGTTTGGTGGACTAGTGCCGGTGTCGTTCACTACAGCTTTCTTAAATCTGGCCAGACGATTACAGCAGATATCTATTGTCAGCAACTGCAAACCATGATGGAAAAGCTAGCTGCTAAACAACCGAGGTTGGTCAATCGCTCTAGGCCACTGCTGCTTCAGGACAACGCTAGACCACACACTGCACAACAGACGGCTACCAAATTAGAGGAGCTTCAATTGGAATGTCTAAGACATCCACCGTACTCCCCGGACCTGGCTCCAACAGATTACCATTTTTTTGAAATTTGGATAACTTCTTGCAAGGGAAAAAATTCAACTCCGATGGGGCAGTCCAAAGCGCCTTCAAAGATTTCATTGATTCTCGTCTTAATGGTTTTTTTAGTAAAGGGATCAATGAACTACCTATGAGATGGCAAAAGTGCATAGACTTTGGTTTCGGAAGTGGCCGAAGCGATAGATAGCAATGGTACATACTTTGATTAAATAAATATATTATTATAAAAAAAAAGACTTTATGTTCCTCCCTTACAAAACGCCAATTTCATATGTAATGACCTAATATTTCATACACCATACATCCTCCGCCAAATATGCAAGCTAAGCGCAAAAACCTACCTATGAAAAACTGGCGAGATAAGCTAAACTAACTTAGATTGGGCCCTGCGGAGTCACCCGCGTAAGTCCTGATCCCGTTGGAATATCGGGGTAAAAAGTAGCGCATGTGTTAATTAAAATTTCCAGCTATTAGAATACCAAGTTTTACCGCTATCGGTTTAGTCGTTTATGCGTGAAGAACTAACAAACGTCGTCTTCGCACGTATGTGTATGTGTATCTACACCAGATCTACACTAATATCATATAGAGGAAAGATTTTTGTGTGTGTGTCTGTTTGTTTGTAATGAATAAACTCAAAAACTACTGGACCGGTTTCAAAAATTCTTTCACCAAAAGAAAGCTACATTATCGAGGAGTAACTTACTTAGGCTACTTTTGATCCCGATATTCCCACGGGATCTGGATTTACGCGGGTGAAACCGCGGGACGCAGCTAGTTATTTATATAAACCTTCCCTTGAAATACTCTATCTAGTAAAAACACCACATCAAAGTCCGTTGCGTAATCACTTGGACATGCCTTTGGACATTCGTCTTTTGGGACGTTTTTATTTTTGGAAATTAGTCGTGCAAAGGAGTTTTAATTATGTAAGCCTATGTAAGCATACATATTATAGGGACAGACAGAGACAGCGGGAAGCGACTTTGTTTAATACTGTGTAGTAATTTTAGTAGGATACCAAACTACCGCCCAATAGAGAATCTGCAGTCTGGATGTTCAAAATTGGTTTTGATTAATCTTGGAAAGTCCGTAGAAACTACGAAATACGAAATGTTTTCGATAAAACGATATTGTTTCGAATCACTCCATTGTTCCGGTTTCGCAATTTTGATGAGCTTTCAATATAATATCTTGGTATCAATACAAAGTTGGAGGCTTTATCATACAAGTGTAATTAACTACTATATAGTCTTGCACTGGAAACGCTAAGCGACGACGGCTTATTTTGATTGAAGCAGTTTTTTACCCGACTGCAAGGAAAGAATAATGTTTTTCATGCCCATCTTTGTATGTTTGTAATATTCTTTGATACCTCATATCTTTGAAACCGCACTCGCTCGATGGACTTCTTTCATTTAGGTATCGTTATTTGCACTGTTAATTATTTTATTTAAAGATTTGATTGTATTTTACTAATAGGTAGGGAGTTAGGGACCTTTTTATACGCTTTAGTATTTTGAATAATGTATAACGATATGTTAATAATCTTATCATGTAGGTATTTTTTGTTGCCACTACCAGTACCTATAAGAAGAAATTATCACATACAACAAATGGTTTTTTTTTGTGATAACTCACTGATAATAGTACGGAATCCTTCGTGCGCGAGTTTTTTCTATGAGGATAAGACCGCAACCAGTGATTACCAGTGGTCTCAAGATCTCTAATAGGTACTCGACGCACAAATGATTTTTTTTTAAAAGCAATTCAAAAATTCTGGCCGTTAGACGTTAGTACAACATACATTCTCTGTCTTTCATGTAACTTTATTTAAGTTTGTCTGTTTATAAAAAAACATAGTGCATTAGAAACTCAAGGACAATATACCTACCTACCTCGGTAAAAATGTTTCAATTGCATTACGAATTCAATTGCTTCACGAATGGAAAATAACCCTAATATGAAAGAGTTTAGAATTTAGAAAGCTGTAGGTATAGTAATTTGTACGCCGATGAAGGTTTAATTTTTTTTTTGTTTTGTGAAGGTTTGTAACATGCATGACGCAGTTAACATTATATCTCATAGTTATCTATAATACAATTCAAGTTTTTTTTTTTAATTTATCTTCATAACAAAATAGAGATCTACTTTGTATTATATACCTACTTAAATACAAACTATTAAAAACTAAACCAAAATAGGCAAAAAAACATAAATGATAAAAATAAACAATTATAATTTTTATTTAAATGCAGTAAATTTTCGGTTTTTTTAAAAACGAAACATCACTTTCAGTCCAACTTCGCGAAAACATAAGAAAAAACTTATACAAATAACCCGCCCTTAATCATAGCAGGTGCAAAGGCCACTAATTATTAAAGTTAGGTAAATTTGATTACGTTTGTATAAAAATTCAAACTCCCATACCTCATCTTCTTAACAAATTCACACCGGTGACGATTTTCAATTGAAATAGTAAATTTTACTGGCATACCTTCTTACAGTCTAGACCACGTCTAGACGTACGAACGCCGAAATAACTGAATGAACGAAATTATTGCTATCAATAAAAAAGGAAGGATGTGAAACAGTTTTCAATGGCATCTAAATAGAGTTGCCGAGCTTTCCATTTAGGTATTTTGTCTTGAAGAAAATTCTATGAAAACCTACTTAAACTAGACGTAAACATTGATTTGCTGTGTAAATATAGCTAACTAGCTTCGTCCCGCTGTTTCACCTGCGTAAGTCCCGATTCCGTGGGAATATGGAGTACTCAGGGTGAATGTAGCTTTCTAATGGTGAAAGAATATTTGAAATCGCCACAGTACTTTTTGAGTTAATTCATTTCAAACATACAGACACACATACACACAAAAATACAAATCTTTCCTCTTTATAATATTAGTGTAGAAGTGTAGATTACGGACTTGCATAGAATATACAAAAAAAAAACACAGGACACAAATAAACTTCAAATTGACGAGCGTGTTATGGAAGAACATCTTAACCGATAGAATTTCGTAATTTCACTTTTTTATCGAAACGTGTAGCTAAAATTATTTGACACCTATTGCGAAGACCCTTATGTTCGTATTTGAATAAATGACAAAACTATAACGGAAAATATTTTTTATCGTAAACAACAAAAGCAAAAGTTTAGAAATTATGAACTTAAAAATGATCGCAAGCACATTATCGTAAGTGACATTTGTTGCTTACGATAAAATAATAAAAGACTTTTATGCATAAATCAGTGTTGCGTTTCGTTTTTGTATTATTGATTAGGCTGCTCGTTCTGTGAGGACGCGCCTAGAGGCGCCTTAGAGCAAAATCAAAAGCCGACACTCGATGGCTCGCGCGCTCGGTCGCTCGCCCGCGGCAGCGCGCGCATCATTCAACGACATTGCGTTTAGTTTTTATAGAAAGACACAATCATTTTATTGATTTTTTGTTTATTTCAATAAACAAAAAAATAAATAAAACAACTATTACACAATATGTTCGAATTGAAGAAAATCGGATGAAAGTTAAAATTTTGTCGAATAAATAGTCAATAGTCACGTCCTCACTAACCGAGCTGCTTCGCGCATCAAATGCCTCGCGAGGCTGCTCGCTCTGTCGCTCTTCGACAAAATTTTAAGATCTTTGGGCCCAAGCCAACCTCACCTGCTAGCTTGATGCACCTGCTGATGAACGGACGAGGCTCTGGCGCAGACTTTCCCTTCGGGGTTGGGAGGTCAGACGGCAGTCGCTCCCGTAAAAGTCAAAATCAGCCAAATCAATATGGAAAGTTGCAAAAGAGTTTATAGCCACAGGGATAGGGCGCCGCCGCATAACGGCGCGCAGGAGCTTCGCATGACTCCTGTGGTAAGTGGACGAGGGCTACCGTGCCACGGGCGGGCACGGCCAAAGACGTTAGCCCCGAAGCACCAGGTAAAACTCCGCTTCGCAACGTGGAACATTGGCACGCTAACCGGACGCGCGAGGGAGCTAGCTGACGTACTTTCCAGGCGGAAGGTGGCCGTGGCGTTCCTGCAGGAGACTCGAAGGAAAGGCAGCAGATCCCGGCTCATTGGGAATGGCTACAAGCTGATCTACACGGGTGCACCTGGTGAAGAGAACAGGGTGGCTGCGATGCTCGCTGAGGGGTTGCAGGACGATATCTTGGAGGTGAATCGCTTTAGCGACCGACTTATGTGCATGAAAGTGCTTATTGGGGGGGGGTCCTACCCACTTAGTAAGTACTTACGCGCCACAGGTCGGTTGTAGCAACGCTGATAAGAGGTCATTTTGGGATAAACTCGGCGAGATCCTTAGGGCTATGGCAGTCGGAATGCGGAAGGAGAAGAAATCCTGCGTACGTGTGCCACACCTGGCACTCGTGAACACATATTTCAAAAAGAAGCCCGACCACTTGATCACCTACAGGAGCGGGGGGCGCGCTACCCAAATCGATTTTCTAATCACTAGGAGACACCATATCGGCAACGTGGCCAACTGCAAAGTCATACCCGGTGAGAGTCTCACTGCCCAACACCGTCTCCTTGTCATGGATCTCTGTGTAAAGACCAAAGACAAACGACCGGAACCATGTCAGCACCGAATCAGATGGTGGATGCTTGATGAAGTCAAGTCCCAGATGCTCAAAATAATAGCGTAAGTGACAGATTTTGGAAAAACATAAGAAATCACGATCAGAAAATTTATCTTAAGTGACAAAAGTACCCTTTATATAAATCTTTTTGTAATTGTGTCAATAATAACATAATATTAAAAACATATTCTATAACATATCCAGAATTTGTCTCTTTATGTCTTAGGATGTAAAAGTTATTAAAAAAATTCGTCTCCTGTAAAGTTTTCAAAATGTCGGTTAAGATGTTCTTCCATAACACGCTCGTTGAGATGAATTAATTATAATTAGGTATCCTACACCTGGGGCCCAAATCTGCTCTCACAATCGTGTCTCGTGAATAGAATAGGAATTGTCATATTTGACAAGTGTGTCAAATTCACGTCAAAATTCGAAAATTCGACATTTACGGACCGTTCACACAGAACGGCTCGGAGAGGAAAGCAGATTTTAAATCACGTTTAAAACAGAGTTTTGAGTTATAGTAATAAGGTTCATTTTTACTTGACACTTCTTTTATTATTGAGATTGCTTGAGAGCAAACCTTGAAAGAAGTGACATGTAAAAATAAACCTTATAACGATAACTCAAAACTCAGTTTCATACGTGATAATAATCTGCTGCTGCAGCAGATTATTATCACGTTGAAACCGACCGGCTCGGAGAGGAGAGCAGCTCTCCTCTCCGAGCCGGTCTGTGTGAACGGACCCTTACTATTATTCTATCGACACTCTATTGAGACGCGGTTGTGAGCGCAGACTTGGAATCCTGGATTGTTGTGTATATAGAGTTTAATCAATAAATAAAACATTTTTTGTACATAAACTTCCTTACTTATAAACGACGACTAACTTTATGTACCTAACGTTTGTCTTTTACTGTGACATGAGGTTTCAAAATTGACAGACAGAGGCAAACGTTACATAAACTTAGTCATCGTTTGTAAGTAAGAGGAATGTTTGTTGAAAAATAATGGTTAATTCTTAGTTTCTCGAGCTTGTTAAAGTCCGTTAACTATTTATTTAACAAAATCCACAGCTCTAAATGCTAGCAAATACAAAAAAATATTTAATTTATCTTACAGCCAATAAAGGATTTACATTTTTTATATAATGTTGTTTAAATTGATTGAACTATATCGATAGTTAAAACTACGGGTAGTTAAACTTGCCTATGAAATAGTTTCAATGTACATACATCATACCTTCCTATTGATGGATGACACACTGAAATACAGGAGCTTTTTAAAGACCTATAGTTAACGACTGTTAAGGTTAACGGTCGATGAATTAATATGATGCTTGTGAACTTAGCAGAGGATGGCCAACTAAATAATAAAATATGGTGAGATCTTTTCGCTTGCAGCTTAGTTCAACAGTTCCTGATACTTTAAGAAAAAGTACGGGCGTTTTTGCCTTGAAAGAATGATCGGAATGACTTCCCGGGTTTATCCAGCAGATCAAAAAATAATGTGAGCTGTTTTCACATGCAGATGAGTTCTACAGATGAACAGATCCTGATTTTTTCAGGAAAAGTTCAAGAATCTCAACTGTGCCATCTATCTAAAACCCTGAAACTATTTTTTAAAAATGTGTTTTTTAAACATTATAACTGAATGTCGAGAAACCGAGGGTTTGTGTGACTTTTATCGCACAAAGTGGCTGGACATCATAACTTTGCCACACTATCGATTACATAGCACACATGAAGTATGCTATGTAATCGATAGTGTCGATACCTATCGATATAACGATCGAACCAGGTGTTGCTTGCCCCCACGCGCATTAAACGATGGGTAGTTAAACACCCCTCTACGTAAAGGTATCCATCTAATCAAAGAGAAAACCTACATAATCAATTACTAATCAATTTTGAATCGCTTTTAGATTGTGTACAATAAATTATGATACTAACGATTAATTTCAAAAGGCTATTGGGGTATTTTCCACGATCACGCTTTCAAGAACACAATTTTGACCATAGACTCCTGTCTACGTAATAAGATATGTATTTTCCTCCTTTCTTCTTGTTGTATTGTTTTCAAACTACAAAGGTTCTTTCTACCTACTTTCTATCAGCTATAAAAATAAAATATTTGATGTCTTTCTTTTTAAATTTTGGTGTTGGTTCTCTATTTGTGTTTTTTGTTTAATGGTATTTAAAGACAAATTAATTCACTACCTATTAATACTCTTAATTGAATTTATAGTAGAGGAGCCCGTGAAGATCGACCTTCACCCATCTGATAACCAGATGAGACATAATTTTTATCAAATATTATACATTAACGAACATGCCTATGATAGCTTGCCTATCGAAAAGTGTTCATGGCTATTTTTAATTAAATTAATTTTAATCAATTTTTTTTCATCACCTTCACTCTTTTGATAACCGAATGAATTGTATCTCAACTGATAGTTTTTAACATACAGAATATGCCTAGATAGGCTTGCCCACTAATTTCTGTTCATGGCTACCTGGCAAGCAGGTGTGAACATGTAAGTCAATACCTATTGGTAACTACGCCGATATGATAACCAATTCAAATTTATATCATAAGAAAGATAATTTAATTACAAAAGCAATCGTATAAGCTTGCCTGCAAAAAACCGTTCATGGAATACCATTGCCAAGCTATAAAGTTTTAGAATTGGAGTCATTTAATAGGTGCGAGAGAGAAAGTTTATAGCTTGGCAATGGTATTCCATGAACGGTTTTTTGCAGGCAAGCTTATACGATTGCTTTTGTAATTAAATTATGATATAAATTTGAATGGGTTATCAGATCGGTGTAGTTACCTATATTGACTTACCCGTTCACACCTGCTTGCCAGGTAGCCATGAACAGAAATTAGTAGGCAAGCCTATCTAGGCATATTCTGTATGTTAAAAACTATCAGTTGAGGTACAATTCATTCGGTTATCAAAAGAGTGAAGGTGATGAAAAAAAATTGATTAAAATTAATTTAATTAAAAATAGCCATGAACACTTTTCGATAGGCAAGCTATCATAGGCATGTTCGTTAATGTATAATATTTGATAAAAAATATGTCTCATCTGGTTATCAGATGGGTGAAGGTCGATCTTCACGGGCTCTTAGACTATTACAACAAACTCTTATTAACTGCAAAAAAATCTCGATATATTTCATATCTTTTTTTAACACACAAATAGATGAGCGTTTGACCACTATCTCAACTGATGGTGATAAAAAAGATGGAAATCTTGTTTATTGACATCCTTGAGATCCATTGAAACCATCGGCCCACGGAGCGGCCCATTAGTCTATTTGGTCTTGGCAAAAAATACCTATACTTATCTGGGTAGAAAGAAATTCCCGTCTACTTGTTACATCTCATCTCTTTATCTTGGATGAGCACTGAACGCCCACACATCGTCGAAAGTCACTTTAATAATCAAGTTAAACCAAATACCCGATTGAATACCTTTTAGGGTAAAAGCAGACTCGGACTAATCTATCGGTCTATTGTTCGCTATACCTTTTCGAATCGAAAACCTTCGCTCCCTTACATCACTCCATATCAAGCACTCACTTTAGTTCATTTTACTCAACAAGTTATAGACCGATCGAAAAGTCGCCAGTCTTTACTAGGTACATACCTACATCCTAGATCGGGCTTTACATTTCAACTAGGGTAGTTTCTTTAGCTAAAGGGCTTCCAAAGTACCTACGTACAGTAGAAATTTCGATTGTATTCTTTGAGAAATTATTGAAATCGGTCTTGTAGTTTCGGAAATTACCCCTAATATACATACATACATACATCATACAAACATGTTACATCTTTATAATATTAGTATAGAAGTATAGATTAGTAGGAAGAAAGATAAGATTAACCGACAAAAAGACAGGCATTTTCCAAGAATTTTCCAAGCCGCTGGGATATCTTTTTCATAAACCTTTATAACTGAATCAATCAATTGGTGTTGTATCAAGTATCTTACACATCCAAGGTCAAGGGTTTTCGATCAAGGATAGCACTCCGGAAGGAGGTCTGAGATGTGTCTCCTGACAATTACATAATCCATTTACTGCCAATGGGGTTGCGTCATTTTGTTTCTACCAGAAAATATAAAAAAACATCCCTGATGCTGGGGCTACATCAGCGGGCTACGGTGAATATTCGTGTTTACGCTATGTATGATTGTTGCAACGCGTAGTATTCGGGCGTAGACGATGTAGGTACTATCGGGACTGCGCCCGCCTAATGTAGACAAGAACATCGCGTGTGCCCCGATACGAATCTTCGCCTGCTAATGAAGCCCCAGCATTAGCAACATACAAGTAAACATCACAAAATCTCTAATTTCTCTCTCTAATATTAAAAAAAAATTAAGCCTAAATCGAATTGACAACCTCCTCCTTTTTTGAAGTTGGTTTAAAACGACACCTAACCCTTGCTCAATCGGCCCCTCAAAACGATCCTTTTCAATGCCACCCATTGACCATTTCAGGAGCGGATACAAATACTGTTTTTTATAAAACTTTCTTTCTTTTGACAGAAAAGCTAACAAATTAGGTAGGTACTCCATTGCTTTACAGTTACACGCACGCTACGCACATTAACTTAGCTTCGCCGCGTATGGACATACAGTTTCCAAAGGTAAGGCACCGGTTAGCGCGACTTATATATATGAGGTAGTGTGTCTTTTATTGCTAGTTCCAGAATGATACGGTATAGAATACGCGACAGGATAATTATCTTGAATACGTGATACTATTATTTATTCGTGATGGATGGTGGGTGGCCCAGTTATTTTTCTGATAATAGTTTCGTCTAGGTATTCGTCTGATAATCGTACCAGGATTAGCTTTCTGCCAGTTTCTCTCATTTTTATTAGCAGTTACACAACTATCCTATCTTAGCTTCTACTGACCCCAAATAGATATAGTGACCGGCAGATAAGTTGGAAAATTTTGACGTGGAAGGGGAAAGTTCGCGCAGTACATTTTACATGCGTCTTCTAAGCGTCTTCTATGAAAAATCAACTTCTGCGCATCCGCCATTTTTTTCAACTAATCTGCCGGCCACTGTAGACAAAATATAGGTGCATAATCTAGTTGTACTTTGGAGCGAATTCTAAACACAAACGCTCGTTTTGTACTCTATCTTCGGAAGGTATATACCTCATCAGATCTTCATCTCCTTAACACATAGCAAAATAGACGAAGTAATTAGGTCACGAAAACATCTGTGTTTACATCAATCTATACCGCAGGGAATATATTAGTAGGAAAACAACTCTAATAATAATTATGGACTTTTCTTCGGGACCATAAAGTCAGTAGGTAGGTATATTGTAACTACCTTGCTGTGTAGAAAATATAAATAAATATAATTAATTATAATTAATAACAAAAATGTAACTTTATCTATGTGCCTTTTTTCTTCTTGCCGTATCTAGTGAGGTGTTTTGTGGCACTCTCTACCTAGTCCTATTGTAAGAGTTTTCAGCTGATTTACACAAATAAAATAAATAAATTCTATGAACAACACACACCGCCATCTAGCCCCGTGGTAAGCGACTAAGCTTGTGTTACGGTGGCTAGACAACGAATATAATACTTATATTTATTTTTCTTTTTTTATACATACATACATATACATATTATACATAGAGGGACACCCATACCAGACACAAATATTTATTTTTAAGCATAAATACTTACACCCGGCGGGAATCGAACCCGCAACCTTCTGCATAGCAGTCGCGCTTTAGCACGTCGCACCACAGAGGTCGCCAACGATTAATAGTATTGTTAGGTATATTAAACTTCGTCTAAACACGCGATTTCGTCTCTTTAAAGACTATAGCAACTTTTCAGAGGATGGTCAAACTTACCCTTTAAGAAAAAACCCTATTGTTAAGACACACACACCACAGTCTTTGTGGAAACAGTGACCCCAAGCTCCCATCGTTACCTAGGTACAAGCCGGGTAGAAACAAGGTAACCCGAGTAGGTAGAAGATAAGACGATGATGTATTATGACGTTACATTAACATAAGTTTGTGGTAGACTGTGTTAAATATAGAATTAATAATGAAGTGAGTGTACTTGATGTTAAGTGAGTTTTTTGATGCACGTGAGCATTATGCAAAATTAGATAGATAGATATAAAATAAAAATTGCACGACGACACACAGCGCAATCTAGCCCTAAACTAAGCACTAGGCTTGTATTATGGGTACTAGACAACGGATATACTACATATTATACTTTTTTGTAAATACATACATAGAAAACACCCAGACCGGACTCAAATATTTATATTTTAATAATATAAATATTTGCACCCGGCGGGAATCGAACCCGCAACCTTCTGCATTGCAGTCCTTCCCCCGACGCGCCACAAAGATGGTATAGAAATAACATAATGAAGACTCAAAAACGTATCAAACTATTTTGATAGGAGAGAAAGCTTTCTAGGGTATCTCTAGAAACTCTGTGCGTACGTACTGCTACGAACGTGGAATTCACTGTTCTGTTCGCGTCGATATTCCCCCTTAACTACAACCTTGGGAGTCTTTAAGTCTAGAGTGAATTGGTTTCTTCTAGGTAAGCATGCTACATCGTCGACCTCATCATCGCTTTGGTGAAGTCAAATGCAGGCCATCGCTTATAAAAAGGTTAATAAATCGGTCAAGTCGTTTTGGAGATAAATGGGAACTTTCGATTGCAACCTTTCACCCGAAATGTTTCACCCATAATATATGTAAAAAATGATGAAGAGTAGAAGTAAGAAGTTTTCTTGATGTGCTAGACAAATACATAATATAACATGGTTAAAAACGGACACGGTCGCTATTTGTGGCGTCCTAATATGACGACACGCCACGCCTCCCCCATATTATGGGGGAGGCTATGTTCAGCAGTGAACGGACGGATAAAGCCAGAGATAAGAATACAGTTAATGCCTGTTTTGAAATAAAATAAATATCAATGATACCAAATTTCATTATAATTGTTTATATTCTAATATAAGTAGGTACTTAATAATAGAAAAATATTTTTTAATAAAAAATATATTTAAATATAGGTAGGTGATTGTTAATTATGTATGTGGGGGGGCAGATGCAGGACGGTATTCCTACCGTGCTATTGAGTTATACATAGGTATAGATACCTTAGTTAAACAATTACCTATTGTTATTATAAGTAGGAACCTACCCACTATCAGTGTTTTGTGGTAGGTATACGGTATATCACCGAATATCACAAAAGCTAAAATTATGTTGCAAGCATACATCTATTTACTTATTTATACCATATACATCAATAAATAGAAGCATGCTAGCAACTTAATTTTAGCTCTTGTTTAAAACAATCAATTTATTCTCGTACAAGCCAATATTTGAACGGTAGGAATAATGAAAGTTTGTCCTCGATTTTCTGATGCATTTAAATTGCCTATAAATAACATATTTTAAAACAAGCTCGCCCCCACTGAGGCTTCAGATCCAATGAAAACTAGGTATGTTTTCTGAAACCTCTACATATAATGGACCAATCTTCGTAATACCACGTAATACTCGAAAAGGTTTACATACATAATTATAAGTATACTTGTTTGTTTCAAAAGACGCAGCTACCGCAGTATGATACGGGCAGGTATGTATTTATCTCCGTGTATTATATAGTAAAGCCTTTCTCAATTTTAAGCTTTACATTGTTATACAATATCTGAAATACTTAGATTTTTACCTACTTGAATAACTCTATTATTTAGTAAACAAACCTTGAATTATCTCGCTAAATACTCGTTGTACCAAGAACATTTTAGTAACATAAGATCGGCTCGAAAATATCTCTAATCTCATCCTTTGAACATATAAGTAAATATACCTACTTAGTGTAATTTTGTTTATTAGGTAAGGTATTTCCTTTGTCTCAAAGGTAAAAGGAGAGTTTTTCTCCATAAATCATATCGTAGCAATAAACTTGGCAGTAGAGTTGTATTTTAATCCATTAATGTAATTTAGTATAACAGAAAGCGAGCGCAATGATAAAGTTTTTAATAAAATAACATCGACCAAGTATAACTAGGTAAATGGTTTTAAGTTTCATTGTAAGTTGTGAAACTTAAAATATAGTTTCGAGTAGGTACCTATTGTTGGTCAATTCGTATCTGTTGTTCTTTTCATTTTATATTTTCCATTTAACCCCGTTTACTTACGTACGGATAACTTTGGTCCAAATTAGAAAAAATGAAACTTCCTTTGAAATGAGTAGCTACTTGCACATATAGTACCAGCCTAAATCGATAGATGGAAATCCTATACTTGACCCGGTATGAATTTTAATTGGATGGCGACAGACCATGACTGTTCTTAGAAAAAAAATCGAAATTATTGTACTCAATTTTAAATGTAACCTGTATAAAAGCATTGAATAAAACAGGGTTTCATTAGCCTCCAATATTTAACGAAAAGAGTCAAGTAAATTGCTCCCTTGAGCAAGATTGACAGAATTTTCAAAAACTAACGAATATTGCTATTCTCTAAATCCCCAAGAATTATTAAAACCAGATAAAAACATAAAGGTAGTTAAGTTATTAGCATAAGTATTTACGTCAGTAGCATAATAAGTATAAAAAGCAATAGACAAAATTAAAAATAATATCAAAAATATCGGCCAAAATAGGGGTTTACGGTACCCACTAACTTTAGCCGACAATTTACTTTCAATCACACTTTCCGTATCCTTAATGATATTTTTATTGGCCCATGATTTTAAGTTTGCATCTCTAGAGTTGCTTATTTTAGCATCCCAGGCATTTCGGTGCCTCAGTATTGAGAGATTTAACAATTTTTCGTTTCTTCCTCTCAAGCCTGTTGCAACAGATCTGTGAGTGACAGCATTACTCCTTGTTGTTATACGAGTGGATTGCGGCGTAGGTGAAGCACGATTTGGTGTGGTCTTTCCCTTGTTAGTGATATTAGTATAATTGTCAATATCGCTGATTTTCCCACGTGGAGCATGGATTGATGTTAGTCGAGCGGGCTGCGGTGCAGGTGAGACGCGGTTTGTTGTGGGCTCCCCCTTGCTAGTTATATTGCTATAGTCACTATCATTGTGTTCCTCGCGTGGGGCATGGATTGATGTAGTCCACCCCGTCAAATCAACGAACTTTACAATGCCGTCTGCAACCGTTGGCCTAGTTCGTTCTTGATCTCGTTGCTTCCTAAGTGAGAGATTTAACAATTCTTCGCTTGGTCCTTTCAAGCCTGCTGCAAAAGACCTGTACGTAACAGTATCCCTGCTCGATGTTATTCCAGAAAACTGCGACGCAGGTGAGGCGTGGTTTGATGAGGTCTCCTTTTCGCTAGTGCTGTCATTATAGCCACTGTCGCTGTGTTCCTCACGTGGGGTCTGTATTGATGTGGTCTCTTCCGCCGTTAAATCAATAACCTCAACGATATCGTCCTCAAATTTTGGCCTCATTTGCTCTTTACCTCGCTGCCTCCTTAGTGGGTTCTGGATTGATGTGGTCTCTTCAGACGTTAAATCAATAAAGTCAACGATATCATCCTCAAACCTTGGCCTCATTTGCCCTTTACCTCGCTGCCTCCGTAGTGGGGTCTGGATTGATGTGGTCTCTTCCGCCGTTAAATTAATAACCTCAACGATATCGTCCTCAAACCTTGGCCTCATTTGCTCTTTACCTCGCTGCCTCCTTAATGCGGTCTGGACTGATGTGATCTCTTCCGCCGTTAAATCAATAACCTCAACGATATCTTCCTCAAACATTGGTCTTATTTGCTCTTTACCTCGCTGCCTCCTTAGTGGGTTCTGGATTGATGTGGTCTCTTCAGTCGTTAAATCAATAAAGTCAACGATATCATCCTCAAACCTTGGCCTCATTTGCTCTTTACCTCGCTGCCTCCTTAGTGGGGTCTGGATTGATGTGGTCTCTTCCGCCGTTAAATTAATAACCTCAACGATATCGTCCTCAAACCTTGGCCTCATTTGCTCTTTACCTCGCTGCCTCCTTAATGCGGTCTGGACTGATGTGGTCTCTTCCGCCGTTAAATCAATAACCTCAACGATATCTTCCTCAAACATTGGTCTTATTTGCTCTTTACCTCGCTGCCTCCTTAGTTGGTTCTGGATTGATGTGGTCTTTTCCACCGTTAAATCAATAACCTCAACGATATCGTCCTCAAACCTTGGCCTCGTTTGCTCTTTACCTCGCTGCCTCCTTAGTGGGGTCTGGATTGATGTGGTCTCTGCCGCCGTTAAATCAATAACCTCAACGATATCGTCCTCAAACCTTGGCCTCATTTGCTCTTTACCTCGCTGCTTCCTTAATGAGGTCTGGATTGATGTGGTCTTTTCCGCCGTTAAATCAATAACCTCAAGGATATCGTCCTCAAACATTAGCCTCGTGTGCTCCTTACCTCATTGGTTTCCAAGTGATCCTGATTCCCTACTCAGTTTCAGTCGTAAATCTAGACTCAATTCATCGGGAAACAACCGATAATCTCGATTTCTGTGCAATCCAAGACTTTATAAACCTTGTTTTTTTACTTAAATCCCACATCACACGAACTCAATCCAGAAAAATATTTACACACTGGCATGAAAACATTATTTTTTCTATGGAACGTTTCACGATCGTTCAATGTGGATTTGAAATAAGTGATTCATTGAGTGATTTTGTGAGGCAGGAAAAAGTTGCTAAAATACTGTTTAAAATAGACAGAGAGAGTTGCCAGGTTTCCAAGTTTACGCGGGTCAATCCGAATTTTAGTGGGTACTTGTGACGCGTTCCGGTGCAAACAAGGACAAGACTCGAAATGTCCCGTTTTTTCTCCAACTTCAACCAACAAAGTCGTACTTTGTTCAGGAGGCTTCTGGACAGATAAGATATTAGGATTAAATATTGTAGAAAGCTGTTAAATCTAACTCAAGACAAAACTTGTTCCATTGTTTTCCAATGTTTTAATTGTAAGCTATTACATAGCTTTTATCGCGGGCTTTGAGCTTTGAATAAAGAAATTTCGTAACGAAAAAAACCTAACACCCCCCACTCCGCCCACCATGGCAACGTGGTATGTACAAAATAAAAAAATTATTAAAATTGCATAAGTTGATAAAAAATGCTATGCAATAGCTTTACCACGGCAGTCCCCGAGTGCCACACGTTTTTATATATTTTTTTGTATCTTTTGTGATTATTTTTTTAATACTAATCAAATTAACCACCAACTTAACTACGTTAGCTTAGCTAAGCTCCGCAGAGTTCAGTCAGATTTTCATACACATGCATTCACCAAAATACATATGCCAGTGCTTACTTGAATTAAATAGTGGCCAGAATTTAAAGTGGTTATGCCAAATTAGTTGGCTTAACGATGGACGGATGATGTCCAGTCCACCTTAGAAATCCAAAATCCCGGTTATTTTAACCTCGGGTCCCGATTTTTTCACAATCTTGTCCTGGCAACACCAGTACTGATAACAAATTTTAATGTAGGTAAATTTTATTGTAACATATTACGTCCTTGATTCACTGTTAACCGCAGCCAAAAAATAATTTTAAAATAAAATTGTGATAAGATAGCAGTTTCACGTACCTACATTCGACTCCAAACAAAAACAATAACATACCTACACTGCTGCTAATCTTTCTTTAAAATTGCTCCAAAATCTATACTTTCTATTCTTTCTTCGCTTTGGAAATCTAAGCAATAATACCTAGATGATTTAATATTCTGCCTGAATTACCTATCGCGCTGGATAGAATAATATCGCTGAAATCAAATTATTCTTGATAAATTCGGTTGGATAACAGATAAGTGGGTCTGGCAATACAAATTGGATTTAGGTTCCTTGAATTATGTAAGCAAATAATTAATATAGGTACTGGAACTGATGGCAGACGCAGACTTTTTACTTAACTTTCAAGAGTTTTCGATCGCCTGATAGTTCGCAGAACCTACCTAAAATTTGTAGGTTCTTGAGACAATGTTTTCTTTTATTTTTAACCGCATTTTAAAAAGAGGGAAGGTGGTTCTCAATACCCTGGACCTAGAAGTCAACACGGCCGATTATTTGTGATCTTTCATTTCTCACTTTTGCCTTTTTTAGGGTTCCGTACCCAAAGGGTAAAAACGGGACCCTATTACTGAGACTTCGCTGTCTGTCTGTCTGTCTGTCTGTCTGTCTGTCTGTCTGTCTGTCTGTCTGTCTGTCTGTCTGTCTGTCTGTCCGTCCGTCCGTCCGTCCGTCCGTCCGTCCGTCCGTCCGTCCGTCCGTCCGTCCGTCTGTGCGCGAGTGTCGCACTTGCCCGGTTTTTTTACACGTCATATCTAGATGAGCGTTTGTCCACTAACTCACCTGATGGTAAAATGATGATTAGATGTCTTAGATGCAACACGCTCATATAGAACAAAGGAGACGGAAGTAAAACAAGATTCAACCCTTAGTGGCTGCACCTTAGTGGCTGCACCGGCCAACGTATCGGAGTCCGCTTGGCGCTACTACATACGGTGGGTGGTAACAAGTCGCGGCGGAAGTCCAGAAGAGGAAACCTCCCTTTGGTCGCCTCTAACGACGGACAGAGGATACCGTAGCCATATTTACCTACTATCACGTTCTCGTCTGCGTCACTTTTGCGTAAACAGCAAAATTGTATGGAAAATTGAAAACTACCACGTTTGCGTAAACAGCAAAATTATATGGAAAATTGAAAACTATCACGTTTGCGTAAACAGCAAAATTGTATGGAAAATTTAAAACTGCCCCTAACAACCGCATCAGTTCGGGGTGCTTTTCAATTTTTTTTTAATTATGGCTTGACGTAATATTAGTCTTCAACTTCGCGGGGGCCTGAAAAATTTATTGTCTGCATTGTTGTCCTAAATAACCGAGTGATGAAAAACATAGCTTCACTATTATGTAAAATATGTAGCAACGTTTATTTGATTTTCACCATTATTCATTCAGTGACATGATTAACCTTGACTTTCAGACTTGAGTGGTGGGGAGTTTTACAAACCATATTTCCGTACTAGCTGGGAACCGCGGTTTCACCCGCGTAAGTCCCGATTCCGCGGGAAAATCAGGATAAAAAGTAGCCTATGTGTTATTCCTGGCCTCCAGCTATCTACATACCGAGTTTCATGGTAATCGATTTAGCGGTTTTTACGTGATTGAGTAACAAACACACACACATACATACATACATATACTCACAAACTTTCAGCTTTATAATATTAGGATTAGATAAGTTCTCTAGCTACCTAATTGAATTGATTCCTGTACCTACAGCAATTTAATCAGTTATTTATTAATTATGTGATACAAGTGTGTACCAAGAAGCTCATTGGCCTGGCTGTACCTACCTGCCGATCATGAACGGTCGTGCCGGTTAAGCAACGCTCGCTGGGCATTACTGGAATGGGTGGCTGATAATAATTTGTGTCGCAAATAATCATGTTCTCGAGCTCCTCCGTGCTTCGGAAGGTACGTTAAGCAGTTGGTCCCGGTTGTTAACTCACTCGTTAGTTCAAGTTAGAGGCCTTAGGGCGACCCGAAAACTTAACACCAGGTGAGCCACACCACTATACGAAAAGAAGATGTGTGTAGTGTGTACCTAATACCTAACGTTGATGAATACCGTCCGTGGCGGTATTTAAAGTACTACCTATCTAGTCTCGATCTTAGGGAGCCGAGGAAAGTAATCAACATCATCGATATTGACTTGTATCATAATAGTTATGACGTTTTTAAACACATTTGTGGAGAAGAATAAATGAAAAACTGTTTAATTTTATGTATTATAAGTATATAGAGAAACAATTAGTAGTAAATGCGCAGTTTGTTATGGTTGTCATAATTAACCTATTTATAATAGGGTTGGCACAGTATACCCATAGTACTTGTTGATGTTCTTTTGCGTAAACATGCAAAGCGCAGCTTCGTCGTCGTCACACGGCACGCGATGTTGTGGCCTCCCCTTAACAAACCCTAAGACGTACCTACCTAGACAAACAAAATTATGCTGTCACAGTACCTATATCCTAAAATAGGTAATGGGACAATTCAACAAAGCCAAGAGTTGCAAGTGTAAGTAGTTATTACGTAGGCAGGTACCTAGAAGTCTTCTAGGCTAGCTACTGTGAACGGGAATTTATGATAATTTTAAATTGGAAAACAGAGGACAGAACAAGTGGAAGAGATTAATTGAAAACTAATCATTTGAATTTACCATTTCTACATTGACATTCTCTTGAAACATTAAGTTACATCAACTAATTTTAATAACTACGTAAAAGAGCATAAGCTCCCCCAAGCTCCCGAGAGGGATGCAACCGGGAACATCGCTCGGATGATGATGACTATAAATAGCACCCTATAAATTCAGCAGAAATCCCGATTCAAGCAAAGCAACTAGATACCTACAACCTACAACTCACTGCAACAACGATGCAACATGTCGCGCGAGGCCAACGTTGGCATCCATCACAGCTGTCAGTGCCGCGAAGCTCGCTCGCTGCTCGATGACGATGCAACGTGACGCGACATGGAGAGCCTGCTATACATCATGTTCATGTCGTAGACTTGTAGGTGGGTAGGTAGGTTAGGTATAGGACCTAGCTTTTGGTACAATGCTTTACGAGTCAGGCTCAGTATAGAGCTATTCTTGTTGTTTGTGTGGTTTGTTTTGCCGTTTCTAAAGTTTATATTTTCGTTATACTGTTTTGTAATTGTACGTTAGCAAGAAATCGTAGCACATCGAATGCATTAGCGAATTTTGAAATAGGTAGGAACAATCAAAACTCAAAAGCTAACAAAAAAACTAAAAACCATTAGTTTTAACTGATGCTCTTGATTAAAATTGTGCAAACATACCTAAACTTTCTTGGAGTCGCGCAATCGGGTAAAAACTTGGTAAAAATATGTATTTATTTTGCCCAAATTCTGATACAGATATGAACCTTTATAAAAGCTAGACCATTTTAGTCAAGATTACTTTTGACCAAACAGCTCGAAAACTAGTTTTTTACAGATAAAAGTATCTAGGTACCTACTAATAATGTAGTAAACAAATTAAGCTAAATAATTTACAACCATTTTATTATCTTGAATAAGTAAACGAAATTACCTTCATTACTTGACAAAGTGAACCGCCCGTACTTACGTATAATTAAATTGGTCCACAACTACAGCTTCGCTGGCTTTCAAATCGCATTATCTCCTTAAGAAAGCGAAAAGAGAGAACAAATAAATATTTTACAGACGCTGCACCTTGCTGTTAGGGCTGCATTTCCACCAGAGATGTGCGAGGATTTCCCTAACTTCGCTAATTACATCCCCAGTGGGAACGCTGTCGCCACTCGCCAAGCGAGGTAAATGTAGCGATTCTGTTGGTTTTCAACAAACAGAATAATAGCTACGTATTCTCCTACATATCTGGTGTTGGGAACGCACCCTAACCTTCCGACCAAATCAAAAACTTTAAAATAAAAAAGCAGATACTATATCGATAATAATTTATTTTAAAATTCATGGCAATAAACATTCAAGTTGTCGTTCCGCTCAATGTAAAACATACCAAACATTATACAAATAACAATAAAACAAGTATTTTACAAATAATCCGGCATACAAAAAGGTTATGGAAAAGCGATTTTCAATAATTGAATAAATTCAACAGAACACAGCTTCACGCTACACTGGATTTAACTTATTCTATTGTATAGTTTGTTAAATACTTTGTAAAATGGTTACAAACATTGTGTGGCTTCCAATAAAAACAAACCTATTTACTTACTAGTAATATTGCAGTATATACACTGACGGATACATAAACTGCATCAAGTTCAGGTTTACTTTCGAATAAATATTTTAATATAATAATGCAAGCCTTTTACATTTACCTAAATGAAAAAATGAAGACTGGCCATTTATTAATGACCAGTCAAATTGTTTGAAATAATTTGTTTGTTTTGCCGCAGTTCCATTTTGTTATTAATGGGGTGGCACACGCAAAGCTGTTAGCAGATGGCGCTGGCCTCGGATGATCTTTTTTTTTTGTTGATGGTCCCCCACGAATGAAAACGCCGAGTTTTTTTTTCTTTCGGTCTGAGACCGATATGGCCAATTTAGCGCCGAGAGTAAAAAACACCTGTTTGACAGTTCTTAATTCAAACCAAGATCGTTCGACTAACGCCCTCTGCCGGGATAAAAAGTTAGTGTTCCTCCTCATTGTTATTAAAAATGGAACCTCGGCAAAACAAATGATTTAGTTGGGAAAATAATTGAAGTATAAAAAAAGTTTGTATGCTTAATTAAAATAATTATTTCAAAGTCGTCCTGTACTTTGATGCAGTTTATTTGTCCGTCAGTTTAGGTCATTCGTACGTACAATCGGTAATATTAACACGGGTTCTACAAATCAATTAAAATGGTAAACCTATTCGTTGTTTCGATATTTCCTTAACACTTATTAATATCACACAAATAAACAATATAAATATGAAAATAGTTATTACCTGATCACTTATTTCTATTAACTGTTAAAAATTTTAATATATTGTTAGCAATATGTTGTGGCATAATATTATACATTGTTCGAAACAGCAACAGACCAGTCTTAATAATATTACAATAAAACGATTCTTACATTATAACATGTAATCGGTATTTACAGCAACATCGAGGTGAATGACTTGTCGATTTGATTTGTGATTATAGACCGGTGCAGCCACTAAGAAATACGGGTCGGAACTGGTGACACTGCTGTTTTCCTTCATCTAGATGAGCGTGCTACATTTTAGACCTTAATCACTTACCTTCAGGTAACTGTTTCCATATTAATCTTGTAGACACTATTTTTTGAGGTCGCTTTTTGAAGTCCACTTAAATTATTGAGTAGTTTCTCAATCAAAACCAGTGTGCGTATTTTTTGAGTATAGTAACTGCTTAATTGTTTAAGTAGCCCTCAGATTATGAGTAGCGTTTCGGTATTAATCGGTGTCAATAAAAAATGGTTATTTTTACGTCAGTTTCTAAGAAGCGACGAATCATTCACCTCTACTAAATCAAACAATGTAAACAGCAAAGTAGCAGCGAGCCTAAGTCGTAAACAAAAAAGAAATGGCCCCATAAATTCGCCGTAATAGACGCACTTGTCGCGGGTTCGAATCCCGCCGGTGAATTTATTGGAACGTTTGTACAGCCTATGTAAACAACTACTTTTCAAAAAAGTTATTTCTAAGCAACAGCTTATTTCTAAGGACGAACGTGTATTATACAAAATATTAAGCCGGTCGTCTACCGCCGACTAAACTGAGTCCATTACTTAGCAGTGTGTTCGTAAATTTATAATTTATAAGAATATTGTTAAATATTTTCACACTAAGATTGGTAGAAATTAGAAATAGTTGGAAATTATGATATTTCGTTTTTTGTTGTGTTCGTAGGAAATTAGTACAGTCCATCTACGTTTCATTTTATTCCGCTTATTGGACCTTAAGAATTTGTAAAATTCTGTACAGGGGTATTGGAAATTAATATGCCATAAATCATAAATTCTGGAAATTAATATGCCATAATTCATAAATTCTCAAATAAAAAGGTACAAATCGTAGAACAAACCTCTATTACAATATCGATTAATTTCCATACCTCAAATTTAACTTCAGGAAGATCTATCATTAGATAATTTGTGCTTCAGAACATTTCATTGTTAAAATAGTTATCATAATTAAATATTTTTGCACCTATATATCGCGATAAAAATTCTGAAAAAAATACATAATTTTAACAATTTGAATAAAAACTATCAAACATTATTTTTAAACGTCGCTGTTTGTCGTATAATCTTTTCGTATCCAGATAATTTAAGGATCTTTAAATTTTAAAATTGACGGTTCATATTCTCTCTCACCTCCAATAACACATAATATTTAAACTATAGTTATTTGAAACGACGTTATTTTCAACCTCTATCTAGACCCCGTAAACCCCTAATATACCACAGGACGTATTTAGACACATAATTAAAATATTCCACGAAATTTCACAATTATGGCATTTCAATTTAAATATAATTCGGTAGTTGAAATTATTTTAATTATACCGTTTCAAATAACTGTAGCAAACAAAATGATCACATCAGATAAAACCTTACATTTACGTGTATTAATTCGTATAGTTTCCTACAAGGCCTTCACATTTCTTAGCACCGACTATTCAGTCTACCACACCATCACATTTCTATCTTTCTCATGTTGCACTACACTTAAAAACTATTCAATCTTAAAATGAAACGGGTACTAGAATAAACTAGCAGTTTTAGAGAGATATCCTACATGTAACTTAAAAAAATCCTTATGAAAATTATTAAGCTATTTATGCTTAAGATATTCACTGGATTTTACGGTAAACTTAACTTTGAAATAAACAGCAAACTTTTAAGTAAATAAATGTACTCGCCAGCTCATTTGTGGTTTGCTCGATGTATACATAGCATATAGCACGTCAAAAATTCGTTACATGATCATTTGTATAAATCCAATCCAAACTCGGAAACTTCCGTCTAAAATTACAAAACAACAGTGTTTTTCAGGTAAGTAAACATGTAGAATAAATCCCAAAATTATGCTGGTGTTTTTCCGATAAACCTGTATATCTGTACACGCATGCTACAAAGATCCGTTGTCAATTAAAACAATTGCAATAAAATTATTGTAAAAATAAGGTGTTTAAACTAATAAGAAAAAAACATTCCACATATCATTGTAAAGCTGAATTAAAAATATATTATATTAAATACGAAAGGGCGACTGATAAGTTGTCGCATCACATAGATAGATATAATTGAAGAGATTTATTTAAGGATTGAGAGGATATTGACTTGTTCTAGGAGACAAAAAAATAGAGTGATGATTCCTAATTCACCACGGTTAGAAGGCATGGGACATTCGCCAATCCGGAGTAGGCTTGCGTGGTGTCTTACTGCCTAACCTCTCTAAGATGAAGCCCGCGCCCTACAGTGGGACAAATAAGAGTGCCAACGAAAATAAAAAAAAGAATTAAACAGTAACAATAACTAGTAGTAGTAGAGTAAGTCATCAGAGTGTATATGTAAATTATGCCAAAGACTTATAACTTATCAGTCACCCCTCGCAAATTAAAACACGATTTAAAACTAACTTGATTTTACGTATCAACTTGATCGTTTAATATCATCTTTGGTTTATATTTTATAATCATTTCATAAAACTATCGAATAATATATTTAGAAATCAATATAATATTTCATGTCATATAATTTTACACGGTTACTTGTTCCTATACAATCTTTTAAGTCATTTTGTTAGAAATAAAACATTTGATTGTCAAAATTAAGTTAGAAATACATAGTATATACATACACCGCTATATAAGCCAATAACCCTGTGTGAAAGTTACGCAAATGCTACTTTAGCAAGAACAACCGACAGTAATAAAATTATCGCTCTTTACATATAAAACTCTAGCATAGATTAAAAATTATATTAGATGTATATATTTAACAACCGAAAAACTATTATTTCAGATTGTGCTAGGACCGCAATCAACACAAGGGAAATAAAAGTCTTCCACAAGAATAACACTTAGTTCCTTTTCGTCATATTTACTTGAAATTAATAGAATGTTAAACGAAATTTAAAATCTGGCCTGCACAATAACGTCATTAAGACAAAATATTTTTCAGTCCATTCTTTTTTATTTAAATATAATTCGATTGTTTATAGCCTTTTTTCATTAAGGGCCCTATTCTGAAAAACTGAAAATGCACGTCGGGCACATCGAAAATTGTTGATTATTTCATGACGGAATGTCGTAGAACTTTTTTTTGTGTACAGATTGTAGGCGACATTGTTTCCGATATTTTAGTGCAGTTTTCATACAAATATGTCGAAACGTATTGAAGCCTATCGACATTTTAGCCAAATCAGACATTTTTTGTCTAAAATTTGGATAGGCTTTGCACCAATAGGAGGTTCTTGTCTTAAAACTACACCAAAATGTAGGAAACAATGTCACCTACAATCTGTACACAAAAAAAAGTTCTACGACATTCCGTCATGAAATAATCAACAATTTTTGATGAGCCCGACAGGGATTTTCAGTTTCAAGGTCGTTGGCGTATATACTCCTCTTAATGATCAAAGCATATTAATAATTTGTTGAAAAATCAGCAAATATTTTGAGAGAAATTCATTGTATGTAATAAATAAATACATATTTCATTCGATTTTCGAATCAATTACATCAGCAGACGCAAAATCTAAAAGATCAATAAAATATCACTTTTAAGCACGTATTTCATACATTTGTATTCACTATTCATCGTATTTTTCCCTGAATACCAATTATTGCGTAAAAATGGCAGTTTTTAGACAGACCAAAATAAAAAACCTCTTACTAAAATCGTGTCAGAGTAAATATGACGACAAAGCACTAACAAAGCTTACTGATTCAATAAGCTTAGCCAAAATGTAATGGTAATAAAGCTTAAAATATTAACTAATAACTAGTTATCTTAAAATTAACTAAATTGCACTCTAAACTTACAGATTCATCGAGATATGATTCAATTGCTTAACATTGACCTTAAAACAATATTTACAAATTAAAATATAAAACATTATTAAATTATGAAAAAAATAACTAAGGCAAATGCTTTGAGGAACCACAAAAACATATCATGTTCGTTTTGTTATTAAGCTGTTATTTGACTGAGGTTTCTATCAAATTTAAATTAATACAATCTGATATAATTATATTTTTGAAACTCTACGGTAGATATCCATTTTTGTTGCCCATCTGTACGTATACACACACCCTGATTAGCTTCAACTTGAATTGACAACTTACAAAAAACATTTATGTTAATATATTAGTCCGATCAATAATTTCTTTTATTTGTTAATTTAATTACCAAAGGCAAGTTAAAATTCGATAATAACAAAAGGCTGGGTTTGAACAAACTCGAATAAATGTTATTCGGGGAGTAGAACACTTTTTATTCACATGATTAAACGAAAACCTTGAAAAAAAGCGATTTGTTCTTCGAATAAAATTTAGTCGAGTTTCGTCGAGCCCAGCCTTAGAAAAATACATGATTTCACAAGTTTAAATAGCGTTACAATAAAAAAGGTATCTTTTTCCACTCAAAGATTATATATTTATGTATAATTTCAATCATGACCATTTCAAGCGTCTCAAGCAAAGAGCGTAAAAACACAGCCATACACAAAAGTTGTCAACCGCTGCCCTACCATGCTACCAACACTGCTAACAACATGTTCGACGCTTATATCCTATGACCCCTATTTTCGAACATTCTATTCCCCTATTTTATTCTCGAATAATGTGCCATCTAGGCCAGATACCATTTTCCTGACATTTATTTATTGTAATGGAGAGAACATTTTCCACTAAAAACAAAAAAAGAAAATGACTGGGACACATGTATGGCAAAATAATAAAATAAAGCCTAAAGGTATTTTTCAGGAATAAAATACGAGAATGGATTTGTACAAAAACATCGCTGATAGGATACCCTTATAACAACTTGACCTGATAATTAATATTGCTTGCGACTACCACAAGATCTTTTTACGCGTCTTGGGGCTGATTTATTCATCTCAGACAAAGATCTATCCAATAAAGTGTAACACCCACCAAATAAAAAACGTCACTATCTTTTAAAAAACAATGAAGAAAGAAGACTTTTCAATTGGGTCGTGTTCGATTTTATTCGACAGATATATTTTTTATCTGTAGAATAAACAACACCCCATAAACAAGTTTGCAACTTGAGCACAACTCTTCGTTACGACAAAAAACCCGCGAAATTCCCGCTCAATCTTACTTATACTCGTCCATAAACCGCTTGCACATGTGAACTAGGTCGATAAACTTGGGCCGATGTTTCGGTTCGATGTCCCAGCAGTCTTTCATTAGATGCCTGAATATCTCTGAAGGGCAACCCTCGGGGATTTGAAAGCTGAAAATAATATGTCATGTTAGACGTGAAATACATATTATTGAGTCCAAGATATATGAAAATACTACGAGAGGTATGCCATTCCGTTGTCAGCAGATGACGTCATCCTTTAACACTTCGATGGATGACGTCATCTATTGACTCCGGAATGGCAGACCTGTTTTAGGTACTGGTCTGCCATTAAGCTGCTGTCTAAGAAGATCATGTTTTAGTCTTCAGTTTGTACGTAGAATTTCGTAGAACCATCTTCATCTGTCTCTGTCGCTTCTGTGTAAATCATCTGTGAGAGACAGAGATACAAATAGGTTTCAGTCTCTCACTGTCAATTTATGAAAGTTGTAGTGTAAAGAAAGCGACCAAGGTATTGTATGAATGAGACAAAAGACAAAAAAATATATTTTTTTATTTAAATTTATATAAAATTTTCTGAGTTCACACCGCGTAAACATATTTAAACTATCGGCCTACCGCAAATCTGTAGTCTACGAACGAGAAGGACATTACTCTTTTGTGCTGATTTTCGGCTGAGGCAATTTAACTCCCGTAGGGCAAAAGTTCCTAAGAATAGACATGAAATTGAGTTTTCATCCCATCTATTCGAAAAGTGTCGCTTTGGTCCATTATAAGTGCGACCAAAGTAGCTCTTTTCTGTTAAGATAAACAGCCGGGAGCAAAGTAAAACAGCCGGGAGCAAAATAAAACAGCCGGGAGCAAAGTAAATTTGAATTTGGAACATATGTATCATTCATAGAATTCAAACGTAAATTATATGAATTACTGGCTTACCACGGGGCTAGATGGCGCTGTGTGTTGTTCACAGAATTCATTTATTTTATTAGTTTCATTAGTGTCATTAGTTTCAGTTTCATTAGTGTCATTAGTTTCATTTGCTTCATTAGTTACATTTGTTTCATTAGTTTCATCAGGTTCATTAGTTTCATTAATTTCATTAGTTTCATTAGGTTCATTAGTTTCATTAGTTTCATGAGTTTCATTAGTTATATTGGTTTCGTTTGTTTCGTTTGTTTCATTAGTTTCATGAGTTTCATTTGTTTCATTAGTTTCGTAAGTTTCATTAGTTCATTAGTTTCGTTAGTTTCGCTAGTTTTGTTAGTTTCGTTAGTTTCATCAGTTTCATGAGTTTCATGAGTTTCATTAGTTCATTAGTTTCATTCGTTTCTTTAGTTTCATTAGATTCATTAGTTTCATTTGTTTCATGAGTTTCATGAGTTTCATGAGTTTCATTAGTTTCATTAGTTTCATTAGTTTCATTAGTTTCATTAGTTTCATTAGGATCATTAGTTTCATTAGTTTTATGAGTTTCATTAGTTTCATTAGTTCATTAGTTTCATTAGTTTAATGAGTTTAATTAGTTTCATTAGTTCATTAGTTTCGTTAGTTCCGTTAGTTTCGTTAGTTTCATTAGTTTCATTTGTTTTATTTATTTTGCTTATTTTTTTAGTATTTATATGAAATTTTCAACGATGATGTATTTCTGTAGCCGCTATAACAACCAACAAATATTTAAAGAGGGCTTCTGTATAATAAACGTGATATTAAAATTTTATACCCAACATTTTTGTTTAAGTAAATAGGTATATTCACGAATTACGTAACACCATATCTTATTTATTTTCTCATAGAAGGGGATGAAAAGTAGAGTATATGACTCGAGAGCAAATTATTTTTGCCTCGGGCGATGTATACTTTGAATCCCTCGCTGTGCTCAGAATTCTACGTTAGAATCCCTCGCTACGCTCGGGATTCTATTCTAGAATTCCTCGCTTTGCTCGTGATTCAAAGTAACGCCCTTGCCGTAAAAATACTATTTTGCTCCCTTGTTATACAATCTACTATTCCGATTAAGCTACGTATTAAAATGAGAAAAGGTATTTTTCCTATAAAAAACTGCTTTGCGAGTTTTTTTGTCTATTAATCGGTTGCGTCAATTCTCCCCTAAAAATGTGTACAAGTATCGCTACACTATTGTCTCCCCATTAGAAGCAGCCGCAGCTGCAATCAGTCGGTTCGGTTATACTAAATTTTAAGGCATAATAAATTTACAACGATTACTCATGCATGATGCAACGAAATACGAATGTTTTTGAAGGTTTCTCGGCTCGGGGGATTTTTGACGACATCATAGCGAGTCGTGCGAATGCCCGACTGTATGCAGAAGCTTGCGGGTGCAATTCTCGCTGGGTACTAGCATTTAAACTTAAAAATAAATATTTGTTTCTTGAATGGGTGTCTCTCTATATAATAATACATATTTAAAAAAGAAAAATAAATGTAATTATTATATCAGTTGTTTAGTCACCGTAGCTTACCACGGGGCTAGGTGGCGCTGTGTGTTGTTCACAGATTTTTTTTTTATTTATTATAATAAAATATCTCCCACGCGGTCACTCCGTACGACCACACGTCGCTCTTCCTTGACAAATGTAACTATAATATACGTATGTGTAAGTGAACTGACCAGCTAGCGCGCTCCCTCGGGCGCTCGACGTCGAACTTGGGCACCTCCTGCCGCGCGCGCGTGAATATCTCCCACGCGGTCACTCCGTACGACCACACGTCGCTCTTCCTTGACAAATGTAACTATAATATACGTATGTGTAAGTGAACTGACCAGCTAGCGCGCTCCCTCGGGCGCTCGACGTCGAACTTGGGCACCTCCTGCCGCGCGCGCGTGAATATCTCCCACGCGGTCACTCCGTACGACCACACGTCGCTCTTCCTTGACAAATGTAACTATAATATACGTATGTGTAAGTGAACTGACCAGCTAGCGCGCTCCCTCGGGCGCTCGACGTCGAACTTGGGCACCTCCTGCCGCGCGCGCGTGAATATCTCCCACGCGGTCACTCCGTACGACCACACGTCGCTCTTCCTTGACAAATGTAACTATAATATACGTATGTGTAAGTGAACTGACCAGCTAGCGCGCTCCCTCGGGCGCTCGACGTCGAACTTGGGCACCTCCTGCCGCGCGCGCGTGAATATCTCCCACGCGGTCACTCCGTACGACCACACGTCGCTCTTCGTTGAGAAGTGCCACGGCTCCACCGCCGATTCTGGTGCGTACCTGTTGAGGGAAACAAACGGAAATCAATCACAATAGTTGTAGATATTTGCTTGCTTCTTGTACTCTAGCGCAACAGCTGCCTTAGGTATCTGTGGCACACGCATGTGTGCAACCGTAAAACAAAGAGCAGCCAATGTGCTAGAGATGGTATCTTGGTGGTGACTAAAAATATATTTCAGGAAAATAAATCTTTTAAAACTCTCGAAACGTCGGGCGTTGAAATAGGCTAACAATAATAAAATTAACAGGATTGAAACCGAAAAACAAGTTTAATTTCGAGGGATAAAAATCTTACTAATATACATGTGAAAGTTTCCTTTCCACGCAAAAACCGCTAAACCGATTGCAATGAAACTTGGTATGTAGATATCTGGAGACCATGAATAACACATAGGCTACCTACTCTTTTTCCCGAAATTCCCGTGGGATCGGGACCCAGCTAGTAATAAATAAGAGGTTACCAATTAATAGGCAGCAGTCGTTCAGTCTTCAATCTGTAGGCGTTCTCTTCCTTAGGTATAATCCTGGCTAAGCCGAAGTCAGATATCTTGACGTGATACTTGTTCACGACGAGGATGTTGCGAGTAGCCAGGTCACGGTGAACCACGTTCTTGGCTGACACGTGGTCCATGCCCTGAGAAATAATGAACAGGTTGATAGTGGGTTTCTCGAGGTTTCTATACACCGTTAACTTTTACGGTGATTAAATAAATCACAACGGATAAGGTTTCACTCTCTTATGAAATTGTTACAGGACTTTTTTGATAGATGACACTATTTGGTTCAATATTGTTTTAAGTTAATATACGTATAATAAATATGCCATTTATTGTATTGTATATGGGTATGTGTGTGTGTTTTCTATAGTCCTACTTATATTGAGAATGTGTCAATTTGTGTGTAAGTTAGTACGTCCCAGGAGTAATGTATATGTGACGTTAGTTCACTCACCGTAGAGATATCCTTACAATACTTGAGCAGGTGCGAGATGCGCAGCTTGTCCCCCTGGAACTTGAGGTAGTAGTTGAGCGAGCCCTCCTCCAGGTACTCCATCACGATGAGCACGTCCGACGCGTGGTCCCACGAGTATCCCAGGATCTCCACTATGTTTATGTGTTGCAGCGACTGGAATTCAATATTGCGGTTGTGACCAGACATCGTGAGGGATAGGTTGCGCTTTACTTCACTGCCTCAACCTGTTGGGTCCTGTCACTGTCTGTTGAGTCGCGTTGAGCAAGACGAAAATAACGTTTCCGGGACATCAGTTTCGGACCGAAGCCTCTTAATACCCCTACTAAGACAAACGGCCGGCGGTACATTTGTGTACTGCTGTATAGCCTCGACAATGAATAGTGTTTCTGTCTCTTCCCGTTGATGTCGTAAAAGGCGGCTAAGGAACCTAGAGAAGACTAGCGCCTGGAGTTCTCTCTACGAAGTGACGGGTAAACTACTTAGTATCAAGGAGGAGATGCCACGGCCTCCTGTAAAAACATTGCCAAACCTATGACCGTCAATGATGACTTACCTACTGTGCCAACCTCAAATAATTTATGATATAAGCGGACCCTGGACTCCCGAGAGGGATGCAACCAGGAACATCGCTCAGATGAGAGAAAAATGACGGTACATTTATGCATGCATCCCCAAACGACACATATTGAAGTTGAGCACGCCGACAACACACTTCTTATTGCAAAATGTTGACATTTCTAATGAAAGTAATACCTTCATGATATCCAATTCGTTTTTGAAGTCTTCATAGAGCGTCCCGTTACGTTCTGAAGCCTGTCGGGTCAGTTTCTTGACTGCAACCTCTTTACGTTGAGATTCTTGGTTGTCACGTTCCATCCAGCCTTTGAACACGTGCCCGTAGTTACCCTGCAAAAATATATTAAATATACTTAGAGGTATTTATAGTTTGACATCCTCTGACTCCAGACGAATGGAATGGGGGCGGAGAGGAAGGTGGGAAAGAGAAGAAAGCTCTCACCGCCCTGTCTCTCTTTTCCATTTTCCTTTCTGGGGTCCCAACGCTTTCTCCACTGCCCTGCCTACTGCTAGGATAGGGTAAGGTCAATTCCTCCCTTGCCCTTCCCCTCAACAACGATAAGGCACGTGTTTCTCAAGCTTGGTTCAATAAATACATACACAATTTTAGGGATTTTTAAGTATAATGGAAGGAAGACATCAAAAGACACGCAATCGTTTGAATGTCTAAACTTTTAGAAGTGGAGAATGAAAGGGCTGTAATGTACAGGGCTACAGTAAGTATACTCACGCTCCCAATTTTCTTGGTGATGGTGACGAGGTATGTCTTCCCTTGGTTGACGATAGACTCCATGAGGCGTGGCAAGACTGTTAAGAGTGGAAGAGTATGGTCCTCCATCCAAGATTGCACATGAAAGGGCTGTAATGTCCGTATTACAGCAAGTACAAGTATACTCACGCTGCCAATCTTCTTGGTGATGGTGACGAGGTAGGTCTTCCCCTGGCTGACGATGGACTCCATGAGTCTGGGCGCGTGCCACGCGGCGTCGTCGGTGTCGTCGGCGGCGCCGCCCGCGCCGGCCAGGCTGCTGCCGCTGCGGCCGCCGAGCTCCGCGCGCAGGGCGTACGTCAGCGCGTTCATGTTCTCCAGCGAGTTGGAGCTCTTGTTGTCGGAGAACTGGGGAGGTTACACGTTTTTGATCACCATTGACGAGCGTTTCACCACTATACCACCTGATAGTGAGTGATAATAACGATCTATTATGTTGCTAAGGTCATCTCAACTCATCAGCTTTAAGACAAGTGTTTAGATGACCGCTGTCTGGAATCAGTTATAGACACCCCTTTAGAAGCCCAAGCTACAGGGTACAAAGGGTACACTCTTTATGGCATATCGAGCCCTGGTTGAGATACAAACAGGTAAATTATGCATTTTCATCAATTCATCTTGTCACGTGGCGCAATGGTTAGTGCACTCACCCGGCAAGCGAGGATAACAGGAGCCTTATTTTTGAATCGCTCGTGCCACTTAGAGCGATTTAAATAGCTCGATTTTTGCTGATTTTCGTTCGATGTCGAACTCCTGCGGCGAGTGGTTCAGTCTACTCGTTGCGGTCGTGCGGAAAAAATACAGATATCGAACGACAATCAATAGAAATCGAGCTATTTAAATCGCTCGAAGTAGCGCGAGCGATTTAAAAATATGGCTCCAGGTTCGAATTCTGCACCGGTGGATTTAGTGATGCATTATTCATGTACAATATTTCTACTGGGGAGTTCGCAACTTTTTCTAAAACATTTGAAAGAAGAGTAGCAAAGTACGCCTCCCATCAAGACCACCCTTTCAGATCCGAGCTACAGGATATAAACGGTACATTTTCTATGGCATAATCTATATTATTATATAAACTTACCGGGTTATCATAAGAGTCCGACATAGTTCCGTTAGTAGAGAGCACACTGTTGTCAGATATGAGAGACTTATTGCTTCCCGCGTCGCTCAGTTCGCTCGGGATAAATCTGTCACCTGAAAATAATACAAGTATATTTACATCATCTCCAAAATATTTTAATAAAACATAGCCGAAAGTCTACAGCCATCTAATACCAAGTATTATCGCGATTGTTTCAGCTATTTTTGCATAAACGAGCAACAAATACACATACACACGAACTTTAGAAATTCGCATTGTATTTATTTTAAGAGGTCTGTAAAGATCTCGAAACGTCCGTCGAGCGTAAAAAATTGCTAAATATATAAAAGCAACACGATTTAAAACCAAAAAAATACTCAAATTTTATATCAACCTATGGCGAAAAACCGAAAATTTAAGATAATACTTACTTGACACTGTATCTGTGTGCTCCATATGATCGAGAGATATCTTTGGTTCTTCGTAATCGTGAATCGGGACGTATTCTGAAAAGAAGATTTTAATTTAGTGAATATGTTAACACAAAAACATCTGCAGGGAATTCCGGCAATTGTTCCTGGGTTATAGTCAGATCAGCACACGCGTGGTTTGTGTCACACGGGCCTATTATCCACTCTACAGGTTCAGGTTACACCTGCCGTGGTTGCGAATAGATGCCAGTCATTTCGCGACCACGGCTGGGGTCGGGCTGCCAGCACTGCCGCATCAAGGCCCACACCTGATGAGATAGTTACCTCTGTGCAGCATATGCCGCAGCGGGTCGGGCTGCCAGCACTGCCGCATCAAGGCCCACACCTGATGAGATAGTTACCTCTGTGCAGCATATGCCGCAGCGGGTCGGGCTGCCAGCACTGCCGCATCAAGGCCCACACCTGATGAGATAGTTACCTCTGTGCAGCATATGCCGCAGCGGGTCGGGCTGCCAGCACTGCCGCATCAAGGCCCACACCTGATGAGATAGTTACCTCTGTGCAGCATATGCCGCAGCGGGTCGGGCTGCCAGCACTGCCGCATCAAGGCCCACACCTGATGAGATAGTTACCTCTGTGCAGCATATGGTTCATGTCTCGCATGATTTCCTGCGGCCGCAGCGGGTCGGGCTGCCAGCACTGCCGCATCAAGGCCCACACCTCGCTCGGACACCGCGCCGGACGCAGCAAGCGGTCGCCCATCTCGTAACTCTGGACAAACGGACAAAACGGGGGCTGTTATGCCGGCTTTCCGCAATGGAAACAATCGTTACATGTTAAACTGACACATTTTAACTCCGCTCCGCTCGCAGTGGAAAGCCGGCATTATAGTACGCGTCTTTAGCAATCGCTTGATAACAAGCTTTGGCACAACCACCTACCGACCTGAAGTGGTGCCGGCACAACCGACGACCACGAATAGAAATGGATAGTACACGGATATATTTCGTCATATTCCTCACTCTTGTCTGTTTTAGTTAATTTCAATGATCCGAACCTAACGCTGTCAAAAGACATTGAGGTAAATAATGCACTATCACCTACCTAACTATAGTTAATTAAGAGTCTAATTTCTCGGGCAGGTAGTTAATAAGGTAGGTATAAGTACCGAAGTTAACATAAACAACCGTGATGCAAAATGGCCCTAACCTAGGTCTAGCTAGATGCGGAAAGCATCGATTCTTAGAACTATGATAACTATGAGGGAAAGCAGCCGACAAGGTGAATATAACTGAAGGTAGTTAGCGCTGTAGCGATCTGAATTGCACTTTATTGTGTTGTAGCAAGAATCATTATTATTTAAATGACTTTGCGGAGTGGGTCTTCTGAACTTGTACTATTATGTATTCTAAATATAAATTGCGTTTTCTGTCAAAAACAGCTGTTTTCCAGTCAAACAAAACCCCCAAGTTTCTATTACCATCGTAGTTGGATATGCGTGCAAATGGCCTCACTACGCGGGATGCCGAAGATCGTGCGAAATTGAGACGTAAAAGTAGGAAAGCGGACCCCGGGCTCCCAAGAGGGATGCAACCGAGAACATTGCTCAGATTATGTTAAGTAATTTGTAAACTTACCCTCGCAGTCAAGACCGGGTTGGTGTCTGTGGGCGACTGTCCGTAGGAGAATACCTCCCACAGCGTGGTGGCGAACGCCCAGATGTCGCCCACCACGGACCGCTTCGCCAGGCTCATGTCCGCGAAGAACTCCACCGGCATCCAGTGCACGCTGGAATTATACCGTAGAACGTTCATACATACATCCCTCTATGTATAATATGTATGTATTTACAAAAGAAAAATAAATATAAGTATTATATCCGTTGTCTAGTCACCGTAACACAAGCTTAGTCGCTTACCACGGGGCTAGATGGCGCTCTGTGTTGTTGACACAATTTATTTATTGAAAATACCCAGACCAGAATCAATATGTACTTTTAAGTGAGTGGAGGCTTGCCGCGACTTGAACCGAACGAGGCGGACGCGCAGCGAGCCAAATAATGTCGATAAATGGCCGACGCCTCAGTGTGAGCCATGCGTTGAATGGAGACGCTTATACGTGTGCTCGGTATCGTGGCTCGGGGTGAAGCATTGCCGCTCGAAACGATAATAAGTAAACTCGCATAAACATTCCGCAGCCCGCAGCTCGCGGCTACTGAGGCAGCTCGTCCCGAGGCTGCGCAAGTGAAGACTCAACCTAGGGGGGTATATTCTACATACTCGTGATGCGTGTAGTTCCGCAGCGTGGGACCGCACAGCTTGACGGCGACGCGGTCCGCGTCCGCCGCCGCCAGCAGCAGCCGCCCGCAGCGGATGTAGCCGTGCACCACGCTCGCCTCCGACAGGTCCCACAGAGCGCGCGCCAGGCCTGCCGCCACCTTCTTCAGTTGTAGAGGCTTTACTTTCTCTTCGTTCTCTCTGAAATTGTTATAACAAGTGTTAGTTTAAAGACATATTTTAAAGCAGCCAAAGTCAAAGTGTGCTCCGCGGAACCCTAGGATGGGAGACCCCAAAGCCTATTTAAAACAACGAGAAAAATAAACCAGTAGGTATAATAAAACAATGCAGTAGGTACCCCTTTGTGTCGCGCATTCGGATAGAAAATGGTTTAACTTCTATACCAACTAGACCACACGAGTTCCCAACTCGGGCGAACGCTATCGTGGCGTTCGCTCGCCCATCGATGGCGGGTGCAGATATTGAACACATTTTTACAAAAACTATTTTTTAATGTGTAATATTTATAGTCAAGTCAAAGGATAATTTGTTAGTGGCGGCTATTTACAATGACTTTTGAAGAAGTTTCGAAACAACGCTAAAGTCCATGTTTTGCACGGGTTTTCATTTACATTTACACTTTTGCGAAACTAAATTGATTATATGCCCCCGTAATTAAACAATATACACGCATTTTAAGGTTTCACGAAAATAAAAATTCAGCAACACATCTTGCGTGCCCGCTAAAACTATAAAATGTAATATTAAAAACATATGTATGTGTATCTACCTGAGATAGTCATCGAAAGGTCCGTAGGGCAAGTATTCTAAGACCATAGCTGTGGGCGAACTGAGCGTCACTCCATACAAACGTACTATGGAACTAGACTGTACGCACGCCCATTTACTTGCTAAATCAACGAAGTCCTAAAACAAAAGCGTCACAAATAAATAATTTTACTTAACAGTTATTTAGGGATTATAAGTCTAACGCGAGGTATCTTATAACTATACCCTATTTCAGAAACTTAGATCAAAAAGTAAACAAAGAACTGTCAATTTTAAAGGAAAAAGTAAATAAAGAGCTGTCACTTTCAAATAAATGTATGGGATTTTTGATCTAAGTTTCTGAACCAATGGCCTGATGCCGGTCGGCCTCACCTGATGGGAAGTTACTTCTCATCAGGTGAGGTGACATTTTCCATCTTACTCAAATGCCAAACTACCAAGGGAATTTCGATTTCTGATATATTATATTTTTATATACCGTAAAAAAAGTGTTCGATTATGGTTTGTGTGGTCTAAGATGAAGCAAGTTTAACTAGAAAAACGATGGTGATTTGGTTTGGCGACAATAAAACAAGTTAGATTCGATCTACTTTAGAATCAGAAATGCTATGCTATGGTCTAAATGCCAAACTACCTGGGGATAGTCTAAAGGACCTCCACCATAAGCCGGTGGCGGATTTTTGCTTGGAATTTAGCTATGGCAATTAGGTAAACTGTGATGAACTGAACTGAACTCTTATGAAATGCTTAGTACTGATCTGGAGGACCTTCACCATTAACCGGTGTCAATAGAATGGAGTAACGTTTGTTATACTCAAAAACCCACAGTAGGGAGCAGTTCGCTCTTTAAGTCCTTACCTTTAAGTGGTCATTAGCCTTTTCTCGCTGTAACGTCTTGAAGGCAACTTGCAATTTCTTAGTTTCGTCAAGTCTCCACAGTGCTTTGTAAGTCGCCGTTATGTTCTCTGAACCTACTTTTTCTGAGCCTGTAAAAACGTAAGTATTCATTACATATATTAGTGAAACTTATCATCAGGTAGTTTAATGGATCTAAATTATAGTTTCTACTAACAGATCTACTAACAGAACAATAGTCCCGTGGTTTCACCAGTGTAAGTCCCGATACCTCAGGATTTTCCAAAAACTCTTTCTTAATGGATCCCTACAAACCACAAAGAACACACTCTCCAAATTTCATGTCCCTAGGACTAGCGGTTTGGGCTCTGCGTTGATATATAGTTGAGTCAATCAGTCAGGACTTTGAATTTTATGTGTGTAAAGATTACTTACCCGTATACAACAGTATGTCCTTATTAGGCAAACACCGTGGACTCTTGTTGTCTTTCAGTATCTCCTGTAACTCGGCCTGATCGATGCGAACACCTTTCTTCACTGGTTCACCGCATAATAACAACTGGGATTTGTCTGTAAGAAATACACTTAAATATATTAACGGTCGAATACTGAAAAGTCGCTTAAATTTTGAGGGCTACTTAAATATTTGAGCAGCTTCTAAAGCCACCTGCCAAATTCCAAAATAGTTTAATTTCAATCTCGAAATCATCATCCGAGCGTTGTTCCCGGTTGCATCTCTCTCGAAAGCCCGGGGTCCGCTTTCCTACTTTTACGTCTCCACTTCGCACGATCTTCGGCATCCCGTGTGGTGAGGCCATTAGCACGCATATCCGATCTTACTACGTCAAGCCAGTACTTCTTGGGTCTTCCCAATCTGCCGCGGCCGGGCGGAGGCGCCATGGCAAGACATTTGTTTCCCACGTAACTAGCCGGTTTTCGTAGAACGTGGCCGTACCACCGTAAGCGGTATTCTTGCAGTTTGTCTGCAATGTCTCGGACAAGAAGGCTGCCCCTGATGCGGGAATTTCTGACGCGGTCTTTTCGCGTCACTCCACACATCCAGCGCAGCATCTTCACCTCCGTGACACGCAGCTCCTGCTTATGTCGCTCAAGCAATGGCCACACCTCACTACCATACAAAAGGACAGGTCTAATGATCGTTTTATAGACCTGCCCCACCTGCCCCTTCAGTTTAACCGGCATTTTCGGGTCACAGATGACACCAGTTACCTCTCGCCACTTGGCCCAAGCTGCCGAAATGCGGGACTTGACGTCACAATCGATCGCCGGACTCGTGAAGCACAGATCCCAAGTACTTAAACTGGTCTGTCCGCTCGACCATGTGACCGTCTACGCAGACAGGTGTGGGATCTGTGATATTGCTAGCCATTTAATTTCAATCTCGAAAACAGAGAAAAAATTCAGCTTCTAAATTCAGAATTGGTATGCGAATTGTTGAGTTTAGGAGCTACTAAATTGTTAAAGTAGCCCTCAAATTTTGTGTAGCGTTACAGTATTTGGCCGTTAATTGATCAAACACGTTTCAAATGTAACCTAATACACAAAGCAGAACTAACCTAAAGGGTAGGTCAGGTAGGTTAGGTTACTCTCTCTCATCTGGTGTTCCCTCAAGGACAGTGTTGTATCAGGCAGGCGGCCGGCGGTATTTATTTTCTGTCAAATCTATTTGCAGTGAATGTAATCATTGATGACTTACCTACTGTGCCGACCCCAATTAATTTCGGGTTTTAGCGGACTCAGGCTCCCAGAAGGATGCAATCGGGAACATCGATCAGATGAGAATAGTTTCTGCATAATGAAAAGGTACAAAAACTCACCATATTCCGAAGGTGGTATGCATTCGTTCAGAAATATCCTCCCTTCAGGATTCTGATGGCAGCTCACCAACCTCTCGATACTAAAGTATTCTTCAGAATTGAATATGTAGCAATGGCCTTTGAATTCTATTCGGTACGTCTCTGTTGTGCTGAAAAATACAAAAAAAAATACAGAACATATCACACATCGTTGTCTAGCCCCAAATTAAGCAACTAGGCTTGTATTATGGTCACCAGATACCTATAGGACAACAGCTGGAATCAGAAACAAACATTTATAGGCTTTTGTGCTATAATACATATGTATGTATTTACAAAAAAAAATGTATAACATGTACTTAGTAAATCCGTTGTCTAGTACCTACCCACAGTACTTATAGAATAAACTCACCTGTTCTTCGTACAAACATCCAAATAATAAACATTGTAGTCGTCCTGACACTGCCGCAACACGTAACACCCATGTTTTTTCGCCCGTTTTTCCTCTAATTTTCTATATGAAAACGCACCTCTGAAATAAAATATAGGTAACATTTTTTATATATAATTTCAATAAAAGATGAGATATATTAAAGATAAACTATTTATTTTATCAGACAGGATCTTCAACTCACCCTACAGGTCCATGGCACTTTATTCGTTGTAAATCTTTCAGAGACGGAGTCTCGTCGTCTTTTGATAGATTAAATGTCCATTTTACCATTAACCTGAAAAAAGAAAATAACACAATTTATAATAGAGCTGTAACCGACAAACAAAAGTAATTTCAACAGCGAGAATCGAACCCAAAACGTTCAGCATCATGGTGAAAAATTCACTCTGTTAACTATCAAATATAAATAGGTACTAGTTGCGCTCCACCGTTTTCCCCGCGTAAGTCCCGATCCCGCGGGAATATCGGGATAAAAAGTAGCTAATGTGTTAATCCAGGTCTACAACTATCTGCATACCAATTTTCATCGCAATCGGTTTATAGTTTTTCGAGAAGTAAAGGCGGAACCATCACCTTTACTCCTTTACTTCGCCATCGGAGTAAAAGAGTAAAGCGGACATCGCGAGGAGTGCGTCGGGCTGTGTGGACGTGTATCCTCACAGTGAGCATTCGCATCATACGATCGTTGCGAACGCCCCTCAGCGCGAGCCGTGCGCTCCGTGTGGACGGGCGGGTGTTTTTCTATTGTTCTCCTGACGAACCCTGTGCGTGGTTGTTTGCGTGCTCAGCTTGAGCATGTGTCGTGTGGGACGAACGCATAAATGTAATCACGCATGCCTCAGGTTGAGGCATGCGTGATTACGTTTATGCGCAAAGTTATTTATTACCAGGTCAACATAATACAAATAATGCTTTATTTAGTTATTTTTGTTTTGATCAAGTTTTTATTTATTTACAAAAGAAACCAACCTGTAATAGCCATCGCATATAGAAATAAAAGATGATAATTGTTCCTCAGATTTGAACTTGAAGAATAGAGGCGTTCCTCTTCGCGACACTTCTAATGAATTGTCGCCGTTCCGGGTCAAGTATATTAATTCTTCAATAGAGCATACGTGAAACCACTGGAAAGACAAACATTAAATTATTCATTAATATAATACCATACATTTTTCTTCTGTTTTCGCGATGTTAGATTGAAATTAAACTCATTTTTCTGTTTTAATCGCGTTGTGTTTATTATTTTTAACATTTTGTTAATGCCCGACGTTTCGAAACCTTTGCAGATCTCTTCTGAACCCGTCAGTCTACCCTGACGTAAACTTTAATAAGGGAAATGCAAAAATAAAAACGGTAAATAACACGATAGACGGATAGAAAGACAGACAGCGAAGTCTCAGTAATAAGGTCCCGTTTTTACCCTTTGGGTATGGAACCCTAAAAAAAGAAGTTTAGGAAGAAATCGATTGTGAGAGGAGTGTGTATTAAAAACCCACCTTCACTTTCGTAAATAATTATTCAATTCATAGTTTAAGACACCATAGTTTAAGACACTTACCTCGCGCTTCAAATTATTATACAATCTGATGCCAGGTTGGTGAGGATGGAAAGGCGCAACAATTATCCGTACCGGAATCACATCACTACCGTTCTGCCACAAAACATTGTCGTATTCTTCCGCTAAATAATTCGGGGCTAAAGCGTATAACTGCTGGAGGTAGAGGTTTTTTACGTAACTAAAAAAAATAGAAAAGTATTCCGTTGGCAAAATGGTCACACAATAGCAATTTGCTATAATTAATTAATGATATACGTCTGTTCTGTTAGTTCGACACATGCTATTCATGGCCCAGGGCTCCGGGCTAATGGCAAAATGCTTTCATCAGCATCTTATATCAAAATACATTGGCAAAATTACCATTTAATGGCATAGTGGCTATACAAAATGGCAAAAAATATACATAGGTTTTAACAATATGTATTTTGATACAATCACTTTTAACTTACTTGACATTATGTCCAACGGAGCACAACTGAGGCAGACAATCATGAGCATATTTCTTGGGAAAGGGCCCGTGCCTTCGTACTATGACTTTCGGGACATACTTTTTGTAATTCCGTACAACGTCGTTGAGCGGTAGTTTCTCTTCAGCTATTGCGCGAGTCCTGAGAACATAGGTATTACAAATTTAATTATTATTTAAAATCAATCAAGCTACATCAAAATCTTATTAATCTGTATACTATTCAACTTAACTAGTTCACAAGAAAAATCTTTATTGGGCGAAAGTACGGGGTATTAATTACCCTTACCCCGACCGACTCAGCAGGCGAAGAGTTAAATAACATTTCCTGTTCCTGTATACCCGACACACCGTTCGTGAAATCAAGAACGGTGTGTCGTTTTGTACCTTATCTCCGATAAATGTACTTCAGCGCTTGCTTTTCGTATGAGCTAGTTAGTTAGTTTCGCTGAGCCTTTTCCGCACTTAGCCTCGCAATTGGGCCATTGTACGTGATTTCTTAGAGGGTTTAAGACGCCACGGGAGCCAACCCCGCATTGGCGAATATCCCATGCCTTCGGACCGTGGTTTATCCTAGGACATGTTGGTTTCCTCACGATGTTTTCCTTCACCGTAAGAGCGATGTTAATAGCGCACTTAAATTTTTCTTAAAGAAAAAGACATTGGTGCGCGGTCGGCCTGGATTCGAAACCTCGACCTTCGGAATGAAAGTCGCGGTATCTACCACTAGACCAACACCGCTCTTCGTATGAGCTAGTTTCATGAGATGCCAGGGCAAAGAATAAGCGACAAATTTCGTGTCGTGACCAATGGTCGTCAACATTTTACTAAAGGACTATTAATACTAAACCAGGCCGTGTCCGGTCCGGGGCGGGGACAGGCCTTGCTTTTGTATGAAGACAGCTTTTGTTTTGCATGTTGTTCTTGCCGCATCCGTGCTGTCTTCATACAAAAGTAGCCCGTCCCCGCCACGGCCCGGACACGGCACAGTCCAGTATAAATCATCCTTAAGTCGAAGTTTTAACTTACTGGCAGGGAATAAGTCCCGATCCCGCGGGAATACCGGGATAAATCCAATTCTCCAGCTATCTGCATACCAAGTTTCATCGCAATCGGTTCAGTAGTTCACATGTCAAATGTTAAAAATCAAATACTTCTTATAATAGAGAGTATCATTGAACATATCACATTATAATTGAACTCTTTGTACACCATTATTTCCTCGTAAACACACTCAATTAAGTTGTAATAGCTCATTGTTAGTAGCTGACACTTTACACAATCATATCAAATTACTTACGTGAGTTTACAGTACTGAGTAAAACTAATTACGTATATACCTACTTATACAAGAATAATGCATTTTAAAAATCTATATCTATATATATAAAATTCAAAGTCCTGAGTGATCTATATATCAACGCAGAGCCGAAACTGCTAGTCCTAGAGATATGAAATTTGGAAAGTATGTTCTTTGTGTTGTGTAGGGATCCACTAAAAAAGGGTTTTTGGAAAATCCTGCGGATTCGGCTCTTACGCGGGTGTAACCGCGGGACGCTGCTAGTGTGTATATAAAATGTCCTGACTGACCTTTATATCAATGCAGCGCCCAAACCACTGGTCCTAGACACATTAAATTTGGAGAGTGTGTTCTTTGTGGTGTGTAGATATCCACTAAGAACCCTCTGTGGTTCTATTGTTTAAATAAAATATCAAACTTTTAGAAGAATGATTGGGATTATTCAATTATCATGGGGATTGAAAGATAGGAAAGGTTATCTTTTTATTTTGTACCTCTTATCACATATTTTTTAGTGCATACATGTATTGAAATTATGTTCAGTTGATAATCAACTAGTAACATACCCAGCATAGGTGTTCAGTTCATTAAACAAATAAAATTCCGTCCAATTTAACTAAAAACCATGTCAAAATCGATTGCATGATATGCAGTTATGACTATGCAGCACAATATAAAAAAAAACTACCGGAGAATCACATTGATAAAAACAGGGACTTGTATTATTTGGAAATATATATTTTTTCTCCTAATAGTTGGAATAACCAAGTTTATGTTATAAAATTGAAAACTACAGGACATCCAATTTTATAACATAAACTTGGATGTCCTGTAGTTTTCACCGACCACATTTACGTTGAGGGGAGGTCAAGTACAATCAATCTCATATAAAAAAGTCAAGGTTGCAGTTTATTCTGAAACTGGAGTTTGTTATGTAACAATATTTGACAACAAATCAAAGATTTTATACAAAAAACCAGCCAAGTGTGAGTAGGATTCCCAAACAAAGGGCTCCATAGGCCTATCACAATTGCTATCATGGTTTATGAGATACAGCCTGGTGAAAGACGGATGGACAGACAGACAGATAGACCGACACCGGAGTCTCAGTAATAAGGCCCCATTTTTACCCTTTGGGTATGGAATCCGAAAAACACATCATACCTATTAGTAAGACAAGGGCTAAGTCCAAGAGTATGACTCTTGTATTACCGAAGGTACATCATGAAGAATACACTCACATATCAGCAATTCCAAGTCCCAACAGCTCTTGTTTATGTTCTGGATATTTGATTTCGGGAATTTTATTGTCATTGACATCATTTCTTGCTTGTTGAAAATAGTAATCATAAGTTGTTTCATCCAGTGTTATTAGAAGACCTAGCCTTGGTACCTAGAACAACATTTTTATATTATTTTTTAATAGTGAATAATTTAAGCCGAGGTGGCACCGGGCCACTATACTGTTTTCAAAGGAAAGATTGCTGTAGAAAATTTTGTTTCAGAGCAGTGTGATTTTAAAGATACCACCAATTTATACCTCTGTTATTTCTTTCAAATAATGTTGAAGTTGAAGAAGATTCATAAATAGCTAGCCTGATCTTGTTAGATTTAACTACAATAAACATCTATAAGCTGCAGCCATGGTTATCAGAGTACAGTGAAAATTAATATAACCCAGTAAACACTCATTATGTATAGTGCAGTGTAAATTTAGAAAAACACTACTGGCCTTCACACAACCAGACAAACAGATATATTAATTACACCCCTCTTTTGTTGAAATAAAACCTTACCTTAAAACGAATTCTCAGCTCATATTCCCTTGAACTTGAGAGAACTTTAGCGTTATCTTTGAGAAAATAATCAGTGCCTTTAACTCGTAACGCGAACAGCGTACGAGTGAGGGGTGGTATGTTGTACTTCTTGCATAAAATTATGCAGAGTTCCTCTGCGGTGGACGCGCTTGAACACCGTATTATGTTGGATGCACGGTCGATCACCACAGAAACTTTTACCGTCTCCTCATTTGAAGCCATTGTGAACTTGATTATAAAAAACAAGAGGACGCCAACGATAAGATTTAGCCCCACATTGATAAAAGCATCACTGGTACACCGCGACAGAGTCTTATATTCATCTCGGCTTCTTTATCTCAGAGTACTTAAATTATTAAGTGGTAAATTGACACAAATATTCACAACTAAACCTTTCACAGAATATCTGTGACTTTATTTCAATTTTTGGAAAATAATTCACATCGCAAAGCTTGTTGTTTCACAAAATGTCAGTCAATTGACATGACATGACAGTAATATGACTTGACAGTGACGATACTATTACAATTATTTTTTGACAAGGATCCGCGTGAACGTCGTCGAAAATTGAAATGTAGTTGGTATATATTATATTATAAATCACACCACACTGTGTATGGTAGTCCTCCTAATCAATCATAAAATATAAATTGGTATGCATTTAATCTTTGCATTTAATGTAGATCATCACATCGATTTCGACTTTCCCACATACAATGCCGCGCGCCCAATGCGGAGGGGCATTGTAACATTGTTATCAGTCGCTTGTCGCTTGATAGGTTAAAACAGAAAATGACTCCGACCGAATGAATGAATGATTGGTGAACTTTTAAGCGACTGGCAACTCTTTTCCCACCACTATGCTCAGCTTGATTTCCGCCTTCGCCGGCTCTGTCTTCCCTTTGAAAACAAAAAGAGATGGAAGAAACAATGTTTCCGCATTTTCGCAAAGTCGTCCTCCAGCGCCACCACGCCATTTATTTTTTTGTGTAGTTGGTGCTTGCTTGTCAACATTCTTTGTTAATTTTTTGCAAATTGCGAATATAGCTGAAAAAACATCCGCCTTCTTAAAATACTCAGTAAAACTTTCAATTAACCAGGTAAGAAGCTTTCTTAATCGTTATTGGTTAAATTGTTGAGAAAAAAGTTACATCCACGTGCTTTGCCGTTTTTCAAAAACACCGGTATCCGTCCGCATCAACGAAGTTCAAAAATTCTAATGTAGGTACCTAATTGTATTATTTTCCTCTACCATTGTTATTTATGTCGCCCACTATGATTACCTCTTCCGAAACTACAAATTAACACATCCGAAGAATAAAGCTACCAAGTGATCTATGCTTACCTTCATTTTTCTGATCTATTCTGCACAAAGCATTTTTGCGTGCACTGAATCTTATTGGAAGGTGAATGAGGGTATGAATTGGTAAAAATCCTACTACACATCCTGTAAGAAATTTTCACAAAACCTAGGTAGTCCCTACCGTTTTAGTGCTAAGTTAACATTTTCTCTTTCAGATATTCACACAATGGATGATGACTGGGATGACAATGTTGAAGTGGTAAGAACTTGCTATTTATAACCTAGGTTTTGTCCCAACGTAAGGCAAGGGATTCCCTGTTTGTGATAAGCAGTAAGACGCCACGGAAACCTTCTCCGGGTTGCCGAATGCCCATGCCTTCAGACTGGTGAGTCCTAGGACATGATGATTTCCTTCACCATACCATTATTTTGTATCATCCACATATATTTGGATATATAATTTTAGTAGAGTATAGATCATATTTTTTTAACAGAAAAAGTCATTCCATAATCTTCAGAATGATAAGCAGGGAACCTATTTATTAGCTACATCTCTACACACACTATCGCAAACGAGATTGAATCGGGACGCACTCTCGTAAGTTAGTTAGTAAGTAAAAGGTTTAATTGAATCAGTCTTTCATTTTACTTATTTGAACTTTTTCACAAGGAAGCCCTGCATTTAATGAGTCCGACACTTAGGAATGGTACCTACCTGCAACTAAACTAAAAGTATCCGTCAGCTAACAATGAACACAAAAAAATCAAATCAAAGTATGTTTATGCATTCGGATATTAGCAAGATATCTCTTAGAAATGTCAGTTTTTGTATTAAATTTAATCTACTGTGTCTTTGGAACGTGACCTTCAATGAGAAGAAGACACGATAAACTCATGGGGTTTTTTTTTTGTATATTTTTTAATTGGTTTTCCTAAAGTAATAAAAATCATTATAACTAAGGCTGTTATTATTTCCATTTTTACTCTTTGCCATATCAAATACTTTGAATTGTCTTCAATTTTCTGACCCTTATAAATAAAGAATTCAAGTTTATTTAAGCAGTTCCTTATCTGTATTTGATGAAAAGATGTGGGGACAAATTAGACAAGTTGTTGAAAGATAACAAACTAAGTGGGGTTGAAACATTTCAAAATACTTCAAACTAAAGCCAACAAAAAAGGGTCCCTCTTATGTCAGTTAGACTTCAAACACTTAGAGATAAGCTAAAATAGAGGCACTTTACTCGGATAACAAAACAGTACCTTTACCAATGTTTAGTATTATATGCATACTGATAATAATATGAAATTAAACTATTCTCAGTTCCAATCAAAAACAATACGTTTGAAACTGAAAAATAGGTTTATTTCTATGTTTAGTAGATAAACAAAACCTGTTATCTTGACCAACCCTGCGTTAAGTTACAGGTAATTGTGGTAAAAGGTGGGTTTCACTTCACTTCCCAATTAATTCTGTGAACAACACACAGCGCCATCTAGCCCCGTGGTAAGCTACTAAGCTTGTGTTATGGTGACTAGACAACGGATATAATACTTATATTTATTTTTCTTTTGTAAATACATACATAATATGACATATTATACATAGAGGGACACCCAGACCAGACACAAATATTTATTTTTTAAGCATAAATACTTGCACCCGGCGGGAATCGACCCCGCAACTAGGGCATGAATCCCGGGATCCCGGGATATCGTAATCCCGGGATCTCGGACGCAAAAGTTCGATATTATAATCCCGGGATTGAGTGATCCGATATCGAGATTTGACCAATTTACTATTTGGGTTCATATTAAGGTTTTTAGCTATATTTTGCCTCATGGAAAGATTGAATAGAACTATTAAAATTAAACCCAAATTAGTCTACCCCTGAGATTTAGATTTAGAAGCGTAGGGAATTGGTAAAATGTTTAAAACAATAAAAGTAACGTGATTCATTGCAATTTTTAAGACAAGTATTTTTTATACAAGCTCGCATGCTAAATTTTACTGCTAACATCATTTTAGTGGTGCGCCTAGAATTTGGCGCGAAAGTTTAGATACTTTCGGGTTTAGGCTAATTGCCCGCCATATTTCCAAAATGATGGGGTGGACGGCCCTTAGGGTAACTTATTTACGTAATGAAACCACTAGAGTCTAAAATATATTAAATATTTTAGATTTTACACATTTTTATTGTATTAAATTCGCCTTTTTAACCATATCTAAAATCCCAGTATCAATCCCGGGATCCCGGGATTGAGCTCTTAATATCGATATCATCTCGAGATTGAAAACCTTCCGATATTGCATGCCCTACCCGCAACCTTCTGCATTGCAGTCGCGCTTTCGCACGACGCGCCACAGAGGTCGTCAAATATTAATATTTCCAATATATGCATATATTTATAATTTTAATTACATCTGCAGGTACTCCCACCACAAAACAATGGGGGTGGCAGCTACGGCGGCGATCCATCCATTGATGAAGGGCACAGCATAAGCTGCGGACGAGGATTCACATCATTCAAAGATGATAGCGAAGGTAATAATATACTTCATTTACTACTAGCTTTACACCACTTTTACACCAAAATTAAGGCTTCCATTCAAAAATTATAGCAGTATGAATAAAAAGAATCCTTGAGAATAAATACTGGCAAACCTATGTTGTTTGTGAAAATAAGAAATACATCTTCTCTGCATAACTTACATAGGATAAAAAAGTAACTTTCTGTGTCTAACTGATTTATCTGCAAACTCTTAAACCACTCAACGAATTTAGATGCAGTTTTCATTATTTTAAAATACGAAATGTATATACGACACCCATCCATGCAAAGCTGGAACAGATCATAATCTGACAAGCTAATATGTGGCCTTTTCCTGAGTACGACTCCCCTTATCTCGGCCCATGACTTTATCTTGTCAAACTGTTGTAGATAAGCACTTCCTTCCCTTCAAATATTGAATAGAATACAAAATATTTTATTGACACCAAAACACCCAAAAAGAAAGAAAAGCAACATACAAAGTATAAAAGAAAACAACAAAAATTAACATAACACAAAGAAAAAAACAAAAAAGTCTAAAGAGCCGTTTGCCTGCTGCCAACGAGGATCTGCAGCTGCAGCTAACCCATGAACTGGCAGAAGGCTATTTTATTTTACACTCAATATTGTGCATGTTGTGTTTGACATCTATCTATACTAATATTATAAAGCGGAAGAGTTTGTTTGTTTGAACGCGCTAATCTCAGGAACCACTGGTCCAATTTAAAAAAATCTTTCGGTGTTAGATAGTCCATTTATTAAGGAAGGCTATAGGCTATTTTTGATCCCGATATTCCCACGGGATCGGGACTTATGCGGGTGAAACCGCCGGGAGCTGCTAGTTACTATTATAAAACGGAAGAGTTTGTTTGTTTGAACGCGCTAATCTCAGGAACCGCTGGTCCTGAGTTTTGGTTGAAAAATTCTTTCGGTGTTGGATAGTCCGTTTATTGAGGAAGGCTATAGGCTACTTTTGATCCCGATATTCCCACGAGATCGGGACTTATGCGGGTGAAACCGCGGGGCGCTGCTAGTAATCTTATTAACTGCAAGGCAAACTTTGAATCACAGATTACGGTAAAAGCGGCGGCGGGTATGGTGAAAATGGATTCGGTGAGAGACGCGGGCGCGGAGGACGCGGAGGCCGCGGCGGTCGCGGCGGCCGTGGAGGCAGAGGCGGCTCCCGAGATTACAACAGCAATGGAGGCGGCGGGGGAGGTGGTAAGTTCATCTTTATCTAACCATCATCTTTTTCGTGATGGATGCAGCCCACCTAGTGCAGTTCCCAGGTTGCCATGAAGCCTCTTACTTGTCCTAACAACAAAGAGCAACTGCTTAAGCCTCTGTAGCACCCCAGAACTGTTTTTCCTCAGACGGTTAACTATAAAATTTATTTGAAACAGTGAAAATTCACCGCAAGAAAATTGAAGTGAAAATTTTTGGAATGCTATTTTTCCTTGAAAATATTTTTTCTGTAACAACAGTTTTGAAAACAATACTTATTATAGTAAAGGATATATACTAGGTCATATGTATATGATGTGAGACCGAGGCATTGCAGACAAACTGCAGGAATGCCGCTTACGGTGGTACGGCCACGTTCTACGAAAACCGGCTAGTTACGTGGGAAACATAAAATAAATGGCAGTAGTTAGTCAATATTTTACCTACTTACACAAAAAAACTTTGTAGACGAACTGATCTTAGTTCAATACAGGTCATATTTGATTTGATCTTTAAAATTATAGTTTTGTTATCTTGTAATAAGCAATTATTATTGTTATATAGACCCTTAACATACAATCAAGGTATGGAGAAGATTGGAAAAATATGTTTGCCACACACATTATGGGTCACCCATCGAAGGAATATTCCTCAGTGTGTAGGTTTTATTTACCTTTAATGTAATTGATCTATCAAACCATTGATTACATTAAAGCTGGTGGGCTGTATAACTTGGCCAGAATATTTAATCAGCTTTGTTATTTGTTTACATAACAAGTTCGATTCTGTGGAGTCTCAAATCTCTGCAAGAACTTAAAATATATTGTGCGAGTTTTTCATTGTTTATATTATAATACAATAAGTTGGTCTGTGCTCACTGCTCATGTATTTCTTGTGTTAAAAAGACTGCATTGCGTTGACGCAGCGTCGCGAACCTTCCCTTGTGACTAATGTATTGTGGCTTTTTATATAGATACCACAAAATGCACCATTAGACCCATAGGTTTAAGGTCTAATTGGTTTATGTTTAGGGTCTGATTGCTGGACATAACTAAGCTGTAAAGATGTGTAATGTTCTAGATGTGAAACTTTGTATGTAAGTAAGTAAACGAGTATGTTTCTTAGTCCTTTACGCAGAAACTACTGAACCAATTGCGATGAAACTTAATATGCGCTGGGGATCTAGATTAACGCATAGACACAACACATTTATTTCCCAATACTCCCTCGCGATCGGGACTTACGCGGATAAAATCGCGGGGAACAACTAGTTGGGTATAAAATGCATATAACAGAGTTTCACAGTGTCGAGAGTCAAGTGACAAGAGGTATGCACATTGCACGAGTTCGATTTTCGTAGATACATATTTCCTTAAAAATTTGTGCTAATGTAGTTATACATACATACATGTACATTGTACAGACGACAACGAATGGGGAAGCGGCGGAGGGGGAGGGGGAGGGGGCGACTACGAGCGCGGCGATCGAGATCGAGGCGAGAGAGGCCGCGGGAGGGGGCGCGGCGGTCGCGGCGGCGGCCGGGGAGGGGGCGGCGACAGAGACTTCGGCGATAGAGACGGGGATGGTGAACAAAAGGAACCCGAGCTTGATGAGAACGGTGAACCCAAGAAGCCTCCAGTAACTTATGTACCCCCCGAGCCTACTAATGATGAAGGAGAGCTCTTTGGCAGTACTATCAGCTCGGGAATCAACTTTGATAAGTTTGATAATATTGCTGTTAAGGTAATTTAACATGTTTTTAGAGCTGTTTACTTGAGAGTTAAAGTGACTGGATGGTCCTTGATCGTGTGATGTTAGCCAAGTATCCACCGGGAAGTAATTTCTGCTATTTGTTGCCCAAGTTGACGGCATTTTAACCATTTTAAACCCTGTAGATGGCAAGTTACTAAAGCTTGCAGAAATTGATTTCCGTGAGCAGGTGTAGGTGAAAGAAACACAAACAATGCGTGTGCTTTTGATTCATCGATTTGTGGTTTTGCGATTTTACCTTCAGCAGTCAAATATTTGAAAGTTAAGGTCTGAAAACATGCTATAACTATTATACTACCTTTTTTAGGTAACTGGCGAGAATCCACCACAGCCAATTACCAGCTTTGAAACGGCCGATCTTCGAAAGTACGTTCTGGACAATGTTCTCAAGTCTGGTTATAAAAAGCCAACGCCCATACAGAAACACGCCATTCCTATTACAATGGGTGGCAGAGATCTTATGGGTTGTGCTCAGACTGGCTCTGGGAAAACCGTAAGTTTATTTTTATTTGATTTTTGATCTAAAACTATTATAATTGGGTCTAACAAGTAACTTGTATTATGTTACAGGCTGCCTTTTTAGTGCCTATCATAAATACCCTGCTGCAAGACTCGAGGGAACTAAGGACTTCAGAAAATGGTGCCCAACCCCAGGTAAACCAAAATATATGTACTTCACTATCAAATGAGATATATTTAAACAATGTTTTTAGAAAAAATGATAACATAGGCTTTGGAAAGAGAATAGGAGCCACAGGAACTTGTAAATAATAAAAAAATATTGAATCGGATCTTTAATTTCCAATTTTAGGTTGTAATCGTATCACCTACTCGCGAGTTGACACTCCAAATATTCAATGAAGCTCGGAAGTTCTCATATGGATCTGTGCTGAAGATCGCCGTCGCGTACGGAGGGACTGCAGTTCGCCATCAGGGAGATAATATTGCTGTGAGTATTCTGATACCAATGTCTTTTTATTACTAGGTTTATTCATAAGTTTCAGCCTAAAAAGGGAATTACTTGCCTTCACTAATTATTGTATGTAGCAAAAGCATAAGGCTCCTTCGTTCTTTGGATGGTATGTGAAGCAGTTACCCAATGTTGTTGCAAGCGATTGTAAGATCAAGTTAGACACTTTTTAATACCTATAAAAAAGCAGAAGAAAGCTTTCTTTTGTTAGTTCAATCAAACTAATGCAACTCATACTGAAAAGTTTAAAAGAGCTTTCGAATCTGATTTCTACTTTTTTAGAAAAATAGAACAGCTTAGTTGGAGGTGATTGATTACTTTAATTTTTATGTCATATAAAAAGTCTATTGGTAGTCAATCAAATTTCAGTACTTTTAAATTCGAAATTCTTTCAATCATGCGGATTTCTGTGGGATGATAAATGCAGATGACATTTTTGGCTATGGCCTTATGCCAAAAAGTATTTTTAGTGGACAAAAATCGACAGAGAGCTTAATATTTAAAGATATCTTAATTTTTTTTTTAGCGAGGCTGTCACATACTAGTAGCGACGCCCGGCCGGCTCCACGATTTCGTGAACCGCAGTCGCGTCTCTTTCGAAAGCATACGTTTTGTGGTCCTTGATGAAGCGGATCGTATGTTAGACATGGGCTTTATGCCCGATGTCGAGAAAATGATGATGCATCCCACTATGGTGCCTGTTGTAAGTACACTATTAAAAAGTTTTCCTTTAAAAACACTTATTAATTTATTCCTTTTACGGGGAGTGGGAGTTCTAATATCTATTTTATTCAAACTCCCTACAACTGGATCAACAACTCTTCGAGTGTATAGTGCAAAATATTACAATACCTGTCGACCTACCGCAGAAAGGAATAATTTGTGCGCGAAATTTTTGACAAATAAGAGCCTTAGCTTGAAGCCGATGCATTGATGTAAATGTGCGGTCAACAGTCATTTAAACCAGCAGCTCAAGAGACAGTTGAAATCGACAGCGTCGTCGGCGTCGGCTTGAACTTGCGTCGTAGGCCTACTGATTTGGATAGGCAATGCCATAGGAAGATAGATCACATTACAAAGTATTTTGCACCTTGTGGTGAGTAACCATTTTTAACCTGACATCATGGATAAATATAATGTTTCAGGCTGAACGTCAAACTCTGATGTTCTCTGCCACCTTCCCTGAAGACATCCAGCGCTTGGCCGGCCGGTTCTTAAACAACTACTTGTTTGTGGCTGTAGGCGTTGTAGGGGGTGCCTCCACTGACGTGGAGCAGATCTTCAATGAAGTCACTAAATATGAGAAAAAGACACAGCTCAAAACTCTTATAGAGGAAAATAGTAAGTAGCAATTTCATGATATTAAAGACATTTTTCGATTTAATCGTGTGGTGTTTATTTCTTTTAGCATTGTTTCAACGCTTAACGTTTGAAGATCTTTACAGGTCCCTTCTTCAGGATTGACAATAGCAAAATAGCAATTTCATACTTTTGATAGGTTGCATTTGTCGTATCGGATGTCTATGCCACGTATGAGGCTCCTACGTGGCGTATGTGGTACCTGCGTAACGTTTAACTTTCGCTTTTTATGGTTTGTAAAAAGGGGTTTCTTGGTCTGTGGCTTGTTACCAACCACCTGTCTAAGTTGTAGCGCCTTGCAGACTCGTCCGTGTTCTGGATGGAAGGAAGACGGGTTGAATATTAGCTCTTAGACCTTACCATCAGGTGAGATAGTGGTCTTTCACTCTATAGGGACGGTTTCAGTGGAATTTCAAAGCCATTCACTGAATCCAAAGACACACAATCACATCACTAACCTTGGTAAACTGACGCTAGTTTTATAACTTCCAGCGGGCAAACGAGTCCTAGTATTCGTGGAGACGAAGCGCAACGCCGACTTCATAGCTGCGATGCTGTCGGAGCAGCAGCTGGCCACGTCGTCCATCCACGGCGACCGCATGCAGCGCGAGCGCGAGGAGGCCTTGCACAACTTCAAGACGGGGGTACACTGCATCTTGGTGGCGACGGCCGTGGCCGCGCGCGGACTCGGTAACGTATCTCTACATGGTGTATGTACACCCCATGGGGTTACCCCATCTCTTCCCGTGGCCGTCGTAAAAGGCGACTAAGAGATATAGTCAAACTAAAGTTCTCCCCGCGCGGTGGCGGATAAACTTCGGATAAAGAACCCATCTAGGGAAGAAAGGTTGGTGTCAGGCAGGCGGCCGGCCGTAAAAATATTGCCAAATATATTAGCAGATCAATGATGACTTACTGCGCTGACCGCAAATATTTGGGATTTAGCAGTTCCGGGCCCCCGAGAGGGATGCCACCGGGAACATCGCTCGGATGAGAGAGAGAGAGACACAGCGCAATCTAGCCCCAAACTAAGCACTAGGCTTCTACTATAGGTACTAGACAATGGATTAACTACATATTATACTTTTTTTTGTAAGTACATTTATGTATAATACATAGAAATCACCCACACCAGAAACAAATATTATTTTTAAGCATAAATACTTGCACCCGGCGGTAACCGAACCCGCAACCTTCTGCATTGCAGTCGGGTCTTCGCCCGACGCGCCACAAAGACCTTCTGTATATACAGGGTGGTCCAACTAGTGACGTCAATAAACTTTTTTTAGATTCCTCACACCTGGGGGTATCCGAAAATACCCCATGTATGTTCTGCTATTTTTTGTAGTTTAGGAGTTATGGCCTTTTTTCTCATTTTCTACTGAAATGCGACCACTGAGACCTATTTGGTTATACTAACTGCAATAATTTAGATAATTGGCTGATTTCTTTTCAAATGTGGAGCTGATTAATAGGGTCATGTTACCTGTTACAAAAAAAGGCGTAACACAAAACAAACTGCTACAAATAAAAAAAGTATTTCATAAAGAGAGCGTACACAAAACGCTATAAACACTTTAAAGAGCAATTAAAAGAAAAACTCGCCTATTATTTTTTTTCCAAACAAACTTCAAAAACTTCCTTACTTCATTAGCTATCTACCCTATCATTTTTATTGGTCTATCATTACAGGATCATATCAAAAATTTTATTCTAAAATTCCTTGGTCGAAAATTCTCTCGCTCATCTCACTTAAACCTGAAGGGAAACTTCCGGCCTAATCGAATAACATAAAAAACATATTTGTTCTTATTTTATTTAATACATTTATTTGTACAAATCTTAATTAAGATTTGTGCGGAAGTTTTTTTGCGGAAGACAAAAACCATCAGTAGATGGCGCTAGTGGTAAAATACATCGTGGTATCGTTGCGTTTTTATGTCAAAAATCACGTTAGTTGTATGGGAGTTCCCTTAAATATTTGCGGCTACAGTAATACATCCTCTGTAAAAATTTCAACTGTCTAGCTATCACGGTTTATGAGATACAGCCCGGTGCCAGATGGTCAGACAGCGAAGTCTTAGTAATAGGGATGAGTGAGAGAATTTACGACCAAAGAATTTTTAAATAAAATTTTTGCTATGATCCTCTAATGATAGACCAATAAAAATTAGTGATGGGTCAACTCGAGTTGCGATTAACTCGAGTCAACTTGAGTTAAACCTTGCGAACTCGAGTTCAATAATAGAACTATTTTTAACAAATTTTAACCTAAAAACGCATAATTGGTGGTTATTTTTTTCGATAAATTATTTTTTATTCCGGTCCTATTGCCTAATATCGGTAAGGACCGAAGGATTAAAATGTAAAAAAACTACATGTCGTGGTTTCACATTTAGGCCAAGCTGCATGGAAATCACCTCTTACGTAGCCTTGCAAAAGGTGGTGTAACAAATTTTATGATTTTATGTTATTTAGCTAAGTTAGCTTGACATAAATTCAATTTCTTGACCTTGGGGCACGACGGGGTATGTCCGATATTTTGCTAATTTTTCGTTTTTTGCACATAGTGCCTCGATAGTAAGTGATATGACAAAAGTGTCTAAGAACAGTATGTAGAAGTCAAAAACTCTTACATTCTGTCCATACATGTCAATTCTGTAAGTCTTACAGGTAAAAAGTTACAATCAAAAAAAGAAAAAACAACATTATATGAAATCAGTATAGATTTCTACGACAATTATTTTTTAATCGTTTCCATAATAAGCAACAACAAATTATTTGTGGTGGCCGCCTACAAGATGGCGCTAGTAGTACGACACGGTGTCTTATATGGCGCATTTAACATTTTTGTTCTTTTGATTGTAACTTTATACCTGTAAGACTTACAGAATTGACATGTATGGACAGAATGTAAAAGTTTTTGACTTCTACATACTGTTCTTAGACACTTTTGTCATACGACTTATTATCGAAACACTATGTGCAAAAAGAATATTAAACTCAAAATATCGGATATACCCCGTCGTGCCCCAAGGTCAAGAAATTGAATTTATATCAAGCTAACTTAGCTAAATAACATAAAATCATAAAATTTGTTACACCACCTTTTGTAATGTGATTTCCCTGCAGCTTGGCCTAATTGTGTAAGCCTCGTTCTTGCTGAAATATTGAAGTTGAAAAATTTTGATGCCGTGGGAATATTGCGATAAAAATGTATGTATGTAATAATTTAAGTCTCCAGCTAATTACATACTAAGTCTCATCAGAATCGGTTTGGTTTTTTTTGGCGTAAAGTGGCAAAGTTTACAAAATAATTAATTGGGTTACTCATGCCTACCAACTCGAGTTGCAACTCGAGTTATGTGCATTTTAACTCGAGTTGACTCGAGTTACGTTTATTCCGAGTTGACCCATCACTAATAAAAATGATAGGGTAGATAGCTAATGAAGTAAGGAAGTTTTTGAAGTTAGTTTGGAAAAAAAATAATAGGCGAGTTTTTCTTTTAATTGCTCTTTAAAGTGTTTATAGCGTTTTGTGTACGCTCTCTTTATGAAATACTTTTTTTATTTGTAGCAGTTTGTTTTATGTTACGCCTTTTTTTGTAACAGCTAACATGACCCCTATTATTCAGCTCCACATTTGAAAAGAAATCAGCCAATTATCTAAATTATTGCAGTTAGTATAACCAAATAGGTCTCAGTGGTCGCATTTTAGTAGAAAATCAGAAAAAAGGCCATAACTCCTAAACTACAAAAAATCGCAGAACATACATGGGGTATTTTCGGATACCCCCAGGTGTGAGGAATCTAAAAAAAGTTTATTGACGTCACTAGTTGGACCACCCTGTATAAGACAGTGTATATTTGTGTGTTCCTCAAGATTGTACAAAAGACATGAATGTTTTATCAATTTGTTACAGATATAAAGAATGTTGATATTGTGGTTAACTACGATCTTCCAAAGAGCATTGATGAATATGTACATCGAATCGGCAGGACCGGTCGTGTAGGAAATAGAGGGAAAGCAGTCTCTTTCTATGATCCTGATCAGGTAACTAGATGATTTCTTATAATAGTAGTTATATTAAATTAATGTTTGTTTTTCATTCCTTGTATAATGTTGTCATCTAAATATAAAGTAATATTAATTCACATTATTTTTGAGTGGGCACAAATAAATGCCAACTGGATACTGTGGGAAGTCTAATTAAATAAATAAATGCCCGCACAAAAGAGTCATCTAATCACATTAATATCACCTTAAAATTAAATTTCTTGAACAGGACTCTGCTCTAATGGCGGATCTAGGGAAAATCTTGCGTCAAGCGGACCAACCTGTACCCGAGTTCTTCCAAACTGGAGGAGCCGGAAGTTATAGAGGGAACAAATATGGAGGCAGTGACATTCGAGTGAGTAACTTATATTTCATCTAATAAATTAGATACAGGAGTGGGATTAATCCATAGAAACCGCAAGCTTCCAAATCTCAGCGCACTTGATACTACGAAATAAATTCTATTCTGTGCTTTTTCTATCCTACGTCTTTTTCAAACATACATAACAGAATTATTTCTTGGAACATAATATGTTGTTAGGTATGAAGCCGTTAGGAAAGGCGTAGGTTAGGTAAATATTATATACCTACCCCTCTTGGAAAGAGCATAAAGGTCCGTTCACACAGACCGGCTCGGAGAGGAGAGCAGATTTTTATCATGTTTAAAACAGAGTTTTGAGTTATTGTAATAAGGTTTATTTTTACATGTCACTTCTTTCAAGGTTTGCTCTCAAGCAATCTCAATAATTAAAGAAGTGTCATGTAAAAATAAACCTTATTACAATAACTTCAAAACGTGATATAAAATCTGCTTTCCTCTCAGAGCCGATCTGTGTGAACGGACTCTTGAAGACACAGTTCATAACTACGGCTGATCTTTAACGATTGAACACTTGTATAACAATATTCTGAATAATGAATAGACTTAGGTACACCGCGCACTAGGCAGCCTGGCTGCGGCAGCCAATAAAACATGACGTTGTATGGAAACCCGCGCACTATTCAGCCACGAAATCCTAGCTAAATTCTGGCTGGCACTTGGCAGCCAGGCTGCCTAGTGCGCGGGGTACCTTTAGTAGTCAGCTAGTTGCAAAATGGAGCACGTAAATAGATACTTCTTGCCTGTAGGTTATTTATAAGAATACAGGCGTGTCAACCTGCTATGTATCTTGTACAGTTCATCATTGATATTATTTGAAACTACATTCATGTTTCTTTATTTATGCTGACAATAGGGGGAAAATAAGGTACTTGATTAAAAACTTTGACTACTTTGTACTTGACTAAAAGCCCGGGAACTAGCCCTTTAGGGTCATTTCCTACTAGCGCAGTCGGAAGTGAATCTAAACATTTAACATAGTAATTCAATCCAAATCTTTAATTAGATTATTAGAGTAAGGCAGACAAGCGTAATTTTTTGAATCGCGCAAATTCAGCTTCGTAGAATATAGACAACTTTTTTGCGTCGTCGTGTGGCAAAACAGGGTTTTTGTATGAAACCCAATGTAGCAAAAATTACTCGACTAACAACTCAATAATTTACGCTCATCTGACGTCGCTCATCTGACATCTGATCCCTAAAGCTCTGTTATTTTATAATAATAATAATAAATAAATAAATAAATATTGCACGACGTTACACACAGCGCAATCTAGTCCCAAACTAAGCACTAGGCTTGTACTATGGGTACTAGACAACGGATATACTACATATTATACTTTTTTTTTGTAAATACATACATATGATGCATAGAAAACAAGCAGACCAGACACAAATATCTATTTTTAAGCATAAATATTTGCACCCGGCGGGAATCTAACCCGCAACCTTCTGCATTGCAGTCGCGCTTTCGCACGACGCGCCACTGAGGTCGTCAAAGGTATCGGTTCGACTATTATATTCCAGTTGACGTTGACCTACCTACAAAACCTCTTAGTCTCTAAACTTAGTTCTGTAAAACATTGACCGCGTAAGGTCGTGTGGCATCCTTTGCGATCTCCCGGGATTGCTCGTGTAATGTTTCAGCATTTCAATAGAAATTGTGTATAATTTCAGAGTTTCAACGACGCAGGCGCCGCGCCCGCGAGCCAAGAGCCCGAGGAGGAGTGGTAGGTCTTATAAACAAGACTCTCTCATATTTTTACACTGTTACAGTGACTTTTTTCATGACCTGTTTATTGTTTTATATTCGCAACTAGTGAGTGTGTGTTTGTCGTCATTGGTGCTTATGCTAGGGACGTGTGAAACCGATCACGTTTTACAGAGTTTCATTCGAGACAGGGTTACGCACAGTGTGACTAATCGCATTCGAAAATGAAAGGTACGGGGGATGAAGGATAGTCTGGTTTTCTTACTAAATTGAGTTAAAATAGCCATCATGTAATACAGTATTTTCGACCATAAACTTCTACTACTTCTTTTCCTTACTGGCTGCTTTTGAGTTTGACGTGGACTGCCACATAAGAATTAAAAGAAGCTAGTATCGCTGTTGAAAAAAATATCATAATCTTCACCCAATTAATCTAAGATAGTATCACCACAGAGTACCCAATTGTTGGCGCCTTGCAGCACTCTGGTATAACTGAATGAAAGGTCGCCTTCATGCAAATTAAGTATTCTTTAATCATCTTAAAACTAACTCCGTTTGACTAATGTTATTTCCTTACCCTGTACCCTTCATAAGTTATGTGTTGTTATTTGGTCAGTCTGATTTAGGCAGCTTCTAGTCATGGCCCATAAAATATTGTCATTGATATAAATATCATGAGTTATAAATGTGGCCCGCACCCTAAAAAGGTATCCATCTCTCAGTCGTGCCGTAAGCTTGTTATTCGAAGTGCTTGCAGTCGAAATGTAACGGTAGACACTTTGAAACTGTTTAAAGTGTCTACCGTTACACTGTGGTGCGTCCACACAACAGACAAAATGTTTAATAATTAACGTGTACCATTAGGGTTTTAATAATGATTTACTGTTTCTTATACAAATGTTTTGTTCCATTTTGAGACCTTTAAATTTAATATATCTTCCATATTTTAATGGATTATGTTTTGACTTTACGGAAAGTGTTTAAAATCGTTTAAAAATTGACAGTTTATTTTATTATGATTTACGCGTTTATATCATTAAGTTTGTTTATAATCTTTGTCTAAAAAATGACTATTCAAATACTAAATCAATACAAAAATAAGTAGGTACTAAGTATACTAAAAATATTGGAAATTCTATTTGACCTCAATTTAGAATCTAGACTAGAATCTGCCTGAATCAGAGTCTGTCCAAAAACACAAAAAGCTGATCAAAATCATCCAAAGTAGGTACCTCAAATGTTACTAACATTAATTTTATATCTCTAAATAAGACTGTTTATAATAACTAACTTTTTAAACTAGGCAACACAGCGTAAGTTCCATTGAATTCTACAGATACATACCTGCATAATGTTGTACTTAAGTATTTCTTTTTGTTTTTCTTTATTTTTCTTTTTATTTAGTTAGGTTAGGATAAAATATCCTCTTTTTATTTTTAGTCGTTTCTCTTAAGAAAAAAATGCTTCAAATTAATACGATAACATTTAAGTGGTACTGTGATGATTTATAATTAAAGTTACTCAAATAAAATTTTAAAATAGTTATAGTCTAGATTTTATCGCTTCATTCATAACTACTTAGTCGTGTCTTTAAATAGATCATCCATCACTTAGTGATAGCATTGCTCACATACGAGTAGGTACCGGAAGATCATTGCATCTGAATCTCATTTAGATACAAAATGTTACAGAGTGCTTAAATCTGTATGAAAACGATTCATTGCCTTTGTCAGTGTAGTATTAGATAGCAATAGATAGCAAAGTTCCTTGAGTAATTGTGGGGTGTGAGGGTACGTCAATATAATGGTTGAACGATATTTCACGTCTTAAACCGGTTTTTATGACTGCAGGTACTTATAAACTATGATTATCAGATGCATAAACTATGCATTGTTGGTATTTTACTATGACATTACGTCAAAAACAAACGTTATATAACTTAACCAGCTGCTAATCATCGTTTATAAGCAAGAGGTCTGTGTGAACTTGGACCTAGTAAGAACTGGCAAATCTGCAGGCTCTCAGACGTTCAAAATCCAATAACTAAAAACACACGCTTTCCCTCACCATACAATTAGGAACACTATTGAAGTTGTATCTCACGAAACGAAGCTAATATTGATTAGTATTGTTTCGATATGCCTAATGAAAATTAAGAGCTACTTCGTAACGACAAGTGCTTACTTCCTGTCATACCATACTATAAGACCGGTGGCATTTTTAATACGTTTTCCTTTGAAATCATTCGTGCGCTAACGTATGAAGGCGATCGGACAATCCCATCCTTCCAAGTACTATGGAAGCGCGCAGACTGCATAAGAATCAGTATATACGTACGACTAATTCGTATGCAGTCTCCGTGCGTTAGCGCACGAAAGAAATTCAGACGAAAGCGGACCCGCTAAAAATGCTTTGTAATTTCTTGAGATGCAAAAACAATTTGTACTACCACCAATGATGTTCTTATAGGGGAAGATACGGTTTATTCTAACATTGCGTAGTCAAAAATGAGCTACGTGACAACAGCTCCACATAAGACTGAGGCTAGTGCGTCAGCTGACGCAGTTTTATCGTCTAATTTCCCGTGGCTAGGTACCGTATCTGCCCTTATTTGTTTTTCTCTCTGTCGTTACGAAGTACTCTCTCTTTGTATCACCCTGTACAAAGTAAAAGTCGCATTAGAATGGTAAATGTTAAAACTGTGATGATTATTGTAAGTAATTTTGCATTTTTGTTTGTTTGTAACTTTACGCCATAGTTTATTAGTTCAAACATTAGTTTAATAGTGGACAGCTAAGCTTTTTACCTTGACACAAAATTGAAAATGATGTTTTGAATAAACATTTGTTATTTTAAATAACAAGAACGTAAATATTCAAAGTTGTTAGCGTTTCTGAATGAAAGTTGTTATAGAGTTAAGTTGCATATTGCATACCTTAAAACTCTTGGTTGAGTCTTATTCGTTTTGTTACTTGTGTTTATTTTCCTGAGTTGATTACTAAATGTTACTATAATTAAAATAAAAAAATGTACAATACAGATAGTGTTTTTATTTATGACTAGCTGACCCGACAGACGTTGTCCTGTCGTTTAGTATAAAAAAATAAAATTCATCAAAATCGGTTTAGCATTTTTTCTTTCTTATGAACCTTCTCCTGACAATAGCAAACACAACAAAAAAAGAATTATCGAAATCGGTCCAGCCGTTCACACGTGATGTCGTGACAACGGAAAACGTTTCATTTTTATATATAAGGTTACAGTTTACCTAAAACATACCACACCTACAGCACACATGCACGAATTTGCACACGTGTATTTAAGAGGACAGTCTACCTACTTTTTCTCCGTAGTCGACTGTTTCCTCCCTGGATAAAGACATTACAGCAAATATGTTTATGCCATGAAACCTATATCTGCAATGACTATGCCCCTACGTTTTGGTTTTATTCATTTTCTAATTAGAATAGACATAAAATTAAGAAAAATATGAAAAAAATCAAAACGTAGGGGCATGGTCAATGGTCATATAGGACTTATGGCATACCTACACATTTTTTTTAATATCTTTATTTACCTATAATATATAGTGTACTTTGTGATCTTTATCCAGGGAGGAAAGCGTCTACTACGTTTGTAAAGTTTGTATAGAGAAAAGAGTAGGTAGACTGTCCTCTTAAAGCTTAAGGTTTTCACCAAAGATGTGCGAGGATAATAGGGCCAGGGCCTTTTAACCACAGAAATGATACATACACTGAAAATCGCACTTCATCGAAAAAACGGTCGTGCTTGATTAACATTTCGTGCGTGAAAAGATTCGATGACTTTAGTTGTCGGTTAGTTAGACAAGGACATAGGATGAAGCGTGTATCTTCTGCTGGCCGTTTTGATATAATCAAATCAAAATCTACCTCAACGATAACGTCCCTATCGTTTTTTGTAAAAAAAAATCACCTTTTACCAAAAATTGTCGAGTTTGCTTTCTAGTTATAGGAGCAACGACGTGCAGTGACCGGCATCAGTTTTAAAAAAATGGCGGATTTCGACTTCTGCGCAGTCGAATTTTCTCATAGAAGTCGCATGTACTGCGCGAACCTTCCCCTTTCACATAAAAAAACCAACTTATTTGCCTGTAACTTATCTCTGCTTTTAGATAACTAAATTATCTCAATCTAAAATGTCTCGTATATTGTTAGATTTTTTTCGAAAACGGTGTAATATTTATTGAAAAATTTGCATGTTCGCTAAAGTTCTTGAAGTGTTAGCCCAATTTATCAAGTAATTTATTATGCTGAACCATTTGAGAAAAAACTAACAATGCTGAGACATTTTAGTTGTAGAATACGTACCTAGGTATATAGAATTTGGCCCATTGATACACTACCGTATTTTAAAGAAATAAAAAGGTCAAAAGATGTCATTAAAAAATTTAATACAAAAATTGATGGGTATCACAATTTTATCACAAATTCCTAATTGCACTGTTTCATATTCTTTTGAAGTCAAATAATAAAAATACTATGTTATATTCTAAGACGTTGTTCAGACTTACTTACTATACTTAAGTAACCTAATCAATACGAGCTAGTTTAATATTATTTACAAATAAATTGATTCAAAGTTAATTATTATTTATTCAATGTTTAAGGCACAGTCATATTGCATTATCTTATATCTAAAGGCACAGTCATTGGTAGTGGTCTGGCCTGGCATGTTTTAAAATAAACGCTATCTTCGAACTGACATTATTAAATCAGCATGACTAAATTCTAATAATTGAAACATCCTAAGCTAGATACCTAACGCTGAGGTATATTATTATAACCGTATCATACAACGAAGAGGATTTGCCACAAAGAACTAAATTTTAAGAATATTTATTGGTATTAAAACTCTGTAAAAATTGTAAGGTAAATTCAAGGCGAACGCTTTTTATCACTTGATATGCGTGCAAATGGCCTCAATACACGGGATGCCGAAGATCGCGCGAAGTGGAGACATAAAAGTAGGAAAGCGGACCCCGGGCTCCCGAGGGGGATGCAACTGGGAACATCGCTCGGGTGATAATGGCCTATACCTACCTACTGGAAATATCCAAACTAACATTTTGCCTACGATTTTGTATTATTTGCCAATTTGGTACTATGTTTCACTCAATCGTTGATACAGGTGCGGGACATTCCTTCTGTAGTATTGCACGAATCTGAAATAAATAAGGTCATGAAATTACATTAGGTAGGTATTATAATTTTATTGGTTTTATATTACAAAATAAATGTACCTAATCTTAGTACCTAGGTAGGTACAGGTTTTTCTTTTGCGGTCCATTTATTTAAACAATTTATTTGTGAACATCATGATGTGAGTAAGCAAGACAAAAACAGGCTAAATTGTCTAAGTGAGTAAGCAATGAAATAGGAAATGAATTAGTCACGCTTGTTTAAATTGTTTTAAAGAATTTATCAATAAATATTCATTATTATGGTCACACGAGACAAAGAACTTGAAACTCGTCAAGACAACTGACGCACCACTAGATTTACTTCAAAATCTTACTAATATTCACGAGCGTTAGTCCCCTTACACAACTAGGTATCACATTTAAAATACCTATTAGTAAGACGTGAAAGTTTGTATGTAAATAGACGACGAGGTATGTTTGCTGTGTAGCCCCGGCATAGAATAGGGTTACCCCATCTCATCCCGAGGGTGTCGTAAAGGCGACTAAGGGATCTGAGGGAGATTAGCTAACCTTAAGTACTCCCCGCGCGGTGGCGGATAAACTGCTTGATCCCTAAGAGGGTTGGTGTCAGGCAGGCGGCCGGCCGTAAAAACATTGCCAAATCTAATTGCAGCAGGTATAGTCAATGATGACTTACCGACTGCGCCGACCCAAAATTAAAAAAAACACTATTTGGGGTTTAGCGGACCCCGGGCTCCCGAGAGGGATGCAACCGGGAACATCGCTCAGATGAGAAGAAGACGACGAGGAATGTTTATTACTTCTTCACGCAATTACTATCTACTGATTCGATTGCGATGAAACTTGGTATGCTGATAGTTGGAGATTTGAATTAACACATTAGGATAGGTACTTTTTATCCCGATATTCATGCGGGATCGGGACTAACATGGCGCTGCTAGTACCTATAGGATAATCAGGACATCTTTACATTAAGAATGTGGCGACTGTTACCATTTCCATACAAATTTAATACCAAAATAATTTATGAAAAATTTAGTTTTCTACCTTAATATCGATATTATTCGGATTAAGATTTTACTTCTGTACTACTACTTACTAGTTTACATCTCATTTGTTTTATATTAAGTATTCCCAATAAAAAGTAATTTACGCTGTAAAGATGAAAAAAAATGTTCTCCGTTTTATTTCATTTCGAATGAATATTTTGGAAAACCTTGTGGTGGGGACCCTATAGAAGTAAAATCTTAATCCGAATAATATCGATATTAAGGTAGAAAACTAAATTTTTCATAATTTATTTTGGTATTAAGTTTGTATGGAAATGGTAACAGTCGCCGCGTTCTTAAATATTAAGGACATTGACTTTGAAGACCCACTCGTAAAACTTAAAAATCCTTTTATTGTTATCTTTAAGCAAAAAACATTATTTTTAAGGGTCTTGTGTTATTTATTTAAATGAGGCTTTAAAACCAGAATTTCATTAAATAAATAAAATATAACGCACTGGGTTACATTTACTGGCGATGACCGTAATAAATTGTTTTGGCAGTCCAAAACAAAATACTCGTTTTAAAACGTTAAACTTAGGTAGGAATTAGGGTTGCCAACAGTTTTTTCGAAAAATATAGTATTTGTGGATAAAAAATATAGTACGATCCAAAAAAATATAATACAAAAATTTGAGCGGTATTTTGTAGAATATTTCGAAAAAAAAACACGTATTTTTTGTACTTCACCTTTTTTTTTGCCTAACCGCATACGCATTTTTGACACTTTCAGTAACTCTTTCTTTCTTAAATTAAAAAAAAAATGTTTATCGACATTTAATTTCTAAATTGTGACCACGGTTTTTATGGCTTTTCTTTTTTTCGGTCTACATAGAAAACAGTCCTTTGTTGGAAGAGGGTGGAATTTATAAAAGAAACTACTTTTTACAAATTATGTCAGAAATATAGAATTTTTGCGTACTATATGTGCTTTTAAAAGTATATAGTACGCTGAGCTGAAATATAGTACAATACTATATATTATAGTACGGTTGGCAACCCTAGTAGGAATGGATCCGAAAAAGAAATATACCTTTAATATTATTGTCTTCTACTTGTTCTTTATGTCTATGTTCTTTTTTTTTCTTGTTCTTTGTACCCAACTAAGTGTTGATATTAATTATACTAGCTGCCGTTTACGTAGCTGCGTAGCAGTTTCAGCGGCGTATTGTAAAGGAATATAGGCATCAAAAGTATGTCCTTCTCCAAGGTCTCATTTATCTCTACACCAAAATCGGTTCAGCAGTTTATTAGGCGTGAAAACGTTACAGAGTGAGCATTTATTTATACTTAGCACCGCCCCTCGGGTAAGAGATCGGGCGGGACGTTGCCCCGTGTACGTCCCAATGCCGCTGGAATATTGGGATTAAAAGTAGCCTATGTCCTTCTCCGAGGTCTCATTTATTTTTGTACCACAATTCAGTGAAATTGATTCAGCAGTTTAAAATGTAACAGACAGAGTTACTTTGGCATTTATAATATTGGTAAAAAAATAGATTATATATGGTAAACACACTTACCCAGTGGATATGACGCTCATCACAGTGATCCCAAAACTCAAGACGTAGAAAGAACTCGGGAAACTGTACAGCGTAGACGCATACAAAGAGTTGTACATGACTGGCGCTATTAAAGGCGCTAGGGCTTCTATGGCCGACATTAGAGCGAAAACTTTCGCTATATCTTCTATGGGTAGTATTTTCGTGATCAATGAACGTATGAGAGGCGCTGACAACCCTCTGAACATTGATAGCACAGATCCTGAAAAAAAAAAGGTAAGTTATACCTAGCCTACTTTAAGAAAGGCTTCCGATGGACGAGAAATACGCTGTGTACAGTAAATCGTTCGTAACTTGTTATTCAGCCATAACTTTATTATAGGCTTTTGCCTAAACTTCGTTTTTTAATTAAAACCTATGACTTGAAACGTCTCATTCTGTAGAAAGAATGTCCAATGCTGAGAACCAAGAAGTCAGTTGTCGTTTTGGACATGTTGCATCACACTTTGCAACGTTGCTGCGACAAGTAGATTGAGTGTTGCGCGTCATGTTGCGGAACAAAATGTCCTTAGTGTTCCACTGTAGAGCCTCGTCCTAAAAGGGTTTAGCAGTAAGACGCCACGGGGCCTACTCTGGATTGGCAAATGTCCCATGCCTTCGTAATGTCATGAGTCCTGACATGTTGGTTTCCTCACGATATTTTCCTAACTGTAACTAGTAGGTACATAAGTAATAAATAGCGCGGTCGGGTGGGATTCGAGCCCACGACCCTCGGAATGAAAGGGGTAGTATCTACTAATAGCTAGCTAGACCAACACCGCCTACCAATTAACTTCATCTGGGGAAAGTGCGGCTGGCCAAGAAGTGGGTAGTGTTTCTTAAGCGAGTAAGTAAGTATGTTAGTATATTTGTCTGTTTGTTTATTTAATTGTTAGTTGTTTTTTTAGGCAAACATCAATATTGATGTTTGCCGCCCTTCCCCCAAAACCGCACTTCCCTAAAAAAATATTTATCTTTACCTAAATACATGTGCCACGTCGAAACAGCCATTGCCTTAGCAGCGTATTCAATCAACGAAGACACAAAAGACACGTTAGCCATTGCCAAATCGCCTATTCTGCAATACTTCAAAAGTACAACCACCCCGAAGAAAGCTCCAAAGAATCCTATAGTTGTATGTGCTGCAGAAAATAACGTGTATTCTCTTATAGTCCAGTGTAATTTTTCTCTAGCATACATGTACTCAAGAGACATGAGCCCATAAAGTATGAAGATCGAAAGGCAGTTGGCAAGTGTCAATAGGAGTATTTGAGCTCGACCGTTGTTTGGCCGCTTTTTGAAACATTCCCGCACCATTTCTTTGAGTAGTAACAGGTCCAAAACTGTTAGTAAGCCACCCTGAAATAGAAAAAGTCGATTTTTACACAGACTAATGTGGGCACACTGAACGGCGCATGTCGTAGCCTTTTTTAGATTTTCTGAATAAAATTGAAACATGTATGCAATAAGAAGCCGACTGGCTGCGCGCGCTAGGTTTCCGCGACAGCCGCTTTGCCTGCCAATAAGGACCTAAGAATACTCAACACATGTTTCAATTTCCTTCAGGACTTTGGGGACCAAGGAATATGGGACCTTCGTCTCGTAGCACAATAAAATTAGTGGTGCACCGCTACAGTAAAGGAGAAAGCGTGGAGAATTCAAATCACATCAGAGACAGGCGATACGTATGTACTTAGATAACTTAGAGCACCTTAGAGCCTTATCAAGTTATCATACCAGCAGTTGGCGAGCGGGTGGAACGAGTCCGAAGCCGAATCCATGTTTTGGACACTTTAGTTAGACTAACACTAGGAAAACAGTCACGCCGCGAATTCGCTATACGTGATACTATAAAATAACGCTCGCGCTCGCGCGCACTTAGGTAATATGGGATAAGATAAGTAAGACTCTAAGCACGCTGCGCGGATTAATTAACAGCTGCCAAGGTGCGCTATACCAAGAGTACCTACCCACAACCCTCCGAGACGTGTAGGTCTTAATAATTTATCTTATTATATTTATTTAATCAGTGACCTAGGTGGATACCTGTCTTCTATTTTGTACAAAAACAACACATTTAGTTACTACGTCAGTACATTATCACAGACATTATCTAAACCCTGATAGTAGATCAACGTAGGTTTGCACGATTGATAAAGATAATAATAAAATTTGCAGATGATGTGCATTTTTGTCGCGAATACCTCATTATAAGGTACTTTTATTAGATAATATTGGTTTAGCTTATATATGTTTACCCTATCTATAAATTAAATCCTCCTTGTTGATTAGGCTGTTGTTCTAATCAGTGCTTTATCAATTTATCTTAAAGCATATTATACTAGTAGTACTTCAATGTTAATAGATATTTGTGCATTTACACTATACCTACATATATCTTATTTGTAAATGCACATAAGATATACTATATATCACACACTACGTCTTATGTAATAGGTAAGTAGGTACACTGAAACGTATAATAGTGGTTTGTTTACTAATTGATTACCTATGTAATATATCTATGTCCTCTTTGTTCACTGTGATACACTGATTAAAACGAAATAAAATCGGCCAAGTGCGAGTCAGACTTGCGCAAGAAGGATTCCGTACCATTATCACAAAAAATCACGTCAAATCACGAGCCCCCTTAAATAAATACTTAATTAATACTAGCTGACCCGACAGACGTTGTCCCGCCCGTTAAATAAAAAAACACCTAGAACCTTACACTACTACTACCTTACGCTACTAACACTACCCACCCTACACTACCCTACCTTACTACCCTACCTACCCTACGCTACTAACTACTCTACCCCTACTACTACTACTATACCTTACTACTACTACCCTACCCTACTACTACTACCCTACGCTACTAACTACCCTACCCCTACTACTACTACTACTATACCTTACTACTACTATACCTTACTACTACTATACCTTACTACTACTACCCTACGCTACTAACTACCCTACCCCTACTACTACTACTATACCTTACTACTACTATACCTTACTACTACTACCCTACGCTACAACTACTACCCTACCCTACTAATATTCTCCAAATATAAAAAAAAATCCTTCTCCTAGTCAAACAAATTTCCAGCCAAATCGGTTCACCCGTTCTTGAGTTATGTTATAAATAGTAACGTGTAACCTTAGATTAAAACCAAAAACTAAAGATACGGTATCTCGGAAAATGAGACGATAAAACTGCGTCTAGCTGACGCACTAACCTCAGTCGTATGTCGAACCGTTGCTTGCCGCGTGATCACGTGCTGTCACACTGCGATCATCTTTTTGACATCCATAAGAATACCTTTTTGCTTATTTACAAATGCCTGAATCATTCATATAGACAAATGTTTTTAAAAACAATAATTTTATTAAAATGCATGTAGGTGTTTCTAGCTCATTTTTCAAATACGCAATGTTAGAATATATACCGTATCTACTAATTTTGTTTCTAAGCGTGTAACTAACGAACTAACACGACTTTATTTTTAGTAAAATAGGTACATTCTGTTTTAGGGTTGCGTACCTAAATCGTAGAACTAAACGGGATCCTATTACTGAGACTCCGCTGTCTCACGCTGCATCTCGTGAGAAATTATAACGGAACCTAAAATGGTACGTACGAACTATAAGCTGCCGAGCCAATCCGTGATAGCTCGGCAGTTGAAATTTTCACAGTTGATGTAATTCTGATGCCACTCTAACAACAAAATAAATATAAAACAGAATAAAATAAATATTTAAGTGGGGCTCCCAAACAACAAACTTGATTTTTTAATTTTAAATGCAACATTAACACTGAACCAAGTGAAAACCATGAACGGAACGTTTGCATATATTTATTTTTACCGCTTGCACCAGTATATTACTAATCACTAGATGGCGCTACTGGTAAAAATAAATGCTAACGTTGGTTTGTGTCCACGTTCATTTTAGAGTTCCGTATCCAATTGTCCCAAACAGACAGACGACAGTGGTGGAGGTTTTTACCCTTTAGGTACGGAACCCTAAAAAGTGTCTATTTTATAATCTCCTTGGTAAAAAACGGAGTCCTCATTTCTGTAAAAATCTTCGCGTATTTCGTTTTTGCTGCGTGTACTTTGGTGTATATCTCAAAGTTAACGACTTTTTTACTAGGGTGTCCATAGGAGTTTTGAGATTGAGACAATTTTGAGATTAGTGTTGATATTTATTTTGTGAAGTAGGTAGGTAGGTAGGTATTTAGGTACTTAACCGTTGTTGTTATTATCGCCCCAGTTAGTATAGTTCTTTATTTTTCCCAGTAGTTCTATTTAGAACATTTTTAATTCAAAATAGAGAATAGCTTACTTTTAAAAGGTTTTAGTAACCATGCAATTAGGGTTGCCAACCGTACTATAATATATAGTATTGTACTATATTTCAGCTCAGCGTACTATATATTTTTGAAAGCACATATAGTACGCAAAAATACTATATTTCTGGCAAAATTTGTAAAAAGTTGTTTCTTTTATAAATTCCTCCTCTCTGCATTTACAGAAGACTGTTTTCTACGAGTATGTAGAGGGAAAAAACGAAAAGCCATAAAAAAGGTGCTCATAATTTAAAGATTGAATGTCGGGAACATTTTTTTTAAATTAAAGAAAGAAAAAGTATTTGAAAGTGTGAAAAAAAGGTTAAGTGCAAAAAATACGTATTTTTTCGAAATATTCTACAAAACACCGCTCTAATTTTTGTATTATATTTTTTTGGGTCGTACTATATTTTTTAGCCACAAATACAATATTTTTCGAAAAAACTGTTGGCAACCCTACATGCAATGCCTATTATACGTGTAGAACTAATACAACGAATAACTAAAGTATCGAAGTCAAGGTTAAATCACAGTTAAACGCGACGCAACAATAAAATTGCAAGTCATTATTAAAAGATGGTATTTACGAGTCTTATTTTGGTTTTACTATAATATATTTAAATGAGAGCTATCGTTGCTTTTTCTTCTTCAAAAAAATGGCGGCGTATAATGGTTGAATATAAATAAATCATCTTAGGCTAACTAAATAAAATACTTTTCAATTGAAACTTATGTGCTTATTATATTTCAATATTTAGTTGTTCTACGATTGTACATAATAGGTAGGTACCTATATTAGTAGATTGAGAATCTGATTCATTGACGATTAGGTAGGTATACTATGTAGGGACAATAGATACCTAACTAATGCAAAAACTATGCAAATAAGTACAATTATGTTTTACATTATATTTTGAAAAACTTCGAGAGTCGAGACCATTTTAGGTGCCTGCATTATTTTTGTGTTCATAATTTAATTATTTACGTACGGTTTATTAAAATATTAAAAATCATAGGTAAACGGAATATAAAGGTTGCAGGTTCAAGTCCTGTCGAGTGTATATCTTTGGAAAGCGTTTCTTTTGAAAAACAGCATTAAATAAAGTTTAAACTACAAGAATTATTGTATCCGAAAAAATATTAGGTACCCGGTAATATGGGGATCTCTTTTCCCTCAATAAAAGTGAACATTATCGGCTATAATTTTGATAGTGAACATGATCAGCTATAATTCTGATAGCTGATCATGTTCACTTTTATTGCGGGAAAAGGGATCCCCATATTACCGTTACCTAATATTTTTCGGAGGGGACAGCGCGTACGCAGTCCCCACTACCAAAAATCACGCGTCCGAGTTATCCACATTAGGGATAATCGCAGAGGTCAACCCAATCGCAGTGCAATGAAAGGGCCTCGCTCTGGGGGAACCGCCTTCATGATCACGGTAACCCCTACGCCAGGTAAGTATGAGTTCACAACGAAGTACTGGAGCAGGTCATGCTGAACGGCGCGACAATGATAGCGCGATTCACAAAGTTTATCATTTCTTAATGACGCCATCTAGCGGTGCGAGTAATAACTAAAAATGCCTCATAGTTTGGGCTACATAAAAGTTATTTTTATCTAAAGCTTAGTGAGCTTCCTCATAAATAGTATTTACTCGACTACGGAAAAATGAGGGTTAGATTTTGACCGCGATGTTTGTAAATATTTATCTATTAAACTTTTAAAAACGGTTAAAAAATATTAAAATGTTCAAGATAACCTTGGTATAAAGTCCCCATACATAACGTCATCCCGTCTTTTAAATTAGTTTTTTTTTCATAATTTTATACCTATCACTATCACCAATACTTGATATCAACATGGAATGATTCATACACATCTGCTGGTCTATAATACAACGTTTTACATAATATTAAATATTATACGCTTTACTAGATTACGATGACTTTGTCGTCATTAATCACATAGTAACAAATGCCTAATGATTTGTATTTTTATTAGTAGGATTTATTATTAACAACTCGATATCTCAGGTAGTTTTTGCTTTGGAACAACAAACGCTGGCCCTATTTCATATTATAACATTTTTATATATTCATATACTTATGAAAATTATTGTATAAATTACTATAACAAAAGCACCCATTTTATAGAGCTACCTATATTAAAGTACCCATATTCTTCCTTCAATTTTACCTCCGCTCGTCTTTGCCTATATCTCCGTCACTGAGATTTCGTTTGTTTTTTTAGACGTTTTCTTAAAAAATACTGTTTATCCAAAAAAACTAGCTTAGCTAGGAACTTACCCGAAGAGCACCTCTAATAGATTCCTGAATCCATATATTGGCGTAGACGTACGCGAATACTTGTATAGTAGCTACAATAAGCAGCAAGTACACATTGCCAACTGCCCGCAGTATGTAAGAGCTGGACATAGCTCCTAATACGCTTCCTAGAGATACAGCTCCTTCCAGTATCGTCATTCTGAAATGAAGGAGTCACAAAGTATACGGTGTTTTTTATGCGGCGATAGTTAGAAAATTGATAAATATAGAAATTGAACAAGTAAATGTTAATTTTTCTATAAAACTGTATTAAACAATTTGAAACATAATATAAAATTATATAGATAGACGCTATGCAAAGTACTTTAAAGATAAGCAATAATCTTAAGCAGTGATGAAGTGAATTGATAATTAATTATGTAATTATGATGTTCCAATTGATAAGACTCTGACTAAGAAAGAGTTACAGCTGCCTCTCAAATAACTATAGATAGGCTATTATTATGGATAATGGAGTTTTATTTGGTTGATAATTATTATGATAACCCCTGACATGTACAATTTCACTGAAACAGGTCAACTTATTTCTAGATTTAAAGCATTTATTAGAAGAGTTTACCTAAGAGATCGTTTCTCTTCACTGGTAACGTCGCTCAAGTAGCAGAAGGCGCCTGTAAACAGTACTGTGAATCCTCCACATATGGAGTAAGGTAAGACCGCCACAATGATCCACCACGGTCCGAGATTGTCAAACATACTGTAGACGACAGTAAGCATCGAAGTTATTGATAGACCTATAACAAAAGACGGTGATGAAACAACCGGCAATACCCTTCGTTTACTAAAATGGTTGAGGTATAGATGAAATATTGATTAAACTTTTAAAATTCACACGACTTGTTAACATAGTTACATTCGTCATTTTCGTGTCTTGTCCTCTTGTCGTATGATTTTTATGTCCTTTGAATATAATATACCTACTTAATATATAATATAATAACATACTATTTTGCATTTTGTTGGTGTTCGCAGAATCCTTCCTGATCAAGTTGCCTAAAAATCAAATTGACTAAAAAGCAAAATGTCTAAAGGTCATGTCTAAAAAACTAAATCCCTATTAAGCAAACTACCTAAAATTCAGTATGCCTAAATAGTAATTTGCCTTAGAATTGTAAAGCCCACGAAGCAAAAAGCATACAAAGCAAATTGCCTAAAACTAATTATGCCTAAACATGCCTAAGAAATAAGAAGCCTACCAAGCAAAATGCCTAAAATGCAAAATGTCAAATATAAACTACTTTGACTCTATAAAATACTTTTGAATTATCAGCATGTCATCAGAAACGCAAGTGTTCAGATAGGCATTTCATCAGAAACGCATCTTTTCATGCGCACCTTGACAGATCCACTTCTTTTCGATCGAAAATAAAACGAAAGACGATCGAAATAGAAACAAAAGACGATCGAAACTAAAACAAAAGCCTATGAAAATATGTCGGTCGAAAATAAAACAAAAAACGATCGAAATGGGAACAAAAGACGATCGAAATGGAAACAAAAGACGATCGAAACCAAAAGAAAAGCTTATTAAAAATATGTCGATCGAAAATAAAACAAAAGACGATCGAGATAGAAAAAAAGACGATCGAAATGGAAACAAAAGACGATCAAAACTAAAACAAAAGACGATCTAAATCGAAAAAAAAAAATTTTTCTTTTGTTTTCATATCAATCGTCTTTCGTTTCTATTTCGATCGTCTTTTGTTTTATTTTCGATTGACAAGAGTGGATCTGTCAAATTGCGTATAAAAAGATGAGTACCTATCTGTCACAATGCGTTTTCTGACGAAATGAGTATCTGACCACTTCCGTTTCTGATAACATGCGGGTAATTCATATTTTTACAAAACTAATTTGTAATTTGTCTATGAAGCATAATGTCTAAAAGGCAGTTATACGTTTAAGTCATTTTATTACGAAAGTCATTTCAAGTTTTAGTCTTTCAACAGATTAGTCTATTTACTCTGACAGCATTCTGAAAATAAGTCATTTAACAATTTAGACGTTTTGCTTTATAGACGAATTACAAACTTGTCACTTTTGCTTCGTAGTTTAATTGATTTTTAGGTAACATGATCAGAAAGGCGTAGAATTACATAGAAGTTGTTTGAAAAAATTACTTCATTCTAATCAGTTTTTTCTTACCAATAATTTACCACTTAAGAACGTGGCGACTGTATACCAAAATAAATTAAGAAAATTCAAATAAAACAGAGAAACATTTTTCAATGAAAAAAATGTTTCTCCGTTTTATTTCATTTCGAATGAATATTTTGGAAAACCTTGCGGTGGGGACCCTTTAAAAGTAAAATCTTAATCCGAATAATATCGATATTAAGGTAGAAAACTAAATTTTACATAATTTATTTTGGTATTAAGTTTGTATGGAAATGGTAACAGTCGCCACGTTCTTAATAGTTTAATCTATTACTACAAATGCTTAAGTAATAAAACGATTTCGCATAAATAAATAAAAATATTAAAATAAATGAAAAAGGTCGATATCTATTTTAAAATTGATTTCCTTTAAAAAAAACTTAATTACGTGAAATCAACTTTTTACGTATTTAAACATTTTATATTTACTTACTATTGATTACAATGACATGACACAAAGGATATTGTAGATAAATGATAAATGTATCTATAGCTTAGACTATGGAACGACCTATATCATACGATATGGACCATACGATACATTACTAGCTACGTACCTATTGAATGTGTGCCAAAAATTTACTTTACAATATTTAAGTACACTGTAGGAATATGCAGTGAATAATAAATAGTCTAAGTTTATTCAGCGTTATCACTGTGTCGACTTCTGATTTGTTCTGTTTTAAGTTGGTGACAAGTTTTAATTAGATTCACAATTAATTAGACTCTTAACAAAGGTTAACTACTTACCAAATAAGGGCCAGACTACTAACGGTTTTCTCCCATGGGTATCAGACCAAACCGCTAGAAATAACGACAATATCGCAGGCGTAACTGCTTCGATTACGCTCTTCACGGAAGACACGAAAGTCAAGTATTTCTGGACATCTTTCTCTAACTGTTGGGTTTCGTTAGACTTGTCTATCGAGAGAAATCCGATGCATTCGTCTTTTGAGTGTCCCAGTGAGTGCATGCAGGTTCGGTAGAGTAGTATATTGCTTAATGCAGTACCTAAAATTAAATAATTTAGTCATCTTCGCATCGTGCATAATTTATTTACACATATTTTTTTAGCAGCAGCGTCCCGTGATTTCACCTGCGTAAGTCCCTACTCTAGGTGTGTATTCCAGTCTCCAATAACAATATATTCTAAGTTTCATTGCAATCGGTTCAGTAGTTTTTGCGTAAAGAAGCAGCGAACACACATACACGCAAACCCTTATAATAATAAATTATACTAAGATTGTTGTTTTAAGTCTACTCTGAATAATTATTTGTAAAATTAATAAATTGCTCTCTAATTTCTTTGTAATTAGATGTGTTGTGTTTACCTAAAATATATTGTAAGTAGCTACCTACTTACATGCTAAAAAAATCTATCGTGGGAATCGAACCCGCTTCAATAAAAGTTTGTTTAGGTAAAAAGTTTTATTAAATAAAAGTTTTTTTTTTAATTTTATAAATAGAATCATTATAATCATAATAATCATACCAACCTGATAATGATGCACACATTATTGACAAAAATAATGGTAATTCCATGGTAAATTTAAAAGGACGACACGGTTCATCATTTTCAGGTCTTGAATTAATTGCAGGAGTATGTTGCTCAATTATTTGCTCTTCCTCTTGGTCCATTGTTAAATCGGTTATCGTAAGTCAAATAACTACTTCAGTCTGACGTAAATTAGAATGCCAAAATGTTTTTGTTTACTAGTCACTGTACTATATTTAATTAGATGTGTAAATTCATTTAAAAACTAGTTGGGACAATGGTTTAAAGTTAGCAATAGGATATCACACTTTTAGAACTAAAACTAATTTTGTTCCATTATTAATTTATGTAGTATTTTCGAATGAATATAATAAAAATATCCCGATAAAAACGAAGGACACCCTACCGCCCCCGACAAATAGCAAACTTAAACTAAGTACAGATTCAAAATACACATTTTTATTCATTGAAATTTTCCTTCAATTTATTTTCATTCGTTCGTCAATGAACAAAAATCGAAATGAACGGAATGATCATTATCATTTGATGAAAAATAATAATTTCCGGTTACTGCAGACGAGTTTGACGGTTTTCCCCATCCAAATGTGTCAATCAATTGAATCAATCACGTAAAACTTCACTATCACTTCACTATCGATTCCGCTAGAAAAAAAAAGATATTATTCATGCTTGTCTTGTCTATGAATTTACGGAAAGACGAAAAAGGCGAAAAGAATAGGACAAAATCTCACAGATAATCCACTTTGAACACCAAATTTGGAAATACAGTTACTCCAGAAACTTTTATAATAACGGTAACTATAAGTTTTCAGTGTGTATTAATCCAAAGAAACACCACAATCCTTGGAATAAAAGATCTCGATGAGTCGCCTTTGAACTCGTCATATCACCACATCCGCTGCTGTCGTTTACTGTTATTTTTTGTAATTGCTTTTGGTCTACTTTACCAGTTTCGGGCTTCAAGTTGACTTCTAGAACCTAGGAATATACTTAGCAATTACATAAAAGAACTTTACAAAGTGTAGACGAGCCACGCACGACCTATTTTTAGATCGGCTTTCTTTTCTCGAAGCCGCATTCCTGGTGATTATTGTCGGTGTTAATATACTCGAGTGTTTTCTTCATTTTTAGCTTAGATAGTGGTTGAAGATGGCGGTGAACGTGTATTCGACTAATGTGACCTCTGAGAACCTATCGCGGCACGATATGCTGGCGTGGGTGAACGACTGTCTCCAATCAAACTTCGCAAAGATAGAAGAGTTGTGCACAGGAGCGGCATACTGCCAATTCATGGACATGCTCTTCCCCGGTAGTGTTCCTATGAAAAGAATCAAGTTTAAGACAAATTTAGAACATGAATACATACAAAATTTCAAAGTATTGCAAGCGGCATTCAAAAAAATGGGTGTGGATAAGGTATGTGTAAAAAGTCATTACATTTATTATAAACACATAAAATTGTGAAACTAATTAACAGCTGTCTTGTTGTAATAAAGGTGCTGACCGATCAACCCTATCATAAAATAGACCAAGCAGACTGATTAGAATAATATACATAATTGCTGTGCATCATGTTTGGTTTGACCTGTTTGGAATGTTTATAAAATGGTCAATAAGTTTGGTACAATGTTTATGTTTGTATGGTAATTTCAAAAACTACTGAAACTTATTTGAAATTCAATTTTACAATGCATTGAAATCATGGTAATTATAACAGGTAAATCCTGGTATTCCTGCTAAATCAGGACCAACAGGTAAAACCTGCTACTTGTTATATAATTTGTTTTACCAAAGTAACAAATTGGTGCCAATGTGGGTGGATGCGTGGGCAGATACATCTTTATTACCATTACAGTATAACAAATTGAATCCTTTCACTGGATCTGATAACACTTCTCAAGTGTTTCATCAACAACTTTGTTATAAAAATGATGTTACAATGCAATCAAAGAAAAAGAAGTTAATAATTACACTTTCAAAAATCATAAACGCAGATTCTATGACTCTCCCTCTCTCTCGGAGAGTAATTAATCTATTTATCTATTACATTTTTTAATCAGAACCACCAAATATTAATTTAATATTCTGACCCCTGAATCAATTCCGATAGATATAACTTAGTATAAAAGGTTGGGTTGAAACCTCAGAATGGGACCGAGCCTTCTTCTTATCTTTATGTATGGGAGAGGCGGAGCTAACGTTCAATACTTGCTGAACACATCAATTTATAGGTGATACCAGTTGACAAGCTGATAAAGGGACGGTTTCAAGACAACTTTGAGTTTTTACAATGGTTTAAAAAGTTTTTCGATGCAAACTATGACGGTCGCGAGTACGACGCGTTCGAAACCCGAGGAGGGCTCAGTATCGGGTCGGGTGCTTGCGAGACGGGGGTGCCGCTGTGTGTGGTCGCGCCGCCGCCGCCGCGCGTCCGGCGTATCCCGCCCGCACAACATTCCGCCAGTACGCAGTACTTATCACACTGAGAAACAACGCTAAACCCTCCTTTACACTACTCTCGAAGTTAACTCTATATGAAAGTCTAGACTAGAGGGACATTGTCTGGTCTCCAGTGACTTTCGCTCGCTTTTGGTTTTAGTCTAAGAGAAACTGAAGTGAATATATGTAGTTTCGTACTTCGGATTTTCATTGAAGTAACTTGGCAAGTAATGTAATAGAGGTATAAAGTTAGAACTACATTTTGATCTATGTTAAGACACAGCAGAAAGTTAAGTCACACAGTCTATTTTCCATAGAAAATGTATGGAAGGTGAAACATACAGATCATCAAATGTAATTCTAGCGTCATACACCACTTCTTGATTAGTGTATCTTATCACAAGCATGGTTGTATAAATTGTAGTGATGCTTCGTTGTTTCTCAAAGTTTTCAATATAAGTAATTAGCTAGTTAAGTTTAGCATAAGACCCCATCCGCACCATCTCACCTAAAACCATATGATTATTTTCCGTTTTTTATCTTTCACTTGTTTTCTTTTGTAGATAGTACCGATTGACAAACTGGTGAAGGGTCGTTTTCAAGATAACTTTGAGTTTTTGCAATGGTTCAAGAAGTTCTTTGATGCCAACTACGGGGGCATGGAGTATGACGCGGTGGCGCAGCGAGAGGGCCTGCCCATGGGGCACGGGGGCAGCGCGGCCCCGAGGGGCTCCATGCAGAGAACCCCCGGCCCCGCCCCACCCGTCGCCAAAGTGCCGGCTAGACCCAAAACCAGTACTTATCATTTTTGTTTTATTTCTGATATGAGTGTGTCCTTATTGCTTTATTCTATGATATCATTGAAGATATTTCAATATCAAATGTCATGAATTCATAACAAAATTATTATCTATTTATTATTTATAATAGAACCATTGCATAATAATTTATGTAAATATAATTTTACATGTGAAGTAAACACATAACAGAGAAAAGTAATTTTCAAAGTATATTTCAATACTTTCAACTAAAATAACTATTTTCTATTTAAATACCTTTTTATACCTTTTTCCTATTTACTTATTGTACGGATCACTGGGAAATGTAAATATTGCTTTATTTATGGATAGACTTCAAATCCTATAAATCAGGGGTTCCCTAACTTATTTGAGACGCGCCCCCTTTCGACCATAAAAAAAAATCCGCGCGCAAAAAAAGTCCAGTCCAGATTATCAGGCCAGAATAAAAAAAGTGTTCAAAATAAGTATTTTTATTGCTTATGCTTATGTTCTTGACAGGCGTCAATTTCAAATAATTTCATTGGTCGTATCAAGCCCTCGAGCCGGAATGCATTCTCTCAGCAATCGCTGGTTTTTATACTTAACTAGTGAGGTGACCCGCGCCCCCCTGTAAATATCTCTGCGCCTCGAAGTTAGGGAACCTAATAAATAAACATGCATGACAAATGAGGAAAAATTACTTAATACAGTTATTTATCTTTAAACAAATTGTCAAGTTTCCCTTGTACTTATTATACTTACCTAAATTCCTCACGTATCAACCTACCTATATTATTTATTTTGTTCATATTTAGTATCATATTTCTTTAATCATACATACAACTCAATCATGAAAACAGCATGCTTTTGTCTGTGAGTCACTTATTATTATTAATCATATATAGCCCTTCTTGCGTCAGCCAGATTAGATTTTAAACCTTATTATAGATTTAGTAGTTTTGCATTAATAAAAATATAATGCAAAACTACAACATATGTGCATACTTGGACTGTAAAGACATTGCATGCAACTGTGGGATTAAAATTCTTAACTCGGCCTTTCGCAAGCTTGTTTTACAAATTATTCAAATGTAAATAATGTAATATTGAAAGTATTATTAATGACAATATTTATATTACATTGAAATGGAAAGAACATTTAACCTGTTAAAAGAAACCTATCCAGGATCCACACCAAACGCGTGGTATACATGCTCTCTAACATGCAGCAGATGCGTGATACAACGCACACAGCTATTAGCCGAAATTAAAACCGCGCTTGTCAAATCACCTGCTCACCGTAAAGACTTAAAGGCCAGACGAGCGGCGACCAGAGGCCAAACTTTTGAATTATGGATCGCGTAATTCGGTTTCTTAGAAAATGGACAACTAATTTTGCGTCGCCATGTGGCAAAACTGGGTTTCTGTATGAAATCGAATACAATTCAAAAATTTACGCTCGTCTGGCCTTACTCTTACGTTTTGTCCGTGTTGCGTGCGGTACGTCTCGGCTGCATGCAGCGCTTTAGCTGGTGTGTCTGGGTTTATGTGCGTACAAATATACGTCACGCAGTGTACACGCGTTTGGTGTAACACCGCTTTAAAATATGTAGGTACATTATAATGTCTGTTGTGCATTACATGGTAACTATAATGTAAAAATTAAACTTTATAATAGCACTATAGACTTTCAAGATATATTTTAGTTTATTAGAAATCATCAGGAGGCCAAATACCAATGTAAAGATATAATAAAAAGCTGTCCTGTGTGGTACTCCATAAAAGGTGAAAGTTTATGTCTATGTTTGTTCTCCTTCACTCAAAAACCGCTGCACCGATTGCTATGAAACTCGGTATGTAGATAGCTGGAGACCCGGAATAACACATTGGCTACTTTTAAACCCGAGACTCCCGCAGGATCGGGACTTACGCGGGTGAAATCGCAGCGCGCTGTTTATTGTGCTAAATAAGTGTACTTTCACTTTATCTATAGCAACCATGTGTGCTTACTGACATCGAGAGCAGTATTATCAGCGCGCGATGAGAATGGGATGAGAATAGAACCTTTTGGAACTGAGACGCGCGCGGTCTGCCGGCCAGCCTTAGGGTTCCGTACTCAAACGCTAAAAACGAGACCCTAATACTGAGACTCCGCTATCTGTCTGTCACCAGGCTGTATCTCATGGACCGTGATAGCTCGACAGTTGAAACACATATGATGTATTTCTGTAGCCGCTATTTATTTACTTTGACACTCCATCCCATTCTCATCGCGCGCGGTTACATTTGCAAAGATTTAGTTGCTTTTTCAGTTCCAATAACTTACTGCATATTAACAAATATTATATATTTCAGTTGGTAAAGCAAACAGCAATCCCCCAGTGAGATCTCCCCCAGTAAACCTGTCGAGGTTAAATCAAAGTGGGAAAGGTGACTCGAAAGTTATTGACGAGTTAAACCTTCAGGTATTTATTCAGTCTTTCATTTAAACCTTTTTTTTAAACTCTTCTCTTCGTGTAGTTGTGTGGCTCACCTAGTGTTAGAGTTTCCAGGTCGCCCTAAGGCCTCTAACTTGACCCAACGACTGCTATCTGTGATAGCAACCGGGACCAACTGCTTAACGTGCTTTCCGAAGCATCTTAACAAATAATAGTAAGTTACAATGAGGTCTAAGATATAACACGCTCACTTAAACAATAGGATAATTAGAGTAGGCCCGTCTTACTTAGCTAACTTTTCCGCTTGGCCATACTTAGGATCCGCGGCCGAAGCTACTCCTACTGATTGCCACTTTAGAACTACAGAAAAAAATGGGGTGTGTAATATTTGGTATAAAATCAGATAGTATAATTTCAAATAGTATAACGATCATTTAATATCATTTTCATATTCTATAATTTCATTTCGTATAATTTTATATCATATAAAGTTCAGATAATATAACCGACAGTTCATATAATAACAAACCCTATAATTTTATTTAATAGAATTATCTTTTGCGTGACAAAACGCAGCACCAGAGACTCACCTTCGCAGCTTTGGCAGCAATGAAAAAAAAAATTTCATACATTTTTACTTGAACTTCGAAAAAAATATACGGATCACCCCGACTTGGATAGGTTAGGTTAATGTTAGAACATGATTACACGCAGCGCTTTGGCGAGCGAGCGAAGCGAGCGTGCCGCGGCAGCGGTCGCCAAAGCGCCTAATACTATCTATAAATAAAACTAAGCTGCGAAGACTAAGCTGCTGCCAAAGCTGCGAAGGTGAGTCTCTGGTGCTGCGTTTTGTCACGCAAAAGATAATTCTATTAAATAAAATTATAGGGTTTGTTATTATATGAACTGTCGGTTATATTATCTGAACTTTATATGATATAAAATTATACGAAATGAAATTATACGTTTTAATATTTATACCACTTAATTTTATACCAAATATTACACACCCAAAAAAAAGACCTATACTGTAGAGTCACTGTTGTTGTGGTTAGTGGCTGCACAGGCCAACGTATCGGAACACGATACGTTGGCCTGGCTTATCTTTACTTATTTCTCAATGTTTGTCCAGGTAAATGAATTGAAGGCAACAGTGGACGGGCTGGAGAAGGAGCGGGACTTCTACTTCGGCAAACTGCGGGACATAGAGGTGATCTGTCAGGAGATGGAGGAACAACAGAACGGTCCGATCGTACAGAAAATATTGGATATTTTATATGCAACTGAGGTGAGCTTCTTTTGTCTTACCGTCAGTACTAATATTCTTAGACAGACGCCCTCTTTGGTGCGTACTATGGGTACCAGACAACGGATATACTACTCATACTTTATTTTTCTAATACATACATAGAGGCCGTATTTTTGAACCTCTGGAATCGAATTCGTATGCGAAAGCTCGAATTTCGCATGCTTACTCTCGCTCGTTGTGTGTATGCGTGAGCTAGACCACGTAGCCTTGCGCATACAAAAGAGTATTCTAACGGTTCAAAAATACCACTCCAGCCACAGACATACATTTATACGACCACGCGAATTCATGTCCTTCGCGTGTCAGAAAAGCGTGAAAAGCCCTGACAATAAACATCACGGTGGTCGGCGCTAACTGACAGTCCACGCGCGTCTATAGTTGCCGGACGTCCGTAAAACTAATAAAATGCCTCGTTGCGTGATTAGTTACTGCATAATTCCAAAAAATTCGAGCACTCAAAGCCAGGATATTTTTTTCTGTGGCTGCGACGTCACAGTAGGTATTGAAAAGTCGCCACGCTCGGTTTCAATACAAATCGAGGCACATGTGACGTCTACTATATGTATGTCTGTGAGTCCAGACCAGAAACAACTATTTATTCTTAAGAGGACAGTCTCTATACTCTTTCTCCATACAAACATAGTCGACTGTTTTCTCCCTGGATAAAGACATTAGAGCAAATATGTTTATGCCATAAAACCTATATCTGTCATCACTATGCCCCTACCTTTTAATTTTTTTCATTTTCTAATTAGAATAGTAATAAAATTAAAAAAAAAACAGAAAATGAAAAAAAAAGCATAGTCATGACAGATATAGGTTTTATGGCATAAACATATTTGCTCTAATGTCTTTATCCAGGGAGGAAATAGTCGACTACGTTTGTATGGAGAAAGAGTATGGAGACTGTCCTCTTAAGAACGTGGCGACTGTTACCATTTCCATACAAACTTAGTACCAAAATAAATTATGAAAAATTTAGTTTTCTACCTTAATATCGATATTATTCGGATTAAGATTTTACTTTTAAAGGGTCCCACCGCAAGGTTTTCCAAAATATTCATTCGAAATGAAATAAAACGGAGAAACATTTTTTTGAAAAATGTTTTTCCGTTTTATTTGAATGTAGGTAGAAAACTAAATTTTTCATAATTTATTTTGGTATTAAGTTTGTATGGAAATGGTAACAGTCGCCACGTTCTTAAGCGTGAATACTTCCTCTCTCAGGGAATGGAGGCCGCAGTCGCTCCGCCCGCGCTGCGGTCTGCGGTCTGCATAGTGTAACATGTGCGTATGTGTTACAGGACGGGTTCGCGCCGCCCGAGGAGGTCGACGGCGAGGCGCCGCATCCGCCCGAGGAGGACGAGTACTAGACACGTACACGTACACGTACCATCGACAGACGCGTAGCGATATGATATAGCTCTTTGTATTATATTATATCTAAATCGAATATAAAGCTTACAATCATCGACTTTGGTGCTTAGTATTTCACAGCCAATGAGTCGGAATATCTAATGTTTCTTTTCTTACAGTGTTTTTTAATATTATTATTTTTGTCGTAATTTAAGACTTGTACAGTCCTGTTGATTTGATGATGGGATTGCGCTAGCGCCATATTGTGACGCCTCGCCTTTTGTGTTTGTTTTGGGATATCAATGTCATATAATTTAAGTACGACATTGTCTTAATGTCCTAAATGGGAGTTTGATGTTGTTCAATTTAATGTTTTAAAATTGTTAATGTCAGAGTTTAGGCTTGTAATGTCAATGTTAAAATGTGCAATGTCATGTTGAAATGTGCAATGTCATGTTAAAATTGGCAGTGTCAATGTTGAAATGTACAATGTCGTGTTAAAATTGTAACATTAATGTTGATTTTGATATTCTCTACAAATCTTTTGTCAAGAGAAAATGTAAGGTTTAAATTATGGCACCAATAATTCAGCCATTCCAGGTTCCACCTAGGACTATAAATATCATTAAAACTATTTGCGTGGTTGCATCACTTTGGCAGAGTCTCGCTAGATCATTGAGAAAACCATTAAAATTACGCTTTCTTATTAAGAAAACCATTATAATTGTGTTTTCTTATTGAGAAAATTATGATTCGGGCGTCACAAAATGGCGATAGATCCTGTTATTTTCTATTTTCACATTGACTACGCATCCTTGTCTGCTGCTCATATAAAATAGATGATATTTCACTATAAAAATGTTTAAAAAGTGAGGTTTGACTTGATTTAAAACATTAGACTTTAAACGGAGATAAGTTTATTCAATTTGCATTACATTATGAGAACTAGAGAAAGATCGGTTGGTAAAGCGTTAGTCCCAATGCCTGACAAATTGAATAAAATGGGGGCAAGACGGGACGCCCTTTATGGCGCAGGTAGAGACTTAAATACTTACCTATATTATCCTACTAATATACCTATATAATAAATATTATGCTAGTTAAATCAGGGTTTCAACATTTCTTCATAACTTGCATGCAACTTACGTGGAAATACGACTTACATGACGTCATATTTGCCGTTCAAGTTGATTAAGCTACTTGCATTTTTAAATGCAAAACTTGTATACCTACCTAAAAATAGTTTGACTTGTATGCCAGTTGCATGCAAGACTTGTCCAATGGAACCTTTGTTTTAGTGTTCTGCAAATTGTATAATAAGTCCCGCTTTGTTACGCTGTCGTGAACTAGTTCCTAATCTAGCTGTTGAGTAGTTTCGCGTCATTTAAGGCGCTTACACGTTTGGTTTGTTACGTTTTCAATTGACCGGTTTGAAGTTGTTGCAAGGAAAATGTAAATACATTTACAACGCTGCTTATTGGCTAACTGTGAAGCCATTCGCTGCAACTTCAGCTCGGATAACTAACACACGCACAGTCCGCGACAGAAACTGATGTCCTCTGAGTTTCAAAAATTGCCTGTTTAATAATTTGACATTAAGGGAATTTGAAGTATTTTTGTTTATATGTACTTTGTGAGTCTTTTTTCTCTGCACAATACTTTATGTTAAATTATTTTAAGTATAGAAGATAGTTTTGAGACTCTACCGTAGAGATCCAGTTTTTTTCGCCGACTGTACCTAAGGAACACAAATAAGCACAAAATTAGTACCTTCAATGGCCCAAAATCAAGTTGTTTCACATCTGTGTTACATAATTTATATTCAAAATCACCACGTAACGTGGCTGTGTCATATCTAAGTACATTCCTAATTGCGGAGCGTGTTCTCGTGACTGATTTCTTCTAATTTCGTACGTTTATTGATGTATTGCAGTTTTTTTATTGTATTGAGTAATGATTATGGTGCAAAACTGTGTTGTTCTCGATCGGGGGTTGATATGGCAACCGCTGAACTAGATATTCAATTTAGAAAATCCCCTATAGAATTAATTAATTCCATTGCATTTGTTTAATAAACTAGATACTCAATTTAAATATACTTAATTAATTCCATTGATTTTTTTTCTCAATTCGACTGCATGGTTTGATTTTGATTAAACTGCGAGTTCTTCCTAGAATTCTAAAATAAGTGTAAAATACGTAGACCACTAAGAAAGACGGTCCGATTCTTGTATAACGGCCCTTTCTCGAAAAGACATTTGGTCGAACGGTTAGGACTATATATCATAAACTGGAATAGGAGTGGTACAATGGATGATTGCCGCCTTCCTTCTAGATAAGCGAGCTACATCTTAGACCGTATCATCACTTAACATGAGTGAGATAGTGGTCTAGCGTTTGACGTGTGTAAAAAATATTTTAGGAATAAATCGCCTATTGTTCAATTCTCTCTATTAAACGGCAATCTTATTCCTAGAATAAGATTTACTCCAGTTTAGTCTTAGTCCACAAGTTAAGTTTAACTTTGCGGTTGTTGACTCAGCCCCTTAGAATCGGGTCTATAACAAAATGTGCATTTAATAGGTTGTTAAATTTATTGAAAGAGAATTTTAACTGTTAATTGTTTAATTCTGTTAACGCGTAATAATTGATTACCGTAAATTACAGCTCGGTAAAGTATTAACGTTAAAATTTAAGTGATCGGTATGTAAGATCTGATTGACATTAAAATTAAAAATATGTATAATATCTTGGATTGTGGTAAAAACGTACAGATTTCATGTATTTTGGCTTTGGTCATACTGGGAGTGTTGCCAGATCTCGACTTTGAAACAGACTTCTAGGCCTTTTGGCTTAAAACGAACTCTATATGATTCATAGCGATTGTCTTAGCAGAATGAAGAGTGATTAACAGTCGTATTCACAAATGACCCTATTGGACTCAGCTTCTGCCATTGACGCTAACGTTGATTGTCACTCACAAGAGCAAGACCAACCATTAAACCATGCTTAAGGTCGTTTGCGAATACGACTGTATGACGCTTCAATCTTGCTTTAATATGTACTCAATGATTGAGATTATATTATCAACATGTATACTTACCCCAAGTTTCTTCACCGGTGAAGAAACTCGCCGGTCAAAGCAAAACAGAAAAGTGATGATGTTACTCTGTACTTTACTATCGATGAAGAAACTCGGGGTTGAAGCACGTATGTACCATTCGACAAGAGAAATTCTGCTTTGACTATCACGATTGGTCGTCTTTGGGACACTTATGTACGATTCACATTTAGCGGCGCGCGTCGAAACGCATTTTATATTTCGTCGGCCTAAAATTTTAACCTGCTTGAGTCAAGATGGATTAAGCAGGTTTTAGCATTTTAGTTTAATATTTTAGGCCGACGATTTGGTGAAGGAAATTTAAGCATCCGTAAAGTAGTTAATTCGACTCAGATTCGCAGTCAATTTGCTTTAGTGGCCCTAATTTTACTGGCCTGGGCATTTTGCATGGAATAGCTTGGAAATCGGGACCGTCCATTAAGTTACCTTCCCTTTCTACTGAATTGATGAATAATAGCAAAGGTCTCAGTTTGAGCCGCAGATCAGACGGAGGGGTATACAATTGAAGAGGCTATGAAGCCGACCGGCTGCCCTCGGACTCCGTGACAGCCGCTCTAATAAATCGCACTCGACAGTCACATGTAAATAAAGAACTTAAGCACTTTACGGATGCTTCAATTCCCTTCAGCAAATGTAAAATACTTTCCGGTACAGACAAACATACATATCTACAACGCGGTCAAAATCAAAACCCGCCTTTTGCCGAAATCTACGACGCGCGCCGTTCAGTGTGATTTGTACATTATAGATCGGATGAGAGGCCCTCAGTGTGATTCTTATGACCATGTTGTAGGGTAGTCAATACAAGACTTGAATCATCGCACTGTATATCTACTAACAATAAGAAATATGTATGTACTAATGATATAAATATTAAATTTTATCGACATATACCCAAGTCAATTTGTTGGAGTTTCACTGGAACAATACTACTACATAAAATAGATAATTAATTTATTTAGCATTCATAAATTGCCTTAACAGCAGATGTATTAATTGCCTCAGGTTTCAGATTGTGAATGTCTTATCGAATAAAAAATAACTTTATTAAAATTGTTGTTTTTGTTGAAGTAGAGCGCCCGCGAGGGTTATCGGGTTAAACAGTATCCTATGATGTGATATATTCTAGGTCTTCAGTTATCAACATACCGAGTTTCTTTTGTTCAACGGTTTTTGCGAGGACCAACAAACACACATATGCAAAGTTTCACGTTTATAATATTAGGAAAGGTGGGATGAACCTTCTCAATATGGATATCATAGACACGTGTCTAAGCCATATAAGCATCGTGTTAAAGTGATTAATTTTTACTGGCCTGTCTCAGATCCGCAGCCATTTTGCATTAGTAGCCTTAATTTTTACTGGCCAATCTCAGATTCGCAGCCATTTTGCATTAGTGGCCTTAATTTTTACTGGCCTATCTCAGATTCGCAGCCATTGTGCATTAGTGGCCTTAATTTTTACCGGCTGATCTCAGATTCGCAGCCATTTTGCATTAGTGGCCTTGCTTTTTACTGGCCTATCTCAAAATTCGTAGCCATTTTGTATTAGCGGCCTTGCTGTGGAATAGAAACATTGTTTTTGAAAAAATGGCCGGAATGGAACCGCTAGTAGTACTAGTAGCCGCTAAGTTTTTTGCAAAGACCTAAGTAAGTGTTATAAGAACCAAAGATTTGATTTTTGGACAAGGTAAGAAAACGAAAAAAAACAAATTCAATAATTTAAGTTAGGTACAATATAATCCATCTTATATTAATAAAAAACATAATTATTTATTCATTTATATTACAAACTTAGAAAAACCGTTCATAATAAAACATTTTTTAACGGTAGGTACTTGTTTTTGCTTAAATACATGACATTTTGTAAGCATTTCAGCTCCCATGGTCACACACATATATGTGTAAAAATAAATAGCCAAAATCTAAGAAAACATTTTTATTCAGACCTAAATTACGTAAAATATAAAACGAAAATTGTAGCAAACACAATTAGCCTTATTAATAAACGTGAAGTAAGGTCGCAGTAATTTTACCACTTTTTGTTTCCGTTTGTCAACTTTGAACGTTCTTGCCACGGAAAAAGACAGCATGTTCTCACTACTCCGACCTAACTCCACGTTTAATAATAAGGCTATATAGGTGTAAAGTTTACTATATATACTTAACATATTTCTGTAACTATATAACATAATTATTGTAACACCTTTGTATTCGAAATTCTTGATTAAATAAATTACATATCTTTATTATTATTTCTCATCTACCGAAAGCGTTCTGTAACAGTAACCATAGAAGCGCCGTGTTCTAACCAAATAGTTGACATCTGTCTTTCTGTGTTTGCTACAATTTTATTGATCTAGTTAATTAATATTCTCAACTAATATTATGTAACCATAAAAAAGATAAGAGTTTGGACATTAAAAAAAAAGTTTTTCAAGAATAAATAAATAAAATAACAAATTTAGTTACCTCACAGCGTCATCTATCCCCAATCTAGCTTACAATGGGGCTAGATGGCGTTGTGTGATAATCACCATAACACAAGCTTAGTAGCTACTAGTGATGGGCCGACTACCTAGTCGGCAATTTGTGCCGACTAGTCGTCAACTAGAAATTATGCAATAAAACCTACATTTATTAAATTAGCAGTACATGTAGAAGGTGAGTAATTAATCAGTAAAACCAGGGTCCCTAAAATATTTCAAAAGCTTCAGCTCTATTCTATTTTTTTTCAAAAACGACTCAACCATTTTTTTGGAAATATGACAAGGTTTTGTCAACGCTTTCGAAGTGCGAATTCAACAATTGCCGAGTGGTCATTTGGGAGATATTTATCTTGGAATTGTGACAATCTCCAGTGCCGACTAGTCCGCTAGTCTGTCCATCTCTAGTAGCTACTTAGCTTGTGTTATGGTGTCTAGACAATGTAATAATGTACTGTGTTGTAATCTAGGTCGTAATAGGGGCCATTGATTAAAGTTAGATAAGTATTTTAATCCATAACTTAACATTGATTTGATGACACACATGATTTAAAATATCCATGATTTAAAACAACTTGTACTACAAAATTTAAAAGCTTAACCTAAAATAGGAACAAACATACATACATACATAGACTGATAAACACATAACCCTTCTTTGCGTCGCGCAGTCGGGTAAAAATACTCCATGGGGCATTCAAAATCATTAGTTTCAATAAACATACAAAGCCATGCCCAGTTATCTGGTAAAAAGTAAAGTAAGTACCTAGACCTACTTTTAGTGAAGAAAACAAGAATTTCAAAGTATATAATACTCATTTCGCTTGCAAAACTATATAAAAATATCATTAAAGCAATTGTGGCACTAATTTTTACAAATTATTATTAGTTTTGTTTAACTAAAGATAGTCAAACGGTGTTTGCTAACGACGTCTTAATGAAGTCTTTCTAGGCCTTAATGTCATAGATAAATTGAATGAACCGCTACTATTTGGGGTGGAGTCTAATCTACATGATCTTTTAGGGCGAGTACTTAAACTTTTTTCAAATGTACTGTTTGTTAGACTTTCAAGTAATATTTTGTTATTTCTTTTATCCTTTGAGCTTGCTTGTGTTTTAGGGGTTACATTTTCTTTTGGTTTAGATTTCGGAAGGGTTTTTTTCACTTTTGCTGTTTTTGTTTCGGATTTTTTAGCCGGAGTTGTATCTATTTTGTTATCTTGAGGTATGTTTTCTTTGGCGGTTTCTGGTTTTTTAGCTTGTGTATTCGCTATTTCTTGATCTTTAGCTTGTGTTTCTATCGTCTCTTGTTTTTTAGCTTTTGTCTTTTCTTGTTTTTTAGCTTGCGCTTTTGTGGTTTCTTGTTTTTTAGCCCGTGTTTTTGTTGTTTCTTGGTTTTTATCTAGTGCTTTTGTTGTTTCTTGTTTTTTATCTGGTGCTTTTGTTGTTTCTTGTTTTTTAGCTCGTGCTTTTGTCATTTCTTGGTTTTTAACTTGTCCTTTTGTTGTTTCTTGTTGTTTACCTTGTGTTTCTATCGTTTCTTGTATTTTAGCTTGTCCTTTTGTTGTTTCTTGCTTTTTAGTTTGTGCTTTTGTCGTTTCTTGTTTTTTAGCTTGTGCTTTTGTCGTTTCTTGTTTTTTAGCTTGAGTTTCTATTGTTTCTTGTATTTTAGCTTGTGCTTTTGTCGTTTCTTGTTTTCTAGCGCGAGCTTTCGCTGGTTCTTGTTTGTTAGATAGATCTTTTTGTTCCCTAGCTTGATCTGTATTCGTTTGTTCAATATTTTTTTTAGTCTGTTTAGCTTTTGGTGGTGTTTTTAGTATTCTAGTCGCAGTTTGTTTAATTTCTCTTGGCTTTTTTGTTACGTTAATATATTTATCCTGCTTTTCAATTTTGTCATCACATTTTTTATTGTCAGCAAGTATCTGTTCATCAGATTTTTTCTTTTTGTCTATAGGTTCGAAGTAAGATCTTATAGTATTTTCTTTGTTGTCATCGCAACCTCTTTTTGGTTTCAGTGATCTGTGTGATCTTATTTTAAAACTTGTACCGTTTAATCTCAGAGTTGTGTCTGCGATTGAAAGTAAACTAGCATCTACATTTGCAATTGTTTTATTAGAAAGTGTTTCTACTCCTTGTAGTTGTGTTGCCATATTATTTTGTGGTTTTGTGTAGTCTGAAAAATAAACATAAATAAGAATTTAATATACATACACAAAGATGTCTATTTAAGTACTGTGGTCCATAATAATTATGGGAATGCTTACCATTGTTGTTTTTTCTAATGTTATTTCTTTTAGTAGTTAAATTTTCAACATCACTTTCAGAATCTGTATCCCAAAATGATTTAATGCAGTTCTTGACACCAGTTCCTGCAACAAAACCGGTGTTAATAATCAAATTTGTGCCTTTGAGTTAAGACAACCTAAAACAAAACCTTTAACTGGAAGATATCTCATATCAAGTAAGTAACATTCCTATTGTTTTACCTACCATTTAAGATCCCAATAGACATTTTTTGAACCATTACTTTGCAAGCACTTCCATGACTTTTCCGTGTTGAAACTACTTCAGGTTTCCTGAATACTGGTAAAGGATCCTCGGAATCTTTACTAATCCCATTTTGAGAAATTGGATGCTTGCCTATACTAGTCACTTGTTCTTTAATAGCTAACTTGTCTTTTCGTGTCACCTCTTCAAAAATAGGTTGACTTGTATTTTTTTCTGAAATAGGCAGTTTCTCTTTTCGTACTGCCTCTTCAGAAATAGCAGGTTTAGCTTTACTTGTCAGTTTTTGTAATATAGGATCCTTGCCTTTACAGGGCATTTTTTCAGAAACAAGTAGCTTGTCATTGCTAAGTGCTCTTTCAAGACTTGGGATGTTTTTATTATTCTTTTGTAGATTAGATTTATTATTCTTATCTGAAGGAACTTTATTAACAGTACCATTATTGTCACCATTAAATATATCTTCATCAGTATAAGTGTCACTACAATCATCTTCATTGATATTCGTCGATATTATCGATGATACATCCCATTTATCGCTTATTTTAGTGTTTGATTTATTTTTAGTACTTTGTACTAGAGTTTTATTAGATTGAGTGGTGATATTCATACTGTTAGCTGGTACTATTTTGTGGATTAATTCTAAAAGGTTGTTGTCGTCCTGAATTTCCCTATTCAAACATGATTGATTTGCAACTAGTTTTCTAGCCCTATGTTTTTCTTTTTGTATGGCACCATAGATACTCCCTTGAGGGCTATTAGCCGCTAAATTGTCACTACTAATATTCTTATTCTCAGCGACATCTAGTTTTTGAGTGAAAAGCTTACGTTTAATGAAACTCGGTCTCATTGATACATCAGTTGATTGAGTTAAATTGGGGGAAATTTCTTCATTGTCATTTGCAATCCTCTTTTTGGGTTGTTTTTCTGTTAAATCTGATTCTAAAATATCAGGTAAGGGAGGTTGTGATTGTGATATTATCTTCTCTTTGACAGTGTTCTGTATTGGCAATGTAGGTTTAGCAATTTTTTTGCTGATTGGCTGTTTTTCAGATACATCTGAGGCTACAATATCAGGTAGACGAGGTATGGATTGTGATATCAGTTTTTCTTTAACATTTTTCTTTATTGGGAATGAAGGTTTTGCAAAGACAAAGTCATTGGACTTAGTTAACATATTTGCATTATCCATTTCTTTGGCTTTTCTAGCTTCTGTGCCGTTTTTACAAGGGGATGCTACTCTTGGCCTTTTATTGTGTGGTAAGACAGCATTTTCTTCATCAACACTTCTTTTTCTACTTGGTAATGGTTTAGATTTGTTATTATTTACAGGGAAAATATTATCGTCACTGTCAGTATCTTCCATGTACCGTCTTTGTGGTTCTTGAATAGTTGACATTGCAATTGATTTATCAAACCTCTGCGATGGTAAAACATAACCAGTCTGAAATCTCTCTTTCTGTGTTTGGAAGTTCGATCTGTTACCAAAGACAAACACATTTCTATTTCTTGGTTCTTGGAAATTGTTGGTCATATTTCTCGCTGAAGTCATTGACATTAATGTGCTGTTTGAAACTGGTCTATTAGGAAGGTTTCTGGAAGAGTTTTGTCTGAAAGCATTAGTGTTGTCTTTGTAAATGTTACTGTCTTGGATAGTTCTTCTAAAGCCAGATATGTCTGTTTTTGTTGATCTACAACTGGACATGTTATTTCTATAAGCTGTTGTCTTTGTAGACCGTTTATCATCACTGCTTGATGATAAAGATGCTTGGTCCCCCGAGTCATAGCTAAGTCTCCTGTTTCTCTCTAGAAACCTTCTTTGTTTTTGCCTTTTTTGAAGTCTTCTCATCCTGTCCATTGCTTTAAACTTGTTGAAGGCTTTGTATATTATCCTTGCCTCCATTTTGTTGAAATTTGGGTTGATTAGTGCTTGTGCTATGTCTGTAGCAGTGACGGTTGTGTTGGTATCTGTAACAATTTAACTCCTATTAGACTAGCCAAACTCTTTTAGCCTTATTAATAAATGTGGAGTAGGTCGGAGTAATTTTACCACTTTTTGTTTGTCTGCCAACTTTGAAATTTCTTGTCATGGAAAAAGATAAAGCATGCTGTCACTACTCCACGTTTATTAATAAGGCTATTAGAGTTTTTCTGTTAAAGTGTAATACTAGTAACTTTCATCCATATATTTAACCTTATGAATTACCAAAACTTTCTTTTTTTCAGTTATAATATAACCCCCTACAAACCCTTTCTTCCAAATTTTAAGTTTATATGACGAGTAGTTTAGGAGTTTTTACTATATGGATAACAAAATAGATTAGATGCTTTTTCTGTAAACATACTAAGCAAGTAGGTATTTAGACAAGGGAACTACACTACAAATAACTATATATTTATACACTAAAACAGTTATTTTTAGGGGTCTGTACCCACAGGGTATTAACGAGACTGTCTTACTAAGAGTCCACTGTACATTAGGGCATGCAATATCGGAAGGTTTTCAATCTCGGGACGATATCGATATTAAGAGCTCAATCCCGGGATCCCGGGATTGATACTGGTATTTTATATATCGTTAAAAAAGCGAAATTAATACAAATGTGTTAAATATAAAATATTTAATATATTTAAGACTCTAGTGGTTTCATTACGTAAATAAGTTACCCCGAGGGCCGTCCACCCCATCATTTTGAAAATATGGCGGACAAATAGCCTAAACCCGAAAGTGTCTAAACTTTCACGGCAAATTCTAGGCGCACCACTAAAATGATATTAGCAGAGAAATTTTGCATGCGGGCTTGTATAAAAAATACTTGTCTTAAAAATTGCAATGAATCACGATACTTTTATTGTTTTAAACATTTTACCAATTCCCTACGCTTCTAAATCTTTACAGATCTCTTCCTCAGGGGTAGACTAATTTGGGTTTAATTTTAATAGTTCCATTCAATCATTCCATGAGGAAAAATATAGTTGAAAACCTTAATTTATACCCAAATAGTAAATTGTTCAAATCTCGATATCGGATCACTCAATCCCGGGATTATAATATCGAACTTTTGCGTCCGAGATCCCGGGATTACGATATCCCGGGATTCATGCCCTACTGTACATCTGTCTGTCACCAGACTGTATCATATCGATGGTGATGGCTAGGTTGTCTTCTTGCAACGACGGCCAGATAGATCTGTTTGCCGAAACGTCGAGGTAATTATAATAACAATGATTATCTACACCGCGATCTAGACCCGTGTTCCTAATAATAATGAAGGATATTGTGTTCGTTTAAAAAGTGTGATAGCTAGGCAGTTGAACTTGAAATTTGCAAAGATGATGTATTTCTGTTGCCAAACAATTACTAAAAGAACAACAGGATCCTATCCTTCTAAGTATAGGAGCTGAGAGCTTTATAAAGCTGAAAGTTTGTGAGTGTGATGTGTGTGTTTGTTACTCAATCACGCAAAAACCGCTGCACCGATTACCATGAATCTCGGTATGTAGCAGCTAGTAAAATATATAAATATAGTGGTATTTATGCCGATATTCGTACGCGATTATCATAAATAATAGTTAAGCTTACCACAAGTCCTGGTAGACATAGCTGGCGACGCGCTTCTTCCATTATACATAGATCTTTGAGAGCTAATCCCTCTTGGATAGTGAGAGTTGTTAAAAGCGCGGAACCTTGCGTCACAAGCACTAGTTACAGACATGGGTGAGATACCCCTCATGTTTCTCTGCCTTTCGTAGTTAGTTTCAGCATATCGAGTCGGTTCCAGCGTTCGTGGACCAAAATTATTACGAAAAGTCATGTTTTTTATATTGATGTCAGGTCCTCTAGCGCTCCACATCTAAAAGAAAGAGTTCAGGACTTATTTAGAGTATTCTGCTGGGGATTTATATCACCTTGAGATGATTAGAACTATTTGTAAACAAGATTTTGATGTACTTGGGTGGGAATTGGGAACGTACCGTACTTCCATCATTTCGAAAAGTAAATGCACTGTTGGAAAGCAACTCTTCGTCACTGTCGCTCATTTTTAAACAAATCTAATGCATGTAGTAGCCAAATAAAATAGCAGTCACTTTATAAACACAAATCCATCTAATTTTTGTTTTCAATTTGTAACGAACGAAATTCAACTGAAACATGCGCGCGTCGTTTTTTGATATTCCACAGAGTAAAAATGATCCAGTGTTATCGTACAAAAAATGTTTGCTAACCATTTCCGGTTAGCTAGTCTGTAGTAAAGAAAAAAAAACATTCATAGTTTGCGCTTGTTCCCCTATTCTCCGCTAGATGGAAGCACAGTGACAAAATATGGCTTCGGACGGCATTTACATATTATCAGTGTAATAGACATATTTTATTAAATAGATACCTATTTGTGGTCAAAATATTTTATTTTACTTAGATCCCGGAGTAATTTATCCAGGAATAATCATAAAGGGGTGAATCATGAATAGCGTGTAGCATAGTTTGACCACAGCTCCACAGCCTAAGACGTGTACATGTACGAGAGGAACTTGAATCGCAATAGACCGGACAGGAACAAAAGTAAGGCCTTTTGCCCAGCAGTCAATAAATGGCTAAAATCTTATTTATTTACTAGCTACGCCCCGCGGTTTCAACCCGCGTTAGTCTCGAGGCGTGTGCCGCTAGGAGTACTAGTGTTTGTGCGTGTGGTGGCTGGCTTAATACGCAAGCGAGTGGCCGCAGTCCTTCGTTAATTACTCGGCTTCTACTTGTTGAATTCCGATGTAATGTAACCCCCTACCTTCCTTACCCAATAGTAAAACCAAATTTAAATCGGTTCAGTACATTGAGTTACAATACCTATAGAGTCACAGAGTTTTGATTACTTCGTTCGAGCGACTTTGAACGTTATGCAAGTAGGATAAAGTCTAAATTCGAGCAAATGTCATTGTAAAAGGTATATTGAACGGCACTCGGACATTTTTTGAGTGTTGTCAGTTAGAGATTGTGGCTCTATAGGTATTGTAACTCAATGGTTCAGTACCTACCTAGTCTAATGCATATGAAGGTAACAGAAAGGCAGACATGAATCTTCTCAAAATTTTTGTTATTGCCTACTGCATGGTTCTTCTAACTGCCTTCCGTACCCAAAGGGTAAAAACGGAACCCTTTTACCAAGACTTCACTGTCGTGTCTTATCTCATGAACCGTGATAACTAGACAGTTATTTTTTTTTAATTTGTGTCCAAGTACAGACTCTTTGTCCTCTTTTCCTTTGGCATGGAACAGATACAAACAGCATTTCGGGGTGTGTGCGAGGTGCAGGCGAGAGAGCGGTGCATGCACCTAGCCCGCGCCCCACCTTTTGTATATGATTTAGGCCTTGCCTTTGCTTTACATTTTGTATGAAAAAGAAAATTAGCGAGGCAGCGAGCGCGAGGCAGCGAGCGCGACGCGCCCGCACACGAGCTGGCTTTAGTATAAGAATAAAAAGATAAATGATATAGGTAGGTTAAAATATAACACAGATACTCGTTCAAACACATCATTTATTAAATACTATCCATATTGTAATTAAACATTCTTGTCTCAAATTTTTCCTACGTCGTTTTCCAACCGCTTACGTAACTTAGATCTAACTAACACTTAAGTTTTGGACGATTTTAGCTGGATTCATAATAATTATAATTGAACAGTCATATACAACTATTATTTTATTACGCATTGATATGGAAAACTAAGTTAATGGAGGCGCATGCACAATCATTACATATAGCTGACCCGACAGACGTTGTCCTGTCGTTTAGTATAAAAAAATAAAATTCATCAAAATCGGTTTAGCATTTTTTCTTTCATAAGAACCTTCTCCTGACAATAGCAAACACAACAAAAAAAGAATTATCGAAATATGTCTAAAAGTTTAAGTGTGATGCCGTGACCAAGGGAAATAGGGATTGATTTTTATATAATAGAAGATAGATAAGTTCTTTTGTTGTGGCAAGTAAGGCGTTCTTTACACGACCCTGAATGCAGGCTTCCTTTGTCCACACTTACAGCACACATTGAAACAAAATGTTGATGGTTTGTACACGAATTTATTTATGCCCAAAATACACGATGACACTTACATTTTACCTAAAACAGACCACACATGTAAAGAAGTTCGTGCATGTGTGCTGTAGGTGTGGTCTGTTTTAGGTAAAGTGTTAAGTGTCATCGTGTATTTCGAGCTATATATGTGTGCCGTAGGTGTAGTGTAGACTGTAGGACCCGACAAATCAGGCGGTGTAACGATCCGTTAAATTGAGAAAATAGAAGTCATTTGTTAGTATTATTTAGTTAAAGAAATATTTATCAAGTATTGGTGCCAATTTTAGAACAAAGCTTAATTTTTAATTCAAGTTTATTTCGAATGTTTTTCAATCTTTTTCGACCGAACGAACGGTACATACTACATTTCACTAAAGGCCACTGATATACAAAGCGACCAGAACGCGCGGCCAATAGCGTTATGAAGATAAAATTTCGATTTAGCATGATTTACGAAAAAAATCCAAATTCAAATTTGACTCGTCTCTGGCACTTGAATATCAAAAAAAAAATTGGTTTACGCGACCCAATGACACATAGTGATTTTATTATTTACGAAATTAAAGTCATTGTTCGGTTCTAATAGCGTTGCTTTTATCAAATTACGCATTTGTGAACGCCCCACTTTTAATTTCATATAGGTAACAGCATCGCGCAAAACCGATGTTTTTTTTATTATTAGTTATTTGAAAAGCTAAAATCGTAATGTACATACAATAACTATGCTAATTTTTAAAAAGATCTTAATTTTAAAGTTACTTAGTGCATTCTAACCGTTAATATTCCACTTGCGAGTGTAACCATTACAATAATTTCATCAATTTCATTTGAAACACTACGAAGTTTTAACTCTACTTGATGTGCTAAAAAGGGTTTAACTACACCGTTCGCGTTAAATGCTCCGTTATTCACACCTTGTATAAATTAATTATTAAGTAGCTTATTTTACGATACTAATATTACAAATGTGAAAGTTTATGCGTATGTATGTGAATTTGTTACAATTTCATGCCTGAAATCTAGATTTCTCCTTTTTTTGTAAAATTGGTTAAAAAAAGATTTTATTAAGGACCTATTAAATCTAATGTACAGTCAGGCACCATAATTGCAGACTCAGTTTATTGAAATATGTATGATATAGTTAACGATCTTTTTCTATTGACGTTTCATGCAAAACACACATTCATTTTATCAAATTTTCTGCAAATACGTGTCAGACGTACGTATGCATTTTAGCCCCAATTAGGATTCCCGTGGGTGAAAACGCGGGGGCTACTAGTATTGAATAATTAGTTATACTTATGATTTGAGCATACTCCCGAATCAATACAATATACATACAAATACATAATAAAATCTCTGTACATTATTTTTTTCATATTAGGTAAGTAGGTAGTTTTTTTTGTTTACATACAGTTTGGTTTACATTAGTGGCAATAGTGATTGATAAATTAATTTTAGTAGCTATTTAAGAGGGTACCCCGTATAACTTGGTGTTTTATTATTTAGAATTTGAAACATCCAATATTTTAAATTTGTTTTTTATTTTTGCCTATATAAGACACCCTTTAAATCATTGGAAAATGATGCTTCATTTAGTTTACCTTCTGATCCGAAGGTAAGTCTTAATTGAAAATATGATTTGGGATAAGGGATACTTAACTATTTTTTTTAATCCTCGAGAATGTGAGTTTTACCCTTGTTTTAAACTACCTTTACGCAACTAGCTTGCATTAATTGCCCACAATATGAGCAGTCAGTATGCAATAGGACTTGCATAATGTAAGTGTAACAGCGGAAGTAACACACGCATGGTCAACAGCGTATCAACTTCGTTAACCATTAAGGAATTTAGAAAATATACATTCTACCCCGATTTTTGGTTAAATTGTAATTTAGAACACTATTATCTAATGATTTCAAATAAAGTTATGGGTAAAAAAATGCTATTTTCTCCGCGTAAGTCTCGATTCGATCAGTTTGAGAACATCTGGTTTTGTTGAGTCGATTGTCTCGAGATAGTTGTAGGCTTGTATTTTTAAAGGTTACTCCGTCTTCTTAGGCAGTTATTTCTGCCAGTTTTCTAAAAAGACTATAATTGAGTAAAAGAACATCATGAAAAATACATCTCACTTTAAAATCATCCCAATAGCTTTAACAAAAATAAAATGAAGCATCATTAATAGTACTTAGTAGTAGTAAGTACTCTGTCAGTAGTTAGTTATGGTATGGCGTTAGTTCCACATGTGTCCGCCCGAATGTATAAGTCGGTGGCACTATTATCATGTTCAAATTAAATACAAATATGTACAGTCCAGGTTCAAAAGTCGTTTCTACGTAGAGTTTTTTGATTTGTTAATTTATCAGTTTTATTTTCGCTTAAAATCCTGTAACTCAAACAAGACATTAAATTCCATTCTCAAATAAAATAAAACATACTGATATTGGCAAATCCCGAACTCCACAGTGGGGAACCACTTTTGAACCCTACTGTACCTACAATTCGCGACCTATTCAATTAGGAACCGTCCTTCAAATTCTTCTTAAGCAGTTACTATACAGCGGTAATGGGTAATCTAAATCCGTATGAAATAAAGTTGTTAAGACGTAGACGTACAGTTCGCCACATATTTGTGGACCCACCCTAAGGTCGTTATCTATAGTCGCTTGTACAAGTTTGCAAACGATTCAAGCAAATTTATAGGAGTCTGCAAATATGAAGCTAGGTAACCACGGGTAAGGTTTACACTTTCGTTTGAAATAGTTAGATGACACAGTGAAATTTTTAAAAAATTAGGTTAACAACTGTTAAAAGTTAACGGTCGACGAAAAAAAACTATAGAATTTCACAGTGCCATCTAACAAAAAGCCCTGAAACTATTCAATAAGAAAGCGTCTAACGGTCGTTAAAAATTCCGAAACCGAGGGTGAGTCTGCAAATATGAAGCCTGTACGTCGTCTCGGTAAAGTCTGACGTCGAGTTAGGGTAAATTCCCCAGCACAGAACGCGGGCAGTCGGTAGTCTAAAACGTTTGAGACGTGGCGTTTCTTTTACGTCGAGATGATGACATGATGACGTCATCGTGTTAGGACTCCCCGTTGCCGCTGTCGTCGGCGTCGCCGTCGCCGCCCTCTAGTTCCTCGTCGGAGTCAGACTCGAGATCGTCGTAGTCATCGTCGTAGAAATCTGTCATGTCCAACTGGAAATAACATACGACATATTAAAGGTGAATCATTGATAAACTCACAACCGCGCGGTAGCTAGCTCGTGTTGCGACTTCGCGGTCTCCGCGTCTCGTAAGCGCAAAAACAGTATTTCTCGCTTAATATTAATTACTAGCTGACCCGACAGACGTTGTCCTGTCGTTTAGTATAAAAAAATAAAATTCATCAAAATCGGTTTAGCATTTTTTCTTTCATAAGAACCTTCTCCTGACAATAGCAAACATAACAAAAAAAGAATTATCGAAATCGGTCCAGCCGTTCACGCGTGATGTCGTGACAACGGAAAACGTTTCATTTTTATATATAAGAAGAAGATAGATAAGTCCCGATCCTGTGGTAATATCGGGATCAAACGTAGCCGTGAATAGTGAATGTAGCTTTCTAATGGTAAAAGAATTTTTGAAATCGGTCTAGTAGTTTTTGAGTTTATTCATAACAAACATACAGACACACAAAAATACAAATCTTTCCTCTTTATAATATTAGTGTAGATATTGTTAATTAGGTAAAACTGTACATATTACCCATATGAGATGCAGATTACTACTAATCAATACAGGAAAAACTAATGTTCAAATATATCCTGTTTCGTTGTAAAATGAAAATCTCTTTTTCTAACGACTTTTGTGTTGTAAAAGTGTAAACAAAACTACCAAAATGAAGGCAACAGAAGGATAAATGAAATAAGAAAATATGGTTTCGGTATGATTTGTAATTACTAGAGATGGGCCGACTAGTCGCCGACTAGTCGGGAAAGCCGACTAGTCGGCAGTTCAACCGACTAGTCGGCAAATTATGCCGACTAGTCGTCAACGAACAATTATGCAATAAAACGAATATTTTATTGAATTATTAGTACAGTATAAAAACAAAACACGTCATAGCCTACATACATCATCCTAACATCAAACATCTAAAATGTCATCACTATGCCTCAGCTCCATGAATATTTTTTTTCCAACTTTCATTTTAATTTCAACATTTTTTGGAAGTTTCGTTACAGCTTTCGAAGTGCAATTTTATCTAAAAATACCAACAATCGCCTAGTGGTCATGATTAACCCAAATACACACATCAACACCGTCTAGGGATATTCAGAATTTCTCAATTTACTCAAAAATTGTGTTTACTAACAAGCAACATGTATATATTTTTGTAAAGTCTACTTATCAGACTATGATTTAGAATACAACAAAATATTGTTTTATGCTTAAATATTTTTTTATTTAAAAAAACGCAAAAAGTGAAATAATGTTAAATTTAAGATAAAATGTCTATCTAAGGAAAAAAATAAAGTAAAACGAAATGATTAGGTTTTTTTATTTGAAGTTAAAATTAGTAGTCAGTGAAACCACCCATGACGTTAATCACGGCCCTGCAACGGTTTTTTATGCTTTGAATCAGGTTGTCAATATCTTGCTGCGGAATATTGTCCCAGGTCCTGCTAAGATGCAAAAAAAGTTGCTCTTCAGTCGCAACATTTGGAGGCAAATTCCTCAAAGCCCTTCTTTGAAGCATATCCCACGCGTGCTCTATGGGGTTTAGGTCTGGTGACTGCGCGGGCCAGTCTAAGACCGACACGTCGTGCTCCTCTAGCCAGCTGGTCACCACTCGCGCAGTGTGCGGACGGGCGTTGTCGTGCATGAGCGTGAAAACTTGGCCCATTTGCAGTCGATGGGGATAGATTATTGGTGCTAGCACCTGATTACGGTATTTTTCGGCAGTATGACTGCCGAAAAATACCGTAATCAGGTTTCTGATCCAAACGAGGTCTGTTCTTCCACCAATACGAATTCCCGCCCAAACCATAATTGTTCCGCCATGGTATGGATGGACCTCCTGAGGGTGTTGCAGACGGTTGTCACGACCAGAAGCTCGCCATACGCGTACTCTACTTGAATCAGGATGAAATCCGAATCGGGACTCATCGGTAAACAACACTACCGACCACTCGATATCTTCCCAAGGCAAATGTTCTCTAGCCCACTGTAATCTTCGCCCACGATTTCCTCTGCGGAGTGCTAGAGTACGAAGCGGCCTGCGAGAATGAAGGTTAGCCTCGTGCAGTCTTCTCCTCACAGTTTGGTCACTGACAAGCACCTGGTGGTCTGACTGGAGCGTTTGAACCAACTGCATGGCCGTAACATTTGGTTGTCTTCTCGCGGCCACTTGCAAAAATCGGTCTTGTCTTTGGGTAGTTATCCGCTTTCCGCCTGGATGCCTTTCAGCCACTTCACCAGTAGCACGATAACGTGACCACAATCTTGATATCACGTTTTGTCTTGTTCCAATCTCCTCGGCAATACTCCGTTGAGTAGCCCCAGCTTGGAGCATTCCTACTGCCCTTAACATTTCGTTTCTTGTTAAATGACGCCGCTGCATGATGCACACAGTTGTATTAAATTGTAATTAATCAAAAAAAATATTAAAACTTCAATTTGTTTAAACAAAATGCTTAAAACTGCGTTAAGTAAATTTAAACCTTCGAACTCGCTACAATAATTGCCGCGCTAATCTTATGTTTTTAATTATTTTTTTAAAATTCAAATTTGGAATCATACAATGAGGCCTACACAATAAGGTTCCATTAAAATATTTTTAAATCGGCCAGTATTTTTTAAGTTTAAGAACTTTATATAAAATATCCCTAGACGATGTTGATGTGTGTATGTGGGAATTATAATGATCTGCATTGCCGACTAGTCGGCAATTTCGGAACCGACTAGTCGGCTAGTCTGCTAGTCGGCAAAACCCCTAGTCGGCCCATCTCTAGTAATTACTGAGATATATTGACATTAAAATTGATAAGAAAACATACAACAAATCGACCTACAATATCGAGTTGTTGTCGCACAAAATAATCCTAAATCTTCGTTCGATGTGTTCATATAATTTCCCTCAACTCCCAAGTGGGATGTCGGGAACGCGCTAGTAAAAGCAACAGTGGTACGAACGAGCCATGAATTACTAAACTGACGCCTCACTCCACTTCAGAATATTATGTAAATTCTGATGATGTGGTTTTGCAAATTACGATTGTTACCATTTCCAGACAAACTTAATACCAAAATAAACTATGAAAAATTTAGTTCTCTACCTGAATATCAATATTATTCGGATTAAGATTTTACTTTTAAAGGGTCCCCATCGCAAGGTTTTCCAAAATATTAATTCGAAATGAAATAAAACGGAAAACATTTTTTACATTGAAAAATGTTTCTCCGTTTTATTTGAATGTTTTGAGTTTATTTTGGTATTAAGTTTGTATGGAAATGGTAACAGTCGCCACGTTCTTAAGGGAGACGTGTCAATGCTTTTTCTGTCACTAGGTCTTAGATTGAAGTTATGGCAAAATAGCAACATAGCACTTGCAAATGATAAACGTATGTAAGTACCTATGTAAAAAGTGTGTTAATTCAGATCTCCAGCTATCTGTATATCAAGTTTCATTGCAAACGGGTCAGTAGTTTTTGCGTACTGGACTTAAAAAACACACTCGTTTACTTACTTGCACACAAACATTCATCTTTATAATAATTGTAGGATTGGAGGTGAAATCGGCAATGCCGTAATTTTCGAACGGTTTTTGCATTTAAAATAGTTTTTTTTGTTGTTGAAAATACGACTTAATTCTTTTGAATAATCACTTAAAATTAGGTTCGTTTAGGACTGTCACTAAGGCTTGATTCGACCAAACTAGAATTAGCAATCAATAACAATTCTCCCCAGAAATCCCCATTTTTTTGATTGAATTGAAAAACAAAAGAACAGAACAGTCTAGCTAGAGAACGAAACACTGGGTCTGGGTATCCCTCTAAGTATAATATGCATGTAATTAAAAAAATAAGTATTATATCCGTTGTCTAGTCACCGTAACACAAGCTTAGTAGCTAGATGGCGCTGTGTGTTGTTCACTGAATTTATTTATTATTATTTATTTATTATCGTTGGTTTTGTTTTGTTAGGATCACACGAAAATTAATGTTCTGTAACTTAGTCGTGGAATCCTTTAATTGGCTTTCTGTTGTTACTTTAGTTTTGTCTAGTTTTAAGGAATAGCTGTTGGATTTCCAAATAAATAAATAAATAAATATATAAAAGACGATAAATGCCTAAAATTATTGCAATTCGCTGCTTATTCCAGTTCTGCCGTATCGAGCCAAAGTGCAATAAAATTTTCAAAACCTTGGATATCTCAGTTGGTTGACCTCGCAAATAATTCGCTCGTGGTATGAATAAATGTATTGAACAAACCTGTGGCTCCTGCGTCGTAGACTTCACTTGAGTTTTGATACAGTAGTCTTCTAACGTGAGGGGTACCACAATGCCTTCTTTTTCCGCGTCTATGCGCGCTACCTGGGCCTGTTTCCTGTAACAATGGACATTGAGTTACATTATTTTATTTCTTGGTTATATTTATTGGTAACCTTTGATGACAACACTGTTGGCCATGACAATCGATCCCAAAAGGAAGTGTTGCTACGTTGAATTACTTACATTGTTGGATAAGTAATACCTAGTGTGTTTACTTTATCTTTTGGATAAAACACAGTGCAAAAATTGCAAAAATGCTGTGCTTTTGTTACCACCAATGTCTTTTTCTATAAGAAACCATTATGTGTGTTATTAACACAGCTCATTATCCTTTCAGAACGTTCTGTCCGTTTCCCAAAACACCCGTGCCCAAAACATCCGTTCCAAAATAACAGTTTCTTAGAATGAACGTAGGCCAAAATAACCGTTTCCCATCACATCAGTATGTCAAAACACCCGGTTCTCATTGCATCCGTATGCCAAAAGAACAGTCTCTCATAACACCCGTATTCCCAAAAGACTCGGTTCTCATTGCATCCGTATGCCAAAATAACAGTCTCTCATGACACCCGTATTTCCAAAAGACTCGGTTCTCATCACATCAATACTGATGTGTGTGTGTCAATACTGATGGGTTTCTATCATACGTCAAAACACCCTAGAAACCCATATAAATGTTCTGCTATATTTAACACAGAATATTAAGACAGAAGGATAATTTTCTATGTAAATTAAAAAAAACGGGGTAAGTGCGACACTCGCGCATAAAGGGTTCCGTACCACTATCACAATTGGATACGGAACCCTAAAATGGTTTACAACAACCAATTTTTAAATTTTATAGGAAAATATGAAATATTTATCTTCGATTCTTACTCCCATCAAACGACCGAATCACTCAAAAAAAAAAACCTTGGCACAAAGAAAATCTGAAACATAAGAGAAACTCTTTGGTAAGTCAGGCAGACTAGTATATTTGACAGATAGGGCAGCCATATTGAATTCCAGGACCAACTCGATTTGTCCTCCTGTCCCTGTTCCTGTCCTGACTCCTTGTTATTTTTTAAACACGTTTGTAGTATGGGAGCCCCCTTTTAAATAATTGTTTTATTTTGTTTTTAGTATTTGTTGTTGTAGCGGCAACCGAAATACATCTTCTGTGAAAATATCAACCTTCTAGCTATTACGGTTCATGAGATACAGCCTGGTGACAGACGGACAGACGGACAGACGGACAGACGGACAGACGGACAGACGGACAGACGGACAGACGGACGGACGGACGGACGGACGGACGGACGGACGGACGGACGGACGGACGGACGGACGGACGGACGGACAGACAGCGAAGTCTCAGTAATAGGGTCCCGTTTTTACCTTTAGGTACGGAACCCTAAAAACCATAAGTATTGTAACCAAGAAATTTACTTTGCAGTATAGTATGCAGTGCAGTGCTTAAAACACCAGTGTAAAAAAAACTAATAGTTCTCGATGATAACTTCAGGTATAACTTAATCATATTCATATGTTATTATATTACATTAGTTACTTAATATAAAAAAAATTTCAATACCTAATAGTTGGCATCATCAGAGTGACTTTAGAGTAAATTATAAAATTTATTGGGAAACGGATAACTTATTTAAGAAAAAGTGGTGTTGGGTACGGATGTTTTGGGAAGCGGATATCATGACAAACTTATCTTTTGGGAGAAGCACATTTTGGGAAATGGATTATTTAGGAAAAGGTGGTGATGAGAACGGTCATTTCGGGATTAGATATTTTTGAGAAACGGATATCAAGAAAAACGTATCTTTTGGGTGAAACACATTTTGGGAAACACTTATAACGGGAAACGGATTAATTGGGCAAAGATGGTGACGGGAACGGATGTTTTAGGAACGGGTGTTTTGGGAAACGGACAGAACGTTCCGAAAGGCTCATTATGCGGTAAAGAGAAACATCATGAGAAAACTGATATGTCCTAGAATTCAGTATATTATGGGTTTTTCATGTTAAGGTGAAGCAATTTTTTTGGTGAACTAAAAACTCATAATCGCGCAGTAGCTAGCTCGAGTGGCGACGTCATACATCTAAATTTCCAAAATTTTTCAAGTCGTCGTCTTAAATTGAAATACCATTTTAAAAATCCAATGCTCCCGGTTGGGTTTGTCCCCCACGCTTCAAATCGCCAGTTGGTTATTGTAACTACTTATTATTTGCACAAGAAAATATGATCTATTTTAAAACAGTTTAGATTTGGACCGCTCTCGACTGTAGGTAAGTACATATTTACGTAAATGAATTCCACGTGTTTTTATGTATTCAAAATGATTCGGAACGTGCTTGATCATTGACTAACAAATCTGTGTTTTGATCTGTTGACATAAACTGGTAAGAATATCTGGTACCTATCTATCTACAAGCTCTGATAAACACGGTTAAACACACGTTTTTAACTTACACGATTTCCGTCCATCATTATTATTAGACTAGGGTCTAGAACGCGTTATAGATAATGATTGTTTTTAATACGTCACACCGGCAGAATCACGAACCGTGGTCCCGAGAAGTCTTCTCGGGACCACGGTTCATGATTCTGTCTGGCTATCACGGACCACGGTTCATGAGACAGACAGACAACCCCTAATAAAACTGAACTCAACTAATAGAGTCCCCTTGACCGCTCCGGGGTCCGCTGTACCATAAGCCCACTTCCATGAACACCGTCCAGGATCAGGTATAGACGACAGATCGTGACAGACAGACAGACGGAAAGTGAGGTCTTAGTAAAAGGGTCCTGTTTTAAGCCTTTGGGTACGGAACCCTTAAAACTTGTTATGTTTATTTAGGCACCTACTTATCTTTGCAAATTATTCATATTTCCATTGTTTTATTCGTAATTGTTTTAAAGGCAGCGTTGAATACATCGACGTGAACTGTACACAGGTCTTGGTAAAAGTGGGTTGCCTGTTCGGTTTTTTTAATTTTGGCTTAGAAATTAGAAATCAGCGCACTAAAATTCTCGGTCTCATGTCATGACCTCCGGTTGGCTTGTTTGTGTTTACCAAAAAGGTATCGGACGACTATTTGTACAACAAGTTTAGTAGGAAACACTATTTTATTTTATTAGTTTGAAAACGAAATGCTTCCTAAAATTCTGTGTCTTCGTAGGTTAATATACTATAATTAAAACTTAATATAAAACATATTATACTTGTAAAGTCAATCAAATAATATGTTTGTTTGCCTACATTAGCCAATAATTTTATAATCTAGCAGTTCCGCGGTTTCACCCGCGCAAGTTTCAAAAAATCCTTTATTATCGGATGCCTCCCTACCTACATCTCATTATGAGCATACTCTCCAAATGTCAGCCCTCTACTATCAGCGGTTGATCAGTCAGTCACTCAGGACAAAGTATCTTATAGATATTGAAGATAGATTTTATTCTTTGTCTCAAGCAAAACCAACAGAACAATCGAAGTTAAAATACCGACGTAATACATCATTGTCGATGCCAAAACATCAGTTTTAAATGGCATGTTTAAAAAAAATCATCTAAACACATAAATAACGTAAATAATCTTCGGACGTTTGTATGTTGTTTACAATCATTTTTATAGCTGGAGCAATTAACTGAAATTATAGATGGAAAGTTATTCGTTTACCAACCTACTTCTTTAGGACTACCACAAGCTGCGCCCCGCGGTTTTTCCCGTGAAAGTATCAGGATAAAACTTGGCCCAAGTTACTAAAAAAGATGCAATGTATCTTCATATTAAATATAACCATAATCGATTCAATGATTCCGAAAAAAACCCTCATCTCAACATACAAACATACACATTATCTTTTCATCTATCTATCTATATAAAAGAATGTCGTGTTAGTTTCACTATTTATAACTCAAGAACGGCTGAACCGATTAAGCTAAAAATTGGTGGGGAGGTAGCTTAGAACAAGGAGACGGACATAGGATTTTTTTCTTGCCTCTAAGGTGGAACAAAGTTCGCCGGGTCAGCTAGTATTAGTACCTATAGATAATAAGGTTTGTTTAGTTTGTCATCTCAAATGGCTGAATTAATATTGATAAAATGTACAACTAACTTAAACTATAAACAGGGTCTTGGGTTCATTAAAAAAGTCAATCGATTAAAAAAAAGCTGCAAAAGTGCAGTGATTCATCAAAATCGGCTAAGAGTTTAGGCTTGAAAAGTTTCGCATTCAGTAAGGATTACAGTAGGCATTGATTCTTGAGATAAATGCCTCAGTGCTAATAACAAATGTTAACAATTTCCGATGTAGCGTATATAAATCTGTGCGTATTAATTCGGTCACTAACCTGATAATATTCTCGTACTCCTTATCCTTTCCTTTGGAGTCGCGCCAACGCCGGTACATGACGCTGGCGTCAACGTTGGCTGGGCTGAAGGTGTTGGGCTCGTTCAACAGAGATATGACCGAGAGCAGCACCGTGCGGACAGACTGCGTCGGGTTCCAACGCTCGCACGGCAGCTCGCCCGATTGAGGGTCGTCTACCGGCGGATGCAGGATCGATATACATAGATCACCGTTCTGGAATAAGGGAAAACACGTATTAACTACCTATAACATTCGAAGAGCGGTGTCGGCCCTGACTTTTATTCCGAAAGTCGTGGTTTTGAATCGCGGCCGACCGCGCACAAATATATTTTTCTTTAATATATTTGTGCGTGGGGTTTGGGGTTTAAACATTAAATATCCGTCGAATCAAAAATTACTAGTTGATTATTTTCTGACTAAATGATTTGAATATCATATTGTCCTTCTGTTCCACAATAAAACTTATGATTGTAGTTTATTTATATCTAAAGCTACTCTTTTATTTTTGATTTCCCTATATGATGTTAAAATAAATAACATAAGCAACAATAAATAACACAACATCCTAAATATTAAAATGTTTTAAAAATAAGGGTAAAATTGTTCATTCGTTGCACACAGGTCATAAATCTTAGTAAGGTTAAAGTCAACCTACACGATGACACACATAAAGCAATTCGCGCATAATGTGCTGTAGGTGTGGTCTGTTTTAGGTAAAGTGACAGTGTAAGTGTCATCCAACACTTCACATTTTAAAATGTGATGAGTGATGAATGAGCAGGTTCCAATTTTGATAGCAATAATGCAGAGCACTGCGTCCGCCCATAGGACCCACCCATGAGTAAGAGAGATCGAAATATTTTCTGCACCACTCCCACATTCTACGACCCCGTGTGTGCAATCTGCAACGACTAAAAACTATACCTACTAAAGTAAGTCATTGCAATTATATTGCATTTAAAAACCTTACTAAATAATGCAGAGAACTCATTTGAAAGAGCCAAGAGGAAGCATCTTATGGAGGTCAGTATTTTTGTAAGGTCATTTCGTTTGCGTTTAATTAATTTTATTATTCTATAAATGTATGTATTTAGATGCACAATGGATCCGATACCTATAGCTTTTTTACGGCTTAACAATATAAACTTTAGCAACTAATATTTTAAAGCTTTACGACAAGTTTCGCCCTAATTAAACTACTTATGAACACCAAAGGAAAACCTCAATAGAGCGATTTCCGATTGTAAAAGTTATTCTTTATCCAAAAAATAAAATAGCTGCGCCCCGCAGTTTTCATCGCAATCGGTTCAGTAGTTTTTGCGTGAAAGAGTAATATACATAGAATTCTTTTAATTAAATTTTACCCTTTATAATATTAGCTGTATTTTAATTTGAGATGGTTTTAAAGTCCGAAGGATTATATTTTATTTTCGTGATTACTAAAATAACATTCATTGCAGATAGTGACTTGGTTATTATTAGGAAAAACTGAGTTATTTCTTTCCCGCTTAGAGTAAAACGTTCCCCCTTTATGTCGTCGGCCGTAGGTGGTATTTGATATTTGTCACTAGCTGCGCGATTTTACCCGCGTAAGTCCCGATCCCGTGGGTTTTAGGGGATCAAAAGTAGCCTATGTCGGTCTCCAAAGTCCTATAAATTCACCAAAATCGGTTTAGCGGTTTGGGTATGAAAGCGTAACAGACAGACAGACAGTTACTATCGCATTTATATATAAAGTAGGGATTTTACCTATATTTTTAAGGATGTTAACCCGTGTTCGATCGAACCCTTGTCCCCGCACACCGGGAGAGCGCTATCCATTACGCAACACGGGATGACAAAATCAACCCTTCATTGATTTTGATCTTATTTTTCAGAAAACAATATGAAATTTTATGATGGAGGCAGAAAATAGTACATAGCAAAACTAATTTCGTATTCAGTCATAATGCGGACGTTACATAAAACTATTGTTACCGGTCTAGTTACAGTTACTAAATAGGAAAACATTATAACTAATTTACGCTAATCATAATAATTATTAGTCGTTAACTTACTTTGTATTGTACTATAAATTATAATTATTTAATTTGCGTTTTCGATCAAAAACTAATATAAAATTAACACGAAGTAAATAGTCACATACATACAGGGTTATAAGCTCATATAAGCGTACTCAGCGTAGGTAATTCAGTTCAGTTCAGTTCTGAAGTGTACAAAGGCATAGGACAGAAACACTTTTATATGTACATGCATTTATATTATGCAGGTATGTACTGTACGTACCTACTTATTTAATGTCAGCATTAACCTAAATAGATATGTAATTTCTCAATGCACATAGTACCTACAGCTACAGTAATAAATATTTTTTATCTAAGTCAGAATTAAGCAAGTTTTTCGGTATTAAAACCGAAAATTGTGCAATACTTGGGCGCAAAATTTGTTTTTAATTCTTCTAGTTATTCGAAAAGTAATCAAGACGAAAAAAAAATTTCTTTTTTGCCCTTGAATATTTTTTTCTATCTGTTTAGACTCGAGTCGGGATATGATTTTTTAACTCCAAATATTGGCGGTTATTTCGTAAATTACCTTAATTGCAAAATATATATATAAGTTAAGTATCTAAGATGGTACCTATGTACCATATTATAGTTTAGTCTTTCTAAGGAGATAGCGGAAGGAGTCAAGTGAGACGGAACGATCGACAACATAACCTCGCCACTTCAGCCTTGGCGTGGCTCGCAATAAAGCATGTCTGTATTGATGCAGAAATATCCTCACCCATTTGGAATATATTCTCCGGGGATTTACATGAGATTTATTTCAAATAGTAGCCGAAGCTATTTACGTACACATACGTACAATTTTTTATCTTTTATTTTCTTCGGTTTTCGACGATGATTCAAAATTAAACTACCTATGTTTTTGGTTTTAATCGTGTTGCTTTTTTAACAGCAAAGTGACAAATATCACTTCAGTCTACCTGTTACCGAGATGCATTTTAAAGAACTCGTAACCTCGTCATTAGGCGTTGAAAAAGGCTAAAAGTAACGCGATTTTAACAATAAAATATTGTAGTGTTGAATCTTTTTATATAGGAATCTACAGATTTAAAATATCTTAAGCGAAATTCATCCCAATCTCACTAATAAATAATAAACACTATTATTTTTCTAAGAAATATCAATATAACTGAGACCGTTAGCAATGCCTGCAAGGTCTCGTGTGGGTGGATTCCTTTATTTATCATATGCATTCGTATTCCTGTAATAAATATGTTACTATGAATCAACATGTTGCTCCCTTAACTAACAGCAAAGTGACAAATATCACTTCAGTCTACCTGTTACCGAGATGCATTTTAAAGAACTCGTAACCTCGTCATTAGGCGTTGAAAAAGGCTAAAAGTAACGCGATTTTAACAATAAAATATTGTAGTGTTGAATCTTTTTATATAGGAATCTACAGATTTAAAATATCTTAAGCGAAATTCATCCCAATCTCACTAATAAATAATAAACACTATTATTTTTCTAAGAAATATCAATATAACTGAGACCGTTAGCAATGCCTGCAAGGTCTCGTGTGGGTGGATTCCTTTATTTATCATATGCATTCGTATTCCTGTAATAAATATGTTACTATGAATCAACATGTTGCTCCCTTAACGACAGTTAAGTCTTTTTTGAATAGAGATGTTAGAGAACAATACAATTGGTAGTATATTTTGTAACTTTGAACTAGTCGGTGGCCTACTCCGGTTTCCAAATGACCTAGATGAGAGACACTGCGATAGTCGTCTATATACCTATGTGCTACATATTCATTTAAGTTTGTACCTACCTACTTAGTATTTCCAATTTTAAGATATGGTATAGATATAGTTAAAGTAACTAGGTACAGTTAATAGTTCCAAATAGCAATAATATCTATATTTTGAAATATACATATACAAAATCATAAAAACACATTTAGATTCAGATGGGCAAGCACAGCGAAAGTAGCATCTAACGGGGCTTTTTTGACGCATTTCAAGTCAGACAGCTTTATCAAATTGTTAAGTTTTAGAAACGTATTCCTTTCATTTTGTGAGTCTTGAGTTAAGAGTAGGTAGGTAAGTAATATTACTTTCGTCGATACAATCGTTTAACCTAAAGACAGAACAGTTTTATTGATTAAGATTTCACTTAATGGTCGTTTTGAATAGTCCTACTATTAACAATTTAGTGTGTCTTCGAAACGCAATTTCCAATGAGAAAAAAAGCAATCGACAGCAGACCAAATGAAGAATTAGTGAGAGCACAAACAACTCACACCAATTCTTCATTTAAATTAATTTCTTCATTTCGTGGTCGATGAACTTAATAGAATTGGTCAACTATTTTAGTAAACAAACGCAATAATTATGCAAATTAATCACAGTAAACAGATAGTCAAAGAGTTTGCTGAACTTTATGTTTAGGAAGCGTTAGATGCAGAGATATCCGCAGTGTAGTATGGTTGACATTTTTGTACGTGACTATGTTAATTGCGTTCAATCTATTGATGTCACGATGATAGAGCAACGTTCATATTTCGTACAAGCGGGAAGAGCGTCGCCCTTAGCTAAAAATATGCCAACACCGGTTCACCGCGCGTTTCCTCACAAAGAAAATGCGTGCGACCTCTAAATCGGGAAACACTTGACAATTCATGTCTACGTCCGTAAACGAATCTAGAAAATACAAAGGATGATACTAGTTCAAGAATGTCACGGGCACTCGGACATAAACAATCGACCGACGTAGTTTTTTCACGGGGATTGCTGTCCTTTAGTGAAGACAAACAAGTTTAACGGACGATGGCGATGGATCAACTTTTTATCAAGTATTTTTTACAATATGAGGTTTCTGTTTGTCAGAACGTCGCGTTGTTCAGAATCAAGAGCACAACTCCTAGACGCGAGAAGTTCTATTATCATCATACATAATATAAAAGACTGTAACAATTTTTCTGTGCGTATTATACAAAGGATGAGTAACAGTGTGATGATGCCTGAATTGAAAATCAAGGATTATTTATTAAGTAGTAATATAGGTAGTTAGTTACCTAACATATTAAATGTAATAGCATTTCGTAAATCGTAAAACTACTGCGAACTTTGTTGACGTAAATTATGCGCAGATAGCAAAGTATTAGTGCCCGTTCTTTGTGTTATCTATTTGTGGCCGTCAATATCAATGAATACAGCAGTAGAGTTAGCGAGATCGCGAGCGCTAAGATTAAAGGTTTACAAGTTTACAACAAGCGCACGATGTATTCAGGACCTTGGCGAATGGCGACACAATAAGTCGAAGGTCTGCTGACGCACGCCAATATTCACGGAAGTATCTTCATTTGGTTCAAATACTTATTCAGTATTTTACAGTATGTTTAATACAAGAGTCAAGGTTGTGATTACAGCGTCGGACTTTGAGTTTGGATAGTGCAGAGTGTCTGACAGAAATGTTGGCACGGCCATCGAATGGTGGGGCCGTTCCTCCGAGACATTATTTCAAGAATCGCATGTAAATGTAGCGCAAGTTCAAAGCAGCTACAGATGCGCAGGTCGTGATTGAGGTTAATTACCCTCAAGGCCGGGGAGCGCCAATATTGGAGACATTCCCCTGTGTAAAATACACAAGCCTTCATATATTTAGGCGACCAAAACAAGTATTTGAAATAGCGCCAATAGGTATGATTTTATTTAATCGTAGTTGAGTGCGATACGTAAGAATGATTTTACTACACGTTTCATTACAATTATCTAGTGTTCATATAATCATCTCGTCATAAATTGATTCTTTTGTTATTCACGAATGTTGTTTGTAGGTTGTACCTCTGTACCTACTACCTGTTTGAAGATTTTGTGCAAATTAACAATTCATTACTGTGTTAAAACGTTGGTATCCGTAGCTTACAGTTTTATGCTGTTAAGGTCGTTCAACCTTGTAGAACATCCTGTTTAATGTCATTATTTTATTCAGTGTTTAATAACGGTTAATTACACTTGCAGAAAGTTGGTTTTGAAAACGGTGGGACAAAATCTATACCTACCTAGACACTAGATACCTACCACATTAGATCAATGACATGCTTATTAAAAATATTAAGAACAAGAAATATACTTCTGTAACCAGATAAATCGTTAGGCGATAAATTAAATTAACTTCCGTTTCTGGCAATTAGCATTGAAATTACAGCAAATATTGTTTTCAAGGTGAATTATGCACCTAAGATAAATTATGCACGTATTAAAATCGATTTAATATTAAAGCTACACGTGTGTATATTAAATATTTTTATGTTTGGTTTCAAAAAATGCAAAACTTCTAAGAAATGTTTAAAGAGGCAGACTGAGTACGCGTCATACAATGAATCAGTCACTAAATAGGTATGATGACCCCACTGCAGGCTATTCTACGTAGCGTAGCCCAGTCACATCGAGCTTTACTAACGGTAAAGATTCGGATACGCAGCGGGTCCAGTAGACACATAGCTTAACGGCAACTTTTTGTTCTAACTTTACGCAAAGCTTTAGATTTATTTAAGAACTTTGATTTGAAAGGACACAGAAATACAATTTACAGAATACTACCTATAATGAAATCGATGACAAAGTATTTAATATTATAATATGAATTCAAATTGCTGTATTTCTAACTTCAATTTGAAAGGCACGCACGCACGTACATATTACAAGCTATTAATGTAAACTAAAATTATCATTAATGTAGGTACTACCTATTAACAATAATTCGATAAATCGACTAACTACAGACAAACTTGTGTAAAACTAGTGTTTCCGATGAGAAAATAATGACAATTGACAATTCAATTCAGTTTATTTGTGATGGCTTGCTATTGATCCATTAAATGGGCAGATGACCTGGCAAAGGTCGTATAGTTCGTTTATAGGGCTGTGTGTGAGCCTATATTGAACTAAGGAACCCTATTGTACTGTACAATCTAAGTACTTATCTATTCTGTGATTAATTGTACGCAAGTTTCACAAACATTACCAACGAATTAGATAGTGTAAGCCTTGGCTTGGTGACGATTGTCGATTTGATTGCGTCCAACAATAAAACAAAACACGTGTGTTTTGAATGCGGTGAACAAGTTTAGTATTAGTACCTATAGTACCTAATTCATCTATGCATTCTTTTTATTATAGTCTTTCCCACTACTTTATAATTTCAACAATATAGGATTCAATGTCTTTTGAATAAGGTTTGCCGTCCTTCAAGACTACAAAGCCATACCGCAACATTGGCCGAGTGTTTGATATTAATCCTGTTATAGACACGTTTATTTTCGTACTTTTTGCTTTAAGGAAAAACGCTACCATTACAACTACCGAAAGGTCTCAAGGAAATCAGAACATCTAAAAATAAAATGTAGCTAAAGTTTAGCTAGGTACATTACATTTTATTTTTAGATGCAGCTAAATTAATATTTTATTGAACAAAATATGTTCCACTTAACATAATAATTAATGTTTAGAAATTGTTATGCATTGTAAATAATAATATACGTGTCAGAAAATGCCAGGATTGTTTTTAAATTTCTTAGGTTAAATAGTAAATAAGTAAATAAGGGGGGGGGTCGGTGTAGGTCTTAGTGGGGCGGGTTCTTACCAGGGGGCCCGCTCCTATAAAATACTAAGTTACCAGTAGCGTACGCCTAGGTGTGCGGAGCTAGGCTATCAGGCGCGCACCGATAAGTACTTCATGCACGTCCACGCCACCGTTGAACTGCCGTCGCGGTACAGCGGTGGACCCACATATCTCCATCCTTGTGGGTCGTCCCCTCCGGGCAATGCTACAGTTCATAACGAGCCCCGCACATTACACCAACCTCGGAACTGTAGCAGCTGAGCATGAAGTACGCGGGCGAGTATTCGGCGCCATTATAACCGGACCACCTGGCTAGGGGAAGACAACCCCGACAGAAAAAAATAACAAAAAACCAATGGAAGCAAGACTTAATAACGAACTACCCCAGGAGGGTACCGGCGACGCCGGAGAATCCCTCCCCGAGCATAGCTCGGGCTGCCCCACGTATTCTGGGGGGGGCAAAGTAGTGCATCCTAAGGAACAACAAAACAAACCCAAACAACTGACACAACAACTATTCCATCCAGGTCTTTTTAACAACCCAAGACCGCTTACCCAGAGTGATAGTAACAACCCAAATAAAAACCACTCTAAAAGACAGGAACAACAAAACCCTATGCAGAATGATACTGCTGAAAAATACAACCCCAATGCCCCATGGCAGCGGGTACCACAACAAAAGAGATACCGCTCTCCAGACGAGAAAACATTATCAAAGATCAACAAAGCTAAAAGAACACAGCTGAGGAATCACATAGTTAACGGTCATAGACGAATGACAGATGCTAAAGAAAATACTACAACTGACTTAGAGACCAGCAACAGCTTCTCGATATTAGGCACAGAAATAGAGGACCCGCCTCCTACCATCACCAAACCACAAATATCAAAACCTCCTCCCATAATATTATATGGGATCGACGACCTAGGGAAACTGAAACAACTATTAGAGGAGGTCGTAGAGAAAAGTGATTACACATTTAAGGTTGCCTCTAAAAACCAACTAATTGTATCTTCTAAAGCCGTAGACAAATACAAAGTACTAATAGAACACATACGAAACAAAGGGCTAATTGGCTATACATTTACCCCTAGAGACCAGAAATGCACTAGAATTGTAATTAAAAACCTCCATCATAGCACACCAAAGGAAGCTATTGTTGAAGCCATAGAAAATACGGGAAATAGTGTACAAGGTGAGATAATTACTGCCCGAAGGTCAGATAACAAAAAACCACTAAACACATTTTTTGTGAACTTGGCCCCTCACGAAAACAATAAATTAGCAAAAGACATAAAGGTAATCTATAATCAAAGAATATCAATAGAGGACCCAAAGCGCCAGAACACCATAGTACAGTGCAAGCGTTGTCAACAATATGGACACAGCAAAAATAATTGCATGCGTCCCTATAGGTGTGTGAAATGTGCAGGGGAACACAAAACAACTATGTGCCTAATAGATGATAATACTCCTGCAGTGTGTGTGCTATGCTCTGGTAGCCATCCTGCGAGTTACAAAGGATGCCAGATATACAAGGAGGTGTTAGCCCGAAAGAAAAATGCTCAGAAGCCACTACTACCACCCAAAACCAACTACGTTAAAGAACATAACGGAAACAAAACGGCCACTCAAGCAGTAAACACTACTAACACAAACATGAGAACAAACACTAAAATGTACAGCGATGTCGTCATAGGAAATACACCAAGGTCTCAGAAAACTCGTCATAGTGAGCCTAAGCATAGTGACAAGACAGTGGATCTCATATGTATGGAAAGAGAACAACCTAAAAAAGACTACACTCTAACACAAAGTGCATACGCAAATATTGACAAGATACAGCGCCAGAGAACTTACTTAAGAAACAACAGTGACAGTGACACACAGAGAACATATCCCACAGATAAAAATGACACAAATGAACAAAGAACCAGTCTGGAACAGCTCATAATAAAGCAGACTGAAAGAATCGATCAACTAATCACACAATTAAGCACAATGATGAATCTTATCACAACCCTCATGAGCAAACTTCCACAATGATTGCACTTAGGATTGCCACATGGAACATAAATGGTCTAGGGACACAGGATAAGAAATCAGAACTGGAAATATTTTTGAAAACGAATAAAGTGAACGCAGCAAGATTACCATCACGGGGTATTGTGTATACAGTGCAAATCACCCAGATGGTATACAGTGCAAGGCACATGCAGGATCTGCAGTTATAATAAAAGAAAGTATAGCGCACTATCTGCACAGCCTGCGCCAAGACGACTGGATGCAGGCCGCAACCATCACCATAAATGATAAAATGGGTCCCATTAATATTACCGCCATATATAGCCCACCTAAACACAATCCAAAACAAAAAGAATTTGATGATTTCTTTACTTCTATGGGGAACAGGTTCGTATGCGGTGGCGACTGGAACTGTAAACACACCCATTGGGGATCACGAATAACCACAACAAAGGGACGAGAGCTAAAAAAAAGCATTGATAAAAACAACCTTATAGCCCTGACAACTAATGAACCTACATACTGGCCAGCTGATGTCGACAAACTGCCAGATCTTGTTGATTTCTTCGTTATAAAAGGGCTTTCAAATATATACTATGATGTTGAATCTTCACTGGACTCTACGTCGGACCACACGCCGGTACTGGCCACATTTAGTATATGCCCTATACAAAGACCACAAATACTCAGTCTTTGTAACTGTAAAACAGACTGGGACTCGTTTGTCGACTACCTGCAAGATAAAACTGAACTTAAAGTAAGACTTAAAACACGTGAAGATATTGATGAGGCAACATTCTATATAACAAACCTCATACAACAAGCTGCGTGGCGATCTACTCCGCCTCTGAGACAACAACAAAAAATAAATAATGTGCCATTAGAGATTCGTAATAAGGTGCAAGAGAAGCGAAAACAAAGGCGACTATTACACTTGACAAGATCTGACGCAGACAGAAAAGCCTACAACAGAATCACTAGGGAACTTAGAGAACTTATTAAGGAATCCCACAATTCCACATTTCAAGATAGGATAGCCAGTCTCTCCGCACACAAGAAAGATAATTATTCCCTGTGGAAGATCACAAAAAACTTTAAACGACCCCAGAGCCACATACCCCCGTTAAGAAAGAACCAAGCAGAACCATGGGCCAGGAGCGATTGCGAAAAAGCCGAACTATTCGCTAAACATCTTGCTGGAGTGTTCACCCCTAATGAGTCAAGTTTGAAGGACTTCGAAAAGGAGGTAGAAAACATGATCAATAGCGACCAACAGCTATCTCCACCGCTCCCACTTGTCACTCCGAAAGAACTTGCTCTCACTATCAGGTCCCTGGAAAACAAAAAAGCCCCTGGATTTGACCTGATAACAGGTGAAATCCTGAAAAAACTGCCAAGAAAGGCAAAAGTGTTCCTAACCATGTTATTCAATGCAATTTTTAGAATCAGCTACTACCCAAAATTGTGGAAGATTTCACAAATCTGCATGATCGCAAAACCAGGAAAACCGCCAACTGACCCAGGCTCATATAGGCCCATAAGCCTTCTTCCTGTATTGTCCAAACTTTTCGAAAAAATACTACTCAAGAGACTGAAACCGGTACTTGAAGATAGCAAAATTATTCCTGATCATCAGTTTGGGTTTAGAGAGAAACACGCAACTGTAGAACAGGTGCATCGAGTTGTGCACAAAGTCAGACAGACCTTGGAGAGGAAAGAGTACTGCTCAGCAGTATTCCTAGACATACAACAGGCATTCGACAGGGTATGGCATAAAGGCCTCCTGTACAAGCTAAAGACCCTATTGCCCAACACATTCTTCATGTTACTAAGATCCTACCTTGAAGAGCGACAATACCAAGTGAAGTATAGAGATGAATGTTCAAACCTGTACCATATAAATGCCTCAGTCCCACAGGGATCCGTTCTGGGCCCAGTCTTGTACTCTATCTACACGGCGGACTTGCCTCAAACAGAAGGCGTTGTAACGGCAACTTATGCAGATGACACGGCTTGCCTTGCGAGTGACAAAGATCAAGGAAATGCGTCAGCGAAACTGCAAATACAACTGTGCAAGGTGGACGCCTGGCTGGAGAAATGGCGAATTAAGCCGAGCGTAACAAAATCGGTTCAGGTTACGTTCACATTAAAGAAAGGTGACTGCCCAAATGTAACCATGGACAACAAAGTCTTACCAACAAGCGAAAGCGTAAAATATCTTGGCATGCATTTGGATAGAAGACTGACGTGGGCAAAACATATCAAAAACAAGCGAAAAGAGGCTAACTTTCTATTTAAATCTCTGCACTGGCTTCTCGGACGACAATCACGGCTATCACTCAGTAACAAATTGTTGGTGTACAAAGCCATCATAAAGCCAATTTGGACCTATGGCATTGAACTCTGGGGCTCTGCCTGTAACTCGAATATTGACATCCTCCAAAGATTCCAAAATATAGCACTAAGAACCATCTCAAGTGCACACTGGTTTGTGAGAAACACCGAAATATACGATCACCTCGAAATGCCAACCGTAAGGGAGGAAGTGAACAGGATCAGCAAGAAATACAAAGACAGACTTAACATGCACACCAATGAACTTGCTAAAGGCTTGCTGGACGACAGTGGAGATGTCAAGCGCCTAAAGAGATGGAGAATATTAGACCTGGATGAGAGATAACAGAGAGAGGTAGTCATCTAATGGGATGACGCCTGCTACCCCCCCCCAAACTACATGGAACAAATCTGAAAATGGCTAAGTAGCCGATGGCAGATAAATTAAAGGGAAAAAAAAAAAAAAAAAAAAAAAAAAAAAATAGTAAATAAAATACTTACTTCATAAACATTTGGATGCCATACTTTTGTTAAAAATCTAATGGATGGCGGTGAATATGGATAGTCTGGAGGAAATTTCATATGCGCCTGAAACAAAAGAAAAACATATTAGAACTATTAAAAACTAGCTGGTACCCGCGACTTCGTCGGCGTAGAATTATTACATAGTCCTTTTTTCGATAAGCTAATCTCTAAAAATAAATAAATGTAAGTAAGTATAGTTTTTTTTTCTCTTTTAGCGATGTTGTATTGAAATTAAAGAAATGTCCTTCTATAGTAATAGTATGTCCTAATAGCTATGTCCTTCTCCGAGGTCCCATCTATCTCTATACAAAAATTTATCAAAATCGGTTCAGGTATACGACCTAAGTCCCGATCCCGCGGGATTTACGGGATCAAAAGTAGCCTATGTCCTTCTCCGAGGTTCCATCTATCTCTATACCAAAATTTATCAAAATCGGTTCAGGTATACGACCTAAGTCCCGATCCCGCGGGATTTACGGGATCAAAAGTAGCCTATGTCCTTGTCCGAGGTCCCATCTATCTCAATACCAAAATTTATCTAAATCGGTTCAGCGGCTTAGGCGTGAAAGCGCTGTTACCTAATTCCCGATCCCGCGGGATTTACGGGATCAAAAGTAGCCTATGTCCTTCTCCGAGGTCCCATCTATCTCTATACCAAAATTTATCAAAATCGGTTCAGGTATACGACCTAAGTCCCGATTCCGCGGGATTTACGGGATCAAAAGTAGCCTATGTCCTTGTCCGAGGTCCCATCTATCTCAATACCAAAATTTATCAAAATCGGTTCAGCGGTTTAGGCGTGAAAGCGCTGTTACCTAAGTCCCGATCCCGCGGGATTTACGGGATCAAAAGTAGCCTATGTCCTTCTCCGAGGTCCCATCTATCTCTATACCAAAATTTATCAAAATCGGTTCAGGTATACGACCTAAGTACCGATCCCGCGGGATTTACGGGATCAAAGTAGCCTATGTCCTCCTCCGAGGTTCCATCTATCTCTATACCAAAATTTATCAAAATCGGTTCAGGTATACGACCTAAGTCCCGATCCCGCGGGATTTACGGGATCAAAAGTAGCCTATGTCCTTGTTCGAGGTCCCATCTATCTCAATACCAAAATTTATCAAAATCGGTTCAGCGGCTTAGGCGTGAAAGCGCTGTTACCTAATTCCCGATCCCGCGGGATTTACGGGATCAAAAGTAGCCTATGTCCTTCTCCGAGGTCCCATCTATCTCTATACCAAAATTTATTAAAAATCGGTTCAGGTATACGACCTAAGTCCCGATCCCGCGGGATTTACGGGATCAAAAGTAGCCTATGTCCTTGTCCGAGGTCCCATCTATCTTAATACCAAAATTTATCAAAATCGGTTCAGCGGTTTAGAGGTGAAAGCGCTGTTACCTAAGTCCCGATCCCGCGGGATTTACGGGATCAAAAGTAGCCTATGTCCTTCTCCGAGGTCCTATTTATCTCTATACCAAAATTCATCAATATCGGTTCAGCGGTTTAGGCGTGAAAGCGTAACAGACAGACAGACAGAGTTACTTTCGCATTTATAATATTAGTAAGATAAGATACATAGTGATTAACTCTTACAGAAGTAGATAGGTAGATCGTTTTCCTTAAGAAATTCATGTTTTAACATTAAGAATATGTTTCTATATTAGCTTATCAAAATTAATTAAAAATTGTATTAAGGAGATGGGCAATTATTGAATAAATGTTAAATTGAGGACAAGGTGTTTAAGCCAGTAACCCTGTACAGATAATCCCTAATATATTTGAAAGAATTGTCTTAATATATTTAAAGTAATTTATTTGCACACACTGCACTGTGCTGTGCAGTGCACAGCACTTCGAATGGCCAAAAACTAAAATTAATTGAGCAGCTTTTGAATTCAAAATTAATATGCGTTTTTTTTTATTGGGGAGCTACCTAATTGTTTAAGTAGCCCACAAATGTTGAGTAGTGTTTCAGTATTTAACTAGCTCTCGAAATACTCTAGTTTCAGTATTCAGTCTAAACCAGTAACGCTGCTCCATACCCAGGTACCTTTTATAAATAAAAAAATCACATTTATTTCTTAGTGTTTACCACACTTAGAAAATAGTATTTTTGAAATTGAAGACATTTTTCTGTTTTAATTGCGTGGTGTTTATTACTTTTAGCATTGTTTCAACGCTCAATGTTTTGAGAGCTCCTTTTAGGACCTGACTGGACCGATCGGGCTGATCCAGACCTGTAAACCGGATCGGTTCAGAAAAATGTCTTTAATTTCAATAGAACATCGTAAAACAGAAGAAAAATCAAAGGTTATTTTTGAAAATAAAACACACACACACATACCTACCTAATGTTCACACACACTTAGCGCTTGGTTTGTTAGTGGAAAAGTATTCTTTGTAAAAATCTACTGGCAAAGGTTTCGCAATACCAAAAATCAATAATCAATGTATCATTGAAATCAACCAATTTCTGATTAATATTTGACAGTTTTGCCATAACCTAGATAAAATGGTATGCACTTCCACTTGAGGTCAATATACCTGGATTTATCCTGGTATAGGAGGGGAGAGTTAAAAAGGCAGTAGCTGTATATGAAATTGGTTGATTTGTTAGACAGATCATATTGAAACCAGAATAAATCCATTTATTTCCAGAGAGTATCTATCCTGAAAATGTTAAATTATGTAGAAAACTGGTATGTGCCTATAATTTTTAAAGTATTTTGATCTACCTTCCATAAATCTAACTATCTACCCTTAAATAATGATTGGAATAATTATTTCCTAGAATAATTATTTGTATTGAGTCATCAATCATCATAATGTAGCTTATAAAACTACAAACATAGGTAGCTGAAATCCTCATAACTAGGATTTTTTAAATTGTTAGGTGGGTAAGATTTCTATGACATTAGTAACAATAAGTTGAAAGCCTTTATGCTTAAGTAAGTGCACTGCTATCTTCATAAAATATTATATGCATTACCACATCCATTTTCAAGTTAAATCTTTCTTGGTTTCAATGATCTGAATAACACATAATATGAGATGTTCATACCCAAATAGTTAGTCAAAAGTTTATAACATTGGCATAAACCAGATTGTTTGGATGTTAATAAATGATTGGCCGGACAAAGCTTGTTTGGTTCGGCTAAAGTAGGAAGTCAGACAACACTATTCAGTAGAGATCCTTGTTGATTTTCAGTTTGCTTTGTTTTTAAACATTTTGATACTTTAGATAGATACCTAGTTAAACACAGATTTGATGTGATCAAAATATGTTATTGTTTGCAAAGCAGTTAGGTGTGGTGTTTTTACTGTTTTTGGTTAGTTTGTTGCTATACAATCAAATTAATGTGTTTTGTAATTACTTGACTGTTAATTTGTAACAGAAAATGATGGATTCAGAGAATAAGATAATTAATTTTGTAACAGAAGATGCTAGGAGTACACCAAGCTTACTCACCTTGAAATATCCACCCTGGTATAATGTGTCCGGAGGTCCGAAAATAGCCACTTCCCATTCAAACAAATTGTCCTCACCCAATAACTTCACTCTGAAACCCTCAACTGGTTCCTCCTGCAAACTTTTGTACTCGAGGGCCAAAGCCCTGAGCGCGGAACTCGTCGGTACAGTATTCGACATTCTCAACTAGAATTTCCTAAAACCACTATCTAAAATTTTCTATTGACATAACACTAAACTCGCCTCGCTCTCCACGTATTCACGAGGCATTTCAATGCAATTCACAATAACAACGAACGATGTTTTTTGGTAAACATAGCCACGAATGAAGCCAACAGAGTTATGGTTCAGTTTTCACACACTTCAAACGCCAATACTGCAAGTTATTGCACTTGTAATAAACGTTGAAAAATGGAAGTCTAGACCACACGGCGAGTTGTACAACAATGAGAATGAGAAAGCGTAGCAAGTCCAAACAATCGCGACTCCAAGGAAAACGGCTGCGTGGTACAGCTGCTGCTTGCTTGGTTGAGTTGCCCGACCGAATATTGTAGAACGAACAGCTGTTATTTTATTTCCGTGCTTGATTGCGCAGTGTGGCGTGACGCATGGCCATTATTGACTTTTATAACTTGTAGCGACATCTGTTAAGTTTTCCTAATAACATTGTATGTATTTCTCACCACACACTTTTCTCAAAATTATTGTTTTACATGCTTCTGCCTACTAACAACAGATGGCGGTTTTTTTAAAATAAAAACTAAAGTCTTTTTTAGATTGCAGCAGATGGCGTTACATGTCCTATTTAGACTTTTAACCGACTTAAAAAAAGGAGGAGGTTCTGAATTCGACCCGTTTATTGTTTGTATGTAAGTATGTGGATAAAACGAAAAAGTATATGTTAGATTGCAGGAGATGGCGCTTCATGTCTGTCTTTAGACTTTTTAGGGTTCCGTAGCCAAATGGCAAAAAACGGAACCCTTATAAATTCGTCATGTCTGTCTGTCTGTCTGTCTGTCCGTCTGTCCGTCCGTCCGTATGTCACACCCACTTTTCTCCGAAACTATAAAAGCTATACCGTTGAAACTTGGTAAGTAGATGTATTCTGTGAACCGCTTTAAGATTTTCACTCAAAAATAGAAAAAAGTAATAAATTTTTGGAATTCCTCATACTAAGAACTGAAACAGAATTTTTTTTCTGAATAGTTTGCGCGAGAGACACTTCCAAAGTAGTAAAATGTTGGTCCCCCCCCTGTAACTTCTAAAATAATGGAATGATAAGGCTAAAACAAGTATATGATGTACATTACTATGTAAACTTCCAAGGAAAATTGGTTTGAACGAGATCTAGTAAGTAGTTTTTTTTTAAAACGTTATAAATCATAAACCGCCATAAACCGCCGCCGCAATTTACCTTTCAAAACAAAATTTGTTGTATAGATAATGGTACGGAACCCTTCGTGCGCGAGTCCGACTCGCACTTGACCGGTTTTTACCAATTCAATTCAAGACTCAACAATTCAAAAAAAATTGAATTGTGCGACCTTTTGCAGTCTTCATTCCACCGGCGCGGCAGGCAGAGCAGATTTACCTTCAGTTCCGCTGGACCGGATATAATCAATGCTCATCAATGCTGTGTGTGGATAAAACGACTTCCCTAAATCCATTCCATAAACTGTAGTGTAGGTGTAACCTATGTGCAGACTGCACGTGCATATTTTACTCGAGCTGATACAGGTTTGCTTGATACAGGTTTCAGATTGGCTTCATCGTCGACGAACTTTGGAATGAGAAGAGTTTCAAAAGAACCACGAGTAGCTACCTAGGAAAATTGTAGTACCTAAGTATTTTAATTTTTATATTATAAAATACATTATTGTTGATTCGTTTAAAAATACTTATAAATAGGTAGGTAGGTACTTATATATTTACACCGAAACCTTATTCATGCTTACAATATGACCTTATGAGCCTGAATGAATAAATAATAAGTCGGATTTTACCGGCTTCATGGGCAGTTGTAGGCATTATCAATACCTGTCTGTCTACCCCAGTGATGTGTCATATAAAGCAAGTAGTTTAAGATGCGCCTACTTTGTTATTTCATGACTACAAAAAGTCACTGTAAATTACCTTGTTTGAAGCAAGATTCGAGATGTACCTACCTACTTATGTCAATTTAAGTGAGAGCTAAAAAGTCTGCTGTCGAATATTAAAGTCACTTATGTTAAAACTAGGCGCTTCTATCGTTGCATTTCTCTGCTACCCATAGAAACTATTAACAGCGGCTTTTTCATTAAAGTTAATTTCCTCATAAAAAATAATGTTCCATAATACAATAACGGTGTAGTTGTGATTAATCGAGTATCTAGGTGTCTTGCAGACAATCAGCGTGTGGGTGCGTGATTCAATGGAGGATCGCCCACCACCGCCTTGTAAGGCGAAGCCTTGCGCAACCCACGACAAGTTTTAATGCTTTTTGGCCGTCGCTTCGATATTCAACAATATCAGATTGTTCGAAAAGGAAATGCGAAATGACTATAATATTTTTGTATTGGCGGCGACCGACGACGATTTTCTCGAAAACAGCAATCATTGCTAATTTTGCAAAAAAGTACTTACCTACTCTTTAAAAAAGCTCTAGCGAAACTTTTCAAAAAATCTAAAAACCGTTAAACCGTCAAAAAAAAATTAGCTGAGGTTTTGTTGAGACCTTTTAGTTGTAGAATACGTGCCCGCTCATGTCAGTCGCTCCTTGTCTTGGTGCGAAGGACCATTTTAGCTTTTCAGAAGAGTCGTGGAAGTGCAAAATACATTTAAGTATAACTGTTGGCAATTCTGTGGCACATTCCCAAATAACGTCTGTGAGCGAGCTTCCTTAAACCACCGCAGAAATTTTCCCTCTAATAAACAGTGACGGAATCCCATTAAAAACGAATCAATGAAGTTAGTAAATTGTAAGATCATATCGGTCTACATTCGAGGCCGCCGCGCCGTGTGAAGCGATGACTGCTGTTCGAGGAAGCGGCCATTGTGACGCCCTTCTGTCAATCGTGGACGTTAAGTCGGTCGCTAACTACGTTACCTACTTAGCTTTTTAGGTACCTACATTTCGATTTATGTGGATACTAAAAATAGAAATCTGTGGGAAAATGATGTACGGTAAACCTGAGAAATAAGGATTGTGAAAATAAACTTTTTTATTTGATATGTAGATGGGGTATAAAAATGTAAAGCTGAGGAACTTGGGTGAGTAGAGTTATTCATAATTTTAGGGTTCCGTACCCAAAAGGTAAAACGAGAATCGTAACGTTGTTAAGGATTTTTTGTACAGATAATGGTACAGAACCCTTCATACGCGAGTCTCACTCGCACTTGGCCGGTTTTTATACCGTTATGTGTACAGTCAGCATCAAAAGCCGATGAACCTATTCAAATTTTTAAAATCGCTATAACATCAGAATTGTATGGTGTCAAAGCGCAAAGGCATTCTGAAATGAGAGAGAAGAAAGAGATTTGGCCTGCTAGCAGAAGGCTACAAGGAAGAATCTGAATCTGAAAGATATTTATTTTCAGAATGTCTGTCCTGTTTTGACATCACACAATTATGAAAATCTGATCTTTCATCAGTGATCGACTTTTGATGCTGACTGTACCTTGATTGATTGATTGATTAATTCTTTATTGTAACACCAATTTAAAAAAACAATTCAAAGAAATACATAAAATAACTTATATCTAGGTGGCACAATGGGCGGCCTCATCGCTTAAAGCGATCTCTTCCAGGCAACCTTTGGATGGACGAGAAGTATAGAAAGATAAAAGGTAGGTAGTCATGGTGTAACACATACACATAGTAATGGAATACTTCTAAGCGTTAAACTTCTATTAAAAAGACATGGTAAAGCTCAAAATACATGACGACACTTACAATTAGCTACACCTTACCTAACGCAGACCATACCTACAGCACATGCACGAATTTCTATATATGTGTGATGTAGGTGTGGGCTGTTTTAAGTAAAGTGTCATCGTGTAGTTTGAGCTTCACATGTACGCAGCGCCAATGAGTCCTGCTATCCTTTCCTTCCCTAGTGGCTGCACCGGCCTCATGTACTAACTTGGACAAAAAAGGTGACAGGTATTAAAGTTTATTAACTTCTAGGTACTTACTCTAAATCTTCGATCACTGTGTTTTACTTTTGAAAAATTAGTTGGTAACGTCTGTCCTTGTGTCAAGACTCAAGTTCAAGGGCTAGATTGTACTGCGCATGCGTTAAATTAACCTAGATTCTTAGCATATTGGGTCAGTAAAAATACCTAGACAAATAGAAGGCGGCATATCCAAAGGGAATGACTGACATTTTCATAATTACCTCGTATTCCCTTGCGATGATACTTCATCATACCGTGATACAAGGGTTCCGGGCGTCATTTGCTATTTACCCGACTACCGAAGGAGGGCTATGTTTTTCGAGTGTAATGGATGTATGTGGGTGGGTATGTATGTATACATTTTTAGTTTGTCACTTTTGGTAAACTAACCGGCCTGACTTTCTATGGATTTTAGCATTAGGTATAAGGTGTCGTTCGATTCGTAATGACAACGCAAGTGTTTTTAACAATATGATAATGTAAAAGAAATGGCGGGATTTAGACGGGATAATTTAGGGTCCAATTTTTTTTCTCGCTTTAAATTGTGGGGTATCAAATTAATTTATTCATACTTCTATCTAAACCAGGGGTTCCCAAACTGGGGGGCGCGCCCCCCAGGGGGGGCACAGAGGCATTTACAGGGGGGCGCGGGTCACCTGTGTAGTTAAGTATTAAAACCTGAGAGAATGCATTCGATACGACCAATTAAATTATATGAAATTGACACCCGTCAAGAACATAATATTGTTTCCTCAGTCGGCCAATGTTAAGATGTTGCATGTTTACATGAAAATGCATGTTAAGACCTTATCAGCCTCTACCTCCTCCTCACAGGCGCTATCAAAGTTATTTGGTACAACTTGCTTTTTGTATGACTTTGAAAACTATAATGAGCAATGAAAATACTTATTTTAAACACTTTTTATTCTGGCCTGATAATCTGGAATGGACGGGGGGGCGCGGATTTTTTTTTATGGTCGAAGGGGGCGCGCCTCAAATAAGTTAGGGAACCCCTGATCTAAACGGATAAGTAAATTATTATGTCGGTCGGGACTCGGGAGTCTGTAGTCGGTATTTGATTGTAAAGGGTGATCCCCGGAATTACTACCTAACCATTTTTAGGGTTCCGTACCTAAAGGTAAAAACGGGACCCTATTACTGAGACTTCGCTGTCTGTCCGTCCGTCTGTCCGTCTGTCACCAGGCTGTATCTCATGAACCGTAATAGCTAGACAGTTGAAATTTTCACAGAAGATGTATTTCGGTTGCCGCTACAACAACAAATACTAAAAACAAATTAAAACAAATATACAACAAACGTGTTTCAAAACATCGAATCGAGTAGGTCATGAAATTCAAAATGGCTGCCCTATCTGTCAAATAATTATACCAGTCTGCCTTCACTTACCAAAGAGTTTCTTAATTATAAGTTTCAGATTGTCTTTGTGCTAAAGTTTATTTTTTCATTTTTTTTAGTGGTGTGGTCGTATGATGGAATTAAAGCTAATTTAATCCAATTTAATTTAATTTAATTTTTTAATTGTCAAATATGGATTTTTATCTGAAATAAATGATTTTATTATTATTTTATTATTAAGAATCGAAGCTAAATATGTCACATTTTCCTATCAAATTTTAAAATTGGTAAACGATTTTAGGGTTTGGTCGGTACCCAATTGAGATAGTAGTACGGAACCCTTCGTGCGCGAGTTTCGCACTTGGCCGGGTTTTTTATAAAACTTGTATGAGGATGGGTAGGTCCTGGAAATTACCCATGTTCTACCGCAATCATTTCAGTAGTTGTTGAGACGCAAACATGCATAGGTAGCTTCCTACCTGCATGCTTCGAAAAAACTGCATTTCACATCTGCCCCTGCCGTAAGACCCCCATACAGCCGGGCATTTCTGAATCGGAATCCATACAGACAGCACAAATCAAAAGAAAATGTCGATTTGTAGGAACACAAATTGTATGCCGAAATGTACATTACTGTAAACTCCACTCACCGGGCCGCTCCCCCCGAGAGCGGCCTGACGGTCTTAATCAGATTTCTCCTAGTAAAAAAAATGGGTAAGTTACAAGGGTACTTTTCCTCCAACCACGGTCTTTTTTTCCTGTAAGAACTTCCGACTTCCCAAATACCTTCGACTGACAAAATTAAGTTGTTCATTATTTCTTGTATTGTCATTTATGTGGTTTAACTCACAATAAAGAATTCATTTAGGTAACCTACCTAGGCGTTTACCTACCTATATATTTCTATTAATATACCTACAGTTTTAGCTTTAAAGCAAAAAGATCTCATACTCAGAGGCATTTAGTTAAAAAGTAGGTCACATTAACTGCATTATCTACATCACTTGCAAGCTATGGAGATACTGGTTCAGTTGTTCGATTGCGCAGTCTAAAAAATTGCTTGGCTTTACTGGCCCACGCAATTAGGTAAGCCTTCTTTAGAGATAAATTATTGTGATCGATTCTAAGGAAGATTACTTACCCTGAATAGGTAAAGAATAATCTCTATTCTGAGAGAAATTAGGTACCGTAAAATGTTCCTACTTTGCTTCCCTATGGGTAACTATGCTCCTAGTAAATTAAATGTTTGATCGCCTAATATGTTCATATATTCGTAACATTTCATTTTATTGTGAACGTATCTGAAATATTTGATTTGTAAGACCTAAAGCGAGGTTTAGCTTGGCGATCAAACATTTATTGGATGCATAGTTACCCCTAGGAGAGCAAAGTAGGAACATTTTACGGTATATATATGTTTTCTTTTTAATAGGTACCTAACCTACTTAATTACCTACCCAAAAGTCTGGCTGCATGCCTCTTTGGATAGCAATACTTCTGTGAAAATAAAATTCTGAATATAATTACTTAGTAAAATCTGGATACGTACTAAATAAAATTTCTAGAAGATAATATATGATGAATATAAGCAATTCTGTGTAAACCTAAAAAAAACAACTCTAACCCCCGCACTTAGAGACATTTGATGGTTACTTAAACTATACTAAGTAACGATTTCACAAAGAAAATCTTTACTTAGTATAGTTTAAGTAACCATTAAATGTCTCTGAGTGCGGGGGTGAGAAGGAATTATTCACGAATGAAAAAGGAGTCGATGACTACATTTCAGCATCAAGTAAGGTTAACTTTAAACCATTTTTGGTATGAGTCCAACAGTGAGATGTAAGCGCTTACGTGTCTTGAAGGTTAGTGGGCGACACTGCGAAGCCCCCCTCACCGACCGCCCGCCCGCACCGGCGCAGGCGACGACCGGTGGCGCACGCGCAACACTCTCCGCAGAATTCGCGAGCCAGTCGCTTACAGCGCCTGCGCGCTCACCGCGACACACGACACGAACGACTCTCGCGACCATTTATTTACCTATATTCTCGTTACATGGCAATTAGTTTGACTTTGTGATACAGTTTATTTAAGAAATATTTAATCGTGCTTAATTTAAGAAGTTTGAATCTCTTATTTTATTTAAGTAGATATAAGTTAAAAGTGGGACCAAAATGACGATAAAAAATAAAAAAAATAAACAGTCTAAATCGTCCGAAGTGACATCATCTAGTGCTTCGACAAGTGTTCAGAAGACAAGCACGTCGAGTTCAGTGCAGTCCAGCAGCAACACGTTACAAAAGGTGTCTTCCGGTAAGAAGATTCGGTACATCCAAGTAAAGGTTGAGGAAGAGGACCCCCTAATGATCACTGATGTGACAGACAACGCATCTGTCAGTGGGTCGACTATCTCTGAACATTATAATAGTCACCCTCACTACATCATTACTGAAGCACCTTCTATGACCGATCTTTCTCAAATAAGATCGCAGGAACATCACGTAAGTGACATGTCTCAATCGATGACAGGAGAATTCATCTCCAGCTCTGTTCAGCAGGAGTCAACTTCTCAGCAACAGAGCTCTAAAAGTGAAACATTCCAGACCTCGTCTAGTTCCGTCCAGCACTCCGGCTCCAGCCACAGTCAAACATTCGACAAAACGACCGATTCCTCTGCAGCTAATCAGACGATGAATACGGCATTCATCAATAACTCTGTTGGCAATACATCGAGTTCGAGTACAAATTACACAATGAGATCTCAAAATGCAAACACCACCAATGAGTTCCTACAAATGGAGAAGGAGAATCTGGTATCGCAAACTCAGACAGGACGTCCAACAAATTCAAGGGACCAACAAAATGTAAATCAACGCGAGAATGTAACTTATCGAAACTCTCCGCAGCCTACTAACAAAAATAAAACTGTCAAGTCCAACAGCTCCAACTTCTATGAGGGCACTGTTGATAACAATGTGAAAACAAAAGAGTATTCCAGTACATCTCAATCTAGTGAGACTAAAAGTAGTAATATTACGAAGTCTTCATCCTCTTCCTACGTAGTTGAAATCGTTGATGGAAAAGAACGCATCATTGATAATTCCAAAAGGGAGTGGGGTGACGCTCAAGAACATTCTTCCAAGGAAAACTTTGCTAGCGTAAGCGGCACTGATATAAAACCTCAATCTGCTTATAGCGCCCAAAATCGCGATATGGAGTCTAAATTTGACACTGGTAAAAAAGGACAAAAACCTACCAGTGAAATGACACTGAAACAAGACTCTAAATTTGTAAAAGACGGTACTGAAGTCTCTAAGCATGCCAGCATTACAACTGAAAAAGACAATTCTAAACATCAACAGTACATTCAAGATCAATTACATTCTGCAGATCATCGCATAACCTCAACAGAATCCGCTGATATGAATCAAACAAACACACAAAATATCGAAAACGTATCATCTAGTCATGTGACATCTTCCGACCGAAATCAAATTACAAGTCAGACAGATTCTGTTGAAAATGTAACATCTAATAGAGAAATAGTCAGTGACAGAAGGCGACATGCTAATCAAACAGATTCGTCTAACTTCTATGGATATGATTCTACTATTCAAAATGAGTTGAGAAAAGTCGGCGATATTTTACACATTCAAGACATTGACAATGTGAATTTTTCAACAAAAATAATGAAAAGTAACACCAGCAGTGCTCAACAAGCGTCCACATCATCTTATGTTGTCGAAATAGTCGATGGCAAAGAGAGGATTGTGAATAAGTCTAGCAGAGAATGGGGAGATAGTAAAGATCATGCCACTAATGAAAAAAGCCATAAAGTAAGCGGTACAGGCATTAAACCGCAACATGAATACACCAGACACGTCTTTGATAAAGAATCTCACTATGATACGGGCAAGGATGGAGTACCTACAAGCTCTAATCAAATAACTGAAGAATCAGTCTTGTACAAAGATGGCAAGGAAATCGCTGCAACAACCAACACATACGTTGGCGACTTTACAAAGAAGAGACCAATTATAGAACATACAACAGAAACTGATAATGTACTTAACAGAAGAATTCAAGACACTACAAGGCAAGATACAACCGATATCCGTTCTTCTACTTATCATTCGACTTCTACAGATTCACAATCTCACGTTACTGATTCTAGAGATGTATCAAAAACAACTGAGAAACAAAACCTAACCAAGGAAACGAGAGATTCTCAGAATAAGGACACTTTAACAAGTTATGAAAGAAGTACTGGAACATGGAATGGAAAGTTCGTTTACGAAAAAGATGACGATAGACCTAAAAGACCAAAACAAATGTCACCATTTGGTAAACCCGAACCCGAACCGAAGCCCAGACATCACCTGAAAAGGCAAGATACCGAAGAGAATATTATTCTCTCTTCGAGAGACATCAAAGATTTTACATCTATCAGTGACCTGCGTAAAATTATAGAGTCTTCAACTCATAAGAAGGATGTTACTGTCAGTAACAAAAACATCGTCATTAAAAGGAACATTGACGATCGTATTTTGAAAGAAATAATTGATACCGTGAAAAAATATCCTTTCAAACGCATTGAAAAGGTGACATTCGGAACAAAAATAAATGAAGACGTCAAAGATTTATACGAAGGTCTCGATACTCAAGAGACTACTGTTTTAACATCTAGAACTGACGGTGTGACTAGAAAATCGTTCGAAGTAGAGAAAAAGAGAAGTCAAATCGAAGTTACCAGATACATTACTGAAAATGGAATTACTAGGAAAATAACGACCTACGAGGACGCTAAGGAAGATGACAAAGTAAAGACTGACGTTTTCGTCGACAAGAGTTCGGTTGACAACAGAAAATTGGTAAGTAGACAAACTGGTTTCTGAGAATTGATTGCAAAAGTTCTCAGATTGCTTTAACTTGACTATTTTGTTGTAGCGCGATGTCCAAACGACGGAAGACGTCACAACGTACGATGTGGTGGACCGAGGAATCACCGATACACGGCAAGAAGTCAGCACCGTTTATGACGAGACCATCATAGATGATAGGAAAACAGTGCGAGACGACAAAACCACGATTCAGGAGACTGTCTACATCGACGAGAGCAGGCCAAAACGAGGGCCTAGGAAACCAGAGAAGACAGTTGTTACAGAACAATGCATATGTGACATTTGTACCTGTGGGTGAGTAGTACAATTGTTGATATTTTATTAATATTGTAAAGTTGTTATAAATGGATGATTGATACGATTTATTAGGCAGTCAATACCTGACTCAAATAAAGCATATCGAGTCAATAAACGTTTTGGTACCATTATCCCAAAACTCGAATGAAAAAATGGGATATAAAGTTCCTGAATTTGGTAGGTAAAGAAGATTTCATACTAGACAAAGCATGTAGACAGCCATAAAGCATATTAGCGATAAGGTCAACTATTTCACAAAGGAGAATAGAATATAGAAGGTTCACCTTCTATGTTTCTAAATAGCAGGGTTAAGCAGTTGGGCCCGGTTGTTATTACTGATAGCAGTCGTTAGGTCAAGTAAGAGGCCTTAGGGTGACCTAACAACAACTCTAACACTTGGTGTGCCACACCACTACAGGAAAAGAAGAAGAATAGTATAGTAGGGTCACAGATTTATCATAATATTATTATGCAGATTTAGTCTAGTTTAAAATGATGTAGGTATACTTACGTGTTATACTTAGCCGTATAACGTGCAATATGAGGGCGTTGAACATGTGACCATGTTTGTTGGTCAGCTAATGGATCTCCATTATGTAACGTTTGACCGCTCGGTAATTGAGGCGAGTTAACAATTGATGGATGCAATTACACGTTACCTGCTCTGAGTACGGGAGAACGTTTAAAATAAACATTTTAATATTGTTACGGTAGAGTATAATTAGCGATTTGTTGTATTTTTGGTTGCGGTTTCGTGTGTTCTTGTTACTTTTATGTATTTTACCCAGTGCTACCCATTAATACTGGACTTTTGTTGGACCATTTTACTTATGTTCTGTGCAACGTTACGATTATTTAGGTACCTACCAATATCCGATTTATTTTGTTGATCAATGGGTGATCGTTTTTGTAAGCTGGTTGTATTATTGTAGTTGTTGTTAGGTAGTAGACAGGTAGGTATATTCTGGTAGGTACCTACATAACGATGACGTTTCTAATTTGTAAAGAGCAATGTTGAAAAAGTAAATAAGTAAGTAGTCACGATTTTACATGAATCAGACATTTAAATAACGTTTACATCACTGCAATGAATTCTTTGAAAGCAAAGTATTTTCCATTTAGGTAGGTTTAGGTATCTATCTATACCTAGGTGTAATGTTAATGTCTATAAAATGTAGGTAGGTACATACATACGACCATATAAGTTACTTAACATTTTACAGTCGCAGTTTTTAAGCGCTACCGATTTCCTTCGAGCATAGGTACCTAATTGTATACGTGAACCTACCTACTTTGTAGATAAAATGGCCCAAAAATAGTTTGCAGATTACAAACATTAGGTGAAGATAAGTTCGTTCACACCCAAACATATTGCTTAAAGATGATAAAGTTCTTCGTGATAACGAAGGAGTTTTTAAAAAATAGAGTAGAGGACAAGAAAATCTATGGGTATCTATCTAGGTGGGTACCTACTTTCAAATGAAGATTAAAAAGAGAAATTAATTTCAGAACTAAAACTATTTATACATATACAATTCAAAGTCGTTAATGACTGACATATAGCTATCAACGCACAGCCTAAACCACTGCTCCCAAAGACATGAAGTTTGGAAAGTGTATTTATTGTGAATAGTAGACACGATTCACTTAGTAAAATGGATTCTGAGGCAAATATTTCCCAATCGGAACCGCTTTGTACCAATGCCAAGAAATTTCTTACTTTATTGATTTCGGTTGCACTTTAGAATCCTACGTCACGATTTTGGGGGTAGGGAGGGGTGGGGGGAGGGGGGATTGTTGTACAACCCCCCCTAACATCTTCCCCCCTTGAGCAGATGCGTAATTTAAAAAATACCATAAATATAATAATAATTTGGAGGTTATAATTTTGCTAAAATTTGAATATGTGTGGGCTCCAGCGCGACGCAAGGGCTGTAGCAGCAGCCCCTCAGCTCTTGCGTGACAAAACGCAGCACCAGACACTCACCTTTGCAGCTTTGGCAGCAGTTTAGTCTTCGCAGCATAGTTTTATTTATAGAGAGAATTAGGCGCTTTGGCGACCGCTGCCGCGGCACGCTCGCTTCGCTCGCTCGCCAAAGCGCTGCGCGTAATCATGTTCTAACATTAACCTAACCTATTCAAGTCGGGGTGATCCATATATTTTTTTTCGAAGTTCAAGTAAAATTGTATGAAAATTTTTTTTTTCATTGCTCAACATAAAACTAGCAATAATGGTTAGCCCTGTTTCTCCTCTATCTCCTACAAGTCTTTTTTTATACAAATTCGTGACGTAGGATTCTAAAGTGCACCCTTGATTTCAAATTATGTCACTATTTTTAAATGAAACATTTGAAGTAGGTATACCTTATTTTCACAACTTCCTAATAATTATATCTCGTTACTTGTTTTATATTTTACTATAAAAACAGGTAATTAGACTTACACGGGTATAACCCTTTCTTAGTGGATATACTTACACTTCATAAAGAGCACACTCTACAAAAATGTTTCTAGAATCAGCGGTCTGTGCAATGACCAATGACCATGCTATAAGTTAACTTCAGTCAGTGAATCAGTGTCACTTTAAATGTAATGTGATATTAAAAATTGAGATTAATTATAATGCAAGAAAATTCAAACAAATAGGTATTAGCATATTTATTAACTTCCTATATTCAAAGTCTCTACCAAAACACTTTCTTTAAAAAACACAACATCCAAATCAACTAACGAGATGGTCCGATCCAAAACTGGCAAAGTGCCCATTTAAAGAATGAATCTCACATTCAATGTCACGGCCAATGAGTAATGTAATGAATGAATGATTAGGTGTACAATGTGTAAACAATTTGCTTTGTCTTCGTATTAAATTTATGTTTTTCGAATCTATTTTGGCATTGGAAAGTTGAGTTTCATGATATTTTAACTGTTCTTACGTGTGTAGTTTGAAGACGGTATAAAGTGGTTTCATATTTAAACCCTGATTTAAAATAAGCTTAATCCAGAAGGAGCTTTTACCTCTGATATATTGTTAGTATAGTCCTCCCGCCTTGAGATTGTAGATTCAAGCTCATAATACTTGTTAATGTATGCTGTGCTCTTAGTTCAAAATGTCCTTTAGCTGGGGCACCCTGTTTCGGCAGTTAATTCAATTAAGTATACTAAATATTTATTAAATTTTAATAATAACCTTAACTCTATGGGTAGCTCATGTTTTCGTACCAGTGTATGACTCACTAATTTGCCAAAAGCCTAAAATGGAGATAAGCTCACTTAATTTGGACTTGTGCAAAGCGTAGGTGGTCTTAAAGTCTGTCTGACTGCATTTTATTTAATATTTATTACCCCAGCTCCTCATCCAAGCGATGTTCCCGGATTCATCCCTGTCGGGAGCCCGAGGTGCGCTTAAACACAGTAGGTTAAACTTATCGTATCTACTATGGATTTGGCAATGTTTTACGGCCAGTTGCTGCCTGACACAAACTTTTCTTAGGACCAAGCAGTTTACCCGTTACCGCACAAGGAGAGTTCAATGTTTGCCAGCCGGTCCCAAATCCCTTAGACGCCTTGCTTTGGCCAAGACTTCTCCTGGAGTCTTACGTCCTTTTACGTGACTTCATAAAATAAAAAGAATAAACGATTAGCTCCTACACTTAACCCATCAGCGAGATATAAATTAGAGTTAATCATTTTAAATTATAACGACTATATTTAGCAGCATTGCAGCGTAGGTTTATCAACATGGCTGCTGTTTTAATCCCCAGACTAGCTGGACCCCACAGCCTCGCAGTGATTTTAATGTGCATACTTATGTTAACTTACCGTATTCTAGCACATAAAAAATGGAAAGGCGTATTCGGTAACACTTAACGAGGCCATACATTATGAAGGTTCAAATTACGTCAATAACTGACGAATTGAGTGACGTCATGCTAAAATAAACTGACTAAGTTAATGTCAAACGTAGGTTGGAAAATAATTATTCTCGTTCATCAAAAGCTGTGATAGCCTAGACTGAGTTGTCAAGAGTAGGGTCAGACAGTAACCCATGTATACAAGTCTCGCAGATAACCACGTAAAACTGCATTCAGAAATAATTTTAAGACGATTCAAAATAATCAAGTATCTTGAGTGAACAACAATGTTTGACTTTGACTAATCCTCTAAATTTGTCCATGATCCATGAGTGTAGTCCAGTGTGCTAAATTGTCATCGACGTCATTTTTACTCTAAATAAAATCTACACGCGATATTACCAATTACATCAATTAGATAACTACAGGCAGCGAGCTGTACAGGTCCCGGCAAACAACTTAAAATATTTTCAAGTGGAAGTTGAAGTGAAAAGCATGCAAAACTCGAACTTTGGTATGCAAATTTAATTTCAGTGGTTCAGAAGTACGGCTCTCCTGATCGTCAATTGGTCTAATTATTTTAAAGATCGAACAATAATGTACGATTGTATTGTTTTATTTTTCCAATTCCATAAAATTAGAATAGTTTATCTACGAGGTAGGTACGTTTTGGTCTAACTAAACTGTTAAAGAACACGCCATAGCGTGAGCTGTATTCCATTCAATGCACAAATAAAAATAACATCACTCACTGTAGAGTCAATAGGCGAATTTTTATGCAGTTTGTTACATTTTACAACCCTTAATTATGTTATAGGTACTTCTCGCTAGCCAACTGAAATTACCACAATCTGTGTTAACTCAACTTGAAAACAGCATATTAAAAGCACAAAGTTCTAACCTCATAACATGAAAATCTTGAAAATCTCGCGACTGGAGGCTAGAAATGATTTGTAGTTGGTAAATAGGTTGTTTACCTGAAAACTCTAACACTAGGTGAGCCACACCACACCACAACACGAAAAGAAGAAGATAGGTTGTTTTACTTTATTGTCGTTTTTCCCTCAAGGAATATACAAAGTCACTACCTAGAACGATTCGTCGGGCTTCAATCAAAGTTATGGAAATTAAAAACCATTAGACGATAAATCTTTATAAGACTCTTACTTAAATGGTTTTAGGGTTTAGAGAGTTTGAGGTCTCGAGACCACACACGCGTGGTTTCCAACAAGGTATTTAGCTAATCGTATTACAAACAGGTTAGGTGATGTGCTCCCATGCTCATGTGCCTAAAGAAGCCGTACCGCACCGAACAAGGTACGGTTCTTTCTTCTATTGTAATTTATCAGGTAGATTAGGAGAATTGTAAACCCGTACAAATTAGATAATTTATAGTTAATCAGTACTAAATACGTGGCAATTTGAATGCAGTTGATTAGATTGTGTTTATCTGTGTATTGTATTATGATTAGGAATAAGAAATCAAAACGAGTTTAGCAAAGAAGTTTAGAAAGTCGCGGAAAGTCGTTTTCTTTCCTATTTTGCAATGTTGATAATGCGGAATCTGAATCGAGAGAAATGAGAACGACCATTATCTTTGATACTCTGATAACGGAGATAATTTGTGTCAACTAGGCAGAGAAAAACTTGTTTGAATGATAAATACCATCTCTGCAGCTAGGTATTAGATATTTTGTTTTGAAGTGCAAATGTTACGCGCAAATAGCAAAACATGAAAACATAAATGTTGTACAGTCAGTAGAAATTACTCTAGTATCTCTAGTTAGTAGAAGTGGGTTTACTAATAGAAGTTAATCTATGCTAGAAATTAATTAAAAAATCCCTAAAAAGGTACATTTGTACTTATTCTTTTCAGCTTACTTAACTTTTACGCTTTTTAAGCTCATTATCTAAAATAAGTAGTATTTAAACGTAAACCATCATAATTTTATAATTCTGTTTTTACTGTGAATCATAATCATAAAACATCTACATTCCTATCTACGTTGCTTTTGGGTTTATGTAATCAATCAATTTATCTATAATAAAAAATGTTGTTATTATTATAAAAATTATGTCAAAATTATCTCTACCTACCAGCCATGTGTAGCGTTATTATCAGATATAAAACATGCCCACTGATTAACAATAATACCTATTTCCTAAGAATTTAGTGCCATTTCAAATTAATTTTACGATCTAGACTTTTTAAATGAATAAGAACATTGGTTTAAATAGGCACCTATTATTTGTTAGTCACGCAAGTACTGGCCTTATATCATTTGACCTTTGACGGACAGACAACGACTTACATTGATTCTATAGGTACTTATTATTTTACTGGTGATTCTTTAGCCAACCATAGTTTCAGTCTAGGCCATATTAACCCATATCTACCATCCAAAAGAAGAAAAGTTTTTACAGTAACAAAACATAGAGAAGTGATATTTCTAGCGTTATCTATCACTGTTATGTTCTTCGTAAATAAATTTATTTATTATTTAACAGTTATTGATCGGAAAAAAATAAAGCGGAGACAAACTTAAGACAATTTAATTGTGAATACGGGTAGGTACTTAGTATACATACATAAATAAGATAGATGTAGGTGTTGGCTAACTATACGTTGAAGAAAAACAAAGAATCACCGTATGAGTCCAATCTATTAATGAACTGACATTTCAGAATAAGTTCGAGATGAAACTTTTTGCGTATCTCGCTAAAAATACGCGTGAAACAGAGGTGAGACATCTCGAGGTCTCTTTTACCAGAGGAGATGCTGCAGGGGTTAATTAATGCGCCTAACATCATGATAACACAAAGAGGTCAAGTAAATAGTAACGAATGATAAGAAAAAAATAGCTAAGTACATTAAAATCCTGATGCCTTCCCAATGTAATTCCAAAAACTTTGCAAAAAATGTAGTAGGTAGGTAGGTACCTAGGTATACAAAATACCAAACATTATACCTTACATTACATTAGAGCTTATCTATCAAGAAGATAAGATCATGATGTCCTGCCCTGCCGGCTGGTAGATTACGAGTATAGGCATAAACTAGGAAAAAAACTAGCTGTGTCCCAGGAACACCCTGGGTTTTTAGTTCATTTTTCTTTGGTTTAGGTCTGATTCGATCATTGTTTTGGACGTATAGAGAAAAGCTGGGGATCTGTGTAGTCAGGAGTCAGCATGAACGATTTTGTATTAATCAGCCCTCCCTGGTAGGTTAGATGTTAAAAGAAGAATATAGTATACTTGTTTTTTTCGGATGAAAGTATTAAGTAGGTACCTACAAACAACGAAGTAATCCTATAAGGGTTTCTTCCTTTTTTACTTTTTGAGGCACGGAACCCAAACAATACGAAAATTCGTCCTAGAAGAATTATAAAATCAGCAGCGTTTATCGTTACTTAAATAGTTATCTTATAGTTATCGTATTACCACTATGTTGTAGTAAAATAATTTGTAAGTTTTTAATGAGACCCACATGCAGACTGTCTAATTTAATTATTTATCTAACGTGTTATAAACGTGTCTAATAATCGTTCTTCTATTGATTTAAAGCAGCCATGTTTTAAATAATGAAAAAGCGGACAACATATTGTGTGTGAGTCAACTACTGTGAAAATAGGTCGATCAATTCAGTGGAAAATGGTCTAACTGTGTAGAACTATGAATGAGAATTACTGCATCCCATTCAGTTTACGACGCTTTGCATGTTGAAATAAAGTGTTATTGCCTTTCGAAACTTCACTGGGTTTTAAAGTTTAAACAGTGAATGAAAGCCGAACGCTGTATCTACTTAAACTACACTTTTTTATTATAAGTACCTAATGGTATTTAAAGATCTTTTGGATGCGCATTTTTAATGAAGATAGAAAATGAATGTGTATCTTATTATTATCTATAATACGCTTTATTCGTAACTACCACACACCGAATATAGAATAATTGCTATAAGTTCATGTAAAATAAATAATTATTATAGAATGAATAATTGAGGAATCAAATTCAAAATAATATTTTTTCAATAAGATTTCACGTGATCGTTTTGAATCGTCAGTTATTTAGTGTGTCTTCGGAATGCGGCCTCCAATGAGAAAAACAATGGAAAGATAATTTTAGGTCGAAATGTAGAGTTAAAGATTTTGATGTAGGCATTGGCACTAGTATTGCTGCACTGGAAGCACCGGCAGTAGGTAGTCAGTAGAATCAATTGAGCTGCGCAAGCGTCAGGTTACTCGACTGTGACTCTAGTTCACGTGCGCTGCCACCGTGACCGATTGTTTTGTTATACTTGTTATGTGCCGACTGCCGGTAGCTCTACTTTGTCATGGAAGGGTCTTATGCTTTGCTCTGAGAATGATTCAATTAATATTTCATTCATCGAAAGCTAGTCTCTAATAGTGAAGTTTAGCTTTGTCGTTTTTCAGTAGGTGAACAATGTAATTTAAACCAAAATATTTTGCCTTTACCACCTCTACGAAAAGTTTGAAGCTGATTCATAGAACGAAAGTGATCAGGTACGGCTGTACGGTTCTAGTATTAGAACTGTTCAGCCATATAAGGTTGAAGAAATAGCCTCATGCAATATAAAAAAAACAATTCCATATGTTTAGAGTCGAATCTGATAAGCAATTTTTTGAAGGCGAGGCGTTGTAAACCAACCGCGGCCAGGCGTAGATAATTAGCTACATTTTATATTCGGAAAACTCGTTTCTAACATAGATTAGGTATACTCGTTTTGGTTATAGATCCTATCCAGTTCAGGTAATAGAATTTTACCAAAAACTTCGGTTTAATGACTTCGTAATGATGCCTCCGTTTTAAGTCAGACATTTTTGAACACCTTTGTTCGCAGATAACTTATCGCTTTTTGTTTGTACACATTTTAAGTAATGTTTTATGATTATTCCAAGAAATACCAACACACACGTAGGTATATGTATTGTATGTAAATTCAGGTGGGAGCTAATTCCATAAACGACCGTTATCGACACGACATTTGAAGATTCGCAAATAGATTTGTTGATATCTTAATCACGTTTGAAAGTAGTGTCGGTATTGTATTTGGAAATGAGAGTTGTAATACCAATGGCGTATTAGCACAGTGTTATTCTGTGTCAAGATCTTAAACATTTCCAGTCGGGAGATTAGAATGCCTAAGTTTAAGCAAGTAATAAGTAACTTACCTATGCATTTTTTATTTATTAGAAAGAGCTAGAAAAAAGCTGCATCAAACGTGCTTACTGATTTCTGGATTGAATGTATCCTGTTTTTAGATAATGGTTAATTATAATAGTAGTTGTTTTATGGCCACCTGTCATGAATAAATAAGAGTGATAGCATCACATCGAATCAACGAGTGTAATGAGTAAAGTGCTCGATTGCCATTATACTCGCCCACTTGGCTACTTCAATTGAAAATTACTCCACGTCTCGAATTGACCTTAGTTTGTTTCATGTCCTGGTATACAAGCATTTGAACTAGGTACGTAGGATTTGTATAATTCAATGCAAAACAGTTACCTACAAGTAGGTATAAGATGTTCATGATCGCTGATAGCATTCCAATTTACATGTTTTTACTAAGAGGTATTCAAAGAGTTTTTCTCAGTCTTAAATTATTCTCAAAATTTTGGACAGACAACAGAATCGTGGGTTGGTTGATAATTTATTTGTTACTTGAATCTAAAATCGGTTTCAGGTTTTGCAAAGAATTAACAGCAAGTGGGTTGTTTGAACAATTTTACTAGGCCTTGGAACTTTATTCGATTTGTTGTCGGGCGAGTACCTACCGTCATTTCCCATGAGCTTTATCGTCGCGTGAGAGCCTCGGAAAAAGCAAGTATTGTAAACAAAATCGGCACGGCAATTAGAAAGATACGTGACGTGTAAAGTGGTGCAAGCTGCGACCTCAGGCGTCTCTATTTGCAGCGATGATCTAACCGTTGCCTGCCGCTCTGAGCCCACGTCCTCGCTCAAACTCGTTTGTTGTTTACTTGAGGCGATGGAACAACTTAACGTTTTTGAACACAGGACGCGGTGTATCAACTGAGACGCGACTTACGTCACCGTCTCTAGATTGTCGATTTCTTAATTGCATCGAAACACCTACAATCTATCTACAAACATATCTCACAACAAAGCTATTAATCAGACGTTAAAGTTCTTAAAGATTGACGTCGGCATTTTTGCAAAATTGCAAAACATTCCGATGTCTCTATATTAGGAATGCTGTAAAATTTGGTAGGTATACCTATTGGGTGAGCCGTGAGCCAGACGTCCGTCAGTTTTTTTGCAATCAGGAGGAAGTGTGCAAGGTAAAAACAGTGGATAGGTAGATACAGTTTCAAGAGCAAAGCAATTTGATGCTGGAAACAAAAATCGGTTTGTGAAACCGAAGACAATTATAGGTCTAAAGCGAGGTCATATCAGATTTAGATTTAAATATTGCAGTCGCCGCATTGCACAATTTTTGAACAATTAACATTTACGTGATACCTACCTCCTAGCTTACTGCCAGGTAGACCATATGGTCGACGACCTTGCCAATCTGTGCGGTGACTGGTAAACTGTACCTCAACCTACACGCTAAAACATATCCGATTCTTCGCACTCGCCACTAAAATCATAAGAGTCAATAATCGTGTTTTCTCAGAAAGGTGACGCCTTCATTTATTCCGAGCCAATATGATATATCTTATCTGAATTTCAAATAACAATGACCTTTTTGAAACAATTGTTCTTTTCAACGTGTAGTTATCGGTTTTACTTATTATTATAATTCTTCAGTTACATTTGAGTAAGTCTCCTTTTTTCGTTGTGTAGTCAGCTTGTATAAATTACACAATGATTTGGTTTGCGGTTGGGTTTGTCTTCGAGGCTGACATCAGGCCTTCTGTACCTACTCGATTCTTATTTGGCTTCAAGCCGTTTTTGGTAAAGCATATGGGACAACTTTCCAAGTCTCGCATTGGGGTCGTGCTTTTTCCAATCGATTTATATGGAGTTAAGAATTCAGAGAATATTGAATTGCAAAATTCAGTGTTCTCTGAAATTTCACTGCATATTTGGTGGGGCTTGAAATATTATGCAATTCTTAGAGTACTTTTAATTAGTACAAAGCGTCGAATGGACCAATGAAGTAGGTACATTTCTGTCAGGCATGAGAGAGCACAAGTCGTGTATCCCCGGCATAGAATAGGGTTACCCCATCTCTTCCCGTGAGTGTCGTAAAAGGCGACTAAGGGATTTAGCAACCCGTTCCATACTCCTACGCATATATGTTATAGCGTCCCAAGCTGTGACCAACAAGGGTATAAAGAGATGGGTCCGCTGTTCCGTCCGACCACCCCGGAGGGCAACCGTGCGGGATCAGTTATAGACAGATCGTGTCCCCAAACGCTAGATTCGGTTCTCTTAAGGGAGAGCTACCCCGTACCCAAAACGGCACTACCAGATTGTCCAGACTGGTACCGGAGCAATGAAGCCGCTCACCACTCGTTCCTCGGAAGAGGAGCTAACGACAACCTCGCTGGGGCCGGTGGAGAGGCCACCTACCACATCTCCATGTGTGGTACCGGAGCTGTTAAAGGCACGCTCACTTCCCGGCATGAATCCACATGCCTACCAAGAGCCTATAAATCCTGGTAAGGACCGGTCTTCCCTAGCGTAGAGACCTACGCTTTCTGGCACAGCGCAGCCGGAGATGCGGCACCCCGAGAGGCACCACTAAGGCTACTCCTGAGCCTCGCGCACTCGTCGAAACGACGTGCAAAGCGCTCGCCGCGTATGAGGACGACCCCCGGTGACAAGCATACCCGAGTTGACAAACGTGCCGTCCTCTGCGGCTGAAAACCACAAACCCCCGCGAGGCCAAACCCAAGTTGGGCGACATCTCCTTACTAAGCCACCGATAGATGTGGCCGTTCTGGCTGCCGGGCTAGCCCAACCCCGCGGTACCCTGATCCAAAGGGGAGGACCCTTAGTTCCCACCCCCGAAACCCACTTGCCTCGGGTATGTGCAAGCGGGCCAAGGGATAAGGGCCACTAAGGGATTTAGGGGGAACTAGCAAAACTTAAGTTCTCCCCGAGCGGTGGCGTATAAACTGCTTGGTCCCTAGAAGGGTTGGTGTCAGGCAGGCGGCCGGCCGTAAAAATATTACCAAATCTATTAGCAAAAGGTATGGTCAATGATGGCTTACCTACTGCACCAACCCCAAATATTTGGGGTTCAGCGGACCCCGGGCTCCCAAGAGGGATGCAACCGGGAACATCGCTCGGATGAGAGAGCACTTGTATAAGAGTGTTAAAATAGGTTCTGACTACTGTCTCAGATTACAGTACTAAAGCTCTCAAGAGTCAATTAGCAAGAAGAAATGTTGAGTAATCGCCCGATATAGCACAGACTTCGCATCTGACTCTCACAATGACTCAGGATTTAAACAGATGCACAGCTGAATTTCATATCCAATTGCAACATGTAGGTACCCACATAAAGTACCTACCTATGTAGGTGCCTATAGCCTTTTATGATGGTAGAAGATTTCGTCATCCTTAGCTTCCGGCATTTAGCTCACGTTTTCAGATAAGGTTACCTAGTTTGCCTTGTTACCTATTGTTGCAAGCTTAGAATATTTGTATTCAACGTTAAAATAAATACTTATATTGTTTACGCTTAGATAACGATAAATACTAATATGTATGTGTATATTGTAAAAAAATGCTACATCAAAGCAACTTACTGCATACACGTTTTAAAACAGTCAGGAACTTGGATATCCTAAACGTTGCGTAGGCACTTAAATGTCTACTTTCACTTTTGGATATATCTAGGACACCTAGGTACAAACAAATCATTACGAAACATATTCATTTAGGTACCTACGTTGAAGATCTATCTAAGATCTATAGAGCTAGGCACCTTTACCTATCGATCAATTATTAATTGATTAAACTAACAAATTTCTGTGATCTGTAGATGTAGGAAAAGATTGTGACCATGACAAAAACTAGAATTGCTTACAGAATCTCCTAAACTATCTTATTAATCGCCCTGGGCACATATTCTAAAACTAAAACGTCTTAACAATGCCTCAACAATGATAGACTTTTATCGAAATGCTGTCAGCTTTGTTGACACCATTGTCAGATGCGTTGAGACATTTTAGTTATAAGATTTGTCCACAGTAGTACCTACATAATATACCAATGGCCCTGATGATGATGTGGTTTAGATCTGCTTGTGCCTAACAATAATCAAACGAAGGAATAGATTAAGTATCTACCTACATGAGGAAAACTTAGGTACAATACTCATTCCTAGAATATCAATATAAAATTAGCTGTCTAGAGTCGCATGTGGTCATAAAAGAGCTGATTCTTGGTTCTCGTCAGATAACAGCTAAATAAGGAGTTGACGCGTAGGTACCTATACGAGTATGTGTCACGGTTTAATTAGTAGGAGTAAATAACAAGTATTTATTTATTTATTTTACTTACACATTGATATATTTAAATCTCGTGTCAGGGTCTTATTCGAAGAATAAACTTCATTGCCGTTTGATTCATTCATTCATTACATTTTGTTTACTGATTCATTGTCAACGTTTCGTGTACTTAGTTTGTATGAATTTTAACTTGCAAGAATCTACCCGAACAAATATAGTAGGTACAAACCCACATAAAAGGTCATACATAACATAATAAGTTAAACATCATAGGTTAAATATTTCAAGTTCTATGTATAAAAACTTGTAAAAAAGTTGAGGTTCGTAGACTGCCTACAGTTTAATGATTGTAGATGGCACCGATTATAAACTGCAACATCGAATTTATCAATGTTGAACATTATGAAAACTACAGTTTAAAATGTTTTACGGTGAAAGTAAAATAATTCGCGCGTGAAGAAAATGATGATCGATGTTGATAATTCTCTGCAATTTACACATTAAGGTTCCTTGAAAATGATATGGATTTGAAGTATTAGACGTTTTTTATATCCTAGAATTATTTATTACTGCCTTATTACTCCTTTATTTTCGGGGCATATTTATCATTATTCGACATAAAAACAGAAGAAATGAGTAACACTTTAAGCTTTACCAATGGTTTAACCGTTCGTGTAAAACAATAGGATTTTCCTGACACTTGAACTGCAAGTTATCAGTAGAAAGGTCCCATATTTTTATTAAAGCGCATAGCGTAGGTACTCGTTATAATATGTTAAAACGACTGGTAATCGGTATACCTAGTTTAAAGGTTTAGTCACACTGCGTTCATGATGGGAAGTTGCGAGATAGTGGACACGCATCAGAGCCTCATATCACGTAATGAAACCATATTGTTATCTACGCGATTACACCGATCATCCTTACTACTGGATTATTTAGTCTGCTAAAGGGACATGCCATGGCATTACCTCTTCCTTAACGTTTTTAGCTAAAGGACCTAGTGGAAACTGAGCCTTAGTTGTAATGTGAGATGGTGCTTACTAAAAGGTAGGGAATACCTAAGTATGAATACACTTACTTAACAACTTGAATGAGTAAAATAAAATTTGAAAGATTTGACTCCTAAACAAAAATAAAAAACTTTAATAAAGTCGCGCAGCGGGATTAAAATAGAGGAACCGAACTAGAAATATTTTAATGAAAAATACATATATTTACCTAGTTGGTTAACCTATTATGCTGCGAAGGAAACGCGACTTCGAGCTTCGCTGCAAGCGAATCTTTGAAGACTTATTTTTTTTAATATTTCTAGTACCTACCTATAGATATGCCTAGAGTTTTACTTGTAGGTCTTATGGTGATTGGATGTCTTAATAACCATGCCATGTACTTATTAAAATGTCCAGGCAGCGTAGGACCTAAATTGACGGTCGACTACGGCCATGTTTCTTGTTCGAGTCGTTCCATTATAGTCAATTGAGACAATATTCATGGATATCGATTACAATTTCCAGTCTGTAAAAGATTTGGGACATGTTTGCCTCGTATCGCTAAGCGACATCGGATCGAAGGAAAACTGTGTCGAACTTTGAAATAACTATCACCTTTTGGGTTTTATAGAACACACGCTATTGGGGCAAGAGAGGGTACTAAACCTAACTAATTTATCATGTCTAAGGTGTGACATGATAAATCTATATTTTTGAAATCATCTCTGGAATAGGCAATAACAGTAACATTTTATATTTCATCGATATGATCTCTTCGATTTTAAATTAGGCAATGAAAAGAGTTAATAGGTAAATAGGCGTAGTAAAAAGTCTCATAATGAAAAAAGTGTACTTAATACATAATGGCAAACGCAATACATAAAAAAAAAACCAATCCAAGGGCAAATAGGTACCAAGGCAGAAAATATCTCAGTTAGTAACACATAGTTATTTAGGAATAAGATAAACTATTTAACTATATAGCTAGGTAGGTAACCACTTCATACAAATATAATGATTTGTGTTCAAATACCTAGGTATAAAAAACTCAGTAAGTAGGTACTTCAATAAGTTACATTACATATAATTAGGATAAGGACAACCTATTTACCTACATCTAGGTATCTACTCAGTTTAATAGATTACTTTCGCATTGTTCCTATCCTTCAAATATCATCGAAAACGGCTAATGTACCTATGTATGTATATCAAATCTCGGTCGGCTAAAACGTTCTGCTGAAGAAGCATAAACGAAGTCACTGTTCAGTCTCTGAATCATTTGAGCCAAATACAGTGTGTAGGTATGCATGTAACATGTTAGGTTTGCCTATGTCTTACCTACTTAGCACACTTGGATTATCTACTGCAGCTGTATGTTTGAGACTTGTTTGCGCAAAACCTGCCTACTGTTTCTGAGCCAATTGCAATAAAATTAGTTTTGAATGTAATTCAAAAAACCTACCTGCCTCCCTACGTTAAAATTACGTGTCGGTAATTTATTTACCACATGCATGATGAACTTCACCCAAAAATCAATATCCTGTAAATTCACTGCGTGTTGCAGCGAATGCTGAAAGCCTTTGTTATCAGTGTTATTCAGGAGTTTCAGTGACTGTACTTGTAACCATGGTTACTTGAAGAAATCTAATTTAAAGTTAGATAATTTATAGATAGTAGAATACGTGTTACGTATATTATTAATCGACAAATGTGGATTAGATAAAAAAGCGTGATAAAGAATTCAACAGTTTCTAAATCGGGTCAGACTGTGTAATTGGGGTGAGTCAATGGTATGTTTACTTACATAGGTAGGTACTAGGTACGTCTGCTTGTTGATGAAACAAAGCCGTCTAAGTTTCATGAGCGCCGAGACGGCGAATGCGGCAGTAGGCTCCGTCCGCCCTCACGGACATATCGCACCGACACACCCGCCTGGATTTCACTGAAAACAAAATAAGTTACGCTACGCATACGTTAAATAATTGAAGTCTCATTACCGATACTACAAAATTATATTTTAGTTTTGGCGTCGATATTAGACGTATATAAAATGAGCGTCTTTCTAATCGTAACGTTAATTGGTACCTACCTAACGTATAAATCTATGTGATTGTATGTAAGTTTTTGAGAGTCGCGATATATTATCGTACGTATTAATGGTAATCTGTCGCATCATGCCATGAGCACCATTGCTTAGTGACTCGCCGGGTTCCGTCTCGAGTCGAGCGCAATGGGCGCGTGCAATGGCCGAATCTCTAACACTGCCGCCTTTGCCTCTGCCACGAAGATTCCCACTAATTCTACATCCCTATCGTGTTAAAAGGTGTGTTCTATAAAAAACTAATTTAAATAGCGTTCATTCCAGTTTCTAACAAGTAAATCGTTAATTACAGGCGTCACCGTTGCCCACACAATGATGTCCCGGAGCCATTGTTCGATGTGGAGCATACGACGAGCGTGGTTTCCGCGTATCAGCGCGACTACGATGAGAAACACGTCAGCCGCACAACCGCAGTTCACCACGAGGACCACCTCCGTCTCGAAGGCGACTTTCAAGAACCAGAACGCCCTCGTTGGCAACCCGCGGAAAGACCGAAACCTAAAAAACCTGAAGACAACCTCAAACCTGAAGGAGATTTTGAAAAGAGACGTCCAGAAGAATGGCGTCCAGGCGATAGAGCGCCAGTACGTCGTCCGGAAGATAACCTGAAACCAGAAGGAGATTTTGAAAGGCGTAAACCAGACGAATGGCGTCCTGGTGATCGTGCCCCGGTACGTAAACCAGAAGACAATTTAAGGCCAGAGGGAGAATTCACGTCGCCGGAAAAGGAACCTTGGAGACCTGCAGAAAGACCTAAACCCAAAAAACCACAGGACAATCTGAAGCCTGAAGGTGACTTTGAAAAACGTCAGCCAGATGAGTGGCGGCCCGGAGATCGGGCACCTGTGCGTCGGCCAGAAGATAATTTGATGCCTGAAGGTGAATTTACAACACCAGAAAAACAGACATGGCGGCCAGCTGAAAGACAACGACCTAAGAAACCTCAGGATAATTTACATCTAGAGGGAGATTTTCAGCAACCGAAAACTGAAGAGTGGCGCCCAGCTGAGAGACCAGTCCAGAAAAAACCGAAAGATAACCTCAAACCCGAAGGTGAATTTGAGCAACCAAAGCAAGACGAATGGCGACCTGCCGAAAGACAGAAGCCCAAAAAACCAGAAGACAATCTGAAGCCCGAAGGCGACTTTGAAAGACGTAAACCGGACGAATGGCGTCCAGGAGATCGCGCTCCTGTACGTCGCCCAGAAGACAATTTAAAACCAGAAGGCGACTTCACCACTCCTGAAAAAGAACGCTGGCAACCAGCTGAACGTCCTAAACAAAAGAAACCCCAAGACAATCTTAAGCCGGAAGGCGACTTTACTACTCCAAAGAAAGATGAATGGAGACCGGCTGAGAGACCTCAACAGAAAAAACCTACAGATAATTTGAAACCAGAAGGTGATTTTGCCAAACGTCAGCCAGAAGAATTTGTCCCTGCTGAAAAAGCGGTTGTGAAGAAACCTGAAGACAATTTACGTCCTGAAGGTGAATTCACAACAAGAAGAACTATTACTGAAGATTATCAAGTTGTAACTGGTGAACGAGCCGAAATTATACGCCGCACGGATAATATAATTACAGAGGGAGAATTTACAGGTAAATAATCCAAATTATGTACTAATATAATATTTGAAAACAGATACCAGTTAAGGTTACTATAATGTTGATTTTAAAACTTTGTTACAGATACTACGACAAGCCGAACCGAGTACACCATCAAACCAGTAGAGCGACCAAAACAAGTACGTCGCAACACATGGACTAAAATTGAGGGAGAAATGACAACGGATACAACAAACAAGTCCGAATTTATAGATTATACAGATGTAATGGAAAAAACAACAATGGTCGCGCGGAGAACAGATAATATAATAAGAGAAGGAGAGATAGAGTTTGTTACTTCGAATCAAGAAGATTTTACGCAGAAAATAGCTCCAGTTGAACGGCCTCAAAGACGCCGTACATGGACAAAAGAAGATTTTGAGAAGTTTTACTCTACGGATGATCTACAAAAGGTTACTACTAGTCAAGAAGAATACAGAACTTACGAAGAAACAGACGTAAGACAGCAAAAAATTATCAGAAAAGACAACTTACATATGGAAGGAGATTTTGACAGCCAAACCGTTTCACACGAGACATATCAGCATAAATCAACTGAAAGACCTAAACAAAAGAAACCTGTTGACAATTTAAAACCAGAAGGTGAATTTGAAAAACCGAAACACGACGAGTGGCGTCCAGCTGAAAAACGTACTCAGGAAAAACCTAAAGACAACCTCAAACCAGAAGGGGAGTTTGAGACTCCCAAAAAAGAGGACTGGCGTCCCGCAGAAAAGCGTACTCAGGAAAAACCTAAAGACAACCTCAAACCTGAAGGTGAGTTTGAACAACCTAAGCACGATGAATGGCGTCCAGCTGAAAAACGGATGCCTACAAAACCAGATGACAATTTATATCTTGAAGGGGACTTTGAAAAACGAAAACCAGATGAGTGGCGTCCAGCTGAAAGACGTACTCAGGAAAAACCTAAAGACAACCTCAAACCAGAAGGGGAGTTTGAGACTCCCAAGAAAGAGGACTGGCGTCCCGCAGAAAAGCGTACTCAGGAAAAACCTAAAGACAACCTTAAACCTGAAGGTGATTTTGAACAACCTAGGCACGATGAATGGCGTCCAGCTGAAAAACGAATGCCAACAAAACCAGATGACAATTTATATCCTGAAGGCGACTTTGCAAAACGAAGACCAGATGAGTGGCGTCCAGCTGAAAAACGTACTCAGGAAAAACCTAAGGACAATCTTAAACCTGAAGGCGAATTCGAACAACCTAAGCACGATGAATGGCGTCCAGCTGAAAAAAGAACGCCTACTAAACCAGATGACAATTTATTCCTTGAAGGAGATTTTGAGAAACGAAGACCTGATGAGTGGCGTCCGGCAGAAAGACGCACACAAGAGAAACCTAAAGATAACCTTAGGCCTGAAGGCGAATTTGAAAAACCTAAACATGACGAGTGGCGCCCAGCTGAAAGACAGACTCCTAAAAAACCAGACGACAACCTGTACCCTGAAGGTGACTTTGAGAAACGAAGACCTGATGAGTGGCGTCCCGCAGAAAAACGTACTCAGGAAAAACCTAAAGACAACCTCAAGCCAGAAGGTGAGTTTGAACAACCTAAGCACGACGAATGGCGTCCAGCTGAAAAACGGGCGCCTACAAAACCAGATGACAATTTATTCCCCGAAGGAGATTTTGAGAAACGAAGACCTGATAAGTGGCGTCCGGCAGAAAGGCGCACACAAGAGAAACCAAAAGACAACCTAAAACCAGAAGGGGAGTTTGAAACTCCCAAAAAAGAGGACTGGCGTCCCGCAGAAAAGCGTACTCAGGAAAAACCTAAGGACAACCTTAAACCTGAAGGTGATTTTGAACAACCTAGGCACGATGAATGGCGTCCAGCTGAAAAACGAATGCCAACAAAACCAGATGACAATTTATATCCTGAAGGCGACTTTGCAAAACGAAGACCAGATGAGTGGCGTCCAGCTGAAAGACGTACTCAGGAAAAACCTAAAGACAACCTCAAACCAGAAGGGGAGTTTGAGACTCCCAAGAAAGAGGACTGGCGTCCCGCAGAAAAGCGAACTCAGGAAAAACCTAAGGACAACCTTAAACCTGAAGGTGATTTTGAACAACCTAGGCACGATGAATGGCGTCCGGCTGAAAAACGAATGCCAACAAAACCAGATGACAATTTATATCCTGAAGGCGACTTTGCAAAACGAAGACCAGATGAGTGGCGTCCAGCTGAAAAACGTACTCAGGAAAAACCTAAAGACAACCTCAAACCAGAAGGGGAGTTTGAGACTCCCAAGAAAGAGGACTGGCGTCCCGCAGAAAAGCGTACTCAGGAAAAACCTAAAGACAACCTTAAACCTGAAGGTGATTTTGAACAACCTAGGCACGATGAATGGCGTCCAGCTGAAAAACGAATGCCAACAAAACCAGATGACAATTTATATCCTGAAGGCGACTTTGCAAAACGAAGACCAGATGAGTGGCGTCCAGCTGAAAAACGTACTCAGGAAAAACCTAAGGACAATCTTAAACCTGAAGGCGAATTCGAACAACCTAAGCACGATGAATGGCGTCCAGCTGAAAAACGAACGCCTACAAAACCAGATGACAATTTATTCCCCGAAGGAGATTTTGAGAAACGAAGACCGGATAAGTGGCGTCCGGCCGAAAGACGCACACAGGAAAAACCTAAAGATAACCTTAAACCAGAAGGGGAGTTTGAGACTCCCAAGAAAGAGGACTGGCGTCCCGCAGAAAAACGTACTCAGGAAAAACCTAAAGACAACCTTAAACCTGAAGGTGAGTTTGAACAACCTAGGCACGATGAATGGCGTCCAGCTGAAAAACGAATGCCTACAAAACCAGATGACAATTTATATCCTGAAGGCGACTTTGCAAAACGAAGACCAGATGAGTGGCGGCCGGCTGAAAAACGTACTCAGGAAAAACCTAAAGACAATCTTAAACCTGAAGGCGAATTCGAACAACCTAAACATGACGAATGGCGTCCAGCTGAACGACGAACGCCTACAAAACCACATGACAATTTATATCCCGAAGGAAACTTTGAGAAACGCAGACCAGATGATTGGCGTCCAGCCGAAAGACAGACTCCAAGAAAACCTAAGGACAATTTAAAGCCGGAAGGAGAATTCGAACAACCTAAACATGATGAGTGGCGTCCAGCTGAAAGACGTACTCAGGAAAAACCTAAAGACAATCTTAAACCTGAAGGTGAGTTTGAACAACCTAAGCACGACGAGTGGCGTCCAGCTGAAAAACGAACGCCTACAAAACCAGATGACAATTTATATCCTGAAGGCGACTTTGCAAAACGAAGGCCAGATGAGTGGCGCCCAGCTGAAAGACGTACTCAGGAAAAACCTAAGGACAATCTAAAACCTGAAGGCGAATTCGAACAACCTAAACATGACGAATGGCGTCCAGCTGAGAGACCGGTTCAGAAAAAACCAAAAGATAACCTTAAACCAGAAGGTGAATTTGAACAACCTAAGCATGATGAATGGCGTCCAGCTGAAAAACGAATGCCTACAAAACCAGATGACAATTTATATCCTGAAGGCGACTTTACAAAACGAAGACCAGATGAGTGGCGTCCAGCTGAAAGACGTACTCAGGAAAAACCCAAGGACAATCTTAAACCTGAAGGCGAATTCGAACAACCTAAACATGACAAATGGCGTCCAGCTGAGAGACCGGTTCAGAAAAAACCAAAAGATAACCTTAAACCAGAAGGTGAATTTGAACAACCTAAGCATGATGAATGGCGTCCAGCTGAAAAACGAATGCCTACAAAACCAGATGACAATTTATATCCTGAAGGCGACTTTGCAAAACGAAGACCAGATGAGTGGCGTCCAGCTGAAAGACGTACTCAGGAAAAACCCAAGGACAATCTTAAACCTGAAGGCGAATTCGAACAACCTAAACATGACAAATGGCGTCCAGCTGAAAAACGAACGCCTACAAAACCAGATGACAATTTATATCCCGAAGGTGACTTTGAGAAACGGAAACCCGAAGATTGGCGTCCAGCTGAAAGACAGACTCCTAGAAAACCAAAGGATAATTTGAAACCGGAAGGAGAATTCGAACAACCTAAACATGATGAATGGCGTCCAGCTGAAAAACGAACGCCTACGAAACCAGATGATAATTTATATCCCGAAGGTGACTTTGCAAAGCGAAAACCAGATCAGTGGCGTCCAGCTGAAAAACGTACTCAGGAAAAACCTAAAGACAACCTTAAACCTGAAGGCGAATTCGAACAACCAAAACATGACGAATGGCGTCCAGCTGAGAGACAGATACCAAAAAAACCTCAGGATAATTTGCGACCAGAAGGAGAATTTGATACTCCAACTAAGCAAGAATGGCGTCCAGCTGAACGTCCAGAACAAAAGAAACCACGTGATAACCTGAAACCTGAAGGAGATTTCCAACAGCCCAAACACGACGAATGGCGTCCAGCTGAAAGGCAAACACCTATAAAACCAAAAGACAATTTAAGACCAGAGGGATCGTTTGAAACGCCAAAACAAGAAGAATGGCGACCGGCCGAAAAACCAGTCGTGAAAAAGCCTCAAGATAATTTGAAACCAGAAGGTGAATTCGAAAAGCCCAAACACGATAAGTGGCAACCCGCAGAGCGACAAACACCTAAGAAACCACAAGATAATCTTAAGCCAGAAGGTACATTTGAACGACCTGAAAAGCCTAAGCATGTTACTGCAGAGAGACCAGTTCAAAAGAAACCAGAAGACAATCTGAAACCAGAAGGTGAAATGAATATTGTAAGACGAACTGACTACACGGCAACACGTGGCGATAGAGTTGATGTTGTCAAGCATGAAGACCACCTAAAAATGGAAGGGGTTATAGATACTCATCGTACGAGAGATGATTATAAACGGATAGAGAAAACAGAAAAAGTTGTCATTACAAAGCATGAAGACAACTTACGAACAGAAGGCGAATTCATTGATCTCAGAATTAGAAATGACTACAGCGCTACAAAAGGAGAAAGGGCACAGATTGTTAAACCTCAAGATAATTTGAAACCTGATGGCATATTCTATAAGCCTGAAGTTGTTCCATCTCAGCCGGCAGAAAAACGGAAGCCGTTTAAGCAGGTTGACAACATCACTATTGAACGTGACACTGATATCCGTCGTAAACAAAAAATTGAAAGGCTAGATATTATACGAAGAGAAGATAATTTAAAAATCGAAGGAGAATTTATAGACATGAAACAGAAAAATGACTACACAATCGTAACTGGAGAGCGAGCTGCTGTGGTAAAACACGAAGACAATTTGAAGTTGGAAGGCAAAATGGAAAACATTAGATCTTCAGATACTTACCGGTTAGTAAAAGGACAGAGAGTTAAATTAACGCGCCGAGAAGATAATCTTAAGATTGAAGGAGTTTTCGAAGACCATACTCGAAGGAATGACTACAAAGCAACAAAGGGAGAGAGATCTGCAATTATTTATCATCCTGATAATTTAAAACCAGAAGGAGACTTCGATAGAAAACCCGCCCAGGAAGCTCCTGTAAATGGAGAAAAGCGAACACCAGTCAAACATCCAGATAATCTAAAACCAGAAGGTAAATTTGACCGTCCTTCGCCACAAAAATGGGAACCTTCAGAACGTCCTGAAATCAGAAAGCCAGGCGATAACCTTAGGCCTGATGGTGAGTTTGAAAAAAGGCACACAACTAAATGGCAACCTGGTGAAACACCCGAACAAGTACGTCCAAGAGATAATCTTAAACCAGAAGGTGACTTTGATAGACCGACGAAACCCAAATGGCAACCAAGTGATAGACCAGATCAAGTTACACCTAAAGATAACCTATATCTTGAGGGAGACTTTGAAAAACGTCCTAAAACTAAATGGCAACCTGGTGAAACACCAGAGCAAGTCCGTCCAAAAGACAATTTAAAACCAGAAGGTGAATTCGATAGACCATCAAGACCAAAATGGTCAACATCAGAAAGGCCAGATCAAATAAGACCAAAGGATAATCTATTCCCTGATGGAAAGTTCCATGATAGGCCAATAACTCAATGGCAACCTGGTGAAACACCAGAGCAAGTCCGTCCAAAAGACAACTTAAAACCAGAAGGTGAATTCGATAGACCATCACGACCAAAATGGTCAACATCAGAAAGGCCAGAACAAATAAGACCAAAGGATAATCTATTCCCTGATGGAAAGTTCCAAGATAGGCCAAAAACTCAATGGCAACCAGGACAAACTCCGGAGCAAGTACGGCCAAAAGACAATCTCAAACCAGAAGGCGATTTCGAACACCCTCAAAAGACGAAATGGCAGCCGGGTGATAGGTCAACTCCTGTGAAACCAAAAGATAACCTCTACCCGGAAGGTGAAATGGACTCTCGTAAGCCAACAAACTGGAGCCCAGCAGATAAACCTGTTCAGACGCGTCCTAGAGATAATTTAAAACCCGAAGGACAATTTGATAGGCCTGAACCACAAAAATGGTCCCCGGCGGATAAATCAGGGCCAATTAGACCCAAAGACAATCTTCATCGTAATGGAGAAATCATTAGAGATACTAACATTTCCCAAACATCAACAGACACCTCTAATAAAACAGTGGAAAGACATTCTGTCACTGGGCAGGATGGTTATGATACATCTACTCGGGTAACTAGAATTGAAAGAAATGGTGAACAGTACCATGATGACAGAACCAATACTTCTCGCACTGAGAGGCATATCCAACAAACTCAAAGTTCAAATGTTCAAAGAACTTCCGAACAAACTGTAAGATCAGGTAGTACTATTAAATATGGTACGGTCATATCAAATGATGTTGTAGATCGCAGTGATACTAATGACAATATTGGCAAATCAACAATCAAGGATGTTACTCAATCTAAAACTGTAACTGACCACAAAACTATACGAGGCGGTATTATTGATAAGAATAATGTCAACCGATCTGACGTTAAATCTGTTAAAAATGTAACATCAAGTACTAAGACAATGAAACAAATAACTGAAAAGAAACTGAGAGGAGGAAAATGGGTAACTGTCACACGAAATGTGGAAGTAGACCTAACTACGGAGGGGAGTGGACCGGGAAGTGGAACTAGACCTATTGATAGAAGAACTCCTGACGACCGCTCGCCTCTACATAAACAAGCAAGCAACCTTTCGCATACAAGTAATTTGTCTCACACAAGCTCATCTTCAACAAACATTATAAATTCAGGCATTGACAATGTACATAATACCAGTCATGTAGTAAGAGGTTCTCACACTGATAGAAGTAATTCTTCTTTAAATAAACAATACACAGGTGACGCTTCCCAACGATTAATTTCTTCTGAACAGACAACTTCCATTAATCAAGGTACAAACTCTCATCAACAAAAACACTCTTCTGAAACTCATCAAAGAAATGTTGGATCTACAACCACAATTACAAAATCGTCACATTTAGATCATAATGTGACAAGATCAAGCCAACAATCAGGCAATATAGGCAACATTACACGAAAAGTGGGCGGCGACACTACCCAGCGAATAATAACTTCAGATAATTCTGACAGTCATCTACGACAACATCATACCGATGGTTCAGAAAACTATCAGAGAGCTGGTTCATCAACGTACGTCGTGACGTCGTCGGATCAACAAGCCTCTGGCAGATCTTCCCATCAAACTAACAGAAACCAGTTAAGTGATAACGTCACGAAGACCAGTATCGAGTTCCAGAAAGCAATGCACGGAGGTGAAGATAATTCAACAGTTATAAACAATAGTACCCGTGGTGGTGGTCATCACAAAAGATCTTCAGATTTGGTCTCTGATACAGCTTCAGCAAATGCTGTTTTGCACCGTAAAGGAGTTACTTCTACAACCGAGGCTCATCATTCTATTAGTTCTACTGCTGCTGCTCAAAGAAAGAGTATTGTCAATCTATCAGAACGCGAGTATAGTAGCAACACGAACCAGAACACCGACAGAAAAAGCATTAGCTCTATGCACCGGTCTACTCGTGACAACATGGGCGTAATTTCTCAGCACACTGACTCTTCCGATTCGCGACGCAATCAGGTGAGAAGAGATGGCCAATCAACGATGATGGTTGATCGTCAACAACGATCTAACAATAGAGATAATCTACGGGTCGGAGGAGATCTGTATGGACATTCTGAATCCCGAACTTATGGGAATTTCTCCCGTTCGGAGCAAACGCAAAGATCTGATAGTAATCGCGTAGAACGAGTAGAGCGCGTCGTACGTCATGGAAACTCTTCGAATTTCGTCTTGGGTGACGGTAGTACCAGTTACAAAAGAGAGTTCACGTCTCACGTACACGGAACCTGCCCGGCCACATTGATTGAAGCTCCACGAACACCATTTAAACATACGCGTGATACTCGCGAACACAAGTTCTATTCTTCTAAAACATCCCAGTAAGAGCAAAAGATGCCTATCCAATTTTTTATTCATTCCTTAATTTAAAGCTTAAAATAACTGTTATCCTACGAGCTAATTTCCTAGTCCTAAAAATGTCTAACATTTCAGTACATAAACATATTATTTTTTCTATTATAAAAATGCATAATATTATATTTTACAATTATTATACTTTGTTATTAATTTAACATTGATTTATATCTTTTTGTCAAACATTGCCATGTAATAAATAAACGTTTTATAAATATTATCTTTGAATGCGTTTTTTTATAAGAAAATCTACTGATATCACTGATATCAACTTACATACATACGTACGTCACATCAATCGTCCATATATCTATTGTCAAGACATCGACGTCTACCACTCAATAAAATATACTTTTCTTGTTGATTGTATGAAACACCACAGGTATATAGTAATTCAGTCATTAGATAAAAGAGCCGATATGAATTTCAGGCATTTTGGGGTCTAAGGCATTTTGACTTTCAGATGATATGGTATGTTGCTAATTTAACATAAAGTCGTAAGTGGAGGTCGGTAATTTGACTTAAAGACCTATGTCCCCGGACGGAACCAGAATCAAGAATATTTATTGTCTTAAATTAAAATAATTTGGATACAATCACTTACCCACTACAGGCATACAATATTTTATGTTATGTACTTAATCTTAAGTTATTTAAGATCTCATACAATTAGATAACTAGTGAATGATCGTGCCAGTTTTTTCGTAGTATTCTTTAAGTGAATAAAAGCAATTTGCTATAAGCCATTTTTTTAGTCGATATTTACATTTTCTATGATTTTAAATTCTGTCGGTAATGCATTATACACTTTTATTGCAGTAGAGTAGGCACTCTTATGAAATAGCGCATTATTTGCTTGTGGCATGCTAATGTTAAATTTTTATTTAGGACTTAAACTACTACTAGAATTGAAAGAAATGGTGAATAGTACCATGATGACAGAACCAATACTTCTCGCACTGAGAGGCATATCCAACAATCTCAAAGTTCGAATGTTCAGAGAACTTTCGAACAAACTGTAAGATCAGGTAGTACTATGATGATGTAGTGGACAATTGGTCAAGCCAAAAAATAGTGTCAATTGGTCAAGCGTATAGCTACCGAAAATGAAAGTGTTAATTCGTCAAGCCGTGAATAATTGTCAATTGGTCAAGTCTTCGAAGAGTGTCAACTGGTCAAGTCATTTTTTTTATAATACAACAAAAGACGATCGAAACGAAAATAAAAGACGATCGAAATAGAAAAAAAAAGACGATCGAAATGGAAACAAAAGACGATCGAAATGGAAACAAAAGACGATCGAAATGGAAACTAAAGACGATCGAAAAACGCACAAAATATGACAGCAAGACAGCCTGTCAAACGTGAACTGATAATAAGATAAGACCTCTATTAGTGATAGATCTTCGTTTTGGAGGATAGCTGTCAAACTTAAAACGTCAATATCTCGGAAACTATTGACCCTAGACCACTACTTTCTTAGCATAAGTGATAGAGCTCGTCAAGATCTTCATTTTGGATGACAGCTGTCAAACTTAAAACGTCAATATCTCGAAAACTATTGACCCCAGACCACTACTTCCTTAGCATAAGTGATAGAGCTCTTCAAGATCTTCGTTTTAGATGACAGCTGTCAAACTGAAAACGTCAATATCTCGGAAACTATTGACCTTAGACCACTAGGGTGGTGGTCTGGGGTCAATAGTTTCAGAGATATTATGAGTTCAAGTTTGACAGGCTGTCTTGCTGTTATATTTTGTGCCTTTTCGAAACGAAAACAAAAGACGATCGTTACGAAAACAAAAAACGATCGAGTTTTTTGTTTTCGTAACGATCGTCTTTTGTTTTCGTTTCGATCGTTTTTTGTTTCTACTCCGATCGTCTTATGTTGTATTATAAAAAAAAGGACTTGACCAGTTGACACTCTTCGAAGACTTGACCAATTGACACTTTTTCACGGGTTGATGAATTAACATATCATTTGCGGTAACTATACGCTTGACCAATTGACACTATTTTTTGGCTTGACCAATTGTCCACTACATCAATATGGTACGGTCATATCAAATGATGTTGTAGATCGCAACTGCCTACTATAGAGGGCCGTCCTAATACAACATCGTCGCGCGATCAATGCGATACGACCGTTGAGTTTTAGTATCGAAATCAACATAAAGTCACGAAATTTTATGTAGAACAAAGTTTTATTTTTAACGGACCCTAAGGCAACGCACTGCGATTAAACGCAAGCGGTTTCCGAATAGCTGAAAACGGAGAACCGCATATCAACAAGCAATATCAGTCATTTAAAAAAACGCTAATGCGTGGGCTTGTATAGAAAGCTATGTGTTGCATTGTTTTGCGGTTTCAGACCTACGGAAAAACGCAGGCGTTTAATCGCAGTGCGTACACGCTCTAACGGTTTCTTGAACACATATTAGTAGATATATTATTATAGTCAATTCTAGGAATATATTAGGGCAATCCCTACTATTTATACATCTACACCTACACTAATCTACATCTACACTAATATTATAAAGAGCAAAGATTTGTATTTTTGTGTGTATGTGTATCTGTATGTTTGTAATGAATAAACTCAAAAACTACCGGACCGATTTCAAAAATTCTTTCACCATTAGAAAGCTACATTCACCCTGAGTGTTACTCAGGCTACTTTTGATTAATATTCCCACGGGATCGAGACTTACGCAGGTGAAACCGCGGGACGCAGCTAGTCGTCTATAATATCGTCAATCACTACATCGATCGTGGCAATATAGACAACGTCCTATCGATAGGCTATCGTAGCCAGAGCGTAAACCCAAATACAAAAAAAATAAATACAGTATACTCAAATACAAAAAAATCTACAGATCTCGCACTACACGCGATGTATGAATGTTGTTATAATGCGCTAGACCAATATAATTTATATCTGAGATAGGTTTATGTAATGGTTAACAAAAACAAAAAGTAATTGAAATTAACAGGCTATATTAAAGGAATCTTATAAAACAATCTAAAATCAAAATGAACTAAGTAATAAATAGCTTAAAAATTACATTTTTTTGCTAACAATGTTTAAATCACACAAACCACACAATTAAGTATCGGATGGAGTTTCATCGGAATGAGATTGCTTGAGTCTTCTTATTCTTTTGTATCTACCTAAATCTCCATCATAATTGCGTGGTAGAGGTCCGAAGGCATCAGTTTCTTGATAGTTAGGTGCATTATTTACGATACTATCAGATAGCGCTTTGTTTTCATCTTCCAATGACGATTTAGAATTCAAAAGCTGTGAATTTGATTCGTCCATATTGTCCGACAAATGATTATCATCTGCCGTTCTTCGGTTGCGAGACTCGCTACTAAACATCAAATTTTCATCTACTCCCTCCACACCGGATAAAACATTGTCCGTATCAGTGCCTATTTGTGCTTCTTTATTTAAATCATTTGAAGTTGTTTGCTGTTCTTTCTTATTCAAAAGAAAAGTCTTGTGTTTTTTCTTCGCTGTGTTGTCTTCCTCGTTTATATTTTTATTACAAACATGGGCACGGTCATAAAAACCATCGTCATCAAATTCATTGCCCTCTTCATTGTCATCGTCGTCACTTTCAGATCTATAAGGGAAAAAGGCAACTTTTGCATCGGGTAAAAGAGCAGCAGATCTTTTTTTCATCTCAACCTCGCCATTATTTCTTTTTACTCTTATTAAATCTGGGCCAGGAGATTCGTCGTATGAATCGGAATTAGGAAACGATTCTTCTAAAGATTTTATTTTAGATTCTAGTTTAGCTTGTTCGTAAACGTCACTTTTAGATATTTTACTTTCTTCATCATACTGGTTTTCGTTTGAAAGTTCTGAAAGCGATAATTCTTCATCTTGAGGAAATGAATCGGATAGTTCAGTTTCTGAATCATTTAACATATCATTAGAATTGACTTCTCTTTTGTTTTCATTCTTAATTGTAACTGGTCCACTAGACACAATCTCTGATTTGGCAACTGAATCAATATTTGCAGAATTCGCAGAGTTATCAGCTTTTAAAGAACCTGCTTCATCATTATTCAATTTTAAGTTATAGGAATTTTTCGTATCTGCAGTTGTGTCTGAGCTTTTTGTGTTAGCTAAATCTATACCATCAGTTTTACTTTCTTGTTGTTTGTTGCTACCAGTCGCATCAGTGCTTGAAGATACAGAAATATCGGTAACAGCAACATTACTTGCTTGAATTTTGCTAGAGTCTAGTTGACCATTTTCATTGTAACTATTTTCTTCTACAGCTTCAGCTTTTTTAGTAATTTCTCTTTTATGGACACTGTCGGTGTCAGAAAATTTAGTGTCATCGATTATTTTCATTAACAAAGTTTTCTTATCCTCCGAAAGAGAATTCATAAGTTCCTGTAATTCATCACTAGATAATTTTTGTATGTGTCTTTTGATGGCCGTTTCATTGTCTTCATTGTTAGATGCATCTGGGTTTTCTTTTTTATCACATTCGTTTAAATTGTCTGAACTCTGCTGATTAGTGTTTATATCTCGCCGTTGGCGGTTAAAATACAACCGTTCATTATCTTGGCTCTTACTTTCTGGGTTTGCCCTGTTATCAGAATGCATGACGCTATAATATTGTTTAGAGAATCGCTGATTGGAGTCTAGAGGTTCATTGCTGTAGTCATTTTTGTCTACTTTATCTGTTTGATCTTTTGACTCAAATAGCATATCGCCTTCTTCATTAAGCGCCATTTTTACATCTTGTGCTGTTCTTGTGATAGGGTTTTCTGCAGTAAGTATACTGTTATGTTTAGATTTGTAGCCGTTAGCATTGTTGCTTTTGGGTTGTTGTAAAGCAGTAGCATCTTTGCTTTGAACAAGTTTGGTAGGTTGTCGATGTTTAGGGTAAAATTGGAATCCTTCAAAAACATTGCTTTCGTCGTCGGTATTGATTTCGTGTTCATCTTTAGATTTAGAAGGTCTGTAATCTGAAATCTAAGAACAAAAAAGTGGCATTCAATTATAAACTATAATTAATTTAAAGCTACTCTGGTATACACAAATAGAATGACTAACTTCGACGTTCGATTGATCACTGCGGTCTTTTTCTAAACTTCGTGAAGGATAAGAATTTTTGTTCATGTCTAAATAGCGTCGGTTTTGTTGCGGTTCTTCGTAAGCTGTTTCCTGGAAGAGATAAAATAAATAGGTATAGTAGGTGCCTATCCCAATGAACATTTAGTTAAATCTTGCATTATACAATATTTAGAAATGAATAGCAGTAGGTATATCCAAAATAATAATAATCTTTTCGTGAAGTGGTATGGGTCACCTAGTGTTGTTTTCAGGTCTACGTGACCGAACAATTGCTATTTGCTATGCTCCCATAGCAATTGTTCGGTCACGTAGACCTGAAAACAATCCCGGTCCCGGTTATCTCTATAACTGGGACCAACTGCTTAACGTGCTTTCCTAAGCACAGTTGAGCTCGAGATTATGATTGTTTGCCAAACACATTATCGGTCACCCATCCAACTAATGACCGCGCCAAGCATTGCTTAATCCGCACAACTATATACCTATAATCGTCGGGTGCAGCTAGGTTAATGTGTTCCTCAATGATAATAACAATAATAATAGCCCACTAAATTGTACCACTGTAAGGCATTATCTTAGAGGGGTTAGGTAAGCAGTAATACGTCACGGGAGCCTACTCTGGATTGGCAAATATCCCTTGCCTTCGAACCGAGGTGAGTCCTAACCAAGTACAAGGAATAAAATAAAATTAATATGTTGTTGCAATGCTGAGCAAAAGTATTCCAATATTCTAACTATAGGAAATTTAATTTGAATTAATAAAAAAACATTTATTTCAGGCAACAAACGCCCATAAATACATATCTTTTAGATGTCTATAAGATTAGAGATTAGGTAGACGCGTAGACTTAATTATATGTATAATTAAGTCTACGCGTCTACCTACGTTTATATAAGCTTACCTCCTGATTAGCAAGAGACTCCTGTTCATCAGAGCTATCTTTGGGATCTACCTCGTATTCTGCTTCTTCAATTACCCTGAAAACAACCAAGCAGTTCCTTTCTTACGATTCTATATCTATAACTATCTATAAAATGGTTTGTCTTGACTGACTGATGGATCAACGTACAGCCTAAGCCGCTGATAGTAGAAGGCTGAAATTTGGAAAATGTTATCTTATGTGCTGTAGGCGGCATTCAATAAATATTTTTGAAAATTCCCACGGAATCGGGTTTTATGCGGGTAAAATCGCGGGGCTCTCAAAAACTTTTTAATACAGGTTATTAAACCAATTTAACATACCTTCGATTGCCGTGGTCTTTCTGAGCCGGCCTGCTATGAACAATGACCGTAAAATACACAAATATTAATAGTACCGTCAAATAACGCATTTTGCCACAAATATTGCTAACAAAATATGACAAAAATTCTTTCTTTTGTTTGAAACAGTCATAAATAATAATTGCCAAGTCTACTGTCATAGTCGAAGGTTTTAAAGCTATGAATAAAGCTTCTTTGTTTAATTTTTATCTTTGGATTGCAATGCAATAGGTATTACTTGCCGGCTATTCCCCTACCATAAACAAACAGTTATGGGTACATTTTAACTAAAGTGGAGCTAGTCTATATCAGTCTATATAGAGCTACTTTTGCGGGGTGGCAGTTCCGGCATGTTCTAATAGTACAGGATCCCGAAATATTTTTCATCCATTAACCAGCTCGGTGAAGGTCGTTCTATGGAGGGATATTAAAACTATAAAATCAGTTCCTTACTAGGCCGAGATTACACTGTATATAGACAGCAAAATCAGAAAAGAAGCGGAGCGGAGAGGATTTTAGATAAGAATGCAGCACTTAAACGAGTAAAATAGGCATGAAAGTACTCTACATTGTACTTTACTATGTATCGTTTGTCTTTTACTGTGACATGAAGCTTCAAAGCGTTACAAATAAAATAAATAAGAAATAAAAGTTACATATAGCTTTGTCATCTGTTAATCATCATTTATAATCTTTAGTGGGTACCTACCTACTAAGTTGTTGAGTAATAAAATACTGTAATTACTTACGACAACTTTATTTTAAATGAGACCGATTCATCTCTATCACACTTATGTACATTTGGTTCAAATAAAAGAAAACCTTAAACATTTCACTGCGAATTCTCATTAAGTTTGTGCATAATTGAGAAAAAACATTTAGGTCCTATATTAAAGTTTCGTATAAATTGATCAAGTAGATTTAATGAATAGATTTATTCGATCACACTTTTTGGTGTCTCGTTAGGCTAGAACTATATTTGATTCACGCATACTTCAGACAAGTAGAGGTTTGCATAGCTCTACAAGTCGAATTGACCAGACCAATGCCTCTAGATCTGTGGATATAAATATAATTTACATAATAAGTATTGCACGTCATTGCACAAAATCCCTTCAAACTAGCCTCACACTAAGTAACTAAGCTTGAAGTATTAGTGGTAGAAATTTCTTTTGGAAATACATACCAAATTAATCTAAACAGAAACGCTTCGAAACACCATGCGGATAACATGGTGTTTCGAAGCGGAAACCCAATACGCAACTATAAGGTGGTCAGATGGCATTATGTGGATCAAATGTAGTTCTACCTTTGCTCTCGTTACAAACGAAAGCCTGCGGCCACACACACCGCGGTATGTACTGCGCACACTACATACAATACAACCTTATTTATCTACAGTAACTTATAAAAGAAATGCAAGGTAGTGACGAAAATACATACAATGATTTGAATGGGGAATTTGCGTTAAAAAGATTGGTTCTTAGCTGGCTACCAGATGGCGTGATCGGACACATTCAGGCTCGTATTTCGAAAGGTGTTTCGATACAAAAAGCAAAGCGTAAAACTAGAGTTAAGTTGATCGTCCATAGCCAACTAAACTAAGTCAGTTTAGCTCGCATAGTTGGACCCATTTTTCATACATATACAGTATAACTGGCTCAGTTCGCGCTAGGCGCACATGTATAAAAGTCCACTCGCGTTTAGTCTGCTTGGAAGCTGGATAGCTACTCTTTCCAGTATTCCAAACACAACCTTTGAATCAAATCTTAAGTCTAGACATTTGTAAAACTTTCAAGTCACCTTCAAAATATGAGCCTGAGTCAGTCAGATTATTACAGTTAGAAATGATCAGATCAGCCAGTTTCCTTTCGTTGTATGAGACATCATTTAGGTTTAACCTTCATAAACCAAGTTCTTTCGTCTAATGAAAATTTCCCATTGAAAGGTGCGCGATGCGTAAAAATAGTTATTTGAAATAACTTTCAAATTTGTACTTTTGATATAAATTTAAAAGTAAAATGAACTTTATTTAACTTACGATAACAATCAAATTACTTTGTCCATAAATCCCAAGAATATAAAACACCGTATTGCACCTGATTCAGACTCGAAGATCTAACCCAACACATAGTATAGATAAGTAGTAGGATTAACCGTTTCTTATAGTAATAGATAGCTATAACATTTACATAAAGTATCTCTAGTTTTAGAAAACACTATTTAAAATTTTAATATGACAAAAAAGAAACTTACTTTAAACGTTTTCAGATTAGGCTTCAACTATTAAATTATCTTGTGCTTTTTTCCTTTTTTATCACAATTATAGTACAACTATTTATACAGTACAGCAACAGTATAATACCTAATCTGTCATACAGTACATACCCTCATAGCGGTAATTGAACGGTGCCCTTTCACAACTGAAGACAATCAACACGCAAAATTCGTCTATGGAGCTTTAAGGCGCCTTATCTCGCCAACGAGTTTAAGTAGTCGGCGCTGGCAGATGATTGATTCCTTTTTAACAGCTTTAAATTTTTTCGATATTATTAATTTTGATATTATTTCGATAATGCAAATTGTTTCTAGTCTCTAAGTTATTTCAAAAATTCGGTCAGAAATAATTTTGATTGGATATTATTAGGGAAACTGTCGCCGTAAGCAAACTTGTTGGCGTGATATAATTTTATAAAAAGTCAAGTGAGATTTGGTATTCAGAAACATACTAACATATTATATTGTCACCTTAATCTGCCCGTGACAAACAAAAAATAACCAAACTAAACGCGAAATCATTTGCTAAAATAGTTTTAAGTAAAACGACTTTAAATCTCGAAAACAAAACAGAACAGAGCCTTAAGACGAACTTTGCTTCGAAACTATCGAAAGATTTGAATGGACCAATTTAAAACTTTAAAACGACAACAGTAAAGTCTATTATTGCGTACGAAGGGTCGTACACAGAACGAACACATCGCTATAACGTAATGTAGACTTTGTTATGTAAAGAAAGAGATTACAGACATTTCACTTAATAAGAGCTATTTTCTGACTAGTTCTCAATTGGATCGATAGATGGCGCTGTAGTTTAGTAAGGTAACTTGTCCAAAAAGGACACAACAAACGTTTACCTACGAGTCCCTACAACTCAAGAACGGCTAGATCAATTTTGATAGAACTGATATGTACGAAGACAAAGATATTATGGAAAAGCACACAGGACCCTAGTTTTTACAATTAATTTTGATATTACCCAGCATCTGGTAGTAAATAGTAGGAAGCTGTAGAAAGACGTCGCACTTGTTTTTTTTGGAGCTAAATTGGGTAAGTTATGTACTTACCAACATTTGTTTTCACAGCTGAAATAGCTGACATTTTCACGGCTAGATATTTTATGAAATTACTTTTAATTACCTTTCTTTTATGGAAATGTTGTGTTACAATTAAATTATTATACGTAAAACAATATGATAAGCGTCCTTGTCCATCTTTTAAAAATGTTATTTTCTGTATTAGCTATGTATCATCTTATGGTTGGTGTACCTAAACAATAAACGAAAATAAAATTACATTGAGTAATGATTGGGTTTCAAATTTCGAAAATATATTGGGGTAAGCAAGTGGTACCTATATCGATCCGCTTTCACAACCAAGTCAGAAAAGCCCTTATTTCATAATCATCATCACAGAACCATTCCTTATTGCCACACAAATATCCACGCTAACCGCATTTCGATTGGAATGGTTATACAACTGCAAACAGAAACAGTTCCGGGACAAACGACAGTTTGTATTTATAAAAAAAACTGACTAGACTCCCTTAAAACATAATAATGAGCATTTACAAAACAAACAAAAAAAATCAAATGAAAATTAAAAAAAAATACACTTTTTTAAAATAAGTCGATACACTCACAAAATTCGTCAATTTTATATTTTTTTGTTAATTAAAACTTAATCTATTTATAGCAATTGACAATTAGAATTCTATTTACAGTTAATTATCTATCAGAATGAATGAAGAGAGGTCTATGAAACGTTAAGAATGTAAATGTGCTACAGAATGTAGTCTAAAATAGGGTTCGTACTTAATGTCGAATGCCGCTAGGTCAATTAACACTTATTCGAAAACATACTCCACAGTACGTCAGTGTCTCAAAATTATTCATATGAAATTTCGCGCCACCTTATCCACAAACTAAGGATATAATCTTGGTGCCAGACGACGGGCACAATATGATATTAAAGTACCTCTCATATGGGAAACAAATATTTTTATGTATATAATATATAGCAATTTTGGTTGACAGTAATCGCATCCTTCTACGCCGTAGGCGACTGCTGCTTAGTTTGATTTAGCTCATTTAAATACACGAATATTGAGGTCGTCCATATTGATTAATTTATAGACGTCGAGTTTAAATTTTGGAGTAACTGCAATTTGATCATAGAGCCTTCGATTTTAAGTAAATACGAAGAACCCACGAAAATAAAATCTATAACTTTCCCATGAAAAATATGAAATAATATAACACTCCATAAACAGTATAAAACAAATGTCCAGTCCACTATAAAAAGGTCTCGCGCACTACAAACTTAGTCCAAGGCAAGTGCAGCTTGAGTTTGCCTTTAAAAGTGAACAAAGAAAGTCTGTAGTCCACGGGATGCCTTTATTTATACATATCTTGCTAGAAGCGCCCCGCTGTTTCACTTTGGGGAAGATATGAATCCGTAGGAATATTGGGATTGAAGTAATCTAAATAATAAGCACTATTTAAATAGATCTGATTGTGTTTTTATACGGTTCCGTACCCAAAGGGTAAAAACGGGACCCTTTTACTAACACTACACTGTCTGTATGTCTGTCAGTCACCAGACTGTAATACCATGTGAAATACATCGTATAAACTGTGACAATTTAAACTGTAGCTAGTCAGTTTAAATTGTCACAGAGGATGTATTTTTTACTTTTGAGGTACGGACGAAACCCACACAAGGCGAAACTGATAAGGTTTACCACAAAAGGTTTTATTACAAAAGGCTTCACACCAATATTCGCATGGGATCAGAAATTACAGTCGAAACCGCGGGCGCACCTAGTATAATTATAGTACAGTATAAAATCAAATCCTTATCACCCATAATGTTGCGAGTGCATCGAGTAAACTAATTAAACTCAAACTTATCGACTAAATTAAAAAATTCAGATACTTTTCTAAATCTACCGATGATGCCGTGAAATGATGACAATCTGTTTCACCATCGAGTATTTGTTTCTCGGGGGACCGATCCTTGGACAGTAGATATATTACTATTAGAGATAAATTTAACGCTGCATTTTAAAATAATGTTCTACGAGAACGAAAGACATTTATTAGGACTACGGGGTTATTGGCAAGGTAAGAAAAACAGATACGGGCTAATTCTGTGTGTCATGCACATGAATACCTGGAATAAATAACTAAAGTTTGGATCTATTTCTTAAAATAGCATTTTGAATTGACCTCAAAACTTTAGGGGTAATAAATATGTTTGAATTTTTCCGTCTTTTCGAAATCAGCGAATTTAAGTACTCAAGACTTACGGAAACAACCCATAACCGGTAACTGAACTAATTACCAATAACCCTGTGTCGTGGCATTTATTTTTCGACCGTATTCGAACAAGTTTCCAAATGTACTATTAAGATACCGGCGGAACATTTAGATTCAATTTTTAAAAAATCTACACAATTATTTTTAATTCAATCCATACATCTAACTCTCCGATTTACACATCCAAAGATATAAAAATGTCGAAATCGAGACGCTAGCTCACTCTACGTATATAAATGTCAAGTACGAAAGGTCATGTCTCAGCCAATCTCTAAATTTAAAAAACCTATACAATAGAGATGCAACGAATAGCATGTCTCGTTTAAACTAAACATGTTGAGAGGCCTTCGGAAGTTGAATTTTCCATAGTAACTTAATACAAAAATATAACATAAATTGTTACCTTATTGTTTTGTCTCAGATTAAGACAGGATTATCATGCGAATTTAGTCTTACATGCGCGCTAAAGGAGCAACTACTTTTGGTGGGAGACTTCGGCCGCAGTTTGTGATCTACCGGCTTAAGTCGCATTGCCAAAGAGATTCGACGACGAGACCTCACTGCGGCCGGGGCACCGATAAAAACTGGTCAAAACTCGTTCTACCGTCGCTTTCCCAACTGGTCTTAGACCACTGCATTATTTGTCGTTTATTGCGAGAGTGCTTCAAATCTCACTTAACGGTTATAAAGAAATGAATATTTTGGTAAAATATACAGATAGAAACCTAGTTAAAACTGACTAAATCCAAATAACAACGGGCGGGGAGATGTTATGTAGTAAATCATTTTGGTATTACGTTCGTATGGAAAATTCATTAACCGCAGGCCTCTTAACTTCGCAACCACACGCATCGCACGCTCACGTACACAGATATGTTTGCGACAAAAGCTTATTAAAAACTATTCAATGACGACTCGTTTTAATATGTACACTGTTCGAGCTCTGACGGTTAATTCTAAAGAATTATTTTATTTAATAGATTTACAAAGGAATTGGGGTTCAATAACACGATTAGCGTAAACTGTGAACACCAAGTTTTTACGTTGTGCGAGTCTTTCAGAATATATTTACGTTACTATCGCGTTTACTTCAATTGAGTTTTATGTCCGTACTCTTAAATTTACGCGTTTTGATTTATTTAGTGATAAGGGTTGAGATCGCAATTTTGTATTAAAATTTTGTAAGTGACTTTAAACTCTCGCTTAGACGCGCCAGTCGTGAATGCGTGTAAAAACCGTGAAAATGACTGGACCAATTTAGTCGAAACGACATGTTATTTAAAAAAAAAAAATATTATTCAAAATGTAATCACAACGGGTCTTAAAAATAATTCGAATCTATTCGCGACCACGACCGACCGACACAGTTGGAATACCAAAACGTGATTTCGAATGTAACATAACGTCGAATGTAACATATTTTATAACAACTTCGTACCGCTATATTTTTTTTCGTGAATATTTTCATTTCGCTTTTATTATTTTTCTATTATAAAAACCTTGTGCAAACAATCGAATACAAAAAATAGCTTTACCCAATTTAGTGCAGTCGCTTGGATGTCATGCGCGTTCATACATTTTGGCGATTCATTTTTATTTACATAAATTTTCCAAAGACAGATAAAAAGCGGCTCTGACAAATCAAAGGTTACTTTCCATCACCAAAACACGATAGCAACGTTAATGTAACCAAAAAACTCACACTACGCCCACCGACAATTAACAGCAAGAGTTTCAAAGGAGACCGAGTGCAAGTACGAATATTATTAATTAAAACAAAAAACAACAACTGACGCAACAGAATCAATTCGCATGCAACGTCAGCGACTTAAATGCAATTTAAGTAAAGTGAACACTTTCGAGTTATTTACATAAAGAGGGGTCGAATTATGGCGGTTGTCTGCACCGACTGACGACAAACGTGGCTTCGATATTCACTAACTACACCTCTAAAAGCCAAACTACACGACGACACTTACACTGACACTTTACCTACAGTAACATCTACAACACACATATAAAGAAATTCGTGCATGTGTGCTGTAGGTGTGGTCTGTTTTCATCGTGTATTTTGAACTTAATGGGGATAGAAAAATAAAGCTCGTGACAGGTGACACCACTGTTGACTGTTCCTCCAATGTAATATTGTTTGTCGTAACCGGAGAAATTTAACCGTAGAAGCGCATTGCTCTAAGAAAATGGTGTTCAACTATTGTTACTTTAAAATTTAACAACTGTGTTTCTCTCTCTCTCACTTAAAATTATATATAAATACATCTCGCTCGTGCTTCAAACTCAAGGTAATTTACCGTCACATTTTGCAGTCACTAGTCGTTTTATATGACACATCACTGGTTCTAACACTTTGATGTTTACCATTCGTCCAATAATCTACAACGCAAGCAAAAATCCGTGCATTTATGGCGCTGGATACCCGACAGTATATCAAGAATGTCAAACTTTCAACAAACAAACAAAAAAGCGGACATCTTCTAAGTACGATAAGCATGTCTGACTATGCTGAGATCTCAGCATACTCTGACATGCCCAGCGTACCCAGATGCCGACTGTATCTAATAATGCGCGAGTTTCACGCGCGATCAGTGAGTTATGTCGGCTGTCGTAGCAATTGCTGGGTTCTTCGTCTGCAACGCCCAGAGGAAACTTTGACATTAGTATGAAAAAAACATTTTTTATTTTAGTTTTTGCATTTTTTTGGTACAATAAAGAATTATCGAAGTGACAGAGGAACAATCAACAGTAGCGCTGTCTGGTGTGAGCAAAAGTTAGTTTTATACTCTTTAAGGCTGGTTTAAATATAGCGTTAGTGACAGAATTCAGTGCCTGAGAATTTTGATGGCAGTCTCTAGACTGGAATGGAAATTCAAAGGCACCGAGTCTACTTATTGACTCTTTATTTAAAGCAGCCTTCAGACTGATGACGATGTTTACTGAAATATAAGGGAGTTTTTCTCGTCCCTTTTCTTGTTTGTTAGTTCTGTATTCCATTGTATTTTTAAAAGTGAAAGAAGTTAACGTTAAGCGGCAGGAGTACAGTCAGTAACAAATACAGATTTACACCGTCGTGTTATATTTCAAAAAACAGACTGCAAACAAATCCCAAAGACTTCGACATCTGACCGACCACAAAAAGGTTAGATACAGCATAAACATGTGTTTAGAAATTGTTTAAGCTGAGCCTAACTCTTTAAAGTCTTGTATTCTGATTAACGTATATAAAAACATACAAATATGTATTGGAATACGAAACGAAGATCGAACGAAGATATCTACGTTCAACTTAACTGTATCAGATATCAAGTTAATTGGCTTTGTTTTATGGAAGCCTGTAGAAATAAACGTTATTCAAAATCTATTTTTGCTACTCGACTGTAAATACATACCATTGCTAACCACGTCAATTATTTGAGTGTATTTATAGTATAATCTGCGCGCGATGAGAACGGGATGGAACATTGTCGAAGTAAAAATGACAAAAGCTTAAGCTAACTTCAACGCGAGTTGGCCGACGTTGCGGCTGGCGTGGTCTCAGTTCCAAGAGGTCGCACCCACTAAAATGAAACTATACAAGTACGCTGGAATTAAGAAATACCATACAAAATGACATTAGATTTTTGTGCCGATTTGGTCTGCACCATGTTGCGCTATTGAAAGTGATGGTGACCGTCCATGGAACTAATAGTTCCAGAGACGGTCACCATCACACTTTCAAGAGAAAACGCGCGACAACAGCGCAGTATGGCACAGATCAAATAGGTACAAAATTCAGTGCGAGACTTCCTGTCCATATAATTCAGAGTTACATTTTCCCGGGTTTTCATCGCGTATTTTTATAATACATATAATGCAGGTGAGTGGTCGGTCGCACCTCATTCTCACCGGGCGCTGTTGATACAGCACAGTATACAGTAAGTGTACAGTCGGTCCAGGCTAGGGCTAGGGCTAGGGCTAGGGGTCGCGCGAGGAATGTGTGCTACCAGCGGGGGGGTACTACAAGCGGTCGAGGCGGAACTCGTGCTCCACGCTGGAGTCGGGCAGCAGCGCGCTGGGCTCCTCCAGCAGCGTGAGGTCGTCCAGGTCGAGGCCGGCGCGCAGCGTCGCCTCCTCGCCGCCGAATATGCCCGCGTCTAACTCGCCCGAGTAATCTGGATACCACAAACCGATCTCTAAATATATACCCTGTTTATTGTATCTATCTGTTTCTGTTTATCTGGTAGTGCCGTTTTGGGCACGGGGTAGCTCTCCTTTAAGAGAACCGAATCTAGCATTTGCGGACACGATCTGTCTATAACTGATCCCAGACGGTTGCCTTTGGGGGTGGCCTAACGGTACAGCGGACCCCTCTCTTTATACCCTTGCTGGTCATACCTGGGGACGCTATAACATATATGCGTAGGTATTGAAGAACTGGGTTTGCTTGTTTATTGTAACGCTGTCTATGTTGATCAACCGCTTAAAACGCCGTGATTCACAGCTTGATAAGTGGTTAAGAGACGAGGGTTTGGCTGGCTGTGTGTGTGTGTGTGTGTGTCACTCACCAGTAGTGATGGGATTTTACCCAAATTTGGGAAAAATCCCGGAAAAAACCCGGGGAAAATTCCTGAATGGGATAATATTCGGGTTTTTTCATATTTAGCATATGTAACGTCTAGGTAATGTGTAGATACATGTATATATCAAATAGTATGTACTATTTAAGTACTATTACTACTAATTAGAGCTAATGTAACTTTGTTTATCTTTATAATTCAACAAAAACGTTTTATTTACTCCATGCTACCTAATTAATTAAATAAAAATAACATAAAATAATATATTTAAATAATTAAATAACATCTAGTGGAAATACACAAGAAATAGAATTTTGCAAAATTAATAATATACAGGGTGAACCATTTAAACGGGCCTTCAGGGGGATATCCTAAACTATAAGAGAAAGAGAAAACTGCTGAAAAGAGTTGCGTCCCCGATTTTGACAAAAAATAAAATGGCATTAATAGATTTTCGAAAAATTAATTACCCTAGCCAGGAATCGAACCTTGACTTTTTGCAAACAAAATAAACAGCCTTTATTATTGTACTGATCGATAGCGTTGCTGATAAATGGAAACAAACATAGTGTGGCAAATCAAGACAAATGCCTCATCTTTAATAAAAATATTAATTTTCACAAAAAAAGAAATCTATCAGTTGTGCATCACTGCTTACATCACACATCAAAGCTCATGCTTTGAACTGTGTGCGAAATTTTGAAACCAGAACATGTTCTGAAATGATGATAAAATCTAGCATTTTATCATCATTTCAGACCATGTTCTGCAAATCGAGAACAACGACCTACTCGATTTGCAGTCGTTCAAATCGAGTAGGTCGTTGTAATAGGTACGGGTAGAAAACCCACGAGTACTTGTACAGCATACTTGACTATTTCATATTTTTATTAAAAATTGACATTTTTCTCGATTTACCACAATATGTTTGTTTCCAGGATTTGATCTTTATCAGCAACACTATCGATCGGTACAATAATATAGATGTTTATTTTTTTGCAAAAAAACAAAGTTTAATTCCTGGCTAGGGTAATTAATTTATCAAAAATCTATTAATGCCATGTTAGTTTTTATCAAAATCGGGGACGCAACTCTTTTAAGCATTTTTCGCTATCTCTTATAATTTAGGATATCCCCCTGAAGGCCCGTTTAAATGGTTCACCCTGTATACGCTGGCGCAAAGTATGTGCACATCGCAAAGTACCTATTTTTCACTGAATTTGTTCTAAAAATAAAAATAAAGTAATTTTTTTAAGATCGTGATAATTACGTTAAGTAATGAAAATACCCGTCTATTGGGTTTTTTCCCACATAAATACCCGGGTTAATAACCCGGGTTTTTTCCCGTTGGGTTTTTTCCCACTGCCCATCTCTACTCACCAGTGAGTATAATGTCGGGTATGCTGGCGGGCGTGGCGGGGGCGGAGGGCGAGGCGAGGGGCGGAAACCCTCCCCCGCCCGGCACCGGGTCTCGAGGTCTCGACGTATCGTTCACGCCACTGTGGTGATTTGACTGGAAACAACACAATATTCAACTTATTCATCAACCAACTGCGATAACGTAATCCAGCTTCCTTTGGGTTTCCGTACATACCTGTGTATACGTGTGCGGTGAATTCGTTGTCTGCGGCGAGTGCGGTGAACTGTGGTTTATATACGATGTGTTATACGAGGACACAGGGTGATCCAACTGCGGAAAAACATCATTTCATATAGCATTTCAAATGAACATGTTTTGACTATTAAAATTAGTTAAAATGGGGTTATCTACCATGTAATTGATTATATTTTCGCAAAGTTTGATATTTCGACGTTGTTTCTTGTGTTTTTACGAAAAGGAAAAATGAAAGAAGTCAGTGCCACAACTTTAACTTAATTAGTGACTGACTGAAAACCCTGATATAAGTTAAATCGTTTACACAGTATAAGCTAGAATACGAGTCAGCCTGGCGAGTAGCTGCAGTAACTCGCACTGTTTAGAGATAACGTATACGAGTAATAAGTACGTGCGAGTGCTAAGTATTACATGACAGCTGAGGCGAGTCGAGCTACTGGCGTACGAGTGGCAGTCTGCTGGCTAGGCAGAAACTCGCACGCTAGCTCGCACTGTTTAAGGATTACCAAAGTAATAATTAAAAACATGGTAAATATCCCCTTTTAAATAATTTTACATGGTGATATTCCATACACATTAAATTATCGATTACACAGTTTAGGGTAGCGTGAAACTGGTTTTCCTTTTGTAATTTCGGAGTGCGGGCGGGGTTTGACATTTAAACTAACTTTTGAACTTTTGGCCGTGATATCAACGGGCCCGTCCCACCTCCCGCCATTACGAATATTAAAGCCATTTAAAATGCATGGAAATAACTGTCTACCATTCCGAAATAAATTGGGGTCTATCAAAACTAACAATCTAACTAAATTATCGTAGAATTTAACTATGCTTAGGAAACGAAACATTACATAGATATCACACGAGACCAACGTAGTTAATTAGAAAAATATCTATCACATTTCTATGACACTGTTTAAGTTCAAATACTTTTAAAGAATAAAACCATGCTAAGCATGCGATTTATGAATCGAACTATGAGTAGGTACAAAATGACTTAAAATACTAATCTAATTATTGTAAATTCGGAGTAGACGAAAATAATGGTTCTATCTTGTACAAAGTTTGCTAAAATAAACGCAATAATATTGCCAATGAAATTGTCACAAAAGCGAATAAGTTATTGCCAGACAAAAATAAGCTTTTCAAATAGTGTTTATATGAAAATATACGTTTGTAAGATATATAAAATTTACAAAATTAAAGTGAATAATCGACGAAGGTATAGAAATAAAAAAATATATGTTTACTGATAAGCAGCAATAATGAAATCTGACGTAATATGAATAACGCTAAAGTCTATTCCAAAACAAGAGCCAATTTGAGTAATTTATTATCACCTAAACACATTTAATTTCGGTCTTCAAGACTAGAGTTTCTTAGAGAACAGGTTTCTTTTAAGCAAACAATATTACACCATCGACCTCATGGTCGTTTCCCATCAGATCAGATTAGGTCAAATGCTAGCCTATCTATCTATCTCGTGTAGAACAAGCCGATTTTGAATACAGTTAAGTTTTAACTCCTTAATCTATACTTTAATATTATAAAGCCGAAGAATTTGTTTGTTTGAACGCGCTAATCTCAGGAATCGCTGGTCCGATTTGAAAAATTCTTTCAGTGTTCGTTAGTCCATTTATTGTGGAAGGCTATAAGGCTATAATATATTTTCAATAATACATACAATTCCATATAATTTACCGAAGGTGTACAAATGTTACACCAATATAGTGCATGGTGTTAAATAAAATCAGATTATTTAGTTGTTTAGAAGAATTTGTTTCTGGTTTTGGAATGGACTATACTAGAGGCATAATTATAAAAAAAAATGCCACATTTCATTATCGAGTGACAAAATGGAAAGTCAAACTTGACTACAAATTACAACAACTATAAATACTAAAAGATGTTTAATAAAAAGTACATTATTACTGTATAAGTGGCCAATTTGATTTTTTATCCAATATCCATCCGCACATGAATCGTTTTAATCACTATAAATTGCGTCTAAGAACAATGAGATAGTTCTAATTGGTTAGAACTACTCCTTGCCAAACCTTTCTAGATTTTTCACAAATCTAAGTCTAAGAGTAGACCTATTTTAAGGTCAAGGTACGGTAGACTTGCGGTAGACGTGAAAAATGTTAATATATGGGTTTAATTTTACTAAACGCGTGCCTTTCTTTATAGTCAACCGCTGGTCTTAGAGACATGCAATTCAAAGGACGTCTTTTTTATCATCCACTAAGAAATGGCTTTTCGAAATTACGATAAATTCGATAAAAATCAAAATAGGCCACCCATACCAATCTAAAGTTTAAAATAAAGTAACAATATAAGTAAAAAAAAGTAACGTAAATAGTAAGTATTGTGCATGTGAATGTAAGTCGTACATTGTCCGCGACTTGTACGTGTGCCGTCCACCCCGAGTCCACGAGGCTCTGCACCAACTGCGCCCAGTCCTTGCCACAACATCCATCAAGGTTACATTACACATCGTACCCTATATCGCAACTTAACTAATGGCTGCTTTATACAGACGCAGTCATTTGTTACAAGTACTTTTAAGTGCCCGTTCACATTTTTTTTATAAATCATACATTTATAAAGCAGTAATTAGTTAAGTTGCGACTTAACTAATGACCGCTTTATACGGACGCAGACATATGTTACAACTACTTTTAAGTGCCTGTTCACATTTTTTAGAACCTACTTTTTTATATTATTTTTATTTCGAAATCAAGACATAAGTTACTCTGAATTTTCAGACCGGATAAGGTCTGAAATTCTTGGAAATTACACACGAGATTGGCTTTAAGTCAGTTGCTATGGATTTTTAATGGAACCATAGGCTATCCGTCAGTTTGACACATAACCAAACTGACTTGAGACCGTAAGTCAGCACTGGACTGGGTTGAAATTATTTACACGAAACCAGTTATTATACTGAGCCCGTATAACGCAGCCTTTACACGTAGCTTACAGTTCTATTGTAGAAGCGCATTTGTGATCGGGGTTATATGCTACAGTAAGGGTTCCTTTTTTACCTTTTGAGGTACGGAACTCTAAAAATTATGTGACCTAGACGAGCGCATAAAAACATTGACATGACTCGCCGGAGATGGCCCGGCCCATACTTTTTTAACTAATATATTAACATACATACGTATCTATAGACGAATCTAAGTAATTACTTTGGGTAAGCAATGCCATGTCTCGCTCTTATTAGTGATTTTTAACGTCAATGAGAATATGACAGACACATTACTTAGACAAGTAATTAATTAGATTTTACTATAAATACGAGCGTAAGAATAGAATGAAGAGCTTGGCTCTAGGAGACTTTCTATTTTTTTTGTCAATTAATGTAAATGGTTAGTTAGTCAATGAATAACACAATCGTTAAGGCGGGTCACACCAGATGTGTGGCGTGCGAAGCGTGGCGTGAACTACTTCTGTACGGGTCGCTGTAAGTCCTGCCCCACAGGCAAGAGCTGTACCGCACGTTCAATACGCGAGACAATACATGCGCACACGCGCGGATGGTTCCACGCCACGCGTTTGGTGTGACTCAGCTTACGATCTATGCGGCGCAGTATTCAACCTCAGCGCATATCATCTGCAGATATTGGTTACAATTTCGATGTTTTCTAGTTATTTACAAAATAAATGTGAGTATCTTTATAATACTCATAGAACAAAACTGCTTAGTTTTGGGAGCTCCGTGTAGCTGAATGAGATTATATTCAAATAACTAGTATATTGCATTAGGGTCAACGCATACGAGTCCAGAGCTATGCGCTTCTTTGTACTAGTATGGATTGGACTCTTATTTGAATAATCATATTATTATAATCAGTAGGTACAAGGACGAATTCCAGTGATCTAGGACCTATTAACTCTATCAAAAGCATTAGCACAAGTACAAATTATATGTGCAAAACTAAAGAAAAACAATATCATATTACTTACAACTCCTTGCTATATCCGATAGAAGCACAGAAACATTACAAAAAACATTCATTTGTCGTTTAAATTTGTCCAATAAAGGACAAAATACCGCGTCGATATAAAAAATAACTCAAAATAAAAGCAAGAAAATCAAATGCTACGAGAGATGAACTAAAGTAACTGGCAATTTATAAATGAGAGTTAAATGTTCGCAAGATAACGTCATAAAGAACATAATTACGCAAACGTCACGCAAAAAGGCCCAGTTATAGGGCTAGTTGCGGGTAAAGGTCACATTATTGCACAGCTAGTTACATGACTGAGATATCCAAGCTTATTTTCTTTAAAATATCTTGAACACATGGATTTATTTCCTGAATCTGTGGCGCCATGTGCGACGGTCTCTAAAAAGAATTATATCACGGACAAAGTCTTGCCGGATTCGCAGCAATAAAACATGTTAGAGAGGTATTAGCGCTTTACCTTGCACTTTTTCCATTGAATTATTTCATCGCATAAGGGCTATGCGTAAGAGTCTAAAAACCACAGACAGTTTCCATCTATCTACAGGATGAACCATTTAAATGGGCCTTCAGGAGGATATCCTAAACTATAAGATATAGCGAAAAATGCTGAAAGGAGTCGCGTCCCCGATTTTGACAAAAACTAAATTGGCATATTTAGATTTTTGAAAAATTCGTTACCCTAGCCAGGAATCGAACCTTGTCTTTTTGCAAAAAATAAACATCCTATATTATTATACCGATCGATAGTGTTGCTGATAAAGATCAAATCCTAGAAACAAACATAGTGTGGTAAATCGAGAGAAATGGCCATTTTTGAACAAAAATATGGAACACTCAAGTATTTGGTACAAGTACTCGAGCGTTCCCCGTACCTATTACCACGACCTACTCGATTTGAATGACTGCACTAGTATTTATCACCATTACAGATCATGTTCTGATTTTAAAATTTTCGTCCACAGTTTAAAGCATAAGCTTTGATACTTGTTGAAAGTAGTGATGGATATCACTGTTAAATTAGTTTTTGGTGTAATTAAATATTTTTATTAAAAAATAGGCATTTGTCTTGATTTACTATATTATGTTTGTTTCCAGGATTTGATCTTTATTAGCAACCCTATCGAATGGTACAATAATATAGGGTGTTTATTTTTTTGCAAAAAGACAAGGTTCAATTCCTGGCTAGGGTAATTAATTTTTCAAAAATCTATTAATGCCATTTTAGTTTTTATCAAAATCGGGGACGAACTCCTTTCTGCATTGTTCGCTATCTCTTATAGTTTAGGATATCCCCCTGAAGGCTCGTTTAAATGGTTCACCCTGTATATACCTTAGAATGTAAGGATTTCTTAACTGCCTAATGTGCCTATCATTGCAGGGGTTCATTTTTACGAAAACGATTATTCAACCGATTTTTTTGTTGTGGTTCGGTTCCGTGCATGGTTTAATGGTTACAATCCGAAGCAGTAGCTTCAATTGAACTTAAATTCTGACAAGTATGCTAATATTGACAGGGTTTGAGTCGAAATAAGGCACGCAAGGTACATCTACGTACATACACTTGCGGCATCTACTCCAATATATGTCTGAGTTCAAAACAGTCAAAGGAATCAGTTTGTGAAATGAGATGCTCAGTTTAGATGGACGAATTAGATACTAAAGATCGACTTGGAGAAATTCGTAGTAGAATAGCGCCACTGCTGCCTACACAGATAATTTATCGGAGTATAATGACTATTATCTCTAAATACCTCAGTCACATAATCGACGGCGACGGCTATATACTGTTTATTTAACCATCAAAAGTATGTTTTGCATTCAAATCAGTAGATGTTTTGAGATGTCCCTAACTATAGATAAATGAATAAATAAACAACGTTATTATCCTATTGCAGTTGAACTTACCATTGTAATTTGTTCGAAAGGTTGTAATAAGGCTTGGTGTAGGTTGTTGAAGTCTGTTTGTGGGGATTCTGCAGGACTACCAGGACTGTTTACCATCTGAAATGGAATTATGATAAAAAATTATAAAAAATATATCTACCCCTGCCCTTTTCTTTTGTTAGCCAGCTAATTTGTTCCACTGTAGTCCTCTCAAAGCGGTTACTCAATCTATACTAATATTTTAAATGCGAAAGTAACTCTGTCTGTTCCGCTTTCACATCTAACCCGCGAACTGATTATGATTAATTTTGGTATAGAGATGGGACCTTGAAGAAGGACTTGGCTACTTTTGATCCCGATTTTCCCGCGGGATTGGGACTAAGTGAAACCGCGGAGCCCAGCTAATACGCAAATATTTTATTCATTTAAGAAGATGCACACAAATACCATAGTATTATTAGGCATAAAACGGTACGTTAGCAGGTGTTCGCGATCGTTAACTCTGATAGCAGTCGTAAGGTCAAAGTAGAGGCCTTAGGGCGACCTGAAAACTGTAACATCAAAATATGTGTAATTTATAACACTAATATTTTTACATTTACAAAATAAGTCTAATTATTTCCACTTATTTATTACACATACAAATAAGCGTAGGCTTTAGGGCGACCTGAAAACTGTAACATCAAAATAAGTGTATTAATAACACTTATTTTTTTACACATACAAAATAAGTGTAGTTAATTACACTAATTTTATACACATACAAATAAGTGTAGGTATTTACCTGTAGTGTGGGTATATTTTTTTACACATACAAAATAAGTGTAGTTAATTACACTTATTTTTTACACATACAAAAAACTGTAGTTTATTTACCGTAGGTGAAGGTATATTAATATTCGACGTTGATGAATATTGTGAGGGCGGACTACAGTGCGACTGGTACCCCGACGTCATCCACGTGTGATCCAGAGGCGACATATTCTGTAAACAGATGGTTAACTTTCACAACTCACGCGCACTACGCTATTATAGACCTTATGTCTAGGTAGGTAAGTGGTGTTTTAAAACAGTGCGAATGATAGGCTAAAACTAGGACTAGAAACAAATAACGTTTCGGAACAAGAAGTTGTCGTGAGAAGATTTACGAACTTTGGTATGTTTGGTATGAAATTAAACTCATTTTTTCGAGTTTTTATTGCGTTGCTTTTATTATTCAAGGGTAGAAAAGGGTCTGGAATGACCTGGAAACGTCTGGCGTTCAATAATGCGTAATATAATAAAAGAAACGCGAATAAAAATAAGTTTAATTTCATATAGCGAAAACAGAGGAAAAATCTTTATACAATAGTTTTTTATGCAGTTAATCATTACCAGATATTATTTTGAGTAAGCAGAAATGACTTTTTTATAATATCTTGACCTATTTAAGAATACACCTTGATATCAATTAAAATTTAAAAGAAAAGAACTATTGAGCGATATTCGCCTTAGAATTTTCTCTCTCTGTAGTCTGCCCCTCATGACTGAGGATTGTGGTCATCACATAGAGGTCCGGACTTGCCCTTCAAGATCTCTTTCCATCGGCTTCTGTTTATTCTCGGACAATTTTTTGGACGTTGACGGCTGATGAGCCCTTAATTTGATCAGACCATCTAGTTGGGGATCGACCTCTAGAACGCTTCCCGTCCGTGTCTTAGGATTTTAAAAGACGTAAATTTAACGCGCGTGTACGTAAATAGGTTCCAGTTTTAGGGTCGATTAATCAAACGCACTGTTTTCATTGAAGCCAGCAGAAACATGCGATTAGGACTGTAATGGTGCGAGCACAAACCACTAATAAAGTGAAATAAAACACAATGCTTGTGTTCCAAAATGTTTTATAACGTTTTAAACCTGGCGTGTGTACGCACCACAACAGAAAAGCTTTTCTTTTAAAATGGAGTGATACAATATTATGTATGTGGTTTTATTTTGTGAGATAAATTCGACTATGTATGTAAATAAATTCATATTTTATATAAGGCTTCTTCAGACATAAGAGCGATTCGCTTGGTCAAATATTTTAAAACAAATGTTAAGGAGGGGCTCTCATACAACAAACGTGATTCAAGGATAGAAAAACGCAACGATATCGCAATGTATTTTTATTACTAGCGCCATCTAGTAATAGAATTGCGCTAGAAGTAAAATAAATTACGGATTGATTCGTCCAGTGTTCATTTTGGAGTTCCGTACCCAATTGGTGTGTTACGGAACCCTTCGTGCGCAAGTCCAACTCGCTCGCACTTGGCCAGTTTTATTAATATACAGCAGTAGGTGGTGACTAACGCTCGGGTCTGAATAGGCCTTACGAAAATGTGAAATGTTACAAGGGCCATTTACAGGTGAACAAAAAATGCATTAAAATTTACCACTTAAGAACGTGGCGACTGTTACCATTTCCATACAAACTTAACTAACTAACTAGTTTACATCTCATTTACTCTCATTTGTTTTATATTATTCCCAATAAAAAGTAATTTACGCTGTAAAAATGAAAAAAAAATGTTTCTCCGTTTTATTTCATTTCGAATGAATATTTTGGAAAACCTTGTGGTGGGGACCCTTTAAAAGTAAAATCTTAATCCGAATAATATCGATAGAAAGGTAAATTTTTCATAATTAATTTTGGTATTAAGTTTGTATGGAAATGGTAACAGTCGCCGCGTTCTTAACAGATTTTGACAAAACTTAGTTTTTCCCTACACACATGAATATGGATACAATACCTAGTCTTATTTGAAGTCGAAGTAAAAGCAAACATGTTAACAATGTGTTTGATGTTTTTGGCTTCGAATTATTTGTAAGTACGTATTTTGTAATTTCCAGATCATTCGAGGCCATAATTAACACCATTTTTGTTAAAAACATCATGCCAATGGAGAATTTTCTATAGGACTAAGCGGACCAAAGAATAATTAAGTTTCTACTGATAAAGTATTGGAAAATTCTCCATTACGCATAGTTTGCAAAAGCTGCAATTTGTATGTACCAGCTGGAGCGATAGACAAAATTGTTAGTGAATTAATATAGGTAGAAAAAATACAAAATCAGTATATACTTACCCTACACTTTTTAAAATGTATATAGTAAAATATGCCTAATATACATTATAAATTTTATAATACATAACGGTGAATACATAGAAACCTAACATGTTAGTACAAAAGGAATAAAACTGAACCAAACTCTTTAAATATTGTGCCATCGGATACTAAAAGAATTAAAAAGGTAACAAAATTAATAAGGCCTATTTAAAAATTTGGTAAAATTCATGCAAATTTTTGGAATAATTTGTAAATATGTAATACCAATCGAAGCTATGAGATTGTAAGTATGTAATACCAATCGAATTTTAATGAGGTTTTAATGATATTATAGGAATAGTTAAGAGGTCCTTTCACGGTAATCGACAATTTATAAAGCTGGTCTAAAAACTTAATACTTATAATTTTAATAACTTAACTTTTTTTTTACAAAAGACAACATGCTAAATCAATATATTTAGAATCTAAAGTTTGTTCTTGATTTGGCATCTTCATTTGTATAAGAAATATAAACGAATACACGATTATGGTTTATAGATATATCGTTAGATATCACGAGTTATGAACATAAAATATTCGTGTTCCATACTTGAACACCATTCGTGTGAGAAAAAGACGAAAACTAACGTTCTTAGACCAATTATGATGTGACAAATGTGTCGAAAAGACGTGAACGGCCATCTTAATTATAAAAATGCCTTTCCCCGTATTAAGAACTTAGCGTCAGCGTTAAGCGTCGAAGCGTTCCGCAAATATGAAATGAACGGAAAAAAATAAATTTAGAGGTTAAAAAAGAAAACGAACCTTATTACGATGAAGGTAATTATTTGTGTTTGGTACAGATAAGTGATTCTGAAATAAACAAAAAACAATGATTCGTGTTGAAAGCAAATAAAACACAAACAAAACAAAAAACAACAGAAATATGTTAGGTTTCAGTTGACTTTTCGTTTATTTATACAATTTTACTTTGTTACCGTCCAAAGCCAATGTTAAGTCTATGTTAGGCTTACATTAGTATCACTAAGGTTTGTTTCTACAGATTTTATTAAGACATAAAGTCAAATCCAGTTGTAGTATCTAGCATATTACATGGTAATGCGTATACGCATTTGTACAAAGCTGATATTAGCCTGATAGTATATATTCGTTAAGAATAATACTAGCCTAAAAGTTGCAACTAGAGCGACGGTAAAATATTCAAAATTATTTAAAATAATAATAAAAAAACAACGAAAATTCCAATATTTTTTCCAGTTTTGCTTCAATTTCTAAATTATTTTCTTAATTTTATATTGAATTGTACTTCTAACCTAAATGTTTTTGTATTTTTCTACTATTTTTGTGTCAAAAGAAATGTTTTACTATCTAATATCCTTTATTTATTTTTAAAGTGTTTCCTACATTTGGTTGGATGACTGGTATTTTGAAGAAATACTTTCGAAAAATTTGCACCCGATAGGACTTGAACCTGGAACCTTTAAATTCCGTGTACTACGCTAGTCAATTGCGACACCACATTGGTTGCAATTTTTTGGGAAGCATTTCATTAAAAAACAAGTATATCCTTGTCCACCAATTGACCAATTTTTATATTTACTTTGTACTAGGTATATCTACGCGCGCCAGGCCGGCTAGCGGGAGAAATCGAGTCTGGGCGTTGGAGATGTATTTTCCCGCGTAAATACTGAGGCCGGCCGTCGCGAGGGAGACACTACCAAACCAAACCTACCTAGTCAACAGTAGAGTCGCGCACACAAGTCATAAAGAACCCCCCAGCCCACTGACCTCCATGGTATAAGTCGCTGGAATTTTGTGCCGATTTGATCTACGCCATGTTGGTGATGGTGACCGTCCACGAAACTACGGACGGCCACCATCACTTTCAATAGAAAATGCGTGACAACAGCGCAAAATGGCGCGAATCAAATCGGCACAAAGATCTAATGTCATTTTGTATGGTATACCAATTCCAGCGTACATGTATAGTTTCAACATCAGTGCCCCAGCCCCACTAACCTGCGTATCATAGAGCGAGGCGTTATGATCGTGGTGGTGTATATTGGCTAGCGGCACCGTCGCGCCGACCGGCGAGCCGGAGCCGGGGCTGAGGCCGCCCGTCGCGGGCGACACGCTGCCGCCCGGCGACGTCGGACTCTGCACAATATGATGCTCATTGTAGTAGTCGGGTCGCATCTATTGCCATTGAACAACTTTACATATTAGTACTTAAATACTTTCAAACAAACAATTAAAAGTGGTGCGGTTCCAAGGATCCTCTGCACGAACGAAGCTCCTTATACAAAATACTTGCTCGTCTGTATTCTGCTCGATACTTGCATGCAAACACACAGACAGTTTAGTAAATTGTAATAAAAAATCTAAAACTTTTTGTTTATAAAATAAAATACCTTATGTATTTAGTCTGGTAATACCAAGTCGATGAGTGTTTGTGTAAATACATATTCGTATTCTTTATAGTAGATTTATGTATCAGTAAGTTATTCGTAAGTATCTAGTGTGGTGTAATTTTTTTGTCAATGAATGTGTACACAGTTACTATTCTATTGGTAGTCGATCTATGTACGAGTATATGTGTATGGACGTATCTATTCTGGTAGTAGTCGATCATGTACGAATATTATGTGTGTACGGATGTATCTATTCTGGTGGTAGTCGATCTATGTACAAGTATGTATGTACGTGGGTATCTTTCTGGTGGTAGTCGATCTCTGTACAAGAATGTATGTGTGTACGGACGTATCTTTTCTGGTGGTAGTCAAGTCATGGTAATTCTGGTGGTACATAGACCGTACGAGTATGGATCTGTGTGTCGGTATACGTACGTATCTATTCTGGTGGTAGTCCTGGGGGCGGTACATGGGCTGGGGGAAGTGCACGGAGGTGAGGTCGGGGAGAGACCCGCCCGGCACCTGCAGCTCGCCGCACCCGAGGGTGCCCCCTCCGCCGCCGCCACCGCCCCCGCCCCCGTCCCCGCCGCTTTCGTACACACTGTAGACAACAAACAATATTTGTTACTACATGACAAAATTGGAATATAGAGCTTATGACTTGATTAAAACGTTGAAATAAAGTAGATCTCGTACAGATAATAACCCTCGAAAACCCTGTTTTCGAAAACTACAACGTTGGAGTTTTCATGACCTCTTCATTGCTTAAAGCGGGTACCTAAGTAGCATCGCTAAGCGGTTTAGTCCTTATTAGTCCGATTTGTAGGTCGGTACAAATACTACGAAAGATAGCATATTAGAACTAGATATTTTTGCAATTATTATTATCCCCCCCCTCTCGTCATCAAAAGTAAGCAATGCTTTACCCCTCTCCCATGCTTACGTAAGCATTGGTACATGCATTTTTCTATAATTGCTTTGATAAACTATGAACAAAACATCAACATCTTTTATCATAACAAAAAATATTAATTTTAACACAAAAAAAATGTGAAAGCATTTTACGTCAGCATCAAGCTTTCTAAGCCATAGTCATAAATTACAAATTATAGGACATTTATAGAAGTAAAAAGTTAAAATTTGGCTTGTGACGTTAGCCCACATGGGTGATACTGGTTTATTACTCGTATAGAAACTTATGTAATTTGAATTAGCTTGACAGTTTTTGATTTACTGGTCGTTGCACTTTTTAAGTCCGAGATAATAAAGAGAATTTTGTGATGTCAATAGCCTGATGAAAACGCTATACGATTCGGATGTATACTTGATTTTTTAATTATAGACTACGATTTGACACATCTTTCTAAAGGACAATTGCTAAATATAAGGACCCAGACGTCACTGTATTCACTGTTCTAGTGGCCACAGAAATACAAATTTCAACAGTCTAGCTATCACGGTTCATAAGATACAGCCTGGTGACAGACATACAGACGGACAACGGGACCCTGAACACTAAAACCAATTTATATATGTTACAGCGTCCCCGACTATGACCACTTTGGGTATGCAGATAGGGGTCCGCTGTACCGTCAGGCCACTCCGAGGAGCAACCGTCAGGGATCTGTTTTAGACAGATCGTGTCCCCAAACGCTAGTTTGGTTCTCTAAAAGGGGAGCTGCGTCGCGCCCAAAATGGGACTACCAGACAGATGAACAGCCTTAGTAAAAGGGTCCCGTTTTTACCCTTTGGGTACGGAACCCTAATAAGAAAATAAACGCGCTTAATCCGTTAAACGTTTTATTTATAGAAGGTTGGAACCTACCATCAAACTTTCGCATTTAATAACTTGAAATATTTATGCAAATCGATAGCATTGAATTGCCGTCACTAAAAATCCGTTTTGGGTGAGATGAACTGTCGTCACTTTGCTTGTGAAAAACCTTTAAAACCTGTTAGTGACAAATTAAAAATACCCAATAGTGTTTTTGTGATACGTCATGTAATTAGATGTTTGTTTCGAATGTGTACCTACGTAATTTCTGCAGGTAGGTTTTTTTATGTTAAAAACAAGCTCCAAACGTTTACTTTATGCAACTATTATTTTACGGCAAGCATTAAAAACCAAATAATTGATAATCAACAATTATTGTTTGACCGTTTTCGAACACAACTGAGGCATATAATATGAGACCCTGCTCGGCAGTAATCGACCTAAGTTTAAAACTCTACAATTTACTTCTCAACTTTAACGCCAAAACCAAAGCATAACTGCGATACCAAAGGCAAAAAAATACACAAAAGTTTTAACGTTAAAAAGTAAAAAAAAAACTTACTTATTATTGTTTGGTATCCTAGGTATTTCACACGATGATCGGGGTCGATTCGTTGGATTCATTCCCATTGTTGATAACACATCGAGGTGCATATCGACTGAAACACATGAGAAAATAACAATAAGAAATTGGAAAAATAATGCAATGCTCTGAGGATTGAACTCGCAACCCAGGATTGCCATACAAATTCCTGACTTATCGCATGCAGGATAATTTCTTAAATTTGTAACGAACACCGGTAAAGGCACGAGTTTGTTTGTTACTCCTTCACCCAAAAACTACTGAACCGATTGCGATGAAATTTGGTATGCAGATAGCGGAGACCTGGATTAACACATAGGCTACTTTATCCATATACTATTTTCACGGGAGCAGGCATTACGCGACTAAAACAGCGGGTGCAATTAGTAGTTTAGCATAATTCACTGTTTAGTGCACATAACCATTATAGGACGATTAAAAATAATTTAATTAGCTTTCTTTATTTTCCTTTTGAAGTTTATTGTAAAAAAAATGTATTTTTAAGGTGTAAGTACACATATTAATCCGTTAAAACAGCTGTGTATAACTTTATATACTTTTTGGTAAGTTTGACATAAAGATAAATCCGTAAGATAGATTCGTTTAAGATCATAAAACAGGTTTTCACGAAATGCTGCGTATGATACGAATTAATTTTAAACAAAAACTTGATGAATATTTATAAAGTCGTTCTGAATGGCGTTTTTCTCTCATATTGGATGTCCGAAGTAAATATATACTATGCATTGAAGTAGATCGATGAGATTAAACATGCGAATATTTGTGCGTATGTTTGCTACCTCTTCACGGAAAATCTAATGAACGTTTTTTGATGAAACTTGGTATAGTCGGAGAATAAGACAATATCGGCGTTTGCCACCAATTTCACTTATAACTCTAAATGTCAAAGGTCTTGGGTACAGAACCTACAGTTCAATGAACACTGACTTTTTCAGATAATATATTTCTAGCATTAGATATATACTTTTCGATCCCCTGAGCAAAGTATTTGCATTTGACATGCCTAAATACATTGTATACCTTTATACGATTGTGCGAGTAAACCCATGGGACATAACTAGTGTCCCATGGGTTTACCCGTAACTGTGAAAATATACATTCTATTTTCACAGCAAGAATCTCAGGTTATCAACAGCGAGAGATCGATTTGGCAGTGTTTCGTCATCAGTTCGTTGAATGGACTGTCTAGAAATAATCACATCAAATATGGCTTAGTGATTTACATACTAATCGATAAGGATTCATTAATACAATCGTTGAATTATGAAACAGAATTTTAAACTTTTGGACTTTAATAGCTTGCTTATAAAGTGCGAGCGAGCGTGCGAGTTACTGCCTAGGCTAGACAGTTATTCGTACGCCAGTAGCTCGCCTCGCCTCAGCTTTCATGTAATTCATAGCATTCGCACGTGCGAGTGCGAGTTAATACAGTGTAGCTAGCTGACTCGTACGCCAGCTCGCACGGTGTAAAATATTCATCCCGCTAATATTATAAGGGTGAAAGTTTGTAAGTAAATGAGTAAATATTTTTGTTACTCATTCACGCAAAAACTTCCAAACTGATTGCGTTGAAACTAAGTATGCAGATAGCTGGAGATGTGGATTAACATATAGGTTACTTCTTACCCCGCGACTTAAGCGGGTGAAAACGTGGAGCGCAGCTAGTTATTAGTAAACTTTGATTTATATTTCGAGTAATGTTTTCGTCGGCTTGTAAAGTAGTAAAGCCCTTACGTCTTTGGCTCGTTCGACCCAAAAACAGGGCGTGAGTCTTTGGGTGTAACTTGGCGATCGTCCTAACGTGACCTCTCAAATCATCGCGACGCTAAAGCGACACTTGTTACACATTGTGTTGATAAATTCTACGAACACGAGTCATTGCCACATGTAATGAGATCACGCATTGACTCTATTCTTTAATTAATTGAATGCTTTGCTTATATTGTTCGGCGTGCAGCGTAACATTAGCAAAAAACCGGAGAAATGCGAGTCAGCTCGCTCACGAAGGGTTCCGTACCTTTGCGAAAAAAAACATGTTTGTTTATGGGAGCTCCACTTAACTCTCAATTTTATTCTGTTTTTAGTGGCCAACAGAAATACTTCACCTGTGAAAATTCAGACAGACAGACGGAAGGATACTGGAGTTTTAGTAAAATGGCTTCGATCATAAATAAAATATAGATACACGGTCCCATACAAAATCGAAATAAAAAATCGACACTTCAACGCTTACTTATACGGACATAGTACAGCTTAATGTAAACCTTAATCACTGGGCAATAAGGTTGTAAAACACTTATGCACGACTGACACGACTGACAGCGAAACAAGGCATATCGGCTGAAGTATGCCTTGTTTTGACGGCTCCATTTCTAGAGCGGCGACCGTGCATCTATATTTTATTTATGATCGAAGTAAAATGGTCCTGTTTTTACCCTTTGTAGTGAATAACTTAACAGTCCTTTTAAGAAGTCTGTTAAAAACTATCGGTAGCATATTATACAGGTATACAGTTATGTGTAGGTATAGTAGTGCAGGTAATCGGATTGCATTATTCAAGATTAATTCTCTGATAAGAAGTTTTATAGGTGATATTTTGATTTGTTTGATATGATTTCTTAGTATTATGTTTACGGTCAACAATACTCGTGACTCTATCTATATTTTTTATCACTTCAATTTGAGCAGCTCCCATAATTAGCTTAGCTTATATAGTTATAGCGGCAACAGGAATACATCATCTGTGAAAACTTCAACTTTCTAGCTATGTGTCGTCTAGAATCAACTCCGCTACATCCAGAATCCGATTCTCTGATTGGTCAATTATTTATGTGGCGGCGATTGATATTCATTAGTAAAGGATTTAAAAAAAAAACTTGATTTTAGCGTCAAATAATTCAAGATGGAACCGAGTTCATACATAAATAGTTAGTCGAGTTGGTTTGGTTATAAGTTTAAAATTAGAGATGGGCCGACTAGGGGTTCTGCCGACTAGCAGACTAGCCGACTAGTCGGTTCCAAAATTGCCGACTAGTCGGCAATGCAGATCATTATAATTCCCAGATATTTGGGTTAATCATGACCACTCGGCGATTGTTGGTATTTTTGGATAAATTTGCACTTTGCACAACAATTTTAGGAAGCTGCAACGAAACTTCCTAAAAATGTTGAAATAAAAATAAAAGTTGGAAAAAAAAATTCATGAAGCTGAGGCATAGTTATGACATTTTAGATGTTTAATGTTAAGATGATGTATGTAGGCTATGACTTATTTTGTATACGTTTTTCTGACTATCCACCTTCATACTGTACTATTAATTCAATTAAATATTGGTTTTATTGCATAATTGTTAGTTGACGACTAGTCGGCACAATTTGCCGACTAGTCGGCACCTGCCGACTAGTCGGTTGAACTGCCGACTAGTCGGCTTTCCCGACTAGTCGGCCCATCTCTATTTAAAATAAATCCATAGAGATCAAAACCTCTCTTTTCATGAAAAGTAGATGTAGCGGAGTATGATTCTAGAGGATACCTATCACGATTCATGAGATACAGTTTGGTGATAGACAGACGGACAGCGGAGTCTTAGTAACAAGGTCCCGTTTTACCCTTTAGGTCTTCTTCTCCTCATCCGAGCGATGTTCCCGGTTCCATTCCTTTTTTTTTTCAATTGGGGGTCGACGCAGTCGGTAAGTCATCATTGACCATACCTTCTGCAATTAGATTTGGCAATCTTTTTACGGCCGGCCGCCTGCCTGACACTAACCCTCTTAGGGATCAAGCAGTTTATCCGCCACCACGCGGGGAGAACTTATGATTTGCTAATCTCCCTCAGATCCCTTAGTCGTCAAAACTCAAAAAAAAACTCAAAACTCAAATTTTTTTATTCATTTAGAACGTATATTATACACACATACGTACGTTTTGAAACGTCTTTTGCGACACCCACGGGAAGAGATGGGGTAACCCTATTCTATGCTGGGGCTACCCGTTTTACCCCTTAGGTACAGAACTATAAAATGACCAGCTTACCTCTGTGGTGGTTCTGGTGCGGGTGTAGATGCGGGTGTTGGTGCGGACGCAGCGGGTGGTGCGGCGAGAGGGGTTGAGCTGTCGTCTGTTGGTCGACGCCGCACGACTGGTGCAGCGCGGAGTCCGAGTGCGTCCGTCGCCAGTTGCTGTCCGGCGGTGGACTGGAACACGCAAACGTTATCTATCGTGTGATCCATTGATCTCAATCTCAACTATAAGAGCAAAGTCTACCTACTCGTCTGCATACAAAAGTAGTCGACTGTTTTCTCCCTGGATAAGGACATTAGAGCAAATATGTTTATGCCATAAAATCTATATCTGCCATGACCATGTCCCTAAGTTTTTTTTTTTTTTTTAATTTTTAATTAGAATAGAAATGGCATGCATGGCAGCATGGTCATGGCTGACATAGATTTTATGGCATAAACATAATATTATCTAATGTCTTTATCCAGGGAGGAAACAGTCAACTACGTTAGTAAAGTTTGTATGGAGAAAATAGTAGGTGTAGACTTTCCCCCTTAACAGTAGAATGAAGACATTAAAAAAATAGTTAAATAAGACATTTGAAACAGTTATTTATCTCAAATCTATAGTAACAGTTTATAAAATAACGGTGTCGTGACATAGCGAGAACTGGCATAAGGCTTTGACGTCACTTATACACTGATTTCTGTTTCCTTCGTGTTTACAAACAAAACGTAAACAAGTACCTACAGAGTACACACCGCGCGGCCACGCTACGATGTCTTTATGGCCAATTATTCAATACAACTTCGCAATAAGTCTAGTAGATATATGACTTTATTAAAAAATGTTCAACGTCACTTCATATTTTACGAGTAAATGTGGAAGTTTGTGTGTTTGAACGTTAATAGTTGGGAGTCCTGAAATAACACGTTGACTAGTTTTATTCTGAAATTATCGGGGTATTAGAAAACGTATCTGCGAATGAAACCGCAGACACGGCTAGTTTTTTCTTTGCTAATAAAATAAATGTGTGACGTATATAGTTGGAAAGGCCAATTTCTTTGAGCCACAGTCGCAGTCATACGGAAGTTTCTAAGTAGGAAAAACCTACCTTAAATAAAAGTTATTGAATTTTTCCACAAGTTGAATGAAATAAGATTCTTTTAAAGCGTTAAACAATTTGTTTGTAACACAATAGGTATGTTTCGCAGTTGTTTCGAGACAGGGTCAAGGTATTATGATAGACCGTTTTTCTAATTCAATATCAAGTGTATTGTTATAGGGGTGTAGGTTGCAAGAAAACATTGTGATTTTGTCATTTAAAATGCATTTACATTTAGTGTAAGAATATATTCGATTTATGTGATAGAAAATACAATCAGACTTTAGTTTATTTTATTAACAAGTCGCCATACGTTCTATTGGGTTCCCAATTACATTTTGTAATAGCCCGTTTATCTCAACCTGAATGGGCTAGTATCTGTGTATTGAGTGTTTGTTTACACAGTGCGAGCTAGCGTAACTGTGCAGTAACTGGCATTGTTCAGACGCAACTTTCATAAAATATGTGTGTGTACTATGTACTACCCGAGCTACTGCCGTACGATTAGCTGTCTACTGGCTACAGGCACCAGCTCGCAATGTGTAAACGACCTATAACTTATATTAATTCATTTTACTACGACTCGATATGCCTCGTGGGTGTCATTCCGCAGTGGCTTTGACAAACAATGGAGACTTGTGATTGGGAGAGCTGCTGTTGTTTGAATACTGCACTCCGTGCATGGTTCGCTGGCAGACTCTGAGTTTTGATCTTTTGCATTATAGTCGAATACCATAAGACTAAATAGCGCACCAGAAAGGTAAGGAATTTGAGGAAATATACTGTACTGATTTGATTGCGTTTCAAAAACAAAGACTGGGAGAGTAGACGTGTCTACAATAGTTTTTGTCCCATATTTTTACGTAAAAAAACCTTATCTTGATGTTTAAATTAACACAGTAAGTAGCGACTGCCCCCTAATTACACTCGATCCGGTTTTAATAGTTAAACTGGTCAGTCGCATAAAAAATCAGTAGTAAAGTAAGTCTGATAAGTTATGTAATTTATCGGAGTATATTTGTTGTTTTTCCTAGGTAATTTATATAAAGCTTAGATCTAAAATCAATGAAGTACAGCTAGTTATACCAACCCAAAAATATTCGCTTCTGAGATAATAAAGTGAACAAAAGTATCCTATGTTACTCTCAATTACTTATTTATCAATTACTGTGCCATTTTTTCATCCAAATTGGTCGAGCCGTTTGACCGTGAAGAGGGAACATAGAAAGAAATATATAAATAAACAAAACTTTTGATTTATAATATTAGTGTGATGTTCCTTTTATTTACCTCTTAGGTATGGACCCCTAATTAAGACATAACGCTAGTTATTATACTAGCGTAACATACTTGACCAAGTTTTATCAGAATCGATTCAGTAGTTTTTACGTGACTAATTAAAGGGCACGTTCCGAAACTACACATAACTACGTAGCTCGCGTCGGTTGCTTTTCAAAATGGTCATTTCAATGACTTTAAGAGGATAGTCTCTATTTTCTTTCTCCATACAAACGTAGTTTAAATTTTCCTCCCTGGATAAGACATTAGAGCAAATATGTTTATGCCATAAAACTTATATATGTCATGAGCATGAGTCATGAGTAGTCATGACTATGCATCTACCTTTTTATTTTTTTCATTTTATTATTTTTTCATTTTTTATTATTTTAATTAGAAAAAAAAAACAAAAAAGGTAGATGCACTGTCATGACAGATATAAGTTTTATGGCATAAACATATTTGCTCTAATGTTTTTATCCAGGGAGGAAAATTTAAACTACGTTTGTATGGAGAAAGAGAATGGAGACAATCTTATGATAACTCATAATTTATTTGAAATTGTTTTATTGTAATTTCATATCTCTAGTATATCTTTCCAGACCTCCAAAGCTTACCCGTGAGCAAGAGGTCATTTCTAACCTCAAAGTCTTAGCTTTCTATTGCTTAAAAATGTGTAATAGAATAAAAGCAAGGCGATTAAAACCGGAAAATGTAACATGTCCTTGCTCTGGGTACTACAAAGTTGTTCACGACTCACAATAATAGGTTTGAGGAACGTTAATTAGGTGCCTACAATAAAATAAGTCCACCATGTGATTTCCAATAAATCGTTACATACGTAACGCAATCAAGTGTCGTTTCCTTAAAGCATCATTTTTCCTATAATTACCGTTGTTGACTGTTTATTACTGAACTAGTTACGAGCCACGGTTTACTCGACTTAATTAGAAACTAACACCCTTACTTATAAACGACAAGCTGCGTCCCGTGGTTTCACCCGCGTAAGTCCCGAATTTTTGAAAACGGTCCAGTAGTTTTTGAGTTTATTCATTAGAAACATAAACATACACACACACACACAAAAATACAAATCTTTCCTCTTTATAATATTAGTGCAGATTAGTGTAGACTAACTTAATGTAACGTTTGTCTTTCTCTGTGACATGAAGTTTCAATGTTAACAGACAGTGACAAAAACTTAGTCATCTTTATAAGTAAGGTGGTAACTCTGCCTAGGCCAGTAGGTAAGTAAGTATAAAACTGAGGATTCATGCATGATAGACTGCTCATTTCACACATGACATGACTAAATATTACAACCTTTGTATTTCGTATTAATTAATTTGTCTATGACTATGAGCGCTACAACTGCACGTTTTCCTGTACATAAAAAGGCGGTAACCAAACATAAAACAATTTATTATAAATTATGAATGAGGTTACTTGGAACGTATCACAATGAGACTTCGAATTCGTATTGACATGACTCACTATACTATATTTTAAGGTGAAGCGTTGGGAAAATGGAGACCTGGAAAACATTATTTACTATTTAGTACCTAATTAATTACAATACATAATCATATAAAATTTCATTAAAATCGGTCCAGTAGTTCTAGCTAGAGATTACATTCAACAAACATACATCCAAACTTGATCTATATTTATATCGCGTAAAAAGAACATGTAGTATATTTGTCTATGTTCTTTTTACGACGACCTTTGTGGCGCGTCGGGGGAAGGCCCTACTATAATGCAGAAGTTTGCGGGTTCGATTCCTGCCGGGTGCAAGTATTTATGCTTAAAAATAAATATTTGTTTCTAGTCAGGGTGTTTTCTATGTATATGTATTTACAAAATGTATAATATGTAGGTATATCCGTTGTTTAGTACCCATAGTTGAAGTAAGTGCAAGTGCTTAGTTTGGGACTAGATTGCGCTGTGTGTAACGTCGTCGTGCAATATTTATTATTTGAGACATCACATCAACTCAGTCAGTACTAGTACATGATAATTTCTCATGATACCTCAATAGTCAATATGCTACGGGCCTTGTTTTTAGGTTTCCCAATTCAGCGCCTTATTGCAATTTTCAATGTTATGTTTAATTATTTGAGTGTAATACTAATAACTTATCTAAGTAATACATTATACTAAGTAATAAGTATTAAATAGTTGCGTGATGTGCGTAAAACACCTGTGAACACGCGAGCTCGCATTTCGAGCGTTTATTTACGAATTTGTGAACATTTCAATTTAAGTTCAAGAGATTATTTAAACTCTAATAACATAGTGACTCGAATGTATTGTTATTAATTTAAGTACACGTTTACTGAATAATTTTGCATTGTATTCGCTATTGCTAATAAATTAAATACAATTGCATTCCAACATCATTTGAATTACGTTCTTAAGAGGAAATGATACCAACTCGTTCTCCATACAAACATAGTCAACTGTTTCCTCCCTGGATAAAGACGCAGCAGAAGAGCAGATATGTTTATGCCATAAAACTTATATTATCTGCCATGACTTATATATCTGTCATCAGGGCTTGTGTGTCTTATCTATCCAATGACAACGAAAAAAGTCCATGGTCAGTGATGATTCCGATTGTTTTCATTTTCACTATCGCAGATATTACTATTACTTTTACGTTTATATTTTAAATACAGTGCGAAATATTGCTAGTCTTGTGGTCCTTTTCCTTGTGGTTTTCCTGTTCGTTTTTTAAATCGTGAATATCATCGCCTTAAATAAGTTAAACTGTTCTAAACCCTATTTACAGTGCCACAGACTTATCTATTCAGAGAAATAAAGATCGACTGATGAAAAAACGTAGTTTAGAAGTCTATTATGGCCAACGCTGTATGCAGAGATAACATGGCCAGAGTGTACAAAATTTTAAAGAACTCACCTCAAATAAACAGTGCTACCATAAGGGCTGGTATCGTGTTTTCTGTCTGCTGGCCTCCGCATGGGTCCCACTGAGGAGGAGGTCCTGCCTCTTTGTCCAGGGGACCGCGAGGGGGAAGCTCCCCCACTTCGGCCTCCTCCGAGCCCATACTGTGTCGCTAATGTCGTCTCTTCAGGCTAGAGGGTAAGAGACATAGAGGCGTTCATTAGATAGTTATTTCTTTCTTTTCGTGTACTGGTCTACTTGATCTTTACTTTGACTTTTATAACTTCTTAATTAAACACATTTAATTTATTAGTCCCGTTAATTTGTCGTGCTGTACCTAGGACATTCTCTTAGAAGGGTTAGTTAGACAGTAAAACGCCACGGGACCCTACTCCGGATTGCTAATGTTCGATGCCCTCGAACCGTAAGTGTGTTTTAGGACATGTCGATTTTGCCACGACGTTTTCCTTCACTGTGAGAGCGATGTTATTAGAGCAAATTTTTAAGGATTTAAATATTTAATAAAGAATTTAAAAAATATAAACATGGTGCGCGCTCACTCTGGATTTGATATTAAATTTGTATTAGAATTAGGTTAGGTACTTTTTTAAAAGTAGTAGGTAACTTTTTTTACTTAACTTACTTCTTTTTTGTCCTAATCACTACAACAAAACTAATATACTTACCTAAATATTTAACAGGCCACTAAGTATTCTAAGCATTCCCAAACATTAACATACTCAACTCAAGGACACTAAGTATAGATACATGTAAAATATCTATTTTATACGACATACATTACGAAATAAAATAAATATATTAGCAGAATACCATGTATGGAAAATGAACAAGTTTTTTTTTGTCTAAACACATAACTAACTTGTTTCCTATGAAATATTACCTAGATTCTAATTTTAAATCATGTGTATTTGTTTACTCGGATTTACCAAGTTTATACTAAAAAGCGGTCACTTTGTCAGAAAAAAATCTTACTTTATCGAGAGAGTGAAAGAGAGTTTCACTCTCTCGATACTCTTGCGCATATTATCAGAGGAGCGACAAAGACACAGTGACTGCTCTTTAGCATTTAATACATGCATCAATAAGTTTAATAAAGCTAGTAGTAACAAGAAAGCTAATTTTAATGATAAATAAGACAGTTTCTTGATCAGAAAACAATTGTTACGGTATTGTACACATTTTCACTAAAATCCAGTTAAATGCGAGTCGGACTCACACATCGAGGGTTCCGTATACCATGCGCAAAAAAACCTTATTATCAAATAAGGTTTTTTCGGGGTTAACATCAGTTAACATCTTAAAGAAAACTAGCTATTTGGCGGCAACTACGTGGGTATGCATGGGCACACCCTTTAATTCTCAACATTTTGACATTTTTTTTGGCTTTTTATTATTATTTGTGCCGTAAACTTTGCTTTTTGCAACATTTTGTGGTTAACGCGAAGTACCATATAGGTTTTCGATCCAAATCCTCGGTGGTAAAACAGACATCAGACAGACGACAAGCGAGGGATTTTTAAGTTTCCTCTTTGCACCCCCTTAATAAGGCGTAATTAATCTATATGCTGGCTTTTAATACCTACTTATAGAATGAATTATAAGAGTTTCTTTTTTTACCTTTTGAGGAATAGAACCCTAAAGACAACTCTTACACTATTTTATCTGCGAACTCCATAACACACAACATGAACTACACCACTTTATGATGAGATTTTTCCCTAAAAAATATTAATTGAAACGAATAAAAAACATCTTTAAAAATAAAGTAGCCGGGAAAAATTTTTTGGTTACTAAGTACTCAATTAGTTATTTAAAATTACATGTGTATAGGTATTAATTATAGGATTTACAGATTCAATTAATTCTAAATTGTTTATTTTTAAAACTAACAGATGATGAACGCGGACTGGTAAATTTACACAGATGTTTTAAAGTACATAAGTGTGAACTTAAACCTGATCAGTGTCAGAGTGAACTATTGTGACATGAGTATTTTGTTACACTGATGTGTGATAATGCTCTTAACACCTAACGTTTAGGTGATTACACTTTTGTGTTTCGTTTTTCCGCCTGTCTGTTAGTTTTTTTCTCATTATTCTATAAATTCATTTACAGTATGTAGCAATAGTACAGCAGTTACCCTAATTACTATTCCTAGACTCAGTACCTACTTCCTATACCTATTATTTCTGTGACATTATGGATTGTGCTTAATATTTTTAATAATAAATAATAATAATAATTTATTATTATTATTAAATTAATTAATCAGTATTAATTACTGTACATTTTTCATAGGAAAGCATGCCAAAGCCTTTGGATCATCGGTTGACAAAATTTCAAAGACTGCATCATCACTATTTATCACTTACTAACACCAAATGAGAAAGCAGTAAAATGTACATATTAATGACTACAGATCTATAAAAAATGTAAATTCTTATGTTGTAATAAAATTCTATATTTGAATTAATTTGTTGCTGTCATGTCACTATTTATCAATCACAAAGAATGTGAAAATTAGCAAGTTTTTCCAAAATAATTAGGATCAGGGGTACATTCACAACAGAACTTAAAATACGAAAATATCACAGCCAATCTACAACTGCACCACTACCAAATAAATAAAAGTAGCAAACTCTACATACTTTAACCATTGGATGCACAAACGATTACTGAATAATTGATTAAGTTTTTATTAATCATACGTAACTCATTAATCAAGAACAAGAAATAATCCAATTGGATACCCCACTATCTTCCTCAAAACCTACTAAAACATAGTAGGTACCATACAAATAAACTTAATTATATTTTGTAGGTGTTTTATATTTAAAATTAATAATTGAGCAGCCTTGGAAGGGCATTTATGGCCTGATTTGAATTTAAATTGTATTAGACATGGTTATTCAAATTACAATATTAAATTGCAGTGATTAATTTATTTTTTAATATTAATTTGTATGGTTAATTGCAACACTGACTACCTTACAGAAGTAGTACCTACTGGAAATGGTGTGATTAAACTCACAAGACATTTAATCAACATGTTATACATTTATGAATAGAAGTTGGAGAGTAATGAACATTCATATATACAACTACATGTTTGTCACCATAGAATTTACAAACACCAGGCCATAAAATATGGGAGTAATGAAGATAGTATTTCACTCTCTCCCTTGTAACCATAGATCTTATGAGAGCGCAGTGCTGTGCAATATTGCTATCGATAAGATATAAATATCTTATCTAAATCTAAAAAAATCTTACTATGATTTATGATGACTGATGTGCAATGAGAGAAAAATGTACCTAAATATAGTTAATTAAAAAATACTCAAAAGAACGGAATGCAATGAAACTTTCATTCTTGAAAAGTTTAAATTAGTTGTAGTTGTGTTCTTAAATGTAATAAAGATCATTGACCCCATAAAATGTTTGGTATTTACAACAATAGGGGAAAAAGTATGTATCCTTGTTAGTCAGCACTTACCCACATAATTAAAAACACACAAAAAGTAGTGCATTATTAAAATGTCTTCACTTTTTACTTTTTATATTTATCGATTGTGCACCCATTGAGTGTAAACAATCATTTTTAACTCCACAGGTATTGTTTCACAATTCCAAATTACAGTTTGAAACAATATGTTATTAAATAGAAATGACTCTGATAAACAAATATACCTGGCGAGTTAAAACAATTTACACATAGAATAAAGTACTAATAGATTCCAAAGATAAGGAACCTTTTCGTCCGTGTCAGTGTTAGCGGTCTGTGGTGCAGCCACATTTGGCAATGAGCCACTTCTGAAAGTGCCTAGACCCTGTTGGGACTGGTTCGACCCGAGCAATTCAACATTCTCAACGGGCTCAGGGGGCACTATAGTCCTTGGAAGTCCGCTACCTGAATTTACCTGCAATCACGTCTCTCCGATCTAACAAAACACTCAATTTTTCAAACACTTTGCTAATAGATTCCAAAGACAAAAGATAAACAAATGTTTTTTTTATTTATTTACAATTGATATTTATTGATGAAACTTTAAACATTACATGGATCTATTTATTCAAACAACTTATTTTAATCTATGTTCCCTTACTTGGAACGTTCTTAGCACAAAACTAGCTATTGTTGTAGAATCTAAATAGACCTGAAACACTTTTGACAATGACAATTGAGCACTGTACACAGAACACAAACCACTGTGATTTGTTAGTGAATTATCAGGATATCACTAAGTTATTGAGTCGCAATACGTTTATTGTAATGATTATTGTTTACGTCGGCGGTCACATTCGACGGCCAGGAAGCGATTGCCTGAGTAAATAGGCAACAGACCTACCTTATTGGTTGCGTCGGAAACTTCGCGCATAATTTTCTCAAAGGCGGCCGTTTCCTCAGCCTGTTTTTGATTATGTAGGGCAATTTTTTCACTGAATTTCCTTGGATTCGCCATGATGGCTAGTAAACATTTATTTTTCTCTCTTTACATCACAATTTTCAGCGCTCCAAGAAATAAAACGCGCTTGTCTTTATCTGTCAAGTCAAGCAAATAACTTTTGGGTGTTGCTATTTTGTTAAATAACTAGTGATGTCTGTACATTATCGACTAAGCGAGTTTTGTATTTTCAGTCGATTATGTTGCTGACATTAATCGAAAATCGAGAATAAATCCAGATGGAGTCCCGATTATTAGAATTACAATTTTATTTTAGTTTTTCAATAACAATGGGGTGGCACACGCAAAGCTGTGAGCAGATGGCGCTGGCGTCGGATGATCTTTTTTTTTTGATGATGGTCCCTCACAAATGAAAACGCCAATTTTTTATTTCTTTTATTTTTCGGTCTGAGACCAATATGGCCAATTTGGCGCCGAGAGTTGTAAAAAACACCAGTTTGACAGTTCTTAATTCAAACCTAAGATCAGTCGACCAACACCCTCTGCCGGGATGAAAAGTTAGTGTTCCTCCTCATTGCGTTTTAAATTACAACTGCAATCGAAAATGGTTTTCGCAACACTTTAGAGTTTAGAAGAGTCACTAAAGTTTCGATTATAGTCATTGATGATTATTAATTAATTAGTTATAATTTATTTAATAAACAGTTCAGTTGCAAATCGAAATGTACACGAACGAAATTTCACTGAATTTAAAATGTATCAAAAATGAGCAATTTTTCGATTTCAATGGGGTGCCACGCGCAAAGCTGTTTGCAGAGGCGCTGGCATCGGATGATCTTTTTTTTTTTCGATGACGGTCCTCCACCAATGGAAACGCGGAGTTTTTTTTTTCTTTCGGTCTGAGACTGATATGGCCAATTTGGCGCCGAGAGTTGTAAAAAATATGTGACGTTTGACAAACGTTTGACAGTAAAGATCATCCGACTACCGACCTCTGCCGGGATAAAAAGTTAGTGTTCTTCCTCATTCAGTTAAATACTATTTATTATTAATTTTTATGGAATTTATTTACATAGGTACATATAAGAAATATACAACTAAATAATAACTACTTATATTAAAATAACCCACCCCGAATGGGGAGGAGCACTAACTTTTATCCCGGCAGAGGGCGATCGATGTTCGACTGATCTAAGTTTGAAATAAGAACTGTCAAATAGTAGATATTTTCACAACTCTCGGAAGTTTCATTTATGTTCACGTTAATATTTAAATAAAATGCCTCAATGTAGTAGGAGCATTTTTGCTACGATGTTTTTCTTTGGGACTAAACAAGACACCGACTTAAATGGATTATTTTAACACTAAACACAAAGACTCCAACTTGCCTTCACAGTACAGACGAGACTACAGAATTTAAAAAAAAGCTCAGTCGACTAGAGCGCCATCTGCTCATAGCTTTGCGTGTTCCACCTCATTGTACCCGGCGCAAAGGTACCCATACCCATCCATTTATTTATATATAATAAATTAAGTTTACTCCTTAACCTTAATTTATTTTATAGTTTATAATTATTATTATACTTTTGGAAATTTATTAGACATATAATTTATTGTATTTCAAACGAGAGCCTTCTTTCCAATTCGTTGTTTTTGGCACATCACTCTTGACATTGACAATCAACAAAAAAAGAAAATGTCACCTGTATTTTTCTGTCATTGTCACTGCTAATGTCACTGCTAATGTCACTTTACTGTCACAATCTCGATTTTCCATTGAAATGAAAACGAAGTTATTGTTACGGATTGTTACCACACTTGCAGTCAGGTTGCCTGCGAAAGTGCGACCAGGAAATGTTTTTACTTAATTAAAAACATTAGCGACAACAGTTTTCCAACCATTAAGAACGCCTGCTATAATTGTGATGGAGGAGAAATATATATTGACTTTAGACATAGGCACAACCACTATTCGTTCTTACATTTATAATTCAAGAGTGGAAGTAGTTGGAAACGCTTGTGACCAGGTAGTTTATTCTATAAACCACAATTTCGCGATTCAGTGTAATTAGAAAGTGTAAGCTGCAGTATAATTTAATGTAGCACAAAGTTTCACCAACTTATAGTTTTGTTAACTTCCCAAGGTAATTCTGCATTATCCTACACCTGGATTCGTTGAAATTGACCCTGATGAATTGTGGGAATCAATTGTCGGAGTTGTTCAGACATCAATACAAAGTAAGTTGTTTTTATATAGTCCATTGGAGTATAATTAGTCTGGCATTTGGAACTAATTACAATGTTAGATTGAAGAATTCATCAAACACTTGAGTTTGCCAAGTGAGTCTGATTTTTCTTAGAAACTTTTCCTAGCATGGTTTTTGTAGGTACAGCTGACTAAACAGTGCAGTTGTTTAGCAACAACTATGCAATTGATGACCGAATACTGAAACACCACAGAATAACTTCCATACTTCTAAATCAGAAGTTTTAAATTAAATAAATAAATAAATAAAATAAATAAATTCTGTGAACAACACACAGCGCCATCTAGCCCTGTGGTAAGCGACTAAGCTTGTGTTACGGTGACTAGACAACGGATATAATACTTATATTTATTTTTCTTTTGTAAATACATACATATTATACATAGAGGGACACCCAGACCAGACACAAAATTTATTCTATAAGCATAAATACTTGCACCCGGCGGGAATCGAACCCGCAACCTCCTGCATTGCAGTCGCGCTTTCGCACGACGCGCCACAGAGGTCGTCAAATTCAAAATAAGTAATAGGAGTTTTTGAATTCAGAAGCAGCTATTCGTCTCGGTAGTCCATAGAGAACAAAGGCCAACCCCATAAATCATTTTTTGTGATAAAAAAATGATTGTTACATACAAAAGAAAAGTTCAATGTTCATTACAAACTCCTGAACACATTATGGGAAATATATTTTAAAAAAACTTGGTGGTTAAAAGATATTTTGACAAAATACCTTTTAAATATTTGCCAAGACCTGAAAGTAAGTGCTATACCAACAGTTTTTTACAACAGCATACCTTAATTATTTTTTTTCACAGATGCAGGACTATCAGCTCAAGATATCACAGCAATGGGCATATCAACACAGAGATGTACCTTTCTTACCTGGTCTCGACAAACCGGGACACCTTTCCATAGATTTATCACATGGAAAGACATGAGAGCTGACAAGCTGGTGAAACAGTGGAACCAATCAATTACTTGGAGAGTGAGTCACTTTTGATTTGTATCTGGCTGCTCTTGATCTTGTAATAGGACACTTTATTTAGATTCACTTTATTTATTTAGAAAAAAAAAGTATAATATGTAGTATATCCGTTGTCTAGTACCCATAGTACAAGCCTAGTGCTTAGTTTGGGGCTAGATTGCGCTGTGTGTAACGTCGTGCAATATTTATTTTATTTATTTATTTTATTCTGTAAGAGTAGCAAAGCAATGAAAATTATGTTCTACAGTTTAAAGTAACTGCATTTTTTTATGCAAAACAATATATCATTTAATTATTTTAGCAAAAAATAATCAACTCAGCATAATAAATATAAAATATATATATAAATAAATATATTGCACGACGTTACACACTGCGCAATCTAGCGCATTGATGATCTTAGTATTTCAATCCAATGAATGCAATCCTTCAACCTGCATTGATTTTACTGTGAACATTAGATTCATAATGTAAATATTTTCTTGCGACCAGGATATTGAGCATATATAGCATATGTATTATTCCAGGCCCTCAGCTATTTACATACCAAGTTTCATTGGTTCAGTTGGTTTAAGGATTTCCTAGTCAACAAGAAACCCTTATAGTTTCATCATGTCTGTCTGTCATTTCGCAGCCTAGATCAGAGACGCTTAATACTAAGAAGTCTGTGTGAAAGACCAACAAACATCCTTACAAACTTTCACATTTTTTAAATTACCTACTAGATGACTACAAAAACCACTTTCGCTTTTTCGAAAGTGTGAACTATGAAATCAAGAAACAGTGCAATGAGTCAATGCCAAGACTGATTATTCTGTCAATCTTAGACCGCTGTCTGATAGCCAGCGTAAAGCCATCGGCGACTTAAGCTATAAACTAGTAAGCAGCGGTGAGCGAGTGAGAGCTTTGTCGCCGTGCTGTAAAACTCAAAAGGTTAATGTTATTGTAGAATATTTAGAATTAAACCACGCCTGCGCCGCCGTGCGTATACATCTTTGCCGTTGACAGCAAACTGTACTTGCGCGAGTACTCGCGCGTAGTATGATCCTCTCCTTTCACGTATGTGCATCTTGTTTGTTTGAAAATAGTGAGTACATACTCGCACACTCACTCGTAGGTTTGATATATTATTATGCTTTATTAAATTAAATTGAATTCTGTGAACAACACACAGCGCCATCTAGCCCCGTGGTAAGCGACTAAGCTTGTGACTAGACAACGGATATAATACTTATATTTATTTTTCTTTTGTAAATACATACATATTATACATAGAGGGACACCCAGACCAGACACAAATATTTATTCTATAAGCATAAATACTTGCACCCGGCGGGAATCGAACCCGCAACCTCCTGCATTGCAGTCGCGCTTTCGCACGACGCGTCACAGAGGTCGTTTACATCTAGTTAATGTTTCCCATTTTTGTTGTTACAGTTAATTAGAGTAAGCTCTTACGTATTATACTTACTATCAAGGAGTAAAAGATTTCAAGCTGGCAGTGTATTTAAATTCATGAATACCCAGGTAAGCAATATTTGACGCCATTTCAAGCTATTAGTTAGAGATTAATGTAATCTTCTGAAATCGGGTAGGTAGTTCATAATTTACGTACTTTTATAATATAAAAAAAAGTTGTGAAACGATTTTTTTTAATAAGTACGTAAACAATCAATCAATGCATATCGCATTGGTATATTAGCATTAAAACAATAGCGTAATAATTTATCTGATAAATGTATAGTAGGTATAGTGAATTTGCATACTTTAATAATGTATTAGCTTGCCAGAAAAAATATTTTTGTTTTTAACCAACTTCCAAAAAAGGAAGATGTTATTAATTTGGATGTATATTTTTCTTCGCCGTCTGAGATCCGACCAGCATGATTCTTGTTTTATTAGAAAGGTATTGCCTACTAGTTGGTCCTTTTAAAATTTGGTAAAAGATCTGTTGGCCTATTCACGTAATGAAATTATTTAAAATATAATTGCAATCTTTATTTCAAATACAAATTTGACGCGTGTCATTTTTCGATAAAAATTTCTTTCGAAAATACACTTTTCTATACATTGATAAATCAATAAAGTTTCGATTGTAGTCAACTTGCAAGTTACAGTTTTTGTTAGTGTATTGTTTGCAATTGGTATGACATTTCTATGACAGGATAATCCCCCTGCCCTGGTAACTTGATGATTATGAAAAGATAGATTCAAAACCGTATTTTTTCTAGACATCCCTGAGGCTAAGCTGGGCATTACAAAACGTAACTGCTCTGAAGACTGCGGTACAAAACGACGACGCTATGTTCGGAACATTGGACACTTGGCTCTTATATAAACTGACAGGTAATACCTACCTAGTTAATTGGCATATATTAAACTACTTATGGTTGGCGGTTTACGAATCGCGTGCATGGCTGTAATTTAAACCAGCCGAACTCCGAGCTTAGCAGTTTTTAGTACTAATAAATTAATAATACAGTATTATGTAATACTTTTTACGTAACTAGCAGAGCCTGGTTACCCGCGTAAGTCTCGTTTCTGTGGGAAAATGGAGATAAAAAGTAGTCTTTATGTTAATCTAGATATCCAGCTATCTGTATGCCAAGTTTCAACGCAATTGGTATAGTAGTTTATGCGTGAAGGAGTATGTAGCAAACATACTTGTCTAATTACTTACACATAAACTTTACAATCTGATATTAGTAGGTATTCACCCTGGGGTCTAACCCACTGAGAGGGTTTGATTACAAATATTTCAATTTTACTTACTTTTATATTAGTTTATAAAAAATAGTTTTCTCATGATATAGAGCCAATAAATTCAACAAAACTACTTAATCTAAAGCGGCACCTCGCGCTTTAAATATAGTTATCCTCAGAATTTTAGGATAACACGTAGCCTATGTGTTATTCTAGAACTCTACCTATCAACATTCCAAGTTTCATTGCGATCGGTTTAGGAGTTTTTGCGTGAAGGAGTAACAAAACTTCCGGTAGGTTTACAATACAAGCGAATGGTTTTTACGTACTATCAACAACAAAAGTGGCTACCCAGTTAGCCGAAAGATTCGTTTGAACCGAGCGTGGAATAAGCACATTATTACAAACATTGATATAGGTATATCAAATGTGTGACAATTATAAATAACATTAAGTCATATGTATCTTTACTAAGTGAACCTAAATTTGCAATCGAAATTATACCTTACGGTGGGCAGGCAGTAATGGTGCTGACTGTACATACGCTTTTAATCATCGGTATTCCAAGTTTTTAGCAGATTTTTGTTTTTAGTTTTTTTTACTAACCTAAAACAATTTTTTTAACTAACAAGTTGTTATTCCGACTGTTATTGTAAACATGTTTATGATGTAACCCTAAACAGGTTTTAAACCAAATGACCTCAAAAGATTCAAAACAGCATTCGAATTCAAATTACAGGTTGTTACGTATAGGTAGGTGCTTTATTAAAAAAAAAAAAAACTCTTAGTTTTCTTAACAACAAAAAAATAACGATCTTAAAACCTGGCAATTTTTAGGCGAAATTTTGTCTTTGATATTGATGATATTGGACTTGATATTATTTCTGATATTTGTCCATTATCATGGGGCTATGGAGCCCTTACCTTAGTAAGGCGTGCGTGAAGCGGTGGAGCCCAAACACGTAGAGGCCCTCTTCAATAACAATTTTACTCGCAAACTATGAAGTGGACACAAAGCCGGAGATTGTCCCTGTCTGCAATAAAATGCAGCAAACGACAGCCACCAATATTAATTCTTATTATTTAAATTACTTATGCTATTATCTGAACAGATATTTCCGCGATTTATTTCTTTCTTTCAAACATTTTCAACCTGGTAAAACTAAAAATGGGTTGTATTTAGTGGAAAATACCTTTGATTTATTTCGTGGTCCTTTCGTAGCGTTCCACGTTTTACTAGAAATATTTTAAAGCAAAAAAATACGTCTTCTCGCGGCGAGACGGTGACGGTGTTCCTTTAAAATATTTCTAACTAGCTGCGTCCCTCGTTTTCACTCGCGTAAGTCCCGATCCCGTGGGAATATCGGAATCAAAAGCCTCAGTTACTCAGGGTGAATGTAGCTTTCTAATGGTGAAAGAATTTTTGAAATCGGTCCAGTAGTTTTTGAGTTTATTCATTACAATATTTTCTCTTTATAATATTATTGTAGATGTTACCGGAAATGTATGTAATCCGTCAATATATAGAATTCCTAGGCAAAGTGTACATTGCCTAAAATCCACAGGAAATGTGTAAAATAATTTATATTATACACATTTCCTAGGAATTCTATATATTTCCTAAGCAGCAATCGGAAATGTGTTAAATTCAGAATGTTGGTCGGTAGCAGGGGGTTGGGGGGGAGGGGGGACGTATTCGAATAGATATCTAATATTAAAATATTTACAGTTAAAATCCCGATGCTATCTAAAGCACGGAAAAACTAAACGGAGCACTCCGACTTCGTTAGGTTAGGTTAATGTTAGAACATGATTACACGCAGCGCTTTGGCGAGCGAGCGAGCATGCCGCGGCAGCGGTCGCCAAAGCGCCTTATTCTGTAAATAAAAAAGGCGTGATGTATAAAAATCGCACTGTATATGAAATAAATGTTAATAATGTTTTTATTTATAGTATTAGGCGCTTCGGCGACCGCTGCCGCGGCACGCTCGCTTCGCTCGCTTCGCTCGCTCGCCAAAGCGCTGCGTGTAATCATGTTCTAACATTAACCTAACCTATCCTAGACGGGGTGCTCCGTATTATCTCACATAATGGTAATAAAATATGTAAAACTAATACCTAACATCTACACACATCAAATACACTAAACCGCATCGTCATAATTCCATCTACCCACATTTTTCCTGTCTATAATATCATTTCCTAGGTGCCTTTAGGAATTGTATACAATCCCTAGGAAATATGTAGATTTCCTAGGAAATGTATGTATTAAATAATCTTTGATAAATTATTTTACACATTTCCTAAATGAGGTCGCCATTATATACAATTCCTAGATTTCATACATTTCCGGTAACATAGACATTACTGCCTAGACCAATAAAAAGATTAATTACGAAATATTTTCCATGTTCGAAAGCGAAAGACATTTTTTGACTAAACTGTATTACCCACCAGGTAGCAAAGTCCACATGAGTGATGTATCATCGGCCTCGGCCACGGGGTTCTACGACCCCTTCACGATGCAGTGGGCGGGGTGGGGCACCACGCTCCTGCGGATACCCACCGCGGCCTTACCCACGGTCGTGGACACCGCCGGACGACATTTCACTGAGACCATACCGTCTATTTGGGGACATTCTATACCCATACTTAGTTGTGTAAGTCTATTACTATTGGTATAATATTAAATGAGCCTTAGGGCCTCTGCCCGTGCCTTTGCTCGTGCCCTCCCCTCCATCGTCGCCCCGACGGGATTTTTGTATGTAGAAATTGACACGTCCCGTACGGGAAACGCTACGCATGCAGAGACCCTTAATCGACACGGATAAGGGAAGGAATACGGGTTTAAGAATTCATTAGGGTTCCGTAGCCAAATGGCAAAAAACGGAACCCTTATAGATTCGTCATGTCTGTCTGTCTGTCTGTCCGTCCGTCCGTCTGTCTGTCCGTCCGTATGTCACAGCCACTTTTCTCCGAAACTATAAGAGCTATACTGTTGAAACTTGGTAAGTAGATGTATTCTGTAAACCGCATTAAGATTTTCACACAAAAATAGAAAAAAATAATGAATTTTTGGGGTTCCCCATACTAAGAACTGAAACTCAAAAAACATTTTTTCATCAAACCTATACATGTGGGGTATCTATGGATATGTCTTCAAAAATGATATTGAGGTTTCTAAAATCATTTTTTTTCTAAACTGAATAGTTTGCGCGAGAGACACTTCCAAAGTGGTAAAATGTTATTTTAGAAGTTACAGGGGGGGGGGGGGGCTGTAACTTCTAAAATAATGGAATGATAAAACTAAAAAAGTATATGATGTACATTACTATGCAAACTTCCAACGAAAATTGGTTTGAACGAGATCTAGTTAGTAGTTTTTATTTAAAACGTCATAAATCGTAAACCGCAATTTACCTTTCAAAACAAAATCTGTTGTATAGATAATGGTACGGAACCCTTCGTGTGCGAGTCCGACTCGCACTTGACCGGTTTTTTTTTAAATGATTTCTAGACAGTCTAAGTCTTACCCCCGTATTTATAGACAAGTCGAGTAATAACTTTGGCTAAGTAATGCATTTTTCTCGCTCTTGTCAGTGGTTTTCAACGTCTGCGAGAATGTGACACAGATTTTACTTAGCCAGAGCTTACTTATCTTGTTTCGTCTATAAATACGGGGGTTTGACTCTAAGCACTAATTAATGATATTTATTCAACAGCAATGCGTTAGTAACAGCACAAAAACTCACAAAAGCTATACATTTAATTTATATAATATTTTTCATTATACTTATTTAGCAAGAGAAAATGACGTCAATATAATAAATTTTAATTATTTCGTTACCTGCGTCAATGTGTCTAATAAAAGAATTAAGTAGTAATAAAAAATAAAAGACATAAACCTATTGTTGTAGCAGATAAGGCTATTTATATCTAGGGAAAAATTTGGCTGGTGTAGGTATATTTTGGCGTTACCTGCCCGTCGTATCATTTATAGCTTCAGTAACAAACATATCTAGCCCCAAACTAAGCACTATGCTTGTACTATGGATACTAGGCAACGGATGTACTACATATTATACATTATTTTTGTAAATACATACATTATATAATATAAACATGTAAAACACCCAGACCAGAAACAAATAGTTATTTTTAGGCATAAATTCTTGCACCCGACGGAAATCGAACCCGCAACCTATTGCATTGCAGTCGGGCCATCGTCTGACGCGCCACAGAAGTCGTCACTTGTTTGTTTTATTACTGTTTTTAATTATCGTGTCGTGAGATTACATATCCAGGGGTTCATATTCAGGGGTTCCCAAACTTATTTTGTCTACCGCCCACTTGGAGAATTTTAACTAAAAGAGATAGTTTTTATATATTTTGCTAATGATCTACAGCTATACTTCGTTTTTTAATTGTAGACTATGATTTGACACATCTCAAAAACGTCAAATAAAAGAGCCAATTCGTCAGATTATAGTCTGAAATTAAAGAACAAACAATAGTTTTCCGTTTCAGCAGACGATTTCGATGGAAAGATGTAATTAGGATGATGATGGTTGATGTAGGATCGTGCTATAACGTACATCTTTACGTTATAGCTGCCATGTGTGAAGCTCCAATGTAATTTCAGATGGCAGACCAAACAGCTTCAATGTGGGGCTCCTGCTGTTTCGAAGTGGGCGACGTGAAACTAACGATGGGTACGGGCACATTCTTCAACATCAACACGGGCACGATGCCGCACGCGAGCGTGTCGGGGCTCTACCCCGTGGTGGGGTGGCGGCTGGGGGACGAACTAGTCTACTCGGCTGAGGGAGCTAACAATGATACCGCTTCCATTATCAAATGGGCGCAGAATTTAGGTAATATACATAGATATCTTTGGCCTTACTCGGAAGAACACGAGAAAATGCTGGTGTTCTTCCGAGTAGGTAAGTAATAATTTCCAAAAAAATGTTGAACCGTTTTGGAGAAAAATAAAACGATGTTGAGACGATTTAGTTGTAGAAAACGTGCCCTGAAATCTATAATAGGTTCGAGCAACAGTATAATTAAAGATTTTCATAATGTTACAGGTCTATTCGAGAATCCCGAAGACACGGCCGAAATAGCCAATTCCGTGCAGGACACGGATGGTGTTTACTTCATTCCTGCTTTTAGTGGACTTGGGGTATGTTTTGCTTACCATCTTAAGGACAAAATATAGGTTACTAGCTGACCCGACAGACGTTGTCCTGTCGTTTAGTATAAAAAAATAAAATTCATCAAAAACGGTTTAGCATTTTTTCTTTCATAAGAACCTTCTCCTGACAATAGCAAACACAACAAAAAAAGAATTATCGAAATATGTGTAAAAGTTTAAGTGTGATGCCGTGACCAAGGGAAATAGGGATTGATTTTTATATATAAGAAGATAGATAGGGATAAAGGAATGATTAAAAGTATACTTTAGGAACATAATTTCCAATCACTGCACAAGTGCACACTTTACAAAAAAGTAAAGGAAAAACCGGTCAAGTGCTAGTCGAACTCGCAAACGAAGTGTTCCGTACCATTATCACAAAAACACTTCAATATTTATTTAATTCTGTTTTTTTAGTATTTTGTTGTTACAACAGCAATAGAAATACATTATACGATTTTAAAGTAACATATTATGGTTGTTTTAGTGAATTTGTAGTGACAAATATGAATAAAAACCGGGGTATGGGGTTGGAGTATCGTGAACAAGCCAGTTTCTCGAGCTTCGTAAGAAACAAATTCAAAGCATAGTAAATACCTCTTTATTTAATAATATTAGTAAAGAAATACATCATCTGTGAAAATTTTCACTGTCTAGCTATCACTGTTCATGAGATACAGTCTGACAAAAGACAGACAAACGGACAGTGGAGCGTCTTAGTAAAAGGGTCCCGTTTTTACCCTTTGGATACGGAACCTTAAAAACACGAATTCTAATACTACGTAGTCGGAAATTGAGAGAATAGCCTTGAGAACTACTTTAACCTCCGTACCACCCATCAACTCTGTTGATTACTGAACATAACTAGGTACTATCAACAACAAAAGTGGGTATCCAGTTAGCCGAAAGATTCATTTGAACCGAGCGCCGAGCGTGGAATAAGCATATTATACACACATTATTGTTTGGTTAGCACAGCGGTCATATTGCATTGATTTTAATATAAAAAGCAATCCGTACCTAAAGAAAATTGTTCATTTTCCCAGGGGCTCCAGACCCATATAAAAATAGACGTGTCTGAACGGTTTTAGCACTATACGATAGGCACATAATTGTAATTTTATCCTGTGAAAACTTTTAGTTTTTATTCACCCTGGGTAATTCATTTTTGGCCCCCGGATTCTCGGGATGCCAATGACACACGTTACAAATATCAAGTTTCGTTCCAAAACCAAAGAGGTCGAACTAAATTCTCGAACCAAAGAGGTCGGGTAAGCACGCGAACTTTCGAGTTTATCGGAATAGAAACTCCTTTATAGATTATTTTGTCGTTTTGGTGCAATATGAAAGACGCAATGGCGGAGGCGGTAGTTCAGTTAAACGTTTAATTAGTACCATTTAGGATTCTAGGGTGAAAAAAATCCTGATATCGCATAAATTAACCTCAAAAATTAAAATATAATTTTACAACTACATAACGTTCTGTCTGACACGGCGCCAAAACTGGGTCGATTAATGGACATCCTCGTTTACCTTGCAAGCGAAATTAGACCTTACGGTGTATACCCACTTACGTTGTTGATAGTACATAAGTATGTATGCATCATTCAAATACTGAACTATGATCCCTATTAAAATAAATGAATTGTTTACATTCTGCTGATTTGGCATTGCTGCACTGCATGGGTTCTGTCACAGCGACTGATTTTCGGCTATGAAAGAAAAATCATTCGATCTCCTACTAATATTATAAATGTGTTACTTTGTGTGTAAGAACGTAAAGTAAGTAAGTAAATAAGTATGTTTGTTACTGAACCGATTGCGACTTAGTATGCAGATAGCTGGAGATCTGGACTAACAGATAGGCTACTTTTTATCCTGATATCCCTGCGGGAACGGATTTTTTGCGGTTAAAACCTCGGGCGCAGCTAGTAATATAATATATGCGACAATGTTGATTGCTTTTAATAAAATGTAGTGATTAAAATGTATGTAATTATGTTTCGATGGTGGGCAACGAGATATACAATTAATGTCTTAATATGACATTTCTAAAGCGACACCAGATGACAAGTGACAGTGAGATCTTAGATATAGCACGCTTACGTGCGAGATAAGAAGACAACAATTAAATAAGTATGTCGGACCGTTGTTCCGTATGTTCCGTAGCGGCTGGGCGTATTATGTAAAGGTGTCTAATAAACACCTAGATGAGACAACTTAGGTGGAGGAGGTTTCAAATGTTAGGCCTTGAATTTACTGATTTCATTGACGGTTTAGTCAAAGGTATGAAGGTATGGTATGGTATGGTTTGCTCTTGAAGGCAAAATGATGTGCAGTCATCGTGTTTACTTTTATTATAGTCCTCGTAAAACTTTAGTAACCCATATCTTGGAATCGTGACACACAAGGACGTAATGCAATGGAATATTATTTGTTCACTTTTTTTTTTTTTTTTTTTTTTTTTTACGTGAAGAAATGCGCGCGCATACTGCACTACCACGGGGAGGTAGTGCAGTTATGTGGGACTCCAACCCACTAAAACTCCACGGTCTCTCTACCGCTAATGGCGGGAAACACGGGCACGCTCTCGCATTCATCTGTGTAACCCGCCACGGCCGTCCGTCGCCGGACCCTCCTCTGGGGGAACGCCCCCATCACCGGCGCACCAGGGGACATGGCACGCCGTGACCACCTCGGGAACCAAAGCACGTGGGCGCCAGACGACCCCGTGTCTGGACACCCCTGGTTCCCCTGCGACGGGTCAGGTCTGTGGTCCCGTCGCCAACCACTTTTCGGCTGCAGAGGATAGGGAGAGCGGCAACGACACACCGTCACTCCTCTTCCCCTGCAGCCCCACCGCGTCCGCCATCAAAACGGTGGCGACCCCGCCAAGGCCGCGGAAGATAGGGAGAGCGGCAACAGCACACCGACACTCCTCTCCCGCCGCGGCCTCCCAACTCTCAGCTGCAATGGCTCCCATACGGCATTGCAGCCCGCCTCAGTTGCGTGGCGCCCATACACCACGCAGCCTACTGGCCGCTTCATCGTTGGCTTTGCCCTAAAGCCCTGATGAGCGGCCCCTCCTCAGGTTCCTCTTCGCTTCACCGTGGGTGACCAAGCCACGGTTACTAAGCCCCCCCGCCACGACAAGGCGGGAACCCTTCCGGGGGGATTATTTGTTCACTAGCAGTGTCGCGCGGTTATACTTGCGTATGTTCGGATCCCTTGAAAAATTCACAAAATCCTTTCTTATAGGATTATTCTTATTTTTTATTTTTTTATTTTTTTTTAATAATTTTATAAAATACTTAAAAAACAAAATGCAGGCCGTAAATCTCGAGGATTTGTCTGGCGTGCTGATAATCGTCTAGGTATTATGACTACATTCGCAATTAATTATAAACAAAACATCAAAAGAAATACAATGCAAAGTTATTCTTATTTCTTCTTTCGTTAGTCTTATTGGCTATATAGAGTGGTATAACCTACCATTTACCAAAACACACTATCCAAATTTCAGCTCTCTACTATCGGCACTTAGGCTATGCTTTGATCCATAACTCAGTCAGGCCAAACACTTTATAGATATAGATAGACTTGTGTCCTCTACTTATGCAATGTAATCGTTATTGTGCGACTACTAAAGTTCCCCAACATGTGCCCGCAGCCCCCCTACAACGACGGCACGGCGGCGTCCGGGTTCGTGGGCATGAAGCCGTCCACACACAAGGCGCACCTCGTGCGCGCCGTGCTCGAGTCTCTCGCCTTCCGCACGGCGCAGCTCTACGCCTGCGTCTGTGCGGAGACTGACTTCACCTTCACTTGCATCCGGTCAGTTCTATGTAGGGACCACAGACATACATATAGATAGACCACGCGAATATATGTCCTTCGCGTGTCAGAAAAACGTGAAAAACCCTGACACAACGTCGCGGTAGTCGGCGCTAACTGGCAGTCCATTCGCGTCTATAGTTGCCGGACGTCCGTAAAAACTAATAAAATGCCTCGTTGCGTGATAAGTAATTGCAAAATTCCAAAAAATTCGAGCACCCATAGGCTGGAACATATTTTCTGTGGCTGTGATGACGTCAGTAGGTATTAAAAGTTGGCACGCTCGGTTTCAATACAAATCGCGGTACATGTGACGTCTGCTATATATACAGGGTGAACCATTTAAATGGGCCTTCAGGGAGATATCTTAAACTATAAGTGATAGCGAAAAATGCTGAAAGGAGTCGCGTCCCCGATTTTGGCAAAAAATAAAATGGCTTTATTAGATTTTTGAAAAATTCATTACCCTAGCCAGGAATCGAACCTTGTCTTTTTGCAAAAAAATAAACATCCTATATTATTATACCGATCGATAGTGTTGCTGATAAAGATCAAATCCTGGAAACTGTTTATTTTTTTGCAAAAAGACAAGGTTCGATTCCTGGCTAGGGTAATTAATTTTTCAAAAATCTAATAATGCCATTTTAGTTTTTGTCAAAATCGGGGACGCAACTTCTTTCAGAATTTTTCGCTATCTTCTATAGTTTAGGATATCCCCCTGAAGGCCCATTTAAATGGTTCATCCTGTATATGTCTGTGGTAGAGACATCTTGACGCACCTTCCTGAAGAAAAAATGACAAATACTAAGAACCAAAGAGTCCGCTTCTAGTCTGAAATTAAAAAAAACGTACCATTACTTACTATTCTAATCTAACTTACATTCCTACTGTGAATGTACTTTCAAGTATTATTCCACAAGAATTTCGTTCCTTATCACTTTTTATAACATTCTTTATGTATTACTGTTCTAGGCTGGACGGTGGCGTGTCAAACAATGACTTCATAGCTCAACTTGTAGCGGACCTGACGGGGCTGAGAGTGGAGCGACCAGTTAACGTGGAGATGTCATCGGTTGGTTGCGCACATATCGTTGGATTACAGTTAGGTAAGGATACAGAAGTAGAATAGAATATTGAAAAATTATGCTATTATTAAATTAAAACAGTAAACTGAAACTTCCCACCTAGTCAAGGACATTCTATACACATATAATAAAATGTATAGAATGTGATTGCACCTAGTGATTGAGCCATTCTTTTACTAAGACTACACTGTCCGTCTTTCTGTTTCTAGTTTCTAGACTAAACTTAAAAGTCGAAGTATCGTTTTAAATCAAAACTTACTCCACGGTATCATCCACCAACTGTTTAATTCAATGAAGAAACTGCGATTATTCCGTTCTCGTCTATACTAATATTATAAAGAGGAAAGATTTGTATATTTGTGTGGGTGTGCGTCTGTTTGTTATGAATAAACTCAAAAACTACTGGACCGATTTCAAAAATTTACCATTAGGAAGCTACATTTACCCTGAGTAACATAGGCTACTTTTACATAGGATCCTGATATTCCGAAGGGATCGGGATTTACGCGTGTGAAACCGCGAGACGCAACTGGTCTAAGATAAAACTCTTTAACTTCAGGTATATGGAAAACAAAGGAAGACCTTAAAGCCCTAAGGAAAATCGACTGCGTATTCCACCCGCGCCCCTTCGTTAGGAAAGCGTACGAACACACGCTCTGCCAATGGGAAGACGCCGTCAAGCGCATGTGCGGTTGGTACTCCAAGAACTCTACCAAATCTCTCTCAACGGTTACAGACTCTAGCAACACTTCCATAGCTTCAAAGTGCAGTTTCAAGATGGCGAGCTCAAAGAAAAATGGCAAAACGCCCACATAGCGCTGGCTTTTGTACCTGCTTGTCTTTATTATGGTGTTTCTGATGGGCAGATGATATTTGCAGAGGGGCGTGTGTAGCGCTCTTTACCTTGTATTGAAACGTACACTTTTCACGCGTTGACATATTTTGCTCTTACCCCCCCTTGTAAGTACAAACGATGATTAAGTTATGTAGCGTTTGTCTTTTACTGTGACATGAAGTTTCAAAGTTGACACACTGTTATTCATCGTTTGTAAGTAAGGGGGTAAATCAAGTTACTCAGACACACTGGCTTTATATTATGAACGCTTATAGTAGGATTTGTTACCACACGAGCACGAGAAAAGAGACGGTAGTTCAACAAAAAACTTCTGTCTCTTTTTGTCGTCGTTTGACAAACAGAGACGGGAATGTTTCTACAGTTCAACTGCTCTGTTAAAAAAGTTCCAGGGGTCTCAGCTTCAAATTGCAAAAGCTAACTTGTGCAGTTCTTCACCGTTGTTTTTAAACAGTTATTTAACACGATTTAAGAATAAATAAATAACATTCCAAACAACAAAAATTACATATTTACTTTAAAATAGGTATGATTTTTTTTTGTTGTAAGTATTATTAAGTTCTAGTATTAAAAATAAAAAAAATGACTTTGATTTGATTTAAGAATAATTTGAAATGAAATAAACAATTTCAACGAGGCAAAGAATTTAAATGCAGGACCTAATCAGGCGTGATGAACTGCACGAGTTATCTAGGGCTGAGAGTAAGGCCCCTGGCCAATAAAGAAAACCATTTGACATTTTTCTTTAGAGCGTAGGACCGTTTTCAAAACTGATTTTCTTTGAGCGGTGATAGTAAGGCCACTGGACGATGTAACTTTTACTAAAACTTCTGGACAAATATATAACTTCACAACATGAGTCTATGTAGATTTTTTTTACAAGGAGATGTGCAACATCAAAATTTGCCCGTGACAGGATTTGAACCACTGCACGGTGCACCCTCACGGCTCATTTACTATTATGCCTCCTCCCTGCTTTTGTTTACCGACTACGGCTCGGTTTGATGCCTTGAGCAATAAAAACCATAAGAAATGTTAGCCTATATGTTACAAACATACTCGTTTACAAACAAACTTTCACATTTATTATATTATATAAACATAATAGGCTTGAAATAGAGTATGATTAAATTTATTTACATATATTTACAAAGGTACGTATAAGAAATATAAAACTAAAGTAACAAAATAATAACTTGAAATTAAATAAATTTATCGGTTTTAATCGCGTGTTTATTACTTTTAGCATTGTTTCAACGCTCAACGTTTCGAGACCTTTATAGGGCTCTTCTTCAGGATTGTCAATCCTTTTTTGTCTAAAGGAGTCTAAAACCGAAAAATGTATATAATCGCAAAACAGAAGAAAATCTAATAATATACTTGTCTACTCTACGCTAGTACAAAGTTATGTCGTCCATTTTTGAGCTGTAAATATGCTGCAAAATAGGTTTACGGATTTAGAAAAACCATTGTGTAAATTCGAAATTAATCGTTTTGTTGAACTCTAAAACATTCCGTACCTAATGATAAAGTTGCTTAGCAACAACTAAAAACAAACATAGAAACAATGGTTATAAAATAACCGTAGACAGAGAAAGAGAAATGGATGAGACACTTCTTGAAAAAAAGATAACAGAGAGAGATGGATTGATGTAAAATGAACAAAATGGAGTATGGCGAAGAATAATTAATGTTTCAATCAGCATATCGCCATTGTTTTCCTGACGTCGAGTCAAATTCATATGAAATATCATTCAAATTGACGGAATGAGGTCTAATTTCAGTACGAAAAGTCACCCGTCGCTATTTGAGTCTTGTGATATGCTGATAGCTCGTCCATTTGTTTTCCTCCATCTACGTAAGTAGCAACAGGATCGGCCTAGCGCCATGATTCTTATATCAGTCGTGGCCTCGCACGATTTGTTCATAATTTCTTATCTTTCATAATTTTTAGTTATTTTATATTTTCACTGAAAATTATTACACTCGATCAAACAAAAGTATAAACGGAAAGAGGATAGTGCAAGGTATATCCTCCGTATAAGGTAAAAAAATGATCAGGATCTGACGAGGATCTTCGAAGTGATGACCAGAATACTTCCTCAGATAGCAGTAAATTCTTTACTTTTGGACTCCTACCAGTAGAATCAGACCTTGTGCTACTGGTAAGGGATTGATGGAGCCTTCTCATCACAGAACTCAGAAGTCAGTTAAATTTTTTTTATAGATACTGACGAATTGAGAACCTCTTCCTTTTTTTTAAGTCGGTTAAATAAGAACCCTTTCAAGATCCCTCGCTTGATTGTCGGTGACGTCACAACATGGCGCATGGCCGGTCTTATTGTTATTCAAATATGATCAATTTATCACTTTGTTTTATATTATATGTACATATTGTGATTGTACAATAATAATTAATTTATCAAATATATTAGTTTCGTCTTCGATATGACGAAATGTATTTTAACGATTGGCTAATATTTAGGGACCTATATTATGAATTCGTTTATTATAATGGTTAAGGATGAAAACAATATTATAATATTTAGTTAGTAAAACACAGATACATCTCACATAGATAAGTCTAAATATTGATTATGTACGACATTGATTCCAATGTCATCTGCCATGAAATTGATAAATCATAACATAATTCGTATTCCAAACGTAGGTAATTTTGGCCATCACACTCTGTGCAACTCAGAGCACGTATTCTATAACTCAAATGTCTCAACTATGCTTCAGCACTGTTAGATTATTTCCGAAAAAGATTCAGCAATTGTTGGTAATTTTGCTACACTTCAAAGGCTTTAGCATTGTTGAGACGTCTAAGTTAAAGAATACGTGCCCCGCATCTGGCTAAACTAGCACTACGAAAGTAATAACTTAAAAATACACAAACGCTTCTAAAACACATAAAATGTGCAATAAAATAATTATACCTTACTTAGAATAAGTGCTAATTTTAATTCCTTTTGTATGGTTTCCTAGTATTGTAAATCTTATCATAGTCGTATATTAATTCTAAGTTAAATATATACCTTTTTTATGGACGCTCATGGGATATATTAGAAATGTGGAAAACGTTGACATCGAGGTATTAAAATGTAAAATTTGCAGCTATTTGATCACAATATTGACAGCTATATAGTATGTTTAATTAAACGTATGTTAGTGGTTTTGAAATAGCTTATGCAGTCGTATCCGTTTATTATGACTCCGCCTATGTTGACCGACCGCTTAATAAGTTGTAATTTACAATTCAAAGTCCCGACTGAATGACTGAACTAAATATCAACGTAGAGCCTAAACCGCTGGTCCTAGAGACGTGAAATTTGGAGAGTGTGTTCTTTATGGGGTGGTAGGTATTCACTAAGAAAGGGTTTGGCACCATGACTTGACTAGTCCTAAAGGAATAGAATAGCGAAAAACGTTTAATTAGGTACCGCAAAGTTGCCAAATGTAAGTAATGCTCAAAGTATGTAAGGTAAACGGCCAAATTCGAACGCAACTTAAGATTTGGGGGCTACTTCAATAATAAGTAGATTCTAAATTTAAAATTAGTGTGACAATTTTTAAGTTTAGGAGCTGCTTAATTGTTTAAGTAGCCCTTAAATCTAGAGTAGCGTTTCTGTATTCGGCAAAAAGTCTGTCAGGGTTACCCTAATGTAAAAGATAGGAATCGGTTAAATAAACGCATGTAAGTTGAACTTTTAAAGGGATTGAGAAGCCTACTGATCTGTCGGTTACTGATATGCCACGATTTTTGGTCTAGAAATCTCTATTATATCTATATCTATATTCTCTGGACCAAAATTCGTGGCAAACTCTACGACATCAAGGTACATACATTTTTAGTTGTAAATTAAAGGCTGAAGTGCCCAATTCTTGCCATTTGCATATATGTACACAACAAAGCGATTGCTCCGAACATTTGTTACGTTTATGTTGTACAATTTGTTGTATACCTCATTAAAATGCTCAACTTACATGCAGGCATCTATAAATAGCATTTTAGTTTAGTTTTAAACATATCAGTGATCAAATAAATGTAGTCCATTCCAAAAAGGAAAAGTGGTAGCTGGTGCCTAAATTCAAACTTAAATAGAAGGCTGTTAATTTGTCATTATACCTAGTTACATACTTTAATCAATATTATTTTTTCTTGCCATTATTTTTAATGAATACAAGTTAAACTTACTCAATTTTGGGCCGATTTTTCAAATCTCTTTTCCCTTACAGCCATTTTATCTGTAGAATGAAAAATCAGCCCTTATTTCTATTATTGCAAACACGGGTTGTGATTCAGTTTTGGATAAATATGTGACTCCTTCGACCTAAACCTTGGAAATGGGTAAAATACGTCAAAAAATTGGCGTTTTTTATCCAGAATCTATAATCCCTGCCTTAAATAGTTTTGACGTCTTTTATGCCAAAATCTCTTGATTTTAGGATTCTTATCGTAAGAAGACCATAGGTATCTTAATTAGACATATTATACCTACCCAAAAATCTACCCGGTCAGACCAAAAACATTTGATCACAATCCTTGTTTACAAATATTTTAAGGGTCCGGTCGGTATAAATTATCGATTCTAGCCTGAACAAAATAAGCAGCTAAGTCAAAATGTAACTTCAAAGCCTGCGTTGTGCACGTGATACAATCTAAGTAATGGCATATGAAATTGAAGTGTTAAGTAAATTGAGATTAGAAGTCAAGTTCGATGGAGAGATTAGACAGTATTTTTTTTATTAACGACGTCTTGGATACGAGTATTAGAGGACGTGATTTGCTGTTCCGCCGCTAGAGGCGCCACTAGTAAGGGAAGTAATGGGAAACTATGAACATGCATTTCTAATTTCTATGATACAGTTTTTTGTTCCCGTTTTAGGGGTTTCAAGTTTTTATATATGTTGCAGTCAAAACTTGAAATTTCTGTTTTTTTTTTCAGTCAAAACTAGTTTTAACCGCTTACAGGGTTTGACTGTAACATATATGTATTAACTAAAGAAATTGCGTCCCATATTACAAGCATCCCATATTACAAGTGTTGCTTAGTTTGGGAGGTGTGTAATGTAGTACAGTATTCATTCTAATTCATGTGCCATTGCTGAGATATTATGTATCTAATTACCTATTTGCTAACAGAGTGTAATGAGATGACTTTCCCACGATATCCTAACAAATACAAAAATAATTATTTAATGCTTATAGTACTGTTTTTACCCGGCTGCAAGGAAACGGTTATGTTTTTTAAGGTTTATTTAAGAAAAAATCGGTGATTGTTATGAAATTATTATCTTTATTCTAATTAATTTTAAGTTGAATTTAAAATGACATATTCTTGCTCAAATTATTTTTATTATAGTTTATTCTTATAAAGAATTCTTAACATATAGTTTATTAAAGACAAGTACGTATTTAATTTTGTGGAATTGAAATTAATATTTTTATTTTACATATTTTTTTATTTAAAATTTAGTTGTTTACAGTATTTTTGTGACATTCATATTAAAATAATAATATCATTACATTTTTTTAATTAATTTTCAAGAATCCTGAGAATTCCCTTCGAAAACATGTCTATTGTAATTTAGTCGAAAAATCGAGGTAAGAAAAATAAACACCCGTACTTATAAACGATGGTTAACAGATACGGTATGCAAACTTTGCATTGTATTTCTTTTGATGTTTTGTTTATAATTAATTGCGAATGTAGTCATAATACCCAGACGATTATCAGCACGCCAGACAAATCCTCGAGATTTACGGCCTGCACTTTGTTTTTTAAGTATTTTATAAAATTATTTTAAATAAAAATAAAAATAAAAAAAAAGATGTCTAAATTATGGACTTAACGTTTGTTAAGTCAGCGTTGGATTATCATGTTGCAGTAAAAGTTTTTTTTTTAAACAATAGATGAGCGTTAGACCACTATTTCATCTGATGGTAAGTGATAATATGATAGATAGATAGAACGCTTTATTGTTCTCACCAAAAATAAATTACAATAAAATAAAGTACAAAAAATCTTAATCTATAGTGGCACAATAGGCGGCCTTACCACTGAGAGTGGTCTCTTCCAGGCAACCTCGGTATGGAGAGGATCACACGAATGATTAAGGGTGAGGTGCGTTATCTTAAAAATAATAAAATATGGTCTAAGATGTACTAAGCACGCTTTTGTAAAAGAAGGAAGACGGCAGTGGAATAAGATCCGACCCGTTTTCCTTAGTGACTGCGCCGGTCTACGTATCGGAATACGGGCGAATCCGCTTAGTACTACAACTTAGGCCGGTGGTTGATAACATGCCATGGCCGAAGCCTCCCACCAAGAGGAACCCCTACTATACAAGCTATAAATAAAATACAAGTTTATTCATCTGATCATCGTTTGTAAGTAAGAGGGTTTGGTTGCGTTTCCATCAGAAATGTGCGAAGATGTGTAGCTACGGATGTGTTTCTAAAGAATTAATAGAATTGCTCCATTACTCAGCTAAGCTGTTGTTAACAGCTCCGGTTCTCAGCTTCTCTCTGTTCGAACACAGCTAAAGCTACGCGTCTTCGTAAATCTGATGAAAACGCACCTTTTATAATAATATCCTTGTATTTACCGTGTAAAACTGAATATTTCCTAATTCCTTACATATTTCCTTGCAGATTTCTCACCCTTCCATTTCTCGATCAAGAAAACAACCAAAGACAAGAGGTGTCCTACTAAAAGAATACAAAACGCAGTTCGCAAGTTTGTCAGCTTAAATGTTTGGTACGGTCGTGCTATGGAGACGACTTTGGGGAACTTATCGACTTTGAGGAAAGTGCGTCGGGTCCAAATGTAGTACTGGTTTGGAAGGCCGGCTTCTAGCAGCCGCATCATGAAGCGACGCATCTCTTCGATGAATGGGAAATCTGGAAATATCATGTGAGTTTATTTATACATATAACATTCATAATCCCGACTGATTGAGTCAATGACTAAATTGTACCGAACCATAAACACAAAGCCCAAACCGCTGGTTCTTGCGACATGAAATTTGGAGAGTGTGTTCTTTGCTTGGTTTTATTGTCTAACTTGTTGTATCTACACTAATATTATAAAGAGAAAATATTTGTATTTGTGTGTGTGTGTGTGTGTGTGGGTGTGTCGTATGTTTGTAATGAATAAACTCAAAAACTACTGGACCGATTTAAAAAAAACTTTCACCAAAAGAAAGCTACATTATCGAGGTGTAACATAGGTACTTTTGAACCACGGAAACGGGATTCCCACGGGATTAGGACTTACTCGGGTGTAACCGCGGGACGCAGCTAGTATGAAATAAGGGTAAAATCTGATCATAATATCTACCTGTATTAGCGATGTAGGACAAGTAATTGGTGTAGAAACACTCATCCACGATCGTTATTTGTGGATCGCCAAAGTTGTCTGTGAAGTTCAGCATTACCTCTACCTCCATATCGTTCTTGCGTTCTACTGTTGCTATGGATTTGTCTTTTAGTATACTGTCTGAAATATAACATTATATTTTTAAAGCTTCTAAATAACAAAATGCAGTAGGGTACTAAATAGGTAAATAAATAAATCTGAATATAACACAGAGCTATCTGGCCCCAAAGTAAGCTACTAATATTTTTCAAATACACACAGAGAGACATTCAGACTAGTAAAAAATATTTATTTTAATCATAAATAGTTGTTTCCGGCGGAAATCGAACCCGCAAACCCCCCGACCCGGCACAGGGGTCGCCAAGTAACGATTTACTAATAAGTTACAAATTAGTATTACTTTTAATTTGTTTAGTACCCTATACTTTTACAAACTGAAAATTTGAGCGTAGGGTATCTATATTAAATCGTACCTAACATACCTAACCAGACGGTGTCTGATATCATACTTTCATCGACTTCATAGTTCACATAGCTAGCCAATATCGAGTAGATGGAACGTGAAACCTGTAACTTATATTGATCGCTCATCAAATCATTCCAATTTTTTGGCTCATCACGCCATATTTTTGTTGTAAACATGTAGTTGACGTTGCCCTGAAATATGTCAATGAAAATTGATCTATAAAATTATTCAATTTTACTCATTTTACCGGGTTTTAACTCAAGTTTAACTATATTTTTTTTTACCTCACCTCGACGTTTTCAAATATGTTACAAAAGTCTGACTGTAACAACAGGAGACTGGATCTGGTATTAGTCTCCTCGCGACCAAGACTACTGTAACGTAGTCGAGGTGAGAAATTAAATAATAATACGCGATTAAGATCCGGTAAAATTAAACTATAGTTAGGCCTGTTTTATAAAGAAAGAAATATATACCTACCTGATATAGCGCCAATACTATAATTGAGCAGCATAACGCACTCGCTTTAATTATTAAAAAATGTTTGCTTTTGCAATATATGATGCCACAGGTAGAACCAATCACGCTAGCAGAGACATACGTGAACCAAGAATGAGGTTTGAAATCGATTATTCCAGCATATACTTTCGCTGCTAACCATACTATCGTTCCCATAGCCACCAGGGTACTTAAAAACAACATCCACATAAGAGGAGAAAATACGTTGTGAGCAAAATGCCACAGTGGTACTGGTTCTTGCCTCTGAATCAAACCGCACAAACTATCGCTGCTAATATAGTACAGATAGCTGTAATCCGATGCATCGTAACCAACCATAAATCGCGAATTAAAAGAAATATCTATTTTCTTGGTTACAACACAATAGAGACTTCCACTTGTAATTTTCTTTTTCTCGTCATAAAGACCGTATTTGTTACAACTAGATTCGCTCGTCGTAAACAAATTGAACTTGAAATGTTTTACGAAATCATGGAAGATCATGCCGTCTAATCCACAGAATGATGACTCGTTATTTGTGTCATTGTTGTAATGAAATTTTATGTTTGTATAGTGTGTGACGACGTCACAATAAGGGATCGAAGTTGGAAATCTTTCAAACAAGTAGGCTCGTAGCGGAAAACCAGCTGCCAGGAACCTCTCTCGGCCACTTCTCTTTGCGGCCAATGTAAATTCTCTAATATTTCTTGGCTTAATTACTTTAATAGTTCTGTTGTAAACAGTATCGTTCGTATTTTCTTTAGAGTCGTATATTATGTAGTAATTAGGACAGTTTTTCGGAAAACAAACCACCACGCGTGCAATATTATACATATGCCACATTGTGTTTAAGTATATTTCCAATTGAACTAAAAACATGTTTTCGAACGTTCCATTGGAGCAAATATGTGATTTTCCAACCCATACCAGGTAAACAGGCGACCAGTAATACTTTAAAAGTGATGTATTGTAATTTGCACTCAATTCACTTGTGTTTAAAGTATTTGTTATTAAAACGACGTTAAAATCTTTGTATCCAACTTCTCGCTTGTAGAGATGGAGGTGGTTTTCGCCTCTTAGTAGAACTACTGATTGATCTTTAAACAATCCAGTTATTATAGAACTAATTAGTTCATTCTGTTTGAATTCTTCTTTGAAATACACTACAGTTTCATTAACGTGTCTGAGATTTAATATTGGTAAATTATACTGTATCGTTAGTGGTTTTTTGAACTGAAAACAAATAGATTTAATAACGTTAACAGTTAAGAAAACAACCACGAAATTCATTTTTATTTACAATTTGTTTTTGTCAAGTTAAAATGTTTGTACTGGCACACGTGTAGCTACAGAAGGGTGACTTGTAAAACGTAGCTTTTACAAATTATGAGTCGATAATATCAACAAATATGAGGGTCAATAAATATTTGACTTGTCAATCTCGTCACGCATAGCGCACACACAATTTTAGATTTTGTCGCGATATTTTGTTCGATATATTAATTAGAATTTTCAATAATTAAATATTAATGCATTGCTACACTTCCGCATTTTAAAAACATTATAAGTTGATAACTGGGCTATGTAGACTTAATTGTTTTCCCTGATTTATTAGGTAGGTTTTATCATTTTCCTGTGTTATTGATAAGAAAAGTACCTTAGACTTATGTATAGATATTTTACCGAGTAGGTTTTGGAATCATTTCCACGCACACATTATTTTGCGAAGACTGTGCCTTACCCATTTACATTCTAGAGTTCAGTCAATTAACTGAATTGATGTCTAACTAAATTGTGTAAGTGTTTCTCACTTTTTACTATAAATATGACTATTTGCATACTACATATTACCTTTATATAAAAATTGGTAAGTATAAGTAGGGATTTTTGTCGATATTACTAAAGTATCGAGATTATTCGAGACGTAGGCGCATAACCTCGGACCAGAAGCGTCTGTTCGTCTCTCGTATTGTTGTTAAAAACATAACTATTTTTTACGTACTCTCTAAAGTTCTCATTTAACTAGATGAAATCGCACCGCACTATTTGTTTTTACTATAAGGCAGGTACATATTTGCAAATTATCTAATGTTTACTCGGTATAGGTAAATATATTCTCTCAAAAAATTATCACCTTTTTAAGTCCTATATAACGTTAACAAATCAGGATGAATGATAATTCTCAAAAGAGTGGCCAAGAATGGCAAATCTGTCAATCATTTTATTGATTATCTTGTATTTACGTATACTGAGCTGTCGGTTGTTAGATGGATTGTACCTTATTCCTGAAGTACAGAAGATGACCACGAACGTCCGCGGCGGAAATGACTACATAGACTATAACCCAGACCACATTTTATTACAAGAAGTTAAAATACTAGAAAATTATCACAACGTTTATAAAATTCGTGATGTATTTGACGTTATTGACGAAGAAGTATTAGTTGAAAAAGAAGATAATATATAGATTAAAGCTGGACCTTTTAGTGTAATAGATAATAGTAACGCAAAGTAAATGAAATGTTTGATTTATTGTTAAATAAAATGAGTACTGTAATTTATTTGGTATTTTTTTAATTAGTTAATTTTAATTAGTAAGTAATCTTTGGATTATTCCAAAACATATACGACTATTATTATGAACCTGTGAATTATTCTATTAACTACTTACTATCTACTAATGAGTAATAGGTTACACCTAGTTATTAAAGTAAACTTGTAAATATCAAAAACTACCTTATTTGTTAGTCTACCTTGTCCCACTACTGCTTAGTAAAAGTTGAAGGCCCTTAGGACAAGGTTTTAACTAACGTTTAGTTTAGGTTTAGCTGACGTATTAAAAAAATGTAGTACTGCGAAGAAGGTAAGAGAGCAGACACGCTTATGACAACGATAAAGGAGAAGTAAAATAGATGGAAAAACATGTTATTATTGTGTATAATTTATTTATCAAAAATATAGTATATTTGGCTTAACTCATAACGAAATCACATTTATCAAACTAGATCTTATGTCATGAAATTTCAGAATTATAAATTTACAAGTTTTTACATATTTTAAAACTAAATAAACATAAATATTGCACTTTGATTAGAAACCTAACGTTATCTGTATATAAATATTGAACTTATTCTCTAACGATCGGAATATATAAAATCCTTACATTCACAGATTACAGATAAATATTTAAGGTTTGAACAGGTCGCCACAGACAAAACTGTCAAATATTGATCTGTACTCGACGATCGATCGGTTATTTATTAATCACGGGCGTAAAACATTTGGTTCTTATTTCCCGACCCAAGTGGGAAGCACTCTAATCCTTCCTCCCACACCTGAAACCCCCGAGTCTAAATCGAGTCCTTCATCGACCGATACATCAGAGTTATTATCATCAATGGATCTCTTGGCCACTTGGTGCGTTGCTTCGTCATTCGCTTCTGTAGTCGTAAGCTCCACAAAGCCAATTATAACAGGAACTGATTCAACCACTTCCACAACTGCCACGAGAGGAACTAAGTCATCGTCGGCTGACGTCGTTGTAGCTTCAGTAGAATCTTGAGAGACTGGAGCAGCGAGGGTGCACGCGAATAGCGCAAGCGCGAGAAGGACTATCAATTGGGAAGCCATGTTAACGATGGGCTTCGGGTGACTTCTCCGCGATATTATGGGATTCACTCCCAAAGTATTTCTTACGTTACTGTTATCCGTTTGTTTTGATTTTGACAAAATATTGAAGGTGCATTAGTTTTTATACTCTGAGTTTCAGGGTGCTAATAAATGTTTCCAGAATAGGAATTATTGACGCACTGTTTACCGGTGATTCTAATATAAAAAGTCAATACTCTCAATAACATAATGGCCATGAATATGTTTTGTTGTGCATTATATTGGAAATGGTGATAAATACTTAACTTTTGTTAGTCATTTTCATGTAAAGCGCAGTTTCAGTGACGCACTTATTCTTCCGATAACTGATGTGATGAATAAGGCTTTTCCAGAGAAGGCTGATAATTTCCTGTATACTCAAATCATTTGGACTAAGTCACCATTAGACAAATAATATAGTCCTCCCTCATCGATTTCGATGACGGCGACTTTGGCTATATTATTGTCTGAACCATAGACCATCACAGGTCTTCCCTCTTAAGGTGGTCACGAATATGGTTGGCCATGCCAACCTTGTTTTTAAAGGGTATAATTTAGACGGTCACCAAAATTATTTTTAAGACTCTAAGCCTAAGCACTAAATAAAATAAACAACTCCAAAAAAAATAATTGTTTTTTTTTTAAAGGGCCCTTAAGTATTTAATATTATGATCCAAAGTAAATGAAATAACGTCAAAAAAATCGCAAGCCTTGCACAAATATTATTTTTGATTCCTAAAATGGATTAATGGTCACAAAATTCTGCCTAACTCAAAGATTAATATTACTACCAAAAATTTTACTCCAAAATATTTTTTTATTTTTTATTTTATTAACCCCGCACTCCGCGGGGAACGAAATATACGGATCACCCCGACTTGGATAGGTTAGGTTAATGTTAGAACATGATTACACGCAGCGGCAGCGGTCGCCAAAGCGCCTAATACTACCTATAAATAAAACTAAGCTGCGGAGACTAAGCTTTTGTTTGGGAACCCCAGTATATTTAGTGAATTTCATATAACAATAAATAAGCGACGTACGTTTGGGAAGCCCAGTATATTAATTGGTATTCGAGAAATATTCTAGCGATCGTTAGCTTTTTAGCCTAGCAAAAATTACCAAATTAGAACTCATGGTATAATATAATTGGTAACATCTAAGTAGTGACAATATATAATCTTTAGTCTAAAGTGTATTTTAAAGGCGTCCATATATTTTTATGGCAGTCATTGATACGAAAAAATTGTTTTATTTCATAATATTTTAGGAAACGTAATTTGGTGACCATTTATCCATTTTGGTAACTGTTTAGAATTTTTTGGTAATAAAATAGGTACTTTTTTGGGCGGTGTTTAAACACAAGCCGTTTTTAAATACCCTCCGGAGATATGTTACATTAAGGTTGGTCGTGAGAGTTAAGTATACAATTGTAGGAGGGAGGGGGAAAGCCTTAATGTTGACCCTCGTGCTTCCGGAAACGAAAAAAAAAAAGCTTCAACTGGAGAAAAATTTATCTATTCGTCTATGATAGATGGTTTATTTTAGCATTATCATGCTTCACGTTTTTTTTATTATTAAAAGATGCCGAAGAAGAAAATAAAAACAAATAAACCCACCTCCTGTCTGTTACTACAAAGCATCAAATTTACTAAGAATTTCTAAATTTAGTAACGGGCGGGATTCACGAAATAAGTTGTAGGTAACTGGCTGCCGTACTGCCGCGTCGCCGCAAGGTCGATTCAGTCTCCACGTGGTCTCTACTTCCTTTTAATGTTTGGGCTTAAAAATCGAATACGCCAGTTGCTAATAGGCAAAGTCAGCTAAATAATGAAATCGAAGTAAATTAGGACACGGGCTAACTGCCATATGGCAACATACGAAATAAAGAAAGAAAAGAAAAGAAAACACAAATGAAAACTTAATTTTAGACAAAAACTTGAAATTGGACTATAATATTAACTTTTGGCGAAAATTATAGAGTTCAAGTTTCATTGCATGTGTAAGTGTGAGCACATCGGTTGCAGTTTGTTTATAACTTACACGTACCTACCTACTTACCTTGAACATACTTGTCTAGAACACTTTTTAGTATCTATGTAACTGAAGTAGGTATATTTTACTTGGTTGGTCTCTAATAGTACTAATTGAAAAGTGTTAATGTTTACTTCGCGTGTTCCTTGTTTTCAATTAGACACCTATATACTTAAATGGCTAAGCGTAAAAAAGTCGTTTATCTTTATTAAACTGAAATTAATTACCTAGTTTTTGAGATCTATATAATATTGTTATATACGTAGACCAAATATTATTGTGTGTGCCTAACAAAACTTGTTTTGATACCTATTTGTTATGAATGTACCTACATTTAAGTATATATTTTTTAAGAACACTCACTAGCTTAGTAATAAAGCGGGAACTACTGCCGACAAGCCGCTATGCAGCTTGGCAGAAAATTATTTTAAATATTGTTTTTAAGTGTTTGTAATAAATAAATAAATAAAAAATAAAAAAAAGGAGGTCGATTTTTATAAAACTCAATATGTAGCTGAATTGGGAATCGACACCGTGTGCCATTAACCAGTATAGTCGAGGAATTCAATTATTAAGATGAGGATTTCCGGTTTCTAAATATTATAGGTACAAAATATATAGTTGGAAATATAGACCTCTAGATTCGAAAGAAATGGTATAATTTCTTCACTTTATGTCTATACTCATAATATAATGTCCATCGTTCTAGAGTCTCTCCCTTTACATATCTCGCAATAATTGCTATAGATAAGGTATTTTTCAACACTCAAAGCGGACGCTAACAAGGCCTTTGTTGCTCTTTATTATTATCATGTTTATCTCCGCTTTTGGATATCTGAAAATTATCACGTGCCCGATCCTGAATAAGGCATAATGAGGCGATCACAGTCCGTCTGTTTATAGATATTCTGTACAGTGTCCGTGCGTCAGTATTAAAGCTTATTCAGAGCTGAGCGTTATTTGTTACCGCTGTTGGTAGAGGTTAGTACCGCGGTTTTGCTTAGGTATTCAGTATACCTACCTACTGAATAACATATTCGTACAAGAAGTACAGCGGCAGCGGTACTTAGGACCAACCATGATAGTATTACCGCATTGTATATTATGCATTTGGTTTTCTGTAATACCGCAAATAGTTGCGAATAACGTGAAGACCTGAATAGGCCGTTCCGTTAGGTACTTTGCAAATAATAATCTGCGCGATCCGAGTGTACTGTTTCAATTTTCAGTACAAGTAATTTGTTATGAAAGCAAAAGGGACTATAAAACCGGTCGATTGTGTTCACACGGAATAGTTTGTGTCTCAAAGTAAAAAGTATAACAACATAGGATCTGTCGGGAATGCATTCAACTTTGTTTATCGTGGCGTCGTTGGCGCTACTCGTGGCCTGCGCCTGCGCACCCGTCGAGGACGAAGTGATCCAGCACATACCACCAAAACAAGAGAAAACACCATCAGTTACAGGAAAAGAAAATGCGGAATCTGGTGCTTCGGGAAAGGTTGCTGGTGTTACTGAGAATAAGGATAGAGTCCGTCGGGAAGTGATTGGAGGTCAAGAGAGTGATTTGCTGCCGGCTGAGAACGAAGTAGATGCCTCACCCTTTGGAGAAACTTCCCAACTCGTCGGCCATGGACGCATCAGAGTTCTACCAACTTTTATGGGTTAAATACAACATGATTTAAGATTAAGAGCTGACACGAAATGGACCCGCATAAAGACTAGCTCTAAGATACTTTATTTTTATAGTGAATGAGACATTGAAGTAGTTTTAAGAAGTGTATTTAAAAATACTAACGATTATTTGTAAAAAATAACTAAGATTACTTTAAGTTTGTAGATGTCATAAAAATTCTTTGAAGAACAATACAAGTTTTATTCTCGTCTCTACGTCCTTAGAAAACTAATAATCAATATGATATCCGTGAATTAGTACTACTGAATTAGCAATAATTAACAAACAGATTATAACATCTAGGCTAGTCTATAAATACTACATTAGATCACCTTCGTCTTGATTTTATCTACTCAATATGTTCAAGCTATTAAGCACAGTGTTTCTCTTAATAGTTCTTGCTAATATTAATTCTGGCCTCAACTTACTAATTCCTGATCAACTTTTAATGGAAACTGAAGGCATTAAGATGGATGACAGTAAAGAAAATTATCAACTCTATCAAGGTCCCAGTAATGAAAACAATGATATCCTGGGTGCGGAGAGTCGTAATTATGAATATCGACCTCTGTATGTTTATAGAAAAATTGTTCATAGCAAAAGAAGAATTACAATGTATAACGCATTTGCAGGATAAGGCTACTATCAAACACATATTGTGTAAGTAAGTTTGTGTAGAGGTAGATAGTCAAGCAATCCCTTTCCCGTAATACATTTAACTTGAAGGTTAAGTTTTTTTTCGTATAAACGCTAGATGAGCGTTTGACCACTATTTCATCTTATACCCTGATAGTAAGTAATGATATGGTCTTAGATGTAGCACGCTCATCTAGAAGAAGAAAGAGGGCAGTGGAACAAGATCCGACCCGACTTCCTTAGTGGCTGCTCCGGTTCACGTATCGGAACACAGACGAGTCCGCTTGGCCCTAAGACATAGGCCGGTGGGTGGTAAGAAGCCGCGGCCAAAGCCTCCCACCAAGGCACTACTTTTGGTCGCCTTTTACGACGGACAGGAGACACCATAGCCATATACTTTTACACCTGAGCTACATGGTTTTGTTTTGTTCTCAAAGAAGGTGCCAATATTTTTAAAGTGTTATAATAACTTATAACGTAGAACTTTAAATACTAACTGGCAATTAGCCTAACGATCTCGTTACTTTTAAATACAATTAAAATATTGAAAAGCAGTAAAACATTTGTTCGGTAACCTTGCAGTGTTAGTGAGCATCTCTTCCATTATGGAATTAAGAATTTTAACTGTTTTCTTTATATTTGTAAGTACATTTTCTTCTTTACTCTGATAGTAAAACTACATTTTGTTTCTTACGTAAACTGGTGTCTAATCTCAAATCAAAGTGTAGGCATAAACATAATTTGTTTTTGAAATTGATGTGAGAAATTTGTTTATAGATATCATCAGTGCTCGCTGGCATTTCACCTATCCATGATCTCAAAGAAAAATCAAACCAAAAAATCATCGGTGACAAATACGTTTTAAATTCACCGCATCGAGTCCTCAAACATTTAGACGATTCATTAAATAAGGCTACTAAAAATGTGACCCAGAATCCTGAAATGGACCAGAATCTCTACCAAATCTCTAAAGATTTAGTTTCTTCAATTTTATCCAAAATTGAAGTGCAGGATAAAATCACCAGGGTTACAAGAGAAGCTTTAGATGCATCTGGTAAAAACAAAGGTGTAACTGCTATTGAAACTCGTCGTATTTTAGATTATATATCGAGGACACTATCGAGTCATATTTTGGATATAACTAAAACTTCCACGGAACCTGAGTTGCATCGATTGGTCTATGGCTTAGCCCAAATCGCAGCAGAGGTGTCAATAGTGTCTGCTTTAAAAGACATTACTTATGCTACTGCTCTGTCTAAGAAACAATCAGTAGATATTTCACTGCGAAAGAAGAGATCGATTGAGACTAAACCTGAATTCCCAGAAAAAAAAACAGAATCAGGAACATTGAAATCTTCTACTGTTTACCTTGCCATTCTGAATAAGAGCGTGACACCTTCTCAATCACCACCGCGGCACGATAGTCCTGTTCTTCTTGACAACAAAGATATGGTGTTGATGTCTCCGTTCTCTGTGATTCCTATGAATTCCAGAACACCGTTGAAAACCTATAATACAAACAATGCTAAACCCCATACCCTAAAAGGATTTTTGAATCAGACAGCTCTCGATATTGAAAATAATGGCCATGATAATAAGACCGACTCAATCGTTTTAGACAAAACAATCAATTCTACGCACTACGCAAAAGTAGAGGAATCTCCTACTTTAGATGCCCAGGAGTTATCCGCTCCCGGTCTGACTGATGAGTGGGTGGGAGATACAAGGGAAACTATTTTCAAACCCGTCATGAATCCTGATATGATTGCTGAAATGGAAATAGACAAAGTTGAAGTAGAAGATGAAGTAATAAAGGAAAAAAAGATGAAGGCTAAACTTGAAAAACTGGAAGTGAAAGCTAAGAAAGCCATACTGTACGCTGGTGACGTAGCTTATTTAGCTGCGGCTAGTGTTGTAGCTATGAGGAGAGCATTAACTGCTTCTATTGAAGTGCAAATGTCTGTAAAGTTCGCGAGTGATGGCATGGCCAATCATCAAGAACTGATGATGAATTTAGCGAAGACTGCTGCACAGCAGGCAGGCAAAGAAGCAAAGAGCGCAACATCGAAATCTCTAGCTTGCGAACGTGTTATAAAACTTGCACTAAAATACACTGCTCAATCTCACGGAGCTGATTTGAATCATGTTGCTAACAGAATAGTTATGGATACACTGTCTCTAGCTACTTTGGCAAAATCCATGGCATTTGTTTCTTCAGATATAGCCATCAATTCGTTGTACCAAGCTACAGATGTTAAGCCATCATCTTGAAATTCTTGTAATTACATATTTAATTTATTAAAAGATTTCTTGGCGAGATCTTTTTTGTTGAACGAGACGTTAAAGTTAGAGATGTATTCTATTTCAGAAACTTAGATAAAAAATGTAAAAAAAGAACTGTCAATTTTAAAGGAAAAAGTAAATAAAGAGCTGTCACTTTCAAATCGATGTTTAGGATTATTGTTTATATTTTTGATCCAAGTTTCTGAAATAGGGTACTCATAGACGATAGAGTTCAGAGGTTCCGGTCGAGGTCTCGGCTCCGGTTCCATAGTATAGAGCAGAAGTTCCCTAACTTATTTGAGACGCGCCCCCTTTCGACCGAAAAAAAATATCCGCGCCCCCCTTCCTCCAGTCCAGATTATCAGGTCGGAATAAATATCAGTAATAGGATCCCATTTTTACCTTTTGGGTACGGAACCCTAAAAAGGACTCGATTACAAAATAAATATTTTTATTGCTCATTAAAGTTTTACAAAAGGTATTTGATAGCTCCCGTGAGGTTGGCGCGGGACCAGTCCAAAGACTGTTATGGTTCTTATTGTTCAGAAATTCGCCCACTGAAGAATCAATATTATGTTCTTGACATAGGCGTCAATTTCAAATAGTTTCATTGGTCGTATTTAAACAGTCTATAATGCATTGTCTCAGCGATCGCAGGTGGCCCGCGCCCCCCTGTAAAGGTCTCTGCGCTCCCCCTGGAGGGCGCGCCCCTCACTTAGGGAACCCCTGGTATAGAGCCATAATAGGTAGTATAGTGATGGACACCATGCATCTAGAACCGGAACCTCAGTATCCTCAACTGAGCTAAGCGAGAGAGAGCAAAGAGAGTCCCTTAACACCAAGCAGACTAATAACACAATTAAAAAACCTAGTGAGGGGAGGTAGGAAGACACCTCGGGAAGCCGAACACTGGGAGATTAAGGGAGACACCCAAGCAGCTGCGCTTAACCAGGCCCTCCGGTCAACACCAGCACCAGCATTACCGATACCTCCGCCCAAACCAAGAACCAGGGCGGAAATGGGCCAGGTTAACTCTCCCCAAATAACTCCAGGGGCGACACTTCAGGCCCACTGGACCAATGCATTCCGGGAGTTCCTGGGTGTCACAAGAGCATCGAAGCAGGTGTATCTTGCGACATGCAGGAAAATAATGGAGGCTTTCCAAATGCGGAATGAAGGCCTCCTTAAAGTTCTCCTACAGGAAGCAGAGGCTGCCATCTACAACAACACTACGAAAGAGGTCCTCAAAGGAGACATAAAAGGACCGTATATGGCAGCATACAGTGGGACTGAAGGTTTCGTTCCAGCAGTGGAGGAATCCCGAGACGACAGCACCCACACAAACACATCATCTCAAGAGGAACCACCCTCATTCCAAATATCCGGAAAAAATCCCATAGTCATCGTAGCCAAGTGCACGAAAGTGATGCTCGATGACAAAATCCTACAAACGGCAGAAACCATCCAAGGCGTTCAGGGTACGCCAAATGCCCTAGAAGCATGGACGGTGCCGGAAATTGAGTGGGTGAATGGGGTCCCAGGATGTGGAAAATCGACGTGGGTGGTGGCCCACTTCGTCCCGGAGGATGATATAGTAGCAACAACAACTACTGAGGCGGCCAACGACCTGCCAAAGAGCCCAATTGTTTTAAATAAGTTCGTGGATTGAGTTGTGCGTTAAATACTAGATAGTCAGTCAGTACTAGACAAACAATTTTACAAGTATGGATGTATGGATCGGATATATCAAGTAGGTCAATAGGTACCTAGGTCCTCAATACTTATTGCTTAAAATGCCATCTGTGTAAATGCAGCAATACTTTTATTATGGTGTTTCTAGCTCTACAGTGCTACGGAGTTCGTAGCGAACTTCCGACATTAGTCGAGAGATGGCGCTACTTATCTCGTGCATATATTAATTCACCTAGTAAAATATAAGCCCGTCTGTAACTGAAATGATTATTTATCTGAAAGATAATATTTATTGCGACCCAACCCACTGGCTTATCGATTTATCAAATGCAATCGGTCAGCATGACTGGTATACTGCGCCTATAGAGCTCTAGATTAATAATGGATTTGTCTGGGCGATACAGATAGTAGATAATAGTTGGTGCAATGAAATTTTATCACTCTCTATTATTTACTTTATAATGTGTCTAACCGTGAAGCGAAGAAACAAAGTTTCGCCTCTTTAATTTGAATTTGGATAGAGATGTTCGAACCGTGTTTAGTACGCAAGCTTAGAAAATCATACAAATAGAGCGTGGATCATCAGCAGGCCTGCTATGCCTGTCTGACACCAACCGCTGGCGTCAAGTCGCCGAAAGAATGTAAAATCGTGTTTTTCGTCTCGACACAAACTCTACATGTCATTGTGGCCTGCATTGTCTTGTGCAATAACCCAATGGTTCAGGCAAAGGGCCCTGGTTCGTTAGTCCCTCCTAGATCTTTTAGTCATCTTAAACGACACCTACGGTAAGAGAGGTGTAGCCCTATTCTATTCCGGGGATACACGTTACGACTGCTTCTGAATTTGTTTGCTTGTCATGTTTGTTTACTTGCAGTACGAATAAACACGACAAAGTTTAAGCAGAAGAGTTTAGGTCCTGATATAGTATGTAACACCGCCGATTTAAATTACATTTTTGCGCGGTATGAGAATTCAATCACTTCACACTAATCTATATCTATAATAATATTATAAAGCGGAAGAGTTTGTTTGGTTGTTTGTTTGTTTTAACGCGCTAATCTCTGGAACCGCTGGTCCGATGAAAAATTCATTCAGTGTTGTATAGTCCATTTATTAAGGAAGGCTATAGGCTACTTTTAATCCCGATACTCCCACGGGATTGGAACTTACGCGGGTGAAACCGCGGGGTGCTGCTAGTGGACATACAGAAATACCGAAACTCACTCTGCTCTGTACCTACCGATCATGGACACCGGAAAATTCGCTTAAGTACATAAGAGAAGACAACAAAATTGGCTACATTACGTTTTCTACTTGTTAAGTTTCGAAACCTGTTCACTTGAGTGGAGCCTCTCGCTTACCGTTGCCTGAGATCAAAGTCCATCCTTTATTTGTATAAGTACGTAACTGTCGTCTGGTATTTCCAACGTATTCATATTAGTTTTTATAATCTTGATCATCGATATTAAATTGATCATTAACATCGGCTAAAAGTAGGTATTTGGAATATTTAGGATCAAGGTTTTCTTAATTTATACCTTTATATCAAATGACCAGCTGCGTCCCGCGGTTTCGCCTAAGTCTCGACCCAATGGGAATATCGGGATCATACCTAAGTAGCCTATGTTACTCTGGGTAAATGTAGCTTTCTAATGGTGAAATAATCGGAAATCGGCACAGTAGTTTTTGAGTTAATTCATTACAACCATACTCACAGACAAAAATACAAATCTTACCTATTTATAATATTAGTGTAGACGTTAAAAAGTTTAAACCTGTACCCGTACGTTTTCACGCCTTAGTCGCTGAACCAATTTAGATGAATTTTGGTAGATGGGACCTTGGAGAAGAACATAGGCTGCTTTTGTGTCGGATACTTCCGCGAGATCGGGACTTAGGTACGGTTAAAACAGCGGGGTGCAGGTAGTTACTTTATTATATAAAATCGGTCCAGTAGTTTTTGAGTTTATTCATTACAAACATACAGACGAACACACACACACAAATACAAATCTTTCCTCTTTATAATGTCAGTAGGTAAGTATAGATTTTTGATATTGATGAATATTAACAAAATGTTTGATGATGATAAGAAGAACAATATGCAGCATTGTTGCGTGCTTATCTATCGATTGAGTAACGTTAGGTAGCGTTGATGTTGCAAGCCTTTATGTATGAAGTATCTTTATGTTATGATGGTAAAATTAAAGGCTAAATAGAAGGTAATGTTCCTATCAATTATCTACCTACGCTAGATTTGGTTCTTTTTAACCTCCTAATAATAAATAGGAAGGTTCTATTAAATTACTTTACTTACCTATATTATAGGGTTCCGCATATAGGTATACAGATACCTAGTCAAAAACGTATCCGATATTTTTATATTTTGATTTGATCATGTAGGTACCTCTATACCTACCTAAGCGTGAAGCTGTACAACTATAAACTGGATCTTAGTAAAACTGCACTACTTCAGTTAAGTATGTCAGGTGCAGGTGCAATTATTTTTGCGGTTTTTCAATTTTATTTTTTAGGTAGGTAGGTGGTATGTAAAAAGAGCTAAAAATATTTGAAGTAGGTGGGGTACTGCGTAAAATCTAAATGTCAAGCGTGAATTTAAAGTGTACAGAGTCCGGTGCTAATATCTTGTCGAGTCTGTTGCGTATTAAATGCCCTCCGGCTGTTTACGCACTTATTTTTAAATGAACATACAAGAACTTTAAAAAACTGTCCTGGCGGACAAAGCCTTTTACAGATATACTTAGATAGTTTTTTGGCTGACTGATCACTAAACCGCTAATAGTAGAAAGTTCTAATACTATTTATTGAAACCAAAACTTATAAAACATTAAATTATTTAAAAAACTAAAATAAAACTAAAATTGATTAAAATAAAACTAAAAACTCATACATACATAAAAATTAAATTCAAATTAAATGTCATAATTGAATCCTGCGCTACAAATAAAAAATGTCGTAAAAAATAGTAGAAAGTTGAAAATGACTTTTGAATATTCCCATGGGATCGAGACTTACCTACAGTAAAACCGCAGGACACAGCTATATTTGAATAAACTGCTTTGTTGGTTTAATATGGTTTTATTGATGTCATCAAATTGCTACCTGTTGTTGTTGTAGTAAATGAATGACAAATCACACAGGTTTTTCCGCACCTGCATTCATGCTTTATCTAATTGCATTAGACCGAGAAAGGCGATATCGTACAATATTATGCTATTTACATGATTGTTTTCACGATATCGAGGTCCGTTTAAAACAAATTTAAACATGGTAAATACCCCGTTATTTGTATTGTATGATTTGTAAATATTTGTATTGTACTTTTGTAGTTGGATTCTTTATTTTAGTTAACCACACTACAATGGGTGTGTCGTTTGCTTCGCAACTGCGTCGGCATTTTAACGTCCTTGTCCCGCATTTTGCAGTTTATTTTAAACCCGACTTCTATGTACAATTTTATAGATAGACAGACCTGGGTCACTGTCCTCAGATATGCGTTAGTACGACGTAGGATGTACCTACTAGTGTACTTTCACTGTACAAAGTTACTTGTAGATTCGTTTCTACTATCTATTTCTTTACCAAGTACAAGCAGGCCACTTAAACCAAAGTCCATTGATTAATTTTAAAACGTAGCAGGTATTTTAATTAATGTAAAAGGTTGTTTTGCAAACGTTTTACGTTGGCTGCTATAGGTAGGTACAGTCGACATCAAAAGTCGATGACTATAGTGTCTATAGTAAACATTCAGATTTTCAAAACCGCTTTACATCATAATTCTGGGGTGTCAAAAAAGGAGAGAATTTCTGAACATATTTTTCTATCATCTCTTTTATTTACAGAATGTCTGTCCTGTTCTGCCACCACCCCACAGTTATTAATTGATGATGTATATAGCGATTTTGAAAATCTGAATGTGGTCATCGTCTTTTGATGTCGACTGTGCGTATCTTAAACTTCAATGGTATTTCGTTCGGCGGAAACTTCTAGAGCGGGTCCGTCGGGTGCAAACCTTGGGTTTCAACTTTATTCTTTCCCAATCGATACAGCTTTCATTTATTATTATTATTATTACAGAAAACTATGTTTTTCTTTAAGGTCGGTATTAGTTAAATCATTTCGTATAGGCACAGCTTTCTCTGTTTATTTATAAAGCGTTGTTCATATCTTAAATAAGGAATAAGAAATAAAAAAAAAATACATAGACCAATTTCAGAAACTTAGATCAAAAATAGTGCTTTTTCCTCTAAAATTGACAATTCATTGTTTACATTTTTCATCTTAGCTGAAATAGGGTATTTGAACATCGATCGTTTAATCTCTTTGATTATTATAGCACAATTGGCGGCCTTATTGTCTAAGGGCGATCTCTTTCAGGATTTTAATAGGAATTTTCAGTGCTAAATAAAGATTCTACAAAAGTAGGTATACCTAACTACCTGTCATATGAAGTTATAACGTATAGCAAATGTATTGTTATGTTTTTAAGGAAAACTTATTGCGTGTTAGGCTCAAATATCACATAGAATATTGTTAGTTACCCATTATTTTCGGTCTCGTCATCCAGTTATGTAACTCCAAATTAGCTAAATTTACGTTTTTATCCTTTACTTATTTATTTTATTTATTTACTTATTTAACTTCGCAGCAGTTTTTGTAAGCTCGCTTTTTCCAATACTTGTTTCTCATGATCAATCATCAAAATTGCATAAAGGCTTGATAGGCATTCGACCAAGCATTTAATCAGTCAATGGTTACAAATTATCTACTTGGCTGTTCGTGTACTCAAATCAAAATCAAAATGTTATTTATTACTATGAAATTTATTTTAGACATACTTTCTCAAATAGGAATCACATTCTATATCAGACATCAGTTCTACACTAAGCACAAGCTTGTATCGCAGTATGCAAGGTAGGTAGGTACCAAGTACCAATATAATGCAATATAGATAGACGTCAAATAATTATCCAGCCATATAAATTATTTCACCTGCATAAGTCCCAATCCCGTGGAAATTACGGGATTAAAGTTACTCATGGTGTTTACTTATTCTGACGACCTCTGTGGCGCGTCGTGCGAGAGCGCGACTGCAATGCAGGAGGTTGCGGGTTCGATTCCCGCCGGGTGCAAGTATTTATGCTGAAAAATAAATATTTGTGTCTGGTCTGGGTGTCCTACTATGTATAATATGTATGTATTTACAAAAGAAAAATAAATATAAGTATTATATCCGTTGTCTAGTCACCGTAACACAAGCTTAGTCGCTTACCACGGGGCTAGATGGCGCTGTGTGTTGTTCACAGAATTTATTTATTTATTATTATTATTATTTATTACTTATATTATAATCTATTATGAGCTTTGAATTACGGCTCTAAATCCACGCATATGGCGTTGTGTATAATATGACGAAAACTAAAGGCTTTTCTACAGTTTCAACACATTTTCTCCAAAACCAATCGGCCATGTCGCACGTTTTGCATCGGTTTTGAATGTAAATCTGACCATACGTATGCTACGGACGATAAAATAAACAGCGATCGGCGATGGACTTTGCCCGACCTTGTTTCATTCTGTGAGAGCACACAATCCGGTTTTCTTGTAATGCCAGCACCAAATTTTTAGATATTTATTCACTAATACTTAAAGTATGACGACCTCTGTGGCGCGTCGTGCGAGAGCGCGACTGCAATGCAGGAGGTTGCGGGTTCGATTCCCGCCGGGTGCAAGTATTTATGCTTAAAAATAATTATTTGTGTCTGGTCTGGGTGTCCTTCTATGTATAATATGTATGTATTTACAAAAGAAAAATAAATATAAGTATTATATCCGTTGTCTAGTCACCGTAACACAAGCTTAGTCGCTTACCACGGGGCTAGATGGCGCTGTGTGTTGTTCACAGAATTTATTTATTTATTTATTTATTTATTAATACTTACCTACTAATTAGTGCAATTTTATTAAAAAAATATCTTAGATTTTCGGAATTTTCCTAATTAGGCTACTTGGGTAATACTAATAATGAATCTACTGCATGCACTACACTATTGTTTTCAAAATCTTCAAATACGTCAATTTATTGTTCTCAAATAAACGTGTGAAATATATTCTAAGATGAGATAATGGTACTTATCTACGTCTAGATGGATTTAAATCGGGTTTACCTAGGTATACCTAACAGCGAAAGTGAATAACAGTTAACATTTTCAAGCAAATCTCCAAAAAAATATTTGTGTCGTCAGTTTTAAGTGTTACCTTGGTTTTTATTAACAAATCTTTTTATGATATTGTATTTCTGTAGCCGCTATAATAACAAATAAAATAAAATTAAAAACAAAATTAAACAAATATTTATCTCGTACAACAAACGTGATTTTTGACATAAAACGCAACGATACCGCGATGTATTTTTACCACTGGAGATAAAGTGATAGAGTGAGAATGACTAGAGTGATTGGTTGGTCCAGCCAGTGTTCATTTTGGGGTTCAGTATCCAATTGTGATAGTGGTACGGAACCCTTCGCGCGCGAGTCCGACTCACTCTTGGCCGGTTTTTTTATCTTGACGGGAATATCTACCTATAAACACTTATATGGTGGAAAACCGACAGACATATTATCTACATCATCAGACATCTAAACTTAATCAACTTATATTATCATCATAATATCATAGATTACAATATGCATCTTCTGCGCGTATTAGGAATAATAAATGAACACAAATACCTTTATTTAAAATATTAGACAGACTAAATTAGTAGAATGCAACGAGGTAAGTATAATAGTTATTCTATTTATTTACCTACCTGACCCTTGGCACAGAATACATAATAACGTACCTAACCGTTCTGTGCGTCCTCAATACATTATATAGGTATGTACCTATGTACGCGTTTTACGTATACCTAGGGTTACTTAAATAAAGGAAGTGATTCGTCTAACTAGAAAAAAAATTAAGAGAAAAGTCTACATACTCTTTTCTCCATACAAACTTTAGAAAAGTATGTAGTCGACTGTTTCCTCCCTGGTCTATATTCTATATCAGCTCATGCCCCAACGTTTTGATTTTTTCATACCTTATTTTACTAAATTTTATTTTTATTCTAATTAGAAAACGAAAAAAAAAACATAATCTTAGGGGCATGGTAATTAGTCATTCATTACATACATATACAGGTTTTATGGCAAACATATTTGCTTTTATGTCTTTATCCAGGGTGGAAACAGTCCACAAAACTTATCCACTTTTACAGGCGCCGCGGCGCCTGTAAAAGTGGATAAGTGAAATCACTGAGTGCAGGGTAAACAATAGTGATGCATTTGGATGGTTTTTCTATAAATCTTCTTTATTGAATTGAAACAAAAAAGTGCATAACACAACTACCTAGGCTTTTAAAAAGTAAAATAACATTCGTTACATTTAAAACACGGGAATAATATCTCTCTTTCATTTATTGGATCATGCCTCAGTGATCATCACTTTTATATAGACACCGAGTTACAGAATACCCACGGAACCAGGAACCACGACCCGTCCCTACCACTACTTTTTTCATTGATTGCACTGAGGTTCTGTCCCTATCTCTACTTGTTTCACTGATTGTCTTTCTAGCTGATTACGTGACTCTGTTGCTAACAAATTTCGATTGAAACAATTGAAATTGTTGATTTTTGCGTTAACTGACTGCAGTTAACGCAAAATTTTCTTTTAGTTACGCGTTAGTTTTCTTTGCAATGACAATTTATTAGCGACTGAATGACGTGAACCTTATCAACAATTTCAATTGTTTCCATCGAATTCTGTTAGCAACATAGTCACGTAACCAGGGGCCTGTCTGTCGTTAATGCTTCGAGACAGATGAGAAAGCTGTGCATTAAGATCTTTAGCCGAGTACTCGTTACTCGAGTATCCGAGTAACGAGTACTCGGCAGAGTACTCGGCGCATCTCTAATAATTATAATAATAAACAATGACTAAGTTTATGTAAACGTTTGTCAATGTGTGTTAACTTAGATACTTCATGCCACAGTATAAGACAAACGTTACATAAAGTTAGTCATCGTTTATAAGGGGGTTATTTATAAACGACGTCAATACTTAATTGTTCATTTTTCATTAGTTAGGTACCTACCTACATATCGACGTATACGTAGTTTTTTTACTAGCTTGTGCTCGCAGCTTCGCTTACGTATATCGACCACTTATCCACAGCTGCTACACTTAAACACGTACTACCTGGTGTTGACGCCCGCTTAAGTGTTGATTTTTGCACATGTAAGGTGTTGCGGGCACTACTTATTTATCTAAATTACCTGCATAATTAACAAATCGTGTGAATTTAAAAAGTTTATTGGAGGCCAGCTATGTTCAGCAGTGGACGGTTAACCGTGCGTTCACCATCTCAGCCCTTAAAGGGCTGAGATGGTGAACGCACAGACAACAGAAAAACATAGGTCTTTAGACAGACAAAAACAGATATCGCTCAGTTATTTATGTTATGTTTATTATGTTATATGTATAGATAATTGGATATTGTGCATTGTTAAAGTTAAAATAGATGTACCTACCTATAGCTAACTAACTACCTACCTACGTGGTAGACAGATATAGTAATTTATTTGTATATGGCATGGTTAGTTGTACTTGCTAGCTTTTTATCATTTATTACATTTTATCAGTACATTTTGAAGATTAGTTTGTAATCTAAGTAATCTAGGATCAGGATGTTCTGTCTGCGCACGATCGACCCCGGATTCTGATAATAATAAAAGGCTTAGCTTATCATATTTCTATCAGAAATTAGACCTACAACGAACTTCATTTATCTAAATTACCTGCATAATTTCATAATCAGTCTCATTTATTTTATATTACGCAAAATTTTGTATCTTTATCTAAGATTAGAAGATTTGGTATCTCAATTACGCAAAGCGTGCCAAATAAGACAGGTAGGTAGGTACAAGCCCTTATTATTTTGTTGTTAACTAGCAGCGCTCCGCGGTTTCACCCGCATAAGTCCCGATCCTTTAGGAATATCAAGATAAAAGTAGCCTATGTGTTAATTAGATCTCTAGCTATCTGCATACTGAGTGTCATCGCAGTCGGTTCAGTAGTTTTTACGTGAAGGAGTAACAGACATACCTACTCGTTTACTTACTTACTAACTTACTTACAAATATTGAACCTTGTCTGCATCAAAGTATAATTAAGTAGATGACTGTAGATGCCTCTCTAAACAACCATGCCTCCACTTATACCTACCATTATAAGAGATAAGATAACAGTCAAACCACACCAGACGCTGCTTTTTATAATAATAAGAATCCGACAAGAAATGATTTTTCGAAATTCCCACGGGATCAACCCTTGCACGCATGAAACCACGAGACACAGCTAGTATTCAATATAATTCACGTGGAGTGTTCAAAATATTAACAATGGAGAAGCAAAGTTGTGCTTTTTTATTTGTTTTCGATAGAATTGGTTTTTAATGCACAATATAATTATTTAACTTAACTTTTCATAGCATCTGGCTCTCTTAAATTTATGAAATGGTTTTGTTAGGGTTTTGATAACTTTTCCATGGTAGAGAGATTGTAAAGTCCCGAGTGTGTAAACGTAGTTGTAAATATGCCACACTACGTTATAGTAGTAGAGTATCGGAAAAAAAAAACATGGAGTAATCGAAGTACATACAAACTACAAACAAAATGAGTAGGTAGGTAATAAGAATGACTGGCACAAGAAGTCTGAAAAAAAATAACTTTATTCAGCCAGTGAATTCATGTAACCTTGTAAGGAGTTTAACTTCCTATTTAACTTGATATCTAACAGGAAAACTAAAATTGTGTGTACTGTGTACTTCAAAATATTGTTCTTTTTTGGGCGCATCCCGTTGTAGGCACTTAAGTATTGTTAGATTACCGGCATTCAATATTTTATTTAGAATAAATTGGACATCCTTAAAACGAATAAAATGACATTTATAGACATTGTCTGGCGACTACAGTGCGTCTCTGTTTGATGCGCGAAACTCCACTAATAAAAAACATTCAACTTCCAAACAAAAAGTTTGCATTAGAAAGTGACTGGCTATTTGTAAAGCGTGATGAAAATTAAAAAGAAATCAGTTACTTTTTAATTTTGTAACATTTTTTCTGACTTATTCAGCCAGTAATTTTTCAAGAACTTACTGGCTGGTTGAAGTGAGAAAAGGAGTTTATCTGCATAAGTATTCAACTTCATTTTAACTTTTTATAATATGTACGTACATGACTCCGATAACACTCATTGCAACATTTGCAACGCACAGGTAGATACTCAAAAAGTGTTATCGAGTTGTCCATCAAATCATTTAATTGTGAACCAGTTATTTAATACACCATGTGTACCTACTATTTGTGTACCTACCTAATGTCCGTAACTGAAACGTAACCTATTATGTATAGCAACTGGGTCAATAGTCAAGATTTTATGATTTTAGTTACCTCTAGCTAGAGCATTATTCATTCAATTTCATTAAAATTGGCGCAATGGTTTTATTGGTGAAGACATAAAATCGCGTCTTGGTAAAGGCACATAATAGGTAATAGGTACCCACTGCCGTCTTTCTTCTTCTAAAAGAGCGTGCTACATCTTAGACCATTTCATCATCATCACTTCACTCAGAGATAGTGGTCAAACGCTCCTGTATCGTTTATAAAAAACGGGGCAAGTGCGACACTCGCGCACAAAGGGTTCCGTACCACTATCACAATTGGATACGGAACCCTAAAATGGTTTACAACAACCAATTTTTTAATTTTATAGGAAAATATGAAATATTTATCTTCGATTCTACTCCCATCAAACGACCGAATCACTCAATAAAAAAAAAAACCTTGGCACAAAGAAAATCTGAAACTTATAAGAAACTCTTTGGTAAGTAAGGCAGACTGGTATATTTGACAGATAGGGCAGCCATTTTGAATTCCATGACCAACTCGATTTGTCCTGACCAATCAGAAGCGACCTCACATTGAACTAAACTCCTTGTTATTTTTGAAACACGTTTGTTGTATGGGAGCCCCTTTTAAATAATTGTTTTATTTTGTTTTTAGTATTTGTTGTTGTAGCGGCAACCGAAATACATCTTCTGTGAAAATTTCAACCTTCTAGCTATTACGGTTCATGAGATACAGCCTGGTGACAGACGGACAGACGGACGGACGGACGGACGGACGGACGGACGGACGGACGGACGGACGGACGGACAGACAGACAGACAGACAGACAGACAGACAGACAGCGAAGTCTCAGTAATAGGGTCCCGTTTTTACCTTAAGGTACGGAACCCTAAAAAAAGAAAACATTTGGGATAGGTACCTAAACCGTATGTAAACCCTCGCCTATACCTAGGTACCTACATTTATAAAAGTGTCTTTGCATGATGGATATCTAAGCACATGCAGTGGATATTGACACAGTAGGTACCTACGTGTACCTACGTAAATATGCACTTTGTTGCTTGCTTTACCAACCTAGAATCCAACTATCACTAATAAGTAGGTACTACTTATTCATATTATAACTTTTATAGATAGACTAGCAGATTCCCGCGGTTTCACCCGCGTATGTCCCGATCCCGTGGGAATATCGGGATCAAAAGTAGCCTATGTTACTCAGGGTGAATGTGGGTGGGTTCTAATGATGAAAGGATTTTAGAAATCGGCACAGTTGTTTTTGAGTTTATTCATTACAAATCTTTCCTCTTTATAATATTAGTAGGTATAGATTAGGGTTACCAGATGAAAAAAACAAAAGTCCTGAGAAAAGTCCTGATTTCCACCAAAAAATCCTGAGATTTTACACACTTTACAATTTTAATACTAATAAAATTGTACGGGGGGGGGGGGGGGGGGTAGGGAGCGTTATAAAAAGGTGTTAATTTTTATTACCAAAGAATGATTATTAGAAGATACAAAATGATTCTAGCCAAATGGTTAATTTTAATTGTACAATTATTACCAACGGATAAGTTACTAAATATTAGGTACCTATGGTAAAACTGATTAAGTAGGTATCTCTTAGCAGCACTATTTAGTGAAGTACCATAAAATACAGTCGTAAAGAAATGATGATTGAATTCAAGGAAAAAAATGCACCAGTAGTAGGTTTCTAATTAAATAAAAATAAAATAAATAAATTCTGTGAACAACACACAGCGCCATCTAGCCCCGTGGTAAGCGACTAAGCTTGTGTTACGGTGACTAGACAACGGATATAATACTTATATTTATTTTTCTTTTGTAAATACATACATATTATACATAGAAGGACACCCAGACCTGACACAAATATTTATTTTTAAGCATAAATACTTGCACCCGGCGGGAATCGAACCCGCAACCTCCTGCATTGCAGTCGCGCTCTCGCACGACGCGCCAGGTCGTCAATTAGGTCGTCAATTAGATAAATAATGAATGATTATTTTTAGTTTGTTTGCTTTTTACTAAAAAAAATCTTTAATTAAGTTGGTATTTTGTTGAAATTTCTAAAAATCCTGAGATTTTAAGAGATTTGCGAAATCCGCCCGCAATCCTGAGAAATGTCCAAAAATCCTGAGATCTCAGGACAAATCCGGAGATCTGGTAACCCTAGTATAGATGCATTGCACGGACTAACAAAATTTACCTAATTAAGTATTAAAATCCTACCTATAACTTTGCAATTTGTAGTTAGGTACGAGTATAATATTATGTATATGGAATTATTGAAATTAGACCAACAGCTTTAAAACATTCTGTGGTCCAACATATTTATTTAATTAGGTACTTAATAATTACACCACACAAACATTATCTCATATAAGGCTCACACTTGCACACCTTATACTTACGGTTAATTTTACTCTTCTTGAATTAAAATAACAGACAATGAAAAGCACCTATCTCCAAATCTAAATTATTTTAATTTCATTCTGTTACCCATACCTACTTACTTATAAGGTCAACCAGGGGAAATGCGACCAATGGGGGAAATGCGACTAATTCATTTTACCGGACTTACAATTGGTATATTGAAAAAATCGCCAATCGTGATAGGAGAAATATCTTCTAATATCGTGAATAAATAGCGATTTTATCAATAGAACAATTGTAAGTCCGGTAAAATGAATTAGTCGCATTTCCCCCATTGGTCGCATTTCCCCTGGTTGACCTTACCTATGTTATTGTGAGTTAGGTATGACTTGACAATAATAGTCCACCTGTTTGACAAATGCAAACATGGTAGGTAGATTCCTGAACAAAAATAGCAGCCGACAGGTGCAATAGCTAGTCCGTACAAACTTCTAGACATGGCATAGCGTTCGATTGGAGGTGTGTATCGGGATATAATCGATGCATATTGCAGCTTGTGACGTAGTTGCGTTGGAGTCTTGGTTGTAATTCTTTATCAGTGGGTGTGCGCATTATAAGCCCGATAAATGTAAAATCACGCTGTTTTCGTCATTTCGCTTTAATTTACTTTATCAGAAGTCACGTTGGAGTTACTTTTACAATTAGCCGGGTTATAACTCAAGGTTCGACATGTAGACAGCGATTGTTTTGAGTTGCGGTCAAACACCACATAACAGTGCTAAAGAGTGTACGTCTCGCGCTATAATAGCGAAATTTCGCATTTTTCTTCTCTTTGAATTAAAAGACTTCGTATAAAATGTATACCATCGCTGAAGCCACTTTGGCCTTCATGATCCTCTATCTATTTTCTCTAATTTTTGATGTTGTGACGGGACTAGTTGTACAGTAGAAGGCGATGTCGATATGTTAAAAATGTGATACCTTATTTTAATTTATTGTTAGTTAGTTAAGTAATTATAGTCAACATATCAATGCAATTATCTTAATTATTATTAAGGAAAGAGTTTTCGTCTTTGTCATAATCCTGACCTAAAATTGAACAACAAATAATATAGTTCTGCTCAGTTATACGACATCGCTTTTACCATCAACAAAAAGCTATAGGTAAGTCAAAAGATTTTTCACTTGTACATATTATTATTATTATTATAATATTTTTTTTTTTTACTTTTTGTTGAAATTAATTTTTAAAACTTCCCGCTCAACAGTTTCCCGCCATCACTCACATATTTTTTCACATTTTTTAATAACGCGCCATCTATGTTGGTTTTTAAATACTAGTATTACTAGTGTTGCGTATCAGGTTAATTTTGATTGTGCGTCTATTTGTAGTTTGTAGTTGTAACCCACATTCAACCTGATTCAACCACTAGTGTTGAAAGATTTTCGGTTCTGTCAAAGTCAAAAACAGCTATAGAATTCGAAAAAAAGTGTTTTTGTTTTGGTAATGGTGAAATGAAATTGCATAAACCATGAGATTTCTAAACCTAAATCGCTTGAAAAACTTTCGAGAGATTTCCAAATTGCGGTGCAATTACTCAACCACGTGCCATACGAAATGGCAGAGCGTAGTCGGTCTAGAAGTCCATGCTCAGTTAAATACTGAATCTAAACTATTTTCTGGTGCTGAAAATACATTTGGAGGTGTCGTGAACAACTGTGTGTCTCTGTTTGATGCGGCTATACCGGGAACTTTACCGGTTTTAAATAGAAAGTGTGTAGAATTAGGCTTAAGGACGGCTTTGGCTCTCTCGTGTACGGTGAATGAAGTGTCCAGTTTTGATAGAAAGCATTATTTCTACGCTGATCTACCGGCCGGATATCAAATAACTCAGCAAAGAGCACCCTTAGCTAGCGATGGGGTTATTAACTTTCAGGTACTTACCTAGTGTTTACGAACATTTACCCTTAATAACCTTCAAATGAAACCGAGACTTTAAGTTTGGTAGCTAATTGCTCATATGATAAACAAACAAGTATTATTTAAAAACAAGCCAGTTGCTGGAGAACTATTAAGCTCTGTAGAAACAAATTAAACCATGGTAAATAAAATACCCCGTTTTAAAATAATATTTGTTATTTACCTATAGAATTGTTTATGTTTCGATATGTATAAGCTGGTACCTACAGCCACTAATGAAAATAAACTTTCCACTTACATGGAGTACAATAGTCTCCATGTTTCTATAAATTCACTACTATTTCAACTTTTCATATAAATTTTCTTGCATCAGGTTTTCACACCGGGTATTCACAAGAAGCCGTACAAGAAATCATCTAAAATCAAGCAGATACAGTTAGAACAAGACAGTGGGAAATCCCTCCACGATGGAGAACTGAAACGGAGCCTCATTGACCTGAACCGGGCGGGTGCACCATTGATAGAGCTGGTTTTTGAACCAGATCTACAGGTAAGCTTTCAGTGAGATTGTTGACGTATTAGCTATTGGCTTTTGCTTCGATCATATATAAACTATAGATACACGGTCCCATACAAAATCGAAATCAAAAATCGGCACTACTTCAACGCTTACTTATACGGACATAGTACAGTTTAATGTAAACCTTAATCACTGGGCAATAAGGTTGTAAAACACTTATACACGACTGACAGCGATATGCCTTGTTTCGCTGTAACCGGCTGAAATATGCCTTGTTTTAACGGCTCCATTTCTAGAGCGGCGACCGTGCATCTATGTAGGTTATATATGATCGAAGGGCTTTTGTATAAAAATGTCTTAAATCAATTATCATCCAATTGAAAAAAGACATCCATTTAAATTAGCATGTTTCATTGATTAGTTATTTCCAAATTTCCAATACTTACTATTATCAACTACCATCCTACTAATATTACAAAGGTGAAATTTTCCTGTAAGTATTTTTGTTGTTAGTACTTCATGCACAAACCGTGAACAGATTGCAATGAAACTTTATGTCTAGGTAGCTGGAGATCTGGTATAATGCATGTGCTTCTTTTACCCCAATTTCCCTGCGGGTTTGGGACTTACGCGGGTGCAACCACCGGTCTCTGCTTGTTATTGTACAAAAGTCTTTATGATATACACACTAATTCCCAAATGAATTTATCATATTCATACCTGTTTCCATTTGTCCATATTAAGAATACTGATTAAAGGAAGTAAATTGTATTTTGCTATAACTAGTTGAACTACAGGAAGTGATTTCCTTAGTAATAAACATACGTAAGACTTAGCTAACCAATTATAAGCTAAAACCTTACCTATATAAAAAATATTGAAGTTAATAACAAGGTTAAGTTGTAATTAATGAAAATCTCAATAGTTTTCGAAAAACAAATCAACCCTTAGGAGAATATCTGCTTGTAGGAGCGTATGTGGGCAACCACATAAGACATCCTATGGTCGTGGTTACCCACAGATATCCTCATGTGTCTGTTATATCTGTGCGTAACCACGACCATGTGTGTCCTACCCACAGACCTAGGAACTATTTGCTTATACATTTATGGTCCTACCATGTGGTACCCATTAAAAAAACTTCAAAATTAAATAAATAAAATAATAAATAAATTCTGTGAACAACACACAGCGCCATCTAGCCCCGTGGTAAGCGACTAAGCTTGTGTTACGGTGACTAGACAACGGATATAATACTTATATTTTTTTTTTTTTTGTAAATACATACATATTATACATAGAGGGACACCCAGACCAGACACAAATATTTATTCTATAAGCATAAATACGCGCCACAGAGGTCGTCTATAATTTTATTAATAAAAATTATAAAATGGCATTATCTATTTATAATTCTATAGAAAATTTCAAATAATTACTTATAATAAAATTTAAAACAACTCATTGTTAAGAGATATGACCCATTAAGTGTGAAAAAGGTTTTTAAAAATATCCCATTTATATCCAAACTTTATTAAAATAAACAATATTAATCAAATACAAGGTAAATTAAGCTGTTGCACCATAATTATAATAATAGAATTTAATAGACACTGATAAGCCCCTGTTAGAAACTTTAAAAATTTCCAAATAAATTCTTAAGAAGCCAAATCAAAAGAACCTCTTTCAACATAATTGTATGTGTTCACTATAGCATATCCAATTTACTAACAGTAACTTCGTAATAATTAAGGAAAAATGATGGGAACATTATGTAGGTACCTACCTATTACAATGACTGTATGTGACAAAGAAGTTGAGAATTAAGGTACCTACGCCGTCAGAGCAAATACTGTATTTTGCAATTCATAGCTGTTTATGCAATTAGTGTGACGTTAGGTTCTTTTCTAAGATATGGGATCGGATAAACCTATATTATTATCTAAGTAACAGTTTAATATTTCTTATGTTTATTGCTCAAGACATTCGTGCGAAGTGGAGACGTAAAAGTAGGAAAGCGGACCCCGGGCTCTCGAGAGAGATGCAACCGGGAACAACGCTCGGATGATGATTGCTCAAGACATTCTACTAGAAATATTTTACAAGGAGAAATGCTTCATCAAAAGTCATCCCGTGACAGAATTCGAACCTGTGCCCATAGCTGGGTGGGTGAGTGCAACGGTTCAAATGCTATCAAGGGAAGATTTTTAATGATGATTTTCTCCTTGTAAAATATTTCTAAGTAACAGTTGCTAGTTAAGTACCTAATGAAGTTGCACAAAATATTTACAATTGATGGGTGAACATTTGTCAACTACTGCCTCACTAGATGGTATGTGACAATGTGGTCTTAGATGTAGTTTGGTTAACAAGAAAATATTTAACCAACCTATCTTCCTTAGTAGCTGCACCGACCTAATTATCGGAATACGAACTGCTAGGTGACCTAGTCAACTAAGGACAATTTTTTACCTGGATGTTTATAACAGGGTTTAATTTCTGGGTCAAAGAACAGAAGTACAATTTGTTTTGTCATCTGTATTTGTGACAGTTTACTAGCACAATGCCTTGTCTTATCTATAGGATTTTCACTAGCAAATTCGACTTCTAATCTTGTGTTGTCCAAAGAATAATCTATGACAGCTCACTATCTAAATAGGTCAGTATGTCTTATACCACACCGTAAAGATATTAGATTATGTACTCCTAGCCGCACACCGCTATTTCACCCGCGCAGGTCTCGCTCCTGTAAAAATCGAAACGTGGTGCATGTTACTGAGATGCAATGTATCATCATAATACTATTTTATATTTATATTTAATAAAAATCAGTCCAGTAGTTCCAGAGATGACCTCCAACAAACACTTACCACTTTATAATATGTATCTATCTATCTATGTCCGCTTTGCATTCTTCCCGCCTCTCCCCTGACAACGACGTATCATCTACGCCCAACAAATACTATATGCACACACCTAGCTGACTGAAAACATTATTATGAAAAATGTTTTTTAAAAAGATAATTTAATAGAAATCCTAAGGTAAAAGTAATGTGTGCATCCGGTTCCGATTGCGCTTAGGTTCAAGCTACAGCACCTAAGTATGTAATTTTTTCATCATGCATTCATATGACGTAGTCTCTAAGGAATTTTGTTTTGACTCTTTACGGAGGCCCCATGATCGCACCACGTATTTTTTGTACTTATTTACTTCATATTACTAAACTGTTTCTTTGTTTTCTTCGCCAGGATGGTGAGGAAGCAGCAGCTCTAGTGAAGGAACTGGTACTCATAGTTCAGCGATTGGGAGCATGCACGGGTCGCATGGAAGAAGGCGCTCTACGGGTAGACGCAAACGTTTCGCTGAGGCGACCCGGCGATCCGCTGTCTACTAGAACTGAGGTAGGTTAGAATAGGGTTAAAAGAAATTTGAGCGAAACGATCGTAGGTTTAAACTTAGGAGAAATGTTAAGAATATGTTGGACTATACGGCGAGTCGTCTGGTACTGAGGTGGGTTATAAATCGGAAACTGAGCGAAGCGAGCGTTAGCTTTATTCAAAAACTATGTAATTATGGCCTAGATTGGTTAGGTTCGATTTAGAGCGTAAATGTGGAGTTCATTACCCAATAAAAGGATATTTATTTTTTCCATACAATTGATATATCATTTTAGTTCAAACCTAATTAGTAAATGGACTTTAAGCCCATTTTTGTAAACATGACCTTTAGAACAAAATGTACTTTTTATATTTGACGTCATTTATCAGTTCTACTTATAACCAAGTAAACACCATGAAGCAATGTTTGCGAAACAATTATTTTTCATGACGTTTATTTTAATCTAACGTTGAACACCTAACCTACGTACCTACGTATCCGGTTTCACAAGAAATGTTTAATTTAATTAAAATGTATTGAGTACATTCCTTTATTTAGGTATCTGTTTTTGCGACGCAGTATTTGGTAAGGTAGCTATTAGCTAAGTAGGTACTTTATAAAAATAGTTAGTTATTTATTAGTTTATTTAAATTGGTTTGATTCCCGACGGCAATAAATATTTATGCTTAGGTACTATAAAAAAAGTTTATTTCTGGTTCAGTTAAGGTGGTGGTTCTGGTTGTTGTCTTTGATAAGCAGTCGTTAGGTTAAAGGCCTCAGGGCGACCTGAAAACTCTAAGTGAGGCACACCACTAAGAAAAAGAAAACTAAACAGCTATAACAAAATATTAAGGCACTATAATGCCTTAAAATTTTGTTAAAACCGGGGTATGCTTAGGAAAATATAGAAAAACCTTGTGTTGGTTTTGCAACAGCAATTAATATGGGTATAGAGTTAACTTCAATTTTATGTACCTACATACAAGGTAATTACTAAGACCTTGCTTTCTAACAAAGACAGTCAACTCACATTTATGTTTGTATTAAAATAGCTAAAATATTACAATTTTATTATAAACAATGAAACGTAATCAATCAATTATGTGATGTTATGAAATATTTGCGACATTGTCTCATGATTATGCATTAACTAAGGTCGCTATGCGTTGACGCTGATTATTCATTTTCTATTTGAAGTTGCCAATTCACTGGGCTAAGGGGCCCTGAACTTATGGAAGTAGTGCGTGGGGGCAAAAGTCAACGTAGAGGCCCTTTTATTTCTACATAGATTTTGATGTGGACAGTGTTTTCCACTGACTTACTGTAAAATAAATCATTTTATTCGAATGGGTATAATTTGAAACGAATTGTACCTAACTATCCAAATAAAAACACTATAAATAAATCAATATTGGAGGATGTTGCACATAGCGCCCTCTACCCCGTTACATCTAAGCTTGTACTATAGGTACTAGACAACGGATAAACTACATAAGTTGTCATTACCTTACCTATAAAACTAATACTTTTTACCTGTACTATCTAATACTTTTTTGGGTAAATATACATAATGTATAATTGATGCGTAGAGAAAACCATCCGTTTGCCTTCTGCGCCGCAGTCGATTTTAATTCATTAACCGACTTCAAAAAAAAGGAGGAGGTTCTCAATTTGACCCGTATATTGTATGTATGTATGTTTGAATGTACATATGTGGATATGACCACGCCGTACTCCGGTATATTAAGTCGAGATTTCGATTATTTTTTTTTTATTTGGAAGGTGAGAGTCCCGAGTTGGTTCCATAATTTTAGATACAGAAATTTAGAAGCCTAGGTTCCGAATAACTTCATAATAAATTATAAAAATCATTAATTATAAATTTATTTTGTCAGTTTAAAAAAAACGGTTTATAAAACTCGGTCACACCTCCACCAGAATATAAATTGTTTAAATATACATACAGCAAATCTAATATCAGTTAACCATCCATTTGCGTCACATGCCCGGACTTAAATACCTACGAGGAAGCTATTCAAGATGGCCTTACATCGGATTTACCTTATTTTTATGTACTCGTAGACCAGTTATTTATTAGGCAAATCAATAGAACCCGATTTGATACGGAAAAACTGCTCGGAACTTTTATAGGTACCTATGGTTATATCGACTTTTAATATTTAAATAGCTTAGTTTTTACACTCGTGTTTATAGTCAATTCTAAGTAATTATACTTGTCTAAGTAATGTAATGTGTCTGTCACATTTTCGTTGACATTAAAAATCACTAATAAGAGCGAGACAGGGCATTGCTTAACCATAATAATGACTCAGATTCGTTTATAAATACGGGTGTTAGTGTTCCGTACCTCAAGGGTAACAAAAACGGGACCACTTTACTAAGACTCCACTGTCCGCCTGGCTGTCTGTCACCAGGCTGTATATAGGCAGTTAAAATTTTCACAGATTCTGTGAAAATTTTAACTGCCTATATACTGCCTATATACAGTATATACAGCCTATATGCCTATATACTTATAACGGCAACAGAAATACATCATCTGATGATGTATTTCTGTTGCCGTTATAAATCTTAAAACAGAATAGAACGGGCTCTTATACAAAAAACGTGATTTCTTTGTGATAATGGTACGGTAACGGTATGATGGTAACCTACGTGCGCGAGCCCGATGGCACTTGGCTGGTTTTTTTTTGTTATTCTTTTACTTCATTTTGTCATTTGGACACCTAACTTGGGGCGTTTTTAGTGTCATGCGTATTTTCTCCAAACCGCATGACACTAGACACCGAGAAGAGAGGTGGGTGCAGTCGGAAGACCAGCGCTGCTGCTATGTTTTTTACACGAGCAGCAGCATTATGCTGAGGCTGCGCCTATTCAGGCAGCGCACTACTCTTTACGTATAATTTTTTAATACCCTTTTTTTATTGTGTCCATAATGTATCTACTTTTTAGGGTTCCGTACCTAAAGGTAAAAACGGGACCCTATTACTGAGACTTCGCTGTCTGTCTGTCTGTCCGTCCGTCCGTCCGTCCGTCCGTCCGTCTGTCCGTCTGTCCGTCTGTCCGTCTGTCCGTCTGTCACCAGGCTGTATCTCATGAACCGTAATAGCTAGAAGGTTGAAATTTTCACAGAAGATGTATTTCGGTTGCCGCTACAACAACAAATACTAAAAACGAAATAAAACAATTATTTAAAAGGGGCTCCCATACAACAAACGTGTTTCAAAAATAACAAGGAGTCGAGTCAGGACAGGAAGGACAGGAGGACAAATCGAGTTGGTCATGGAATTCAAAATGGCTGCCCTATCTGTCAAATATACTAGTCTGCCTTACTTACCAAAGAGTTTATTTTATGTTTCAGATTTTCTTTGTGCCAAGGTTTTTTTTTTCAGTGATTCGGTCGTTTGATGGGAGTAAGAATCGAAGATAAATATTTCATATTTTCCTATAAAATTTAAAAATTGGTTGTTGTAAACCATTTTAGGGTTCCATATCCAATTGTGATAGTGGTACGGAACCCTTTATGCGCGAGTGTCGCACTTGCCCCGTTTTTTTATATATTTTTTTCGTTTCTTGATATTATGTAGTTGTGTGGTTGTCTGAATAAATCTATTTTCTTTCTTTCTTTCACTAAAACGCCCAAACTATCCCCAATAATAGTAACGGAATTTAAATATACTCTTTGTTCATATCACGCATATATTGCATAAATTGTTAATATTGTTTATTAATTGTTTTATTACCGAGTTTTCCTTTTTACAATCTGCAATATTAAAGGAAACTTGAGTTAATTGTAGTTCTTAATTAGTTTTCCTTAGGAAACCACAGTCTCTAACAATAATGAATGATCGAGTAAAGTAAATACCCGTTCTTTACCTAGTTTGTTTACAAGTAAACTTTTCCTACTGTGATTAGAAAAACTGAACTTTGGTCCTAGGAAAATTAACAAGTCAATAAAATTGTGGAATGGTACTAGAGTTTTATCGTTTTGAATTAATTACCTCCGAAATGATATAACGTTTTATGTAGGTATTACCTATTATACCTGCTCATTAAAATATAATTAACTAAATTAATAAATAATAATGTAAATTTCTTTTTTTTTAATTTTTGTATGTAGCTCAAGGCTATTTTATTTAGAAAATTTATTTTAAAGGAAAAATTGCATTTAAAAATGTTCACTTGCGGCCTTCGATCATATATAAACTATAGATACACGGTCCCATACAAAATCGAAATCAAAAATCGGCACTACTTCAACGCTTACTTATACGGACATAGTAGTACTATGTCCGTATAAGTAAGCGTTGAAGTAGTAGTACTATGATAGTACAGTTTAATGTAAACCTTAATCACTGGGCAATAAGGTTGTAAAACACTTATGCACGACTGACACGACTGACAGCGAAACAAGGCATATCGGCTGAAGTATGCCTTGTTTTGACGGCTCCATTTCTAGAGCGGCGACCGTGCATCTATAGTTTATATATGATCGAAGCTTGCGGCGATGCTATTTTTCCTTTAAAATAAAATTTCTAAATAATAATGTAATTGGACAACGTGCCAAATTAGGTTAGGTACATAATAAAATCCAATTACAATAATAAATTAATTATCATTATTTTCTAATTAGGTGATAGGACATACGGGTGTTATTACGGATATTACAAATCTGTAGCGATAAAAAATCTGTAATTGAATAATATCCAAAAATATATAGGTATATACAGGTCGTTTCAAAATCGGGAGCTAAACACGATAGGAACAAATATTTATTTTAATCATAAATACTTGCACCCGGCGGGAATCGAACCCGCAACTTTTGCATTGCTGTCGGGCCCTCATCCGACGCGCAACAGAAGTCTATCTTTATTAAAAGATCTTTAATTCTACCTATTTCAGATAAAGAACATCGGCTCCATTCGAGGCGTAGCTGGTGCCATAAGGCACGAGATCGAACGCCAGAGGATCGTCCTAGACAGCGGCGGACAGATCCTGAACGAGACCAGGTCCTGGGATGCCACTGCGAAGGTCACCATCGCTATGAGGGACAAAGAAGTTGTACAGGATTATAGGTGAGTTAAGATATACTACAGTTTTCTTCAGTTTTCGCGATGTTGGATTGAAATTAAACTCATTTTTTGGTTTTAATCGCGTGGTGTTTATTACTTTAAGTATTGTTTCAATGAGCTTTGTCATAATCTATACTAATATTATAAAAAACGTTTAACCTTTGGGTACGGAACCCTAAAAATCAGGGGGGTATGTACCATGGACTATGCCAGTAAACCTACACGATGGTAAACCTTTAACATGATGTTCCATGAGGCTTACACATTGAATAGTCTGCCTGTTATAATATAACATTGTAACTATGCATACATGCATACAGGTAACTATGCATACATGTATTATATTATAATACATGTATGCATAGTTACCTACGGTATTGTAGGTACCTATGCATGCTAAATTGCAGAAGATATCTCATGCTGTTCTTAACCTTAGATTTCTTATTAAAAAATTGCCACTCTTTTTCCTTTCGATGGAAAAGAGGGGTGTTATCGCCTCGACTCGCCCACCAAATGTTCCTTTTAAGAAAACACTAGTTATTTGGAGCTTAAAATAAGGCCCCGTTGCCCTACTAAAACTAAAAATAAATATTTTTACAATTCTATAGTAGTACGGGTCATTCTGGGATCATTATCTATTGTTCTAGCTTGAGTTAATTAGGTGAATAAATATACATACCGGACCTACATTATGCGTCATTAACTAAAATTGAATAAGTATGTAAATTATATTTTAATGGATCATTTATAGTTCTTCAAAATTATACAAGAGTGGTATAGCTAAACTCGGTAATCATTGGCAAAATAATGTTTTAGAAGCGAAATAGTAGCACCTAATGTAGCGGTAAACGGTAGCACTTATTGACTTACTCGCTTACTTATAAACGATGATTAACAGCTGTATAAACTTAGTATCGTTTGTCTTTTACTGTGACATGAAGTTTTATAGTTGACAGACAGAAACAAACGTTATATAACTTAATCAACTGTTGATTTTCTATTATAATAAGTAAAGGGATTAGTAAAATAAAGGAAATATAATAAAAAAATCTACTGTGCATATGTGTTTTGTTTTAGACAATAGAAACTGCATGTTTCTAGATAGACAAACTTAACGATATAATGAACTTTAACCAGTAGAAAATGAATCAGTTTATTCCTAATTATTTGATTTTACGCTCAGTTGACCGTATAATTACTTGGTATAGAATTTATAGTTGCACTCAAAATAAAATGTGCAGTGCTAGTTGAAAAAAATATAGTTTGAGTCACGATCCCGTGAGAATATCGGGATCAAAAGTAGCTCCTCAATAATGTAGCTAATCTAGATAAAGATTTTTGAAATCGGTGTAGTAAAGAAGCAAATAAATCTTTCCTCCCTATAATATTTTATAGTTTATTTACATTTTTTTACCCTGAAAAAAATAATCTATTATCGATTTGACGAAACAACGTGTAGTATAATTCGAACGTATCGTTTCGAAGTCACTTTTAAGCAACACTATTTCGTACCTATTTGATTATGTATTAATTTAGTTTACACAATCGTTCATTATAATATATAATCTTATGTACTCGTATGGTCGTAAGTCAATAAGTTTACCACGTACATAGAATGTACTGTACAGTCAGGTTCAAAATTGGTTCCCCACCACAAGGCTCGCTATAAGCGATTGCTTTAAGGCCGCCCATTGTGGCATTTAGATTTATGTTGGATACGTTTAAAATCATATTTGGTGTGTAACAATAAAAAATTAATCTAGCTATCTGAGGTACCTACATAATACTTTGCATTATTATATCTTCTTCCTATGATATCCCCCGCCCCCAATCAAGTTGTAATGTAAAATCATTAAATTCAAGTTTGAAGAATCTGTTATCCAGTGCCAGTGGTAGGACGTCTGGCTAAAATAGTTGTTAGAGCTCCCAGTTTGTATTAGGAACAAGGTAATAAGCCCATACCGTTTTAAACTGACTTAAAAAACGAGGAGGTTCTCAATTCAGTTGTGGCTATGATTTTCATAGATTTTTTTTCATTTCTTGGGGAACCACTTTTGATCCCAACTAGCGACTGTACATACCAACTTACATTGTAAGGCAGGTCAAGTCCCCAGGAAATGATTTTAGAGGTCTCGGAAACTAAAATAATATCGTACGGGAAGAATTAATATTCTTAACAAATTGTAATTGCCAAACATGTCATTATAAATTTATGATAATGATAATTAATATGTTGAGAATTAACAGGTTTTTAAATTTATTCGGCTCGTGTTTTTTATAAATACCTACCTAAATACCTTTACCTACCTTTTTATACGAGTTAACTATTGACTCTACCAATTTTAGGATCAAAAATCGTGAACGATTATGTACCATCATGTACCTAGAGTCCTTACATAAGATATAATATCTTATCTATAGTATCAAATTCACCACATCATTATAATGCCCGTAGTATCAAATTGTCCAAAAAATCATGAAAAAATGTTATCTTCCAGAAGAAATTACTTAGTCAAAACCCCATCAAAGTCCAGACAGACAGACGTGAAATTACGTCTGTAGGTTTGACCTCCGTAAGTCTCAGTCGTGTGGGAATATCGGGATAACAAAAAAATAAATTAAAAATTAAAAAAACCCCCGACTTAAAAAATCTACCAAGTTAAAACAAAACTAAACTTTTAAAAGGTAAAAATAATAAGGCAGGTACTTAAAAAGCCGAAAACAAATTTCATGTCTCTGAGTACGCTTTCATCGCTTGTACGGGTTTTTCATTTACTTCCTTTGCAATACGATTAATGATTTTCTACCAACGATTCAAGCAAATATTTCAGTCAACTGAGTCTTAAAATATGGAGTCCACTGTACCTAAAGATTTTAACTTAAAAGTGCATGTTCCGTACCTAAAGAAAGGGTAAATCGGGGATTCTTTTTCTAAAGTTCCACTGTCTCTGTCTGTCACCACGCTGTATTTCATGAGATTATTCACAGATAAATAAATAATGTATATGTATAACAACAAGTACTTACTAATAACAGAATATTATAAATATTTAAGACAACAAACTTGCCGCTATAACCACAAGTACTAATGACACAATATACTTAATAAATATTTGATCACGGACTCGTTCTTGACCGGTTTTAGTACTATATTATAATGAGATTTTATATTAATTACAGATATATGCCCGAACCGAACCTACCGCCTCTTCGAGTCAACCTAGAAAGTAAAGAAGACATGACCGACGTCATCAGTGTGCCGTTCATTAAGGACCATATTCCGGAACTACCAGAAGAAACTCGTTCGAAACTCATCGAGAAACACGGTCTAAAACCCGAATCCGCCATACAACTTGTCAACGAACCTATCATACTAGATTACTTTGAAGAATTAACAACTACAAGAGACGCTCATAAAATAGCGAATTTGTTACTAAATGATCTATTAACAGTGCTAAATAAAAGGAAACTTGATATAGAAGACTGTCCAATAAGTTTAGAACAAATGAAAGAAGTCACAGATTTGCTTTTACAGAAAGACATCAATTTAGACATATTTAGAAATGTTTTAGATAAGCTAGTCGAATTGTCCGATAGTGTTGTGTCACCTTTCAAAATAGTAGAAGAAAATAGCTGGTGGATAGTAAAGGATCCGAAAGTAATTGAAAAGTTAGTTGGTGATGTTTTAGAAAATAATCCAAAAATTGTACAACAGTATAAGGCAGGGAAAACGAAGGTATTTAAAGCTCTTTTAGGTATATTGAGTAAGAATTCTCATAATCGAATCGATATGTCTTTAGCTACTAAGATTATGGAGGAGTTATTGAAGAAATTTTGATTTTTATTAAAATTCTGAATGGAAATTTTAGTGTTTTATTATCATTTTAGTAGGTACCTATCAGAGTCAAACGACCCTAGAAATGGGGCCTTAGGACTTGATTTTTTGGGTAAATGATAGGTATCAATTCTTTATAGTCTGGAATCTTTGGACACCTCTAGAAGAAAAAGTTAAATTCTATTTAGTAGATATATCTCTTTTTTTTAAGGACACAAAACTGCAATCATTCGATTTAAGAATTTTTCGTTTCCATTAGTTTCGATACCTCATACATTATCTCAGACAAATTCTCATCCATCCAAACACTATACAAACTTAAAGAATTTTATGGTAAAGCATATAATTACGCATTCCATAAATAGCACAAGACACTGTTCAACTCTGCATTTAAACGTAGTGAAGATCGAATACTTGGCTAGCAATACCTCAGATCACACACCTGTCTGTGCGCTGATGCTGCGCTGGATGTGTGGAGTGACGCGAAGAAAGACCGATGAAAGCCTGGCTTGACGTCGTAAAAGCGGATATGCGTGCCAATGGCCTCACTACACGGGATGCCGAAGATCGTGCGAAGTGGAGACGTAAAAGTAGGAGAGCGGACCCCGGGCTCTCGAAAGAGATGCAACCGGGAACATCCCCCGGACGATGATGAATCTTCAAATTTTAATTTATCACGGTCTGATTGTTAAGTGCTGCTCTTGCTCTTATTGATTCCTTAATGATCTGAGCGCCTGCTTATTCATGATCAACAATCAATTAACGGACGGAAAATACGTTCATCAACGAAAGTAAGGGCTCGCGTGTAACCGACTTTACACAACCAACCAATCTTAAAACCACACAATGTCAAAAGATTGTGTTTAAAAGTGCGGGCGATTGATTATTTACGTTAGTATGTGTGACGTCTCATTCTACTCTATAAGTGAAGATTTGTCTGCTGGTATGTGACGAAAAATAGTGGAGAGGAAGTCATCTTCACGTCACCCCAGAGTCTAAATACCCTAGTAATGGCGACTGACCTGCGACCAATACGGTTACGGAAAAGGATGGGAATTGAGAATAGTACATTCTGAGCATTTACAATTCCTAAGCAAAGGACATCAGATGTATCATCAATAATCATCATCAACTGAGCGCTGCTCCCGGTTGCACCACTCTCGGGAGCCCCTCCACCAGTTTCCTGCTGTTGCGTCTACACTTCTCATGATATTTGGCTTCCCGTGTAGAGAAGGTCGTGCGAAGTGGAGACGGACACTGGACGGCCAGAACAAAATGTTTATCTATCTAAATAGTATTGCTAATAAAAAGAAGGTAGGCGCTCATACAAAAGCTTTTAATGACCCTACCATATACAAAAAAAGTACCTATACTTACAAGTAAAGACCTATTTGTTCTGTCCATATCATACACCCATATTTCATCCAAATAACTTAAATTCGATAAGTGTAACACCGCATTTAGAGATGTGAACCTAACTAGTGAAATTCAGTGGTGTTGAAGTTATTTGAGAAAACTATTGACTATTCGTGAGTAGGTAATAATTATTATTAATATGGGGCCTATTGCATTTGCTACTCAGTAGATAAACTACCTTCCACGCACCGTTGCCAGCTGGTCGACATCAGATCAGACAACTCGCGAAGCACAGTTCTCTAGGTAATACGCGAATAACACGCGAGTAATTCCTTCATGTCCGAGACATAGCAGATTAATTACAAGACCGCTTACGGTGGTACGGGCACGTTTTACGAAAACCTGCTAGTTACGTGGGGAACAAATCTCTTGCTATGGCGCCTCCGCCTAGTCGGGGCAGATTAAGAAGACCCAAGAAAGGCTGGCTTGACGTCCGTCGTAAGACCGAATATGCTTGCAAATGGCCTTACTACACGAGATGCCGAAGATCGTGAGAAGTGGGATGCAACCGGGAACATCGTTTGGATGGTAAAGATGGATGTGGCCACACGGCGGTGCCGCGGCGCGGGCGTCTCTGCCATCTTGGCACGTCGCGCTATTCGAGTGTTTGGATGCCCTATTCGACGAATACGTGTATCATGCCAAGTGCGACCGCACGCAAATCTAACCAATCATGCACTAAAACGTGACATTGGAATGTCAACATTTATATTTACACCCACTTGGTATTCAAAACGAACGAAGGCTGTTGTGATCGCGCCCCGAATACTTACTTCGCGATGTCAGAGGTATGGAACATTTTGTGAGAGAAGGACTTTCTTCAAGATATGTCGCAGCCAATTAACTCAATTAGACCTCTAAGTAAAGACGTGACTGTTGGTTACCTAATGTACCTAGATTGGGTATTGTGAAAAAGCAATTTGAGGATAATAACCTTAGTTTATTTTAAGATTACAGGGTCAGCTCAATGGTCGATTTTCAGGGTTTTTTGAAGACATTGAACTAACAGTAGTAAGTTCAAGTTTAATAAATTATTGTTGGTATTAATATTCTGGTTAAACAACTTTTTGAAGTCCCCTTGATTATCTGACCTGAGGATAACATAAATAAAATCTTGCCAAAATTAAAACGCTCAGTCAGTGACTTCGTGCGGTCAGTCGCACTAATTATTTTTTGATAAAAAAAAGTTGTTGATACCTGAACATCCTAATTGTGTTTGATAATATTCCTGTTGCATTAATCATTAATTGTAAACACAAATTATTGCATCACTTACACTGGTCAAGATCTTTTTGCCATTGGTTGTTAGTTCCAACAACACTTCACATTTGGTCACAGAACACTCAATATGTTGGGTCTGGTAGTCCTTTTAGCAGCGTTTTCTGTCGTCATCGCTGAGGACACAGTGATACCTATAGAGAGGACTTTAGGAGAAGGAGCGCACGGCTGGGATTTAGACCGCAGAGTTGTCTATGGTGATGAGGACATCACAGTGATAAATGAAGTCATTACTAACATCGAGAAAAGTAGCGCATTGAAAAGCAAAGTCAATTTGAATGATCTATTGAAGCCGTTGGACCCTCAAGATGTTAAATGCCTGATGTCGGTTGATAAATACTGTTCCAACGATATGTTACAGACGAAAAGTGAGTTTTAGAAACTTAATAATTGTTTTACATCTATGTGAAGTACCTACACGACTTATTCAGCGACAGTATACTTTTAATCTATGTTGTTTATGTCACTCTATTGCCAGGGAATTTAGATGAAGTATTCCCAAATCAAGTTTTTTTTAATTAATTTTATATTTTGAAGAATATTTTTACTATAGTACGATTTTTTTTCGTTGCACATCGGTCATAAATCAATACACAACACATTAACATTGCAATATCGATAGCATAATGCCCAGGACTGTGCTCATCTATGATCCCATGGTTAGGCTAGAAGGCGAAATACCCTCTGCAATGTTTCCATATTTATTTATACGACCCGTCGTCGCGTTGTGTGGAACGAGTGAAAAACTGTGATGTAGTTTTGGTCTTGACAAAAAAAGTATACCTAATAATTTTAGTATGTTTAAAATTTAAATTTTTTTATAACTGATAGTTTCGGAGATTACCCCCAATATACATACATACATGTTACCAACGTTACCTCTTTATAATATTAGTATAGATAATATGAAACGCGTATTAAACTAAGAATCTTCTAATTCCAGTTCTCCTGATAGACGCTTTGAAAAACGATTGCAAATCGTGTACTACCGAACAGAAAGAGAAGGCAGGTAAGGTTGTGGCCTCGATGATGGCTCACGACCGAGTGGCTTGGAAACTCTTTCTCACCAGGTACGGCGCACTGCAGAAAGTACAGAGGATACTTGGTTAACCAGAATACCCCGTTTAAGGACCTACCTACCTGTTGAAGTCATAGAAATGGTAGGCACAGATAAACGACAAATTGAGTAGGTAATTTTAATGCCTGTTAAGTTTGAAGTATAGTTGAAGAAGAGCTTTGTTTAATTTAGTTAGGTACATTTTCCCGGGTCTTAATCGCGTATTATTAATTATTTTCTTATTTCGACGTTTCAACCATGTTACAATGGTCTTGATCGCGAGAGGCCTCACCTGACTCGGGAAAATGTAACAATGTTAACGTGAATAATGGGCTTTGGCTACTGTACTGCGACGTCGCAGCACTTCAGTCTTACTTATTTCGATAAGGATACTCAACTCAGTTCTGTAATAATATCGATTCTAAGATGCCATACGATTAAAAATAATTGGCCAACGATCGACTAAACTCATAATTAGCTTAGTCCAGTGGTAATAATGAGTTACGTACGACTGGGCTTAGTCCATCGTGGAAAGGAAAATACTACAAATTCAATAAAAGTGGTAGAATTATGAAATATAAGTACCATTATTGCGTAATTCCACCTACGTTTCTGTTGTCCTTACGAATGCAAATTTAATTATTAGTGTTTTCTTTGAAATGTATTTAATATTTAGATTTATGTTAATAGGTGTTTACCTTTGATTTAATTTTGACTTTATAGTAATCAGTCGTTATCTAAGGAAGTATTTGCCAAATGTACTCACCAAGGTTGAGTAGGTACAGTAGAACTTGGTTAACTGGGATCTCAATGGACTTAGGTTTTATTTAATCAGTTACAGAGACAATTAACTAGTCTCCCAATTAGGCAGGTATTAAAATGACAACAGTGTTATTTAAAGAGGTAAAAAAATATTATCATTTTAAGTTTTTATGTATACCTACGTTACAACGTATACATACAAACTTAAAATGATAATAATTACAAGTACACTAAACTTGAGGCAACCAACCAACAAAATTTGTTGTCCGTTCTTAATAACTCCTGAGATGTTGCCACTCTGCAATATTTGTAAAATTTAACCAAATATTTTAGATGGGTAGGTAGATACCTCTAATTAATCTAGGTACCTTTAATCTGAACTGATTGCAAAGTATTGATATTTGTAGTGTGCGTGCAAGAGATCTAAACTTCAAATCCATTGTAGGTCGGCACTTCAAACAAAAAAAACGAAAAGAGCAATTAAAACAGTACAAGAACCCAGACTTAAGCTAGTGGGCGAACCAGAGGAGATAACTAGCACTAAAAACAGATACACAGCGCCAGGATTCAAAGTGAGGGTAAAGCGGTTTGACGCTGAAATTATTGTGTGATAAATCTGCTTTTTATTGTATCCGGCTTTTTTACAATCGTTGGTCTCAATTCTGTGAGAATATTAACCGTCGAAAAAACAGTTTATTGTGTTAGTTACCAAGCACGTATTTCGACTTAATTTTTGTTTTCGCAGGCCGAGGGGAACTACTATTAGTTAAACTGTGATTATAGCGCTCGATTCATTTAGGTATATGCTCCTCCGACTAAATTATCTGCGCAATGTTAGCGCTAGTCTACTGTGTATATTTATAAGTGTAAGGCGATCTTCAGTTAATCATAGATTATATCCACTTGAACTGATAAATTGGTAGTGGATTAATTTTTGACGCTTTTGCGCTACCGCTGAATGGCACTTGCGAGAATATATTTATATCTTCTATAAAATCGTAACTCAGCGGTGTCTGTTTTTGGAAGATATAAAAAAAAAATCTAAAAGTATCTATTAACGCAATAGAACCTATTTTTAAAATAATATGATTGTCTGTTTGTCTGTTTGTGTGGACTTTGACTACGCTAATCTCAGAAACGGCTCATCCGATTTCAACCAATTCGGTATGCAGATAGCTTTTGGCCCCGAATAGGTTTTAGGCTATTTTTTATCCGGATATCAAGTCCGGTTATCCGGAAAAGTGTTTTTTTTCTAATTTTCTCTTAATTGATTTGAATGTTATATCAAAGAAGTATGTTGTGAGAAATCAACACATAAATTCCGGATATCCGGATATCAAAAAATTCGAAGGAAAAAAACCGGTTATCCGGAAATTCGAAAAAAAAAAAACAGATTTTGGACCTATCCGTATGTCCAGAAGGCCTACTGCGTTTCTCCGAATGATAATTTCTGACGTTCGAAATTTAAAATTTGTTTGAAACTGTTGAAGAAAATTTTCGGTCGGACCGACCGATTATTCATGAATAATCTATACTATAATTCTATAATTTTATTACACTAGAATTGTAAATTTGTCTAGAATTGTCTGTATTTGGAAGATATTAAAATAAAACAACGCAATAGAACCTATTTTTAACTGACTTCAAAAAAGGAGGAGGTTCTTAATTTGACCTGTATATCGTTTGTATGTATGTACCTATGTATCATATGAATGTATGGATTTTCAACAATAGAATATAATAAAGAACTATGTACAAATTGATGGACCACCTGAAACCACTTTCTCATCAGAAAACTCCTCAGTGATTGATTAAAGTTACGGTTACAATTTTGGTGATTTTTATTGGCAGTCGTGAATGCACAAAAAGGGTAAAATTAAATAAATTAAAACCCGACGCCAGATAAAAAGGACAAAATAACCTCTTCTATATATGGTACCACCAACTTATTTATTATGTAAGCTGAAGTCGGGCAGTTTTACTGGGTACCTATAATCAGATTCAGAACGAGGGGGTTGTTGTGGTTTTTGCCAGGGTCTGGTTGCCAACCGTAAGCCTGCGTCAGCGGGTCCGGGGGTCCTTTCGGCAAGGAGGGGGTCTTTAAAAAAATCACTTCATCCCGTGGCCGTGAACTTGGGGCTCTCGGAGCCTCGGATCACTACCGGCTTTGAGAGTCTCGAGACGGTGACCTCGGTACTTGCAGAGTGAGGGACGCCGTGGGGATTTAGTTGGTAAACCTATGGCAGAGAGCCCGCACACAGGCCGCTTTCCCCGGAGAGTCACCCGACGGTGCTTAAGGCGCATCACCCACGTAAAAAAAAAGATTGCATGTAGTTTCACTGCCCGACAGCATTATAACAGATAAGTCGGTTGCACTGTATGTAGGAGAGCTTATTTTCTTCTTTTTTTTGAAGTCAGGTTTTTTTTTTAAATTTTTCGACAAAGGCCTTTGCCTTGGCCTGTGGCAAAAGCATTTGTTTCCTACCCTACCTACAAGTTACCTACCGCTGCGCAAAATCAACACTTAAACAGACTCCGCCATGATCGTCTTCAGCTCAGCAACAGTACTTCCCTGGTCGTCCATTTAAGCGTAGATTTTTGCAAAGCGATAAGTAGCACAGCTAGTTCTCTTAATAAAGTTTCAAAAGGAAGGTTGGTCGTTAAGTATCTATCAAATGAGTTTTTAAATTGACATTATTTTCTACTTTTTATACAACTACGGAAAAAAGAAATTATACTTTAGACATCAAAGTACCTACCTACCTAATATTCTAATACGAGTACAAAACAAACCTACCTATTAAAATATTTAGTAAAATGTCAATTTTAAAACTCTGCTGTAGGTACATAGCTACTTAGATATCTACTTTGGTCCATTTCATGATAAAATATTAGTACCTATGGATTATTGTAGCCAATCACTGCCATTTATTGTTGCTTTGTTGATCCGATGAATGAGCTGTATTAATTTATTGGAATAAAGTTATTTAAATTTCTTTTAATTTTTATATGTAGCTCAAGGCTATTTTATTTAGAAAATTTATTTTTAAGGAAAAATAGCATTCAAATATTTTTTTAACTTGCGGCGAGGCTTGAACTCGCGTCTTTGTGTCAGTACCCCAACGTCTATTCCAACTAGACTACGCAAGTCCCTGTCTCGTGCCGTGAAAACTTCCAATGCGATATTCTCCGTTGAGGCTCGCCATTAAGTTATTTATTTATAGATTTTCGTTTTTGATCTGTATTTAAAATTTCTGAAATTCCTGCCCCTTTTAGAATATTATTAGACGTGCATAAGAATGAGTCGATTGGTATGGTGTATGTATCCTATCTAACATAACGATGGTACCCTTTACCTACATGATGTGTATTCTAACAGCATAAAGGAATTTTGATCAATTTTTTGTGGGTTATTTCTCAAACAGTGTGACTTTGGAACTAGTGAAGCTCGTTCATCAGAGATGAGTTTGGATCACTATCAGGCGACCTTTCCTTCCTTCTAGTCTCTAATAGAGACTAGTCCAGTTCTATGGATGATACCTATATTACAATGCGATACCTAGGAACTTGATATTGAAAGAAATCAAAGCTCAAATCAAATCATAATATCCGTACCCTCATATAGACTTTACTTAACTCTTTATCAGAGCAAAACAATTGCCCATAAAGTTTTAGTAGGAGACAAAGTTTTAACTCTCGATAGCCCTAAACAAGCATAAACGAAATAGTTGTCTGAATTTTATTGACGTTTTTAAAATTCTGTGCTACCTGCGAGAGCTGTATGATAAGTACCCGTGTTTGCCGACTGAGGGCAGCGCTGAGGGCACAACCGAAGCTAAATAAAAAAATACAATCATATAGCGCCATCTGTACAACGATTACAGACAAAATTTCAGACGATATCGAGAATATCGAGACGAGTCATCAAGTGCGTGTTTATTTGCAATCGCTGACATACCTACACACATAACCAGAAAGTTTAAATTTTCCAAGGCATCTTGCATACTTTTTGTTCCGTGAAAAACGAGTTCGATACAACATGCGACGAGAGTACTATTTATGTATTTTGTGTCACTGATCGATAGTTCTTTCTCCGTGATTGCAAATAAAACTCAATTGATGACTTTCAACAGTTGTGAAAACAAAACTATCTACGGATCTGCCTGAAATTTTAACTGACAAAGTGCTTCGGGATAAATGTTTAAAAGTTCATTAAATTATTTAAAAATGTTCCTAAACGCATACGAAAACAAACGAGGGTCCTTTAAAAAAAGTACTTACCTAGGTACTACTTAGGTAGGTAGGTACATAAGGAAGTAGTGAATCAATATTTAGCATTTTACTTAATTCCTCGAGTGAAGCCATAACAATAAGTAAGTAAGAACAATTAACCCCGGTTGACGTGTACTCTCGTGGAGTCGTAGTGAGGTCAAGGGAAACCAGTAAAACCCAGACGGATCATAATTGGAATAATAATGTACTTGACATCCCTTCATTACGTCTAATAGCAACTTTCGTGTCTTTGGTTATGCTCGTGTCACAAGAAATACAGCATGGTCATTGTGTTTCCATAGGGCATCCATCGCAGTAAAAATCTTCTCAAGTTTCAAGCATACGGCACATGTTTCAAGCGATTTTGGCTCATGGTCACCATTCGCCCCGATACCGGGGAGGCTACCGCGGTTGTTCCGTCGGCATCGGCATCGAATTCATTTGACAGTTGACAGCCGAATTTCGCACCGCGAAAATTCCAAATCGACGCGTCGATTACTCATGCCGATTCCGACGCCAAATTGTATGAATGAAAATGAGATTTTTGAAAGAAAATCTTCAAATCGACGACTGACGGCCATGGATTCGCGGTTTCAAAATTGAAAACCCCGCTGTCAAAGATGTCAAACTACGGCGTAGGCATCGAGTTGATGTCAACGGAACTACCGCGGTAGCGTCCCGGGTCCCGTACCGGTACCGGTACGGGGCTCTATTTTTGAATCGCTTGCGCTTGTTCGAGCCATTTGAATACCGCGATTTCTATTGATTTTCGTTCGATGTCGGTATTTTTTTTAAGTGAATCGCTCGAACGCAACGTTTGGTGTCTACCAATCGCCGCAGGAGTCGGACATCGGACGAAAATCATTAGAAAGGGAGCTTTTTATATCACCCGAAGTGGCAAGAGCGATTCGATATAAGGCTCCCCGTTTTATTGCAAGATGTTATTGCTTGCGACAAGCCTGTTTGAAAGTGTAAAGTTCTATATTGTGCAGTAACGTTTGAGACTTGAGATGCATTTTTTGCTTGATCGTGTCTATATTTTTTGTTCCGAAGTGTTGTCTTCTTCTTCGGTTTTGTTCGTCGTTTTCTCTGCTGCTTTATTTTTCTTTGATAAATATTTTTCTTTGTAACTGCCGTCTGAGTTATATCTGAAAGATATTTTTATCTATGTTATGTTATGATGACTGTTTAGCACCGAATATATATTCATCCTAGCTGTTGCTCGAAACCCACCCAGTTGCATGGTGAATTAAATTCAATTGTCATATTGTTATTCAATATCGCTATGAGTATCTAAATACATCAGATAGCTGAAATATCTCTAATAGAGAGGTAGAGGCCTTCGACCTGGTAGTTAAATATTGCGAAAGTACTCAAGCAAGCCAAATTTGGCAATAACGATAATCCGGGACAGATCAACTTGCAGCTGTTAAGTTAGGAGACCCGCCCTTAAATAACGGCGGAATAAAGGGAAGGAAAAATAATTAGATTCAGCTATCTAAATACATAATCGTAATCGGTCCAGCTGTTCTGAAATTTAAATTATAATATACCTATCTACAACATGCCCAACTTAATTTTGTGGATATCTGTATATCGCCAACTTTCAGCCAACGACGGTCCATATCCAAACTTTTGGCCTCTCTCTTCCAACACGTTACCTCCCACTGTGCAAAATTCCACACTTAAACGGTGGCCCATTGAAGTACTGACCGCGCAAGGCGCTGCCGCGCCTTCCCTGGGCGACCGTTTAAGTGTGGAATTTTGCACAGTGGTAGGTAACGTGTGGAGGTAACCCGCGCTGCTCATCTACTGGTACCTACTAATATTATGAAAAGGTAAAGTTTGGATATATGGAAGGACGTTGGTATGACGGAAACGTATGGTGATCTTCGTAAATAATAAACCGATTTTGATGATTCGTGCACAAATATACCTATATTGCATTATCCAAAAGCATATTATGCGCCTAATCCTGAGTAATGTCATTGTAAATAACAAAAACTAATTAAGCAAAAGCAGTAAAAATCATTAAAATTGTTACATTAACTTTAATCATTTAGGAGTCTTGTAATGAGAAGGTGGTTTCGGGTTGTCTATCTATTTCTACCTAGTTCTTTATAAGCCGATTCTATCGATAAAAGTCCAAAAAATTGTGATTTACTGCATTGTGGGATGCTATTCTGCTCATCATTCCGAAGGTTCTCATTAGATTTTCACCAAGATTTTATGGAACTACAATCTGGCACTCCTCTCACCATCTCTCACCGTAAAAAAAGAATTATCGAAATCGGACTTCATATACGGAGTACGGCGGGAACATATTCACATACATACCTACATACAAACAATATACGGGTCGAATGGAGAAAACAGCCATTATAAAGAATTTTCGTACGTTCAGACAGATCTGGACATATGGAGACACATAGGTATAATAATAATAAAAAATAAAAATAATAATAATAAAAATTTATTCAAGAAAAAGTACAATAAAACAAAAGGGACATTTACATAAAGCTCAAGTTAATGTTACTAAATAACAAAGAGTGTAACTTCTTTCTCACAATAGGATTGTACATTTATGTATGTAGCACCTACTACCCCTAAGCTAAGCAGAGCTTGTGTTATAGGAGTTAGTAGCTTTTAGTTGTTCGTCAGTTTGAGTAGGTATACGGGACCCGCCCTTAAATAACGGCGGAATAAAGGGAAGGAAAAATAATTAGATTCAGCTATCTAAATACATAATCGTAATCGGTCCAGCTGTTCTGAAATTTAAATTATAATATACCTATCTACAACATGCCCAACTTAATTTTGTGGATATCTGTATATCGCCAACTTTCAGCCAACGACGGTCCATATCCAAACTTTTGGCCTCTCTCTTCCAACACGTTACCTCCCACTGTGCAAAATTCCACACTTAAACGGTGGCCCATTGAAGTACTGACCGCGCAAGGCGCTGCCGCGCCTTCCCTGGGCGACCGTTTAAGTGTGGAATTTTGCACAGTGGTAGGTAACGTGTGGAGGTAACCCGCGCTGCTCATCTACTGGTACCTACTAATATTATGAAAAGGTAAAGTTTGGATATATGGAAGGACGTTGGTATGACGGAAACGTATGGTGATCTTCGTAAATAATAAACCGATTTTGATGATTCGTGCACAAATATACCTATATTGCATTATCCAAAAGCATATTATGCGCCTAATCCTGAGTAATGTCATTGTAAATAACAAAAACTAATTAAGCAAAAGCAGTAAAAATCATTAAAATTGTTACATTAACTTTAATCATTTAGGAGTCTTGTAATGAGAAGGTGGTTTCGGGTTGTCTATCTATTTCTACCTAGTTCTTTATAAGCCGATTCTATCGATAAAAGTCCAAAAAATTGTGATTTACTGCATTGTGGGATGCTATTCTGCTCATCATTCCGAAGGTTCTCATTAGATTTTCACCAAGATTTTATGGAACTACAATCTGGCACTCCTCTCACCATCTCTCACCGTAAAAAAAGAATTATCGAAATCGGACTTCATATACGGAGTACGGCGGGAACATATTCACATACATACCTACATACAAACAATATACGGGTCGAATGGAGAAAACAGCCATTATAAAGAATTTTCGTACGTTCAGACAGATCTGGACATATGGAGACACATAGGTATAATAATAATAAAAAATAAAAATAATAATAATAAAAATTTATTCAAGAAAAAGTACAATAAAACAAAAGGGACATTTACATAAAGCTCAAGTTAATGTTACTAAATAACAAAGAGTGTAACTTCTTTCTCACAATAGGATTGTACATTTATGTATGTAGCACCTACTACCCCTAAGCTAAGCAGAGCTTGTGTTATAGGAGTTAGTAGCTTTTAGTTGTTCGTCAGTTTGAGTAGGTATACGGGACAGTCTAAGTCGTAGTTGAGTATGTATTGCGCATACGTAAGGTTTTAGCTTTGTGTGTATTGTTTTGTTATGCGTTTTTTAAGTAATTAAAGCATGTATTCAATAAATAAATTATAAAGAAGAAACTAAATAAATAAATATGTAAAATAAAATTAAAAATAATAATAAATAGGATAAACATCAAATAAAATAAAAAAAGAAAAACATAATAATATTAGTTATTTCATTACCGTAATTAGTTTTTCAGTATCATAATAGTCGAGGGTAAGAAGCCATTTTATCAATTTATTTCGCACTTCATACCTATTTAAGCTGTATATCAATAACAATTTATTTGCTTTATTATACAGCAAAGAACTAGTTGCCTCATTTTGTCGTGATGAAAATGCAGTCCTATTTCGTTTCGTCATATTATATCGAATTGTGAATTTGTGAATTGTGCCGGCCAGCAGGGGATCTAAAGGTAGTTTAGAATGCCGCTGCAGGATCGAGTTCAAGATATACAATTGTCTGACTGTCAGAACTTCACACTCTTTGTATAAGTCTGAGGTGGAGTAGTCACGAGGTTTAAAGTGAATCACCTTTAGTACGGCTCTCTGAGCTCTTTCAAGATCCAGTAAAGATGTTTTATAAGTACCACCCCGTGCTGTAATACAGGACGTTAGTATTGACTGGCAGAGTGCAAGATAGACTGATTTTATTAATTTTGGTACCGCGGAGGTTCTTAGATTTTTAAAAACGTACATAAGTCTTCTAACTCTGGCAGTCAACGTTTCAACCTGTGGCCTCGATGTCAGCTGTTCGTCAATCAGAATCCCGAGATACTTGGCACTAGAAACCCTACTCAATGATGGGCAGCGACATGCATTTTGATCATCACAATTGTGGGATATTATACTGTCACTTTCCGGCGGAGGTGCTTTAGAGTTTGGCAAATAGAACCGAAGGAAGGTACTTTTTTTGGTATTTAGGGTAAGTAAGTTTGAAGCCAACCACTTTGTCACAATACGTAAACTATTTTCTGCCTTACATTTTGCATCTTTCCAATTTCGCCCGTACACCAATAGGGCGGTGTCATCAGCATATGCAAAAATACTAGTGCCAGGCAGTGTCAATCGACATAGGTCATTGATGTACACCAGGAATAATGTTGGGCCCAAGATACTACCTTGGGGGACGCCGTAGTTCACTGCTGCTTCATCACTAATCACCGTGCCAATCTTGACACTATGTCTGCGGTCAGACAGGTAGTCCTTAAAAATGTCGAGGGTGATTCCACGCACACCCACCCTATCTAACTTATTTATAAGAGTTGGAACAGAGACTGTGTCGAAGGCCTTTGAGACATCTAAAAAGATTCCGTAGCATTTGTATTTTTTGTCTAAATTGCTCACAAGTTGTTCGGTGATGGCAGAGACAGCTTCTTGAGTACCTATTCCACGTCTAAAGCCATATTGGTGTTGAGACAAAGCATTCGATTTTTCCAGAAAATTTACGAGACTGTTATTTAGGATGCGTTCTAAAATTTTTGACATCGCGCTTAACACCGATATAGGTCTATAATTTGTAGTTTGGTCTCTATTCCCACTCTTATAAATTGGAGTTATAAGAGCTTTCTTTAGAGCATTAGGGAAAACTCCAGCTGCCATTGCCAGATTACATGCATGTGCAATAACAGGTGACAACGCTTTACTTGATTTTTTTATGACTTCAGCTGGTATGTTATCCCAACCAACAGCACATTTGCTTTTTAGTGATTTGATTATGATATCAACTTCTCCTTCACTGACTGGCAAAATGACCAGTGAGTCTGACAATGGGTACATTGACGAATGATCACGAGGTAATGGGGGGGAAATTGGAATTGAGACACTAGATGCCAAGCTACTACCAATAGAGGCAAAGTATTGGTTTACATAATTAGCTGAAGTTTTTTTATCGCAGCGTGTTTTGAGTAGATCTAATGGAAGTTCAGGTTGACTTTTCCTGCCCGAAATACGATTTATAACCTCCCAAGTAGCCTTTGGGTTACATTTAGCTTTACTAAACTCCTCTGATTCATAAGTTTTCTTTAGCCCTCGTAGAAGAGAGTTACAAAAGTTACGATATCTTTTGTATGTTATAGCTAGTTTGTCATTATCAGGGTTTGATCTTGATATTTTATGCATGTTGTCTCGATTTCTAATACAACGCACGAGGCCAGGAGTTATCCAGGGCTTCTTGGTTAGTTGCCTTTTTGTGGTCTTATGTTGCGTGGTATGTTTAAGGGTGATATCTTGGAGAAAAGAGATTAGATCATCAAAACAACGATTTGCATCTGTTTCACTTATAAGTTTATGAAAATCTACGTTGTCTATTTCCTTCTTAATAGAATCGTAATCGACCTTTGTAACTAATTTTGTAGTTAGTGTTCTTTTAATCTTTTTATCAATACAAAGGACAGTTGGGAAATGATCGGTGATTGTGGTCTCTAAAATCAAGCAGCTAGATGGTAGATTAGTCTTTAACAGTATATGGTCCAGACAACTTGAGCCCCGTGTTGGGGAATAGTATGCAGGTAAGAAGCCTAGAGATGCAATGAAATCGAGGTACGTATCACAATTCTTGTCTATACTGTTTTTTGAGATATTTACATTTAGATCACCCATGATAACAACATTTATATGTCTCCTGTATGACTCGGTGAGATCACTTAGGCCTGCGCAAAAACCAGAGAGGTCATTATATGATGGGGATCGGTAGATTCCAATAATTATGATACCGGCAACTTCACAAACCAAACAGTTGGCGTCAGTGATGATGACCTCTCTAACCTTGCACTGTAGGCCTATCTTCGCATATATAATAACCCCGTCGTTTTGAATAGGATTGTTTTCCGTAGCATATTTTGCATAGCCATCTATCTCAGGTATAGATTTATCACCTTTCAGCCAACATTCACTAAAAATAATTACATCGAAACTTATTTGCATTGCAGAATATGCCACCAGAAACTGATCCAAGTTTTTATTGACACTTCTAATATTCATGTGTATAATTTTAAGCTTTTTGTTGGGAGAAGTAATTTTGCTAGAGCAATCCAAGGAACACCTCTGACAATTCACTGATCGAAAACAATCAAGTTCATCAGATATCCTTTCTATGTTGTTAGCCATTTGTAAGACAAACAATTTTTAAACAACAGGAGCAAGCAAATTTGAGACCTCGATATTTGGGAAAAAATAGCAAAAATATGCACCGTCTTGTAAACATTATTCTCGAAGATATGACAGCAATAATACAAATAAGTAACTAATATAATGTTACTGTGTGATGGTATAGAATAGACAGATAATATGATTTTCTTATTATTGTGAGGCATAATTACGGTATGTATTAATAATAATAAATTTAATAAATAGAGTATAAAGATTATGGAGTTTACGTTGAGTAATACAGTAATAAGATTCTACATCATCGATATAATGAACCAAGTATATATACTTAGAATTAAAACAATGGATCAGTTCCAAATTCAGGTAAAAAATTAGTTGAAGAGTTACAAATAGTCATTTTGGAATAAATAGATTCTTCAGACATTTTTCAGATTTTATGAGAATGTGTTTGTCACCGTCAGATTTCCTCAAGAGTATACGGCCGTTGGAGATCCAGCAGTATTTATAGTTGTTATTTTTCGCGTAGTCACGGGCAGTCTTGAATAAACCTCTTGTGTTAGATGTTAGCCGTTCAGCAACGTACAGTGGGGCTCTTGTTCCTGCAAGACCCAAATGCTCAGTGTGCAATTTATCGTTATTGCTTTTGTTTAGGTTGAAGGCTTTTACTGCCTTTAACACCTTATTTTTGGTTTGAGTAGATAAAAACTCGGCCACAATAACGCTTCTGTTTGTCGCAGGTTTTCCAGGCACACGGTACACGTCGCGAAGTTCATTTGGTGAGATATCTGCTTTTACGTTTGCACATAAGGTGCTGACCAGGGCAGACAGATCCTCAGGGGTCTCTTTATCCTTGGAAGGCATATTCCTGATTTCTATCGTGTATTTGCAGGCCTGTCTAGCAAGCTCTTCTACTTTATTTGTCAGATCATCTATATCCATCCGTGAGTCGTGACAGTCGCGTTCGAGTTTGTCCACCTTTTTGGTCATGTCTTCATACTGTTGGGTAAAAAATTCCAAGGACTTCTCTATATCATTATTTGTTTTATTAATTTCCTGAACCTGGCGTTTGATGTCCGCTATATCTTGTTGTAGGCTCGATTGTTTAGTATTTGCGGCATTCATCCATTCAGAGAACATGCTTTTTAGCTCCGTTTTGAACTTCTCAAAGTCATCTCGTAGATAGTCTTCTGAGCGTCGACGTTTTTTTAAATTTAGGCTCTTTTGTGGAGGAATTTTCATTCCGTCAGTAGCTTCCATATCAGATTCGGACATATTTGACATTTTGTAATTAAATATTTACGCTTAAAGTGCTTCAAAAGTCAAAATAAAATAATTGTGCACCGCAATAAATGTCCACGCCAAAAAGGCACACTAACAAAGTCCCATAGGCAGCTACACCAGTTTCTCGCGAGAAGAAGGTCGTAAGCGCCGTGGAGATCGAGGCGCTTACGCGAAAACGTAAACACAGTTTTTATATGCTACCGCTGGTATTACCACTAATTGTTTTATTGATTTGTTCGATCCAATAGAGATTATTCAACAAAATACATACGATAACACTTAAATAAGTCACTAATATACACGTTTTACACACAATTTGAACTTAAATTCAACTTTTAACCATATTTTTATATCAAAATAGGAGGATCAACTTTACGAATGTATTACGCACACAACAGTTGGCAGTTATAATCAAAATACCTACCTATTACATTTTTTCATTAGAAGATTAGACCAATTAGTACCTATTACCTAAATCCATTATTTGGTTCCCGACCCTTTATAGTGGCCTATTATTATCATTATTATTAGTTTGCTTTGGGATAACTCTGCGATAAACATCATTTCATCTGTAAATCTCGATCCCGTGGAAATTTCAGGATAAAAAGAAGCATTTGTGTTATTGAAGGTCTGTATTCACTATTCAGCTATCTTACCGATTTTCATCGCAATCGGTTTACTTGTAAAGGAGCAACAAATTATACACTCAAAACCTTACCAACATAATATTAGTAGAATTATTTATTGAAGGTTAAAACCGTATTCTCTCTGATTTACGTAAATGCACTCATTCATACCTATTTTAGCCTTCTGAATCGTAAACAAGTAGGTACCTAAGTTAAAAATACGAGGAAAATAATTTTTGGTGTTTTTCCGTCTTTCCTTTTAAAAATGTAGGAAGTAAAGTTAAATACATACTTGTTTTCCAACTTAGACCAATCATCAGGCCGATGATCGATAATGTAATGCATCACTTCATCGGCACCCTCTCTTTGTCTATCGTTACATTTTTTGCAGTCGTTTTCTATGGCATCAGGTAGATTTTCTGTAACATATAAAACTTTTACAAACTTACTCGTGAGAAACGCTCTAGGTAGGCATTTGATCACTATTTCGCCTAACGATAAATGACGATAAAGTCTAAGGATTAGCACGCATACTTAGACAATTTTAAGACCCCAAATTGTTCTTAGTACACTGGGTGAGCTACACCACTACACGAAAAGAAGAAATCTAAGCAAGAGGAGTAGCAATGGGGGCGAACCCGCAGCATTCAACTAGTACATAGTAGCTATTATTATTTACAAACTCTTCAATTCCTTTGCGTCAGGCGTGCACGGGCCAGAGTCTAACAAACATTTGACGTACGCAGTCAAGAGGCGGTCGCTAGCCAGGATCTCTCCAAGGTCGACACCGTCGTACTTGTTCGAGTAGCTATCTTCGCATTTACATTGAATGAACAGACAAACAATGAGCGCGTATAATGCAAACATTCTCACCTGGAAATAGATACAAACTCATAGGTACGAGGCACTGCTACATCCGTGAACAACGTTTGGTGTTTTGTGTGTGATAACAATTAGAGATGTTGATTCTAGTTTTGATAGATTAGGAATGTAAATATTATACCTGACTAGCACAGCCCCGCTGCACCCGCCTTAGTCCCGATCTCGTGGGACGTTTTCATGACTACCTAATTAACTGTCTGCCTGTAACCATGAGTACTGTAAAGACCCCGAAACTACTACTTATCTATTACTATTATAAAGCGGAGGAGTTTGTTTTTTTGTTTGTTTGTTTGAACAACCTCAGGAACCGCTGGTCCGATTTGAAAAATTCTTTCAGTCTTGGATTGTCTATTTATTGAGGAAGGCTATAGGCTACTTTTGATCCCGATATTCCCACGGGGTCGGGACTTACGCGAGTGAAACCGCGGGACGCAGTTCAAAGATTCAAAGATTCAAAGATGTTTTATCTAGTAATAGGGTCCCGTTTTTACCCTTTGGGTACGGAACCCTAGGAAATACCCTGGATAAAAATGTACCTAATTATGTATCATTATTTTGTAACTTTAAATCGCACTTGTATTTGTAGTTATTCTTAATGATTAGTTTAAACAAAAAAAAGTTTTTAATAACATCCGACCTTTTTTTGTCGCTACATGCCTCAGTCGCAAAAAAACGAAAGAGTGCAATACCTAATTTTATCTCGGCTGGGCCTGTGGCGCAATTGGTTAGCGCAATACAACGGTTTTATAAGGTTGCATGTTCAAGACCCGTCAGGTGCAAAATTTTGGAAAGCATTTTTCCAAAAAACTAGCCACTCAAGTACCTATAGGAAACACTTTAAAATGAAAATGAAGATGTTCATAATTCTAGCTTACCATCATAATATTAGCAGTGAATAAAAAAAATAACGTTTTCACAAACATAGAATGATACACATAAATTGATGAAGAGCTGCTTTTTATAGAACTAAAGAAAATTGGATGTCAGTCACAAAACGTTTACCTTAACACTGTAACGAGGTGTAATTTCATACTTATAGTGCATTCAATTTAGTTGTTTTATCTAAGTAAATATTATGCCGAACGTCCATCGCTAACTTAACTAAGTTAGTTTAGCTTAGCTCCACTGTTTTTGTTTTTTGAACAAATATTTAGGCAAAACTGGCGTCTGGCACGAAGTTTGCGGTGGACTCACATGTATGAATAAGGCTCAACTATGAGAAGCTAATGTAAACTAACTTAGTTTAGATGGATTTTAATCCATTAATTATAGGTAAATAATACAGCTTCTGAAGTGACCTGTAGGTAATATGTAATTTATCGAGAATACCGAAAACAATAAACTCTAAAGGGATAGGTATAATAACAAAAAACTATTGAAAAACACTTATAATGGAAAATCGGAAACTGAACTGTATTTCCTTTACTCGTAGAAATTGTAAAAAAAGCTTTAATCTTACTTTTTGCTTATTGGGTCTGAATTTATTTGCTCTGAGCAATGGGGCACAGCATGTCATTCTCCTGAACCAATCTGTTACAGTCCAGTCGTCGCACCGCCTTATCCCAAACCTAAATCTTCCCTAACACAACTTTTGAACATGCTTTATTAGTAGGAAATAAATCATTGTAGAACTTTATGGGCTACGTTTTTTAGTCCAAGAACGCTTTTTTGGCTTAGCTAATAAACATACCTTAATATCTACCTAAAAAAAAAATACCAGTTAGAGGAAGTCATAAACCAATATCGGCTTAACATATTCTGGTCTTTATATGTAGATAAAATAATAAGTAAGGCATTTTGTGATAAGCATGTGTCCATCAAACCGTATAATTGCTAAAAAAAAAACCAAGTGAGGGGCGCGCGTTGAACTCTTTTTTTTGGAAAATCATACTTGCGTCATAGTCTGCAGTCTCTGATGGCTACTCTCAATCCTGTTCAGTCGTTTTGCGTAAAGGAGTGACAAACGTACCTACTCGTTACTTACTGACTTGAGAGGTGTTGGTCTAGTGGTAGATACAACGACTTTCATTCCGAGAGTCGTGGGTTCGAATCTAGGCCGACCGCGCACCAATGTATTTTTCTTTAAGAAAAAGTTATGTGCGCTAAAAAAATCGCTCTTACGGTGAAGGAAAACATCGTGAGGAAACCGCCATGTCCTAGGACTCACCACGGTCCGAAGGCATGGGACATTCGCCAATCCGGAGTAGGACCCCGTGGCGTCTTACTGCTTAACCCCTCTAGGAAATCACGTATAATGGCCCAATTCTGAGGCTAAGTGCGGAAAAGGCCCAGCGAAACTAACTTACTAACTACTTACTTACACATACAATTTCACATTATAACATTAGTATATATGGTATGATGATGAATCATTCATTGTTAAAATCGAGCCTGGTTAATTTTTTAATCGCTTGTACTACTCGGGCGATTTAAATATCTCCATTTCTACTGATTTTCGTTCGATCCCGGACTCCTGCGGCGAGTGGTTGAGACCACTCATTATGGTCGTGCGATTCACATAAAAAAATACCTACATCGAACGTTAAAATCAGTAGAAATTGAACTATCAAAAATTGCTCAAACCGGCACATGCGATTCAAAAATAGAGCCTCAGGCCTTGAATAGACAAACAAAAGTTGTCTACTCTGAATCATTTCGGAAGACGAGTAACTTTATATTTATACAAACAGGGAAATTAAATTAAATATATGACCGGAAATTTAAATTAATATGAAAACGAAACCTGCCTTGCAATAAAATGACCTACGACGTCACTCATAGTTCCACAAAATGAATATAAAATGTTGCATTTACGTTTATTTCCGTAAATGTATTGTTTGTTGTTGTTTTAATAAAGCGGTTAAACTTGACACTCGGTGCATATCTGTCAAATAAATAATTCTGCAGCGTAGACGGAGGAAAATGGATGACTTGTCAGCGTATCACAGACTTAAAAAGTGATAGGTGACTTTTGTACTGAAATTACATATTATTATCTCAATTTGGATGCCATTTTAAATTAATTTGACTTGAGGTCAAGCAAAGAATAGCGATACGCGAATAGAGACAGAAGACTTCTTGTTCATTTGACAATGAATCCGTCTCTCTCTGTTATCTATTGCCAAGTAGAGTCTCATCCATTTTTGTTCCTACGTTTACGTTCTGCGGTTTTCCTAGCCTTGAATTCTAGTGCAAGGGTAGCCTATAATCAAGTTTGATATTGTTTCTAAGCTGACTTGGTACATTAAAATTGGGTTCCGTAGAAAATTCTGTTTTTTTTTTTAATTTGGGAGTGAGTTTAACCACTATTCTCATGGTACTAAATAGTAAGTGAAAAGGGATCTAAGATGTAGCTCGGTTAACTTGCATCTTTCATTGTTTGATCACTTTAAAATTAAACTCATTTTTTGTTTTTTTCAACGCCCGATGTTTCGAGGTCTTTACAGCCTTCATGATCACGTGTAGACTTAAATGTAATTAGTGTAAGTATTTTTAAGTTTTTACTTTAATCAGTTTAGGTAGGTATATGACTTTATGTTTTAAGTAATGAAAATTACAATAAAAAATAACTATTAATCATTATAATGTAGGTATATTTATTTTGTTATATTCGTACGCAGAGTTGTGTTGGTTTATTGGTTTTTTCCGAGGTTTGTGGGTTCAAATTACGGCCGACTGCGTATCAGTGTCTTTTCTTTTTAAGAAGAAATAATATGCGCTATTAAAACATAGCTGTTACGGTGAAATAAAAACATCGTATGGCAACCGACATGTCCTAGGACACCAGGATACAGCACTGTCCGAAAACTTGAAACATTCGCCAATCCGGAGTATGCTGCAGTGGTGTCTTACTGCCTAAGCCTTTCGAGCTCTATAGTAAGACAAATTAAATAACTAAAATTAGACAAGTTCTTCTTCTTCATTTCGTGTAGTGGCACCTAGTGTTAGCTAGTGTAAACGGGCTAACATTACATTATATAAATATCCTTATTCACTTTTATAAAATTAGGTTATAATAAATTCTACGCACGGATCAACAATATAAGTTTTTAAAACACGGAACTCTGCTAGAGTTCAAGTATTTCTGCTATTTATCTCGTTTTTGTTCAAGCGCTTTACTTGTCTATTTTTAAAGAACACGAAAACAATATTTACGTACAAAAAACTTAAGATAATTGTTAAAATATGCAGACTTTAATACTATAGAACGAAAATAGCGACAAAAACCATGACAGTGATATGTATAAAAAGGTTTATTGGAACTATATCTTCTTTGATCGAACGTTGCAAAACTGGTTGCATTGACGTCATGGAAACCAGATCATGTTTTCGATCCTCTACAGATTACAGACTTTGCAAGCGGTAGCAGGCGGTTGGTTTCAGAGGGCTAACGATGGATAATTTCCTACCACGGTACCACATCGTCGAAATATTGAAACTTTGAAAATTATCGATTATTTAATCGTTCGAAAAAGCTTGTAACACCTCAGATTATAAGGGAAGACGAAGAGTCGTAACTATTTTCTATTCTGTGGTACATTCCCACAGAAAAGTAAATAGTTACAATAGGATCTCGCATCACACTTCCGCAACGATTCCTCAGTGGGCATGTTTTCGATAAATAAGTCAATAGTAAAAAGCCAATACTTTGTGTATGGCTACTTATTGGTGATGCCAAAACTTACGCTCTTAAAATAATTGAATTCAAATTTGACCATCGCCAGACTTTGTAGTCTCTAGTCCGAAAGATCTTAAGTACGTGGGTATCAAGACGAGGGTCTGATGGTGGATGCCTTTGTCATACTATCCTCGTTTGATATTTAATTCAATGGTGGGTGCCTAAATTAGATTAAATCTGGTGTTATGATGACTTGCGTCATTTTATAATATGATTCGTTTTTGTTTCAGATTTAAGTTTGATTTAAATTTCGTTCTTATAATTTTCATCGAACCCTTTTTAGGGTTCCGTACCCAAAGGGTAAAAACGAAACCCTATTACTGAGACTTCGCTGGCTGTCTGTCTGTCTGTCTGTCTGTCCGTCTGTCACCAGGCTGTATCTCATGAACCGTAATAGCTAGACGGTTGAAATTTTCACAGAAGATGTATTTCGGTAGCCACTACAACAACAAATACTAAAAACAAAATAAAACAAATATTTAAGAGGGGCTCCCATACAACAAACGTGTTTCAAAAACAACAAGGAATTTTATTACAATGTGAGGTCGCTTCTGATTGGTCAGGACAAATCGAGTAGGTCATGGAATTCAAAATGGCTGCCCTGTCTGTCAAACATACCAGTCTGCCTTCACTTACCAAAGAATTTCTTATAAGTTTTAGATTTCCTTTGTGCCAAAGTTTTTTGTTTCATTTTTTTTTTAGTGATGTGGTCGTATGACGGGAGTTAGAATCGAAGCTAAATATTTCACATTTTCTTATCAAATCAAAAAATTGGTTGTTGTAAACCATTCTAGGGTTCCGTACCCAAATGTGATAGTGGTACGGAACCCTTCGTGCGCGAGTTTCGCACTTGTTTATATACCTACCACTTTTATACGTACTTGTAAATACTGCGTTTCTTAAGCAAAAAACTCAATGAGGAGGAACACTAACTTTTTATCCCGACAGAGGGCGTTTGTTGACTAATCTTAGGTTTGAATTAAGAACTGTCAAACAGGTGTTTTTTACAACTCTCGGCGCCAAATTGGCCATATCGGTCTGAGACCGAAAGTATAAAAAAAGACTCGGCGTTTCCATTGGTGGAGGACCATCATCGAAAAAAAAAAGATCATCTGATGCCAGCGTCATCTACTTACAGCTTTGCGTGTGGCACCCCATTTGAGGAATAGAAAATAATAACTTTCTATTTGTGAACGATTACCAAAATTGTTTAACGGATAATTTAATACAAAAAAAAGTAACCTTAAAATGTAGACTGTATTTTGGACCCCTCCCGATGTGCGTCTACCTTGTGGTGGGAGGGCTCAGTAGCTGAACGGTGGCGGGCAGTGAAGCCAAGAGACGTACGAGGTGGAAAAGCGGGCTTGCCTTACTTCTAACCGGTCAGCCCGCGTCAGCGGGCTTGGGCAGACCTTTTCCGCAAGGCCTGGAACCCCGGACCTGCTAACGCGGGTTGACGGTTAGGATGCCGGGCCATCGTAGTATTTGGCAGGCCCAGACAAATACTACGATGGTCCGGGATCCACTGATCACGGGTAGAGTTAGGAGGTACTGTTAAAAAATCCTTGAAAAATGGTTTAACAAAAGCAACCCGATTCAAACAGAGAAAAAATGTGGTTAATATTATATCGGCATCGCGAAAACCAAAGAAAATCTATGTATCTATCATACTGCCATAAAGTATGTACTTGATTATTCTGCAACATGCACACGTTAATCGAATTGACGCTAGGTATTCATTATTATAGTAGTTCCGACAATTTCATCGTCCTACGTCAATCGTTCAAGGATTATCGAGAACTAATGTCCCTGCTTATGTAAGATTTTGTTTTGATTCGATAAATAACAAAGTAAACAATTATATTGATTCTAGAAAAGCTATTAAGAATTTAAATATGTTTTCATTGCAGTTTATACCTATAAGACCAGTTTATTCATTTATTTATTTATATACCTACCTACCTATTTTGTTATTTTCGTCGATAGTAACAGTAAAAATATCGTCTAAAGTGATGTCCTGTTGCTTTAAAGCTTCGTTTTAGAAGATTCTGCAAAGCGAATACCTACCTAAAGGTACCTATACCTACACATTAATTTTATTGTGCATCTGCCATAGTAACGAGTCCAACGACAATATCTGGGGGCACTCCCCCAGATATTGTCGTTGGATGTGCCTCCGCCAAGTCGAGCAACAAAACGGCACAGCCGTACCATTCTTTTCTTGAAGCATTTTAGGCCATTTTCGACCTCCTATAACTTCGTTGTGAATAAAACTAGATTTGAATTAACATAAATACTGCGGGGCAGATTTACAAACAGGGACCTTAATTTTAGCTCTAAATAACTACAAAATACATTGAAAAATATGTTTGCTATTTTTATAGCTTTTTTATAGATATAGATACTTACATAATTTTAGGCAGGTTGGCAAGCACCTACTTGCTTAAAAATGTGCATGATATCATTCCCACAAGCTAGAGTAAATAATGGAATTACCATGGAAGTAAACAAACATACCTCCTAATGAGAAAACCAAATATTTTACTTATAGTGAGTAAATAGATTCTATGCAAGTTCTATCATATTTTAATATTCAATTACCTATATTTTATAATATTTATTAAGTTATGCACTCGGATAACAATTGAAAGGCTTGTATTTTTACTTATAAATAAAACTTTTGAAAGTTCGGCCACAGGGTACCAAAGTTTTGAAACACTAAGAAATAATGTTAGAAAACTTTAAGCTTGTATTTAAAGAAATGTACCTAAATGCTAAATAAAATAGGTACCTACCCATCTGAATATGATTCCTATTCACAAAACTTATTTAATATAACAAAATTTCTAAATTAATAATATTATCTTACATATTCATCGGTTACTCATGAATACGAAACCCTATGAGTCCTGAAACCATAGGTACCTATATCTAGGTCGGAGACATGACATCGGTCACCGTAATGTGTTCTGTGATCTAGGTATCTAGTACATAATACAAATACTCCATGGTATGTAGGTACTCCAGTTACCTATTTATTTGCAACGATCAACACGCATTTTATTATTTATAGCTTCCTAGTAATAATACTTGTTTAATTACTTCAAACTTTGATTCTTTTGAAATTGCCTTTACAAAAAGCTCCATTTACAAATTACAAAAAAAACTTCCATGCCGTAGTTAATTCAATAAAATCTGTACGATCACGTAAACATAAAAGCACTACCATCACTAAAAGTAATGAATTCTATAATGATTCTGACGAAGTGATTCTTCCCCGAAGACTTCGTCACATAAACATCGCGACAAGGATCATAATAAAAGTGGCCAAAAAAGGAACTAATTTGTCTAACAGGTCGAAGGTTCAATTTGGCTTGAATTGGATATTGTGAAGACGCTAGCGCCCTCCACTCATGTCAACAATTTCCATACCGCGTGTTCGTCATATGGTCATAAACTAGTTTTTGTGTCGTACAGAGGAGTTAAACCGATATAGTATATAAACTCTGTAGCTACCGATGCTGAATTAATAAAGATACTGCAGTCGTAACAACCGGTCCTGTTCACTAATTTTGAAGGTAGGTCAAAGTCAAAGAGCCTGTGAAAATTTATAAAATTTAATTAATTTGTCTTCCCCCAAGAAGTTAAGCCTCTGACTCAAAGCATTGCCATAATACTACAAAGATTGCATGCAATTTATTGCAAGTATTAAGTGTTCCTATGGGTCAGCTATTAGGAGTGGGTTGAGTAGGTTCACTTTTTAGGGTTTCTTAGTCAACAAGAAACCCTTTATTATAGGTATTTAGATAAACATATTTCAGTGTAATCATTTGTTTAATATTGTTTGTTTGTATTTCATTTTGTACGTGGACTTTGATTAGTAACTAATTTTTTTTACTTTTAAAAACATTTTTTCTCGTATTTTCGTTAAATTCTTACCTCGACGTTTTGACTACCTATGTTACAATAGTGTTGGTCGCTAATAAGACGCCAGGAAAGAATGTAACTATATTTACAAAGTTTAAATACATATCATACAATTCTTAATTACTACTGCTAATATGTTATGAATATTGGGTCCCTTTTTGTAGTTAATTTGCTGCAGTTACAAAATTGTAAAGTTAGTTGAGAGGACTAAGTTATAAGACAGGATTTTTGAAAATTTCTACGGGATCGGGACTTATGCGAGTGAAACCGCTTGACAAAACTAGACTTTGTATATAGTTCTGAATGAAACAGAAAGTTGAACTCTAAATATTACTTATTATCATGAAAAGAATATACAGCTGCTATATTACAGCTGTAAACTTAAACCTCATTTTTTAACTTTCAGCTACCATAATGAAGAGTGCAATCGTAGTCTGTGTGCTAGGGCTCGCAGCCCTAGCCCTCGCCCGCCCTGGCGACGAACACTACACCGACAAATATGACAATATCGATATCAAGGAGATTATTGACAACCACAAGTTATTTGAATCTTACATCAAATGTGTGTTGGACCAGGGCAGGTGCACCGTTGAAGGCAAGGAGCTCAAATGTAAGTATACACACACAGGTAAACAGTTTTTCTCCATCCTAAGGCTGCCTGGAAAAAATGGGCGACCTTATTGCTTTAGCGATAAGGTCGCCCATCTGTGCAATTGCATTTCAGAGCGTTTTGTGTTTCTTTACTTAATTCAATACATTAAGTAAAGCGTTAATCTATCTAAGTATCTATGCTTTAAATATAGGGGGAAGTGAGTCCATGATACCTTTATGCCCATGAGCCCATTATACCTCTTTAATAGGATGATCGGTGCCTAGGGGAAATGTTTTGTTTTGAATAAATCTTTCTGATTTTTTCCTAATTAAATACTTCTTTTCCTGATTAAATTAAAATATTCCATACTTATTACTTACCAAACAAATAAACAATATATTAAGTATACACAATTATAATTCATGGCCATACTAAGTTTGCTAAATACAATAGGTAGTTGAAATGTTTATTTCTTAAACAAGGCATTGTGTACCTATTTGTGAACTATGATCTCCATAATATAAATACAGAATAATGTATTTAAAAGTATTTTCTTATCTTCCTATTAAATTAACTTAAATTATTTTAGTACTTTTAGTAGAGGTTTATATCATACTAGCAGCTCCCCGCGGTTTCACCCGTGTAAGTCCCGATCCCGTGGGAATATCGGGATCAAAAATAGCCTATAGCCTTCCCAAATAAATGGACTATCCAACACCGAAAGAATTTTTTAAATCGGACTAGTGGTTCCTGAGATTAGCGCGTTCAAACAAACAAACTCTTCCGCTTTATAATATTAAGTAAAGATAGATAGATGTACCAATAGGTACCAGTAATATACGTAGCAATACGTACCTATAGCAATAAAAATACTGACTGCATTACATCTGCTTCGTGTAATTGTCGATTCAAAGTCAAAATAATATACTCTGCCTTTACCAACCTACAAATTGACTGATCGGGCTCAAATTTTGACAATTTACGACGTAGACCTTCGGTTTTGAATAGGACTTTTTTTCCCCCACAGTCCCCACAAACACTTGTGTTAGTGCAGCAACAAGTCATAGTTAGGAGATAATAATTATTGTTAACTTATGAACGTAAAACTTATAATTGTATATTTTTCAGCACACATCCGCGACGCTCTCGAGAATGACTGCTCTAAATGCACCGAAGCTCAAAGAAGAGGTACCAAGCTGGTGATCAAGCAGCTCATCAACCATGAGCCCAAGTACTGGGAACAGTTGAAGGCCAAATTTGACCCCAAGGATACCTACGCGAAGAAACACGAAGACGATCTAAGATCTGCCAAAGAATAAACTTAATTAGTTAAAATTAGCTGCAATGGTACAAATGCAGCTAATGTCCCTACCAAAGGAATACTCCTTGGTAATCATTGCTATATACCAGAATTTTTGCATCTCAAGTGGAACTGGATAATGATACTGTATGAATCGTCTTGGAAGATATGTATTTAAAAAGTTTGTAAATGGACTAAATGACTGATACTAAAGGAAATATTACATTGTTTACGTGGTTACAATATTATCTAATTTAAACTTACCTGTTTCAAAAATGTATAACAATTTTAGAATTCTCAAGTAGGTAAAATCTTTTTGTGATATTTGTTTACTTTTAATACTTATTTACTGAGATTTTATTTTACTCGGCTGCTCAGCAGTACAATGTGATGTATTTTTATAAGAATAAATTATTATTTTTTCTAACTTTACGTGCCTTCCTTTTTTTGTAAATGCAACCTGGGGGAGGCGAAAGGGATAGTAGGATTCCCCACGGCTTACGGATGGTAGACGACCGACGATATACCAACTAAAAACCTAACAAAAACCAAATCTGGTTTTGGTTTTTTTTAAACATTTACCGCGAGCGCGACTGTGATTGCACTTTTAGCCTTTTTGTCCAGTGATTGTGTGTTCCTCATAGTAACCTATCGCATAAACAAAAGTCAGCGATCTACAAGTAATTTAATTTAATTTCCATAGGGTCTTGCATAGTTTGGTATAAGTTACTGTCAACAATGTCAAAAATTTGGCTGGTGCAATCTAAGGGTGCAATGCTAGCCATAGCCGCGGTGGAAAATGCTTTTTATACATCTCAGCTATGTCGTCAGTTTTATGGGTAACTTTGCATCAGGCACCCCTGCCTGGCAGTACTAGGTGTAAATAGTGGATGCTTTTATTTTATAGTAGGTAATGTTTTGTTTCCGAAACAGCTAAGCCGTGTTTTTCGACGAAGATATAGGATTTATAATAGAGTGAGATCCCAGAAGTGGCAGACATCACGTATTTTCTGACGAACGAAATGTGGTCGATTGAGTAGTGTTAGTATGTACTAAGAACGCATGCCTACTTGCTAGCCTGCTGCGACGGCCAATTCTGAGATATCAGGCCATCAAGATACATAAAAAAATTACTTACCTCACGTTAATTCTCCGAGCTGATTTTCATGTATATTTTAGGTAATGTACTTAAAAATAAGTCGCCAATACTCCCATACACTTTCCGTCGGCTGTATTGCTTTGCAGTCGCTTTAAAGCTCCCAAAATAATTACTCGACTTTACGTAAATTCTGACGCTCCATATTTATATATGTCCACCAGAAAACTATTTTAAAACTTTTTACAAGAAGACAGGCCGATCCAAGTGGCCAATTACCCCCTAAACTCAATTTTAATGCCTCTTTGGTTAGGAGCGCGAGGGCATTAGGGGGTTAAGCTGATGATTGGCCCCTTGGATCGGTCTGTCTCCTTGTAAAAGGTTTTAAAATAGTTGTCTGGTGGACATATATAAAAGTGGAGCATCAGAATTTACGTGAAGTCGAGTAATTATTTTGGGAGCTTTAAAGCGACTGCAAAGCAATACGGCCGACAGAAAGTGTATGAAAAGCTTAGCTGCTAGCTTCTGCTGCTGTTAGCTTAGCTTAGCTTAGCTGTGTGCTTAGTGATTGGCGACTTATTTTTAAGTATATTACCTAAAATATACGTAAAAATCAGCTTGGAGAATCAACGTGAGGTAAGTAATTTTTTTATGTATCTTGATGACCTGAAATCTCAGAATTGGCCGTCGCAGCAGGCTAGCAAGTAGGCATGCGTTCTTAGTACATACTAACACTACTCAATCGACCACATTTCGTTCGTCAGAAAATACGTGATGTCTGCCACTTCTGGGATCTCGGACTATAAATCTGGTTCCCTTATTACGAGCGAGTAATAAACAATTATAGGCTGGCTCATTGGCTGGCTCAAATAAGTCATAAGTCAGTTTATCTATCAACGGCGACGTATTTGAGTTTGTAATAAAATCCAAACTGTAAAAAACTAGACAAATAAAACTTAGTGCATCATATTAACAAGCTTTACATCTTATACTGAGTAATTGAGCTTTTTATCATTCAGCCTTTGTTCCTGTTTTTCGTATAGTGTTATGGTATGGCTCACCTAGTGTTAGAGTTATCATGTCGCCTTAAGGCCTCTAACTTGACGTGACGACTGCTATTCTCTAATAGCAAACTCTTAATAAAATCGGGACCACCTGCTTAACGTGTCTTCTGAAGCACGTGGGAGCTCGAGGAGATATCTTCTGAGAGAAACTGCCTTGGTCACCGAAGTAAAAGAACTGTAAAATGCTTGTTTAATAATAAAAAGAGTCGAAGCATAACCACAAAAGTTTAGAATACAATGGATTTAATTATTTTTTGCTGCCACAAAGTGGAATAACCCATAACATATTTATTTATAATACCTAATGGAAGTTAAATGATCATTTGTGTCTTCTTGATGCTAAGTAGGTACCTACTTATTTTACAATTAGTAGGTAACCTACAATTATAATAAAATTTATCTGTATTATGTTGTATTTATCAGTATCATGTAAGGACCTAATTCTATAATTAGTCAAATTCTTCTTCTTGTTTTGTGCTGTGGTAAGTCTCACCTGGTGTTGGAGTTTTTTGGTCGCCCTAACTTGACTTGACCTAACGACTGCTATCAGCGAAGCCAGAGGTGATCTAGATGTTTTATACACATAATTCCCTCTCAAAAATTTCATGGCAATACCTAGATCAATACCTGTGATCAATACACTTCAAACGCCTTTTTAAATTTCAATATTACATTTTTCTTCTGTTTTTGCGAAACGTTGAGCGTTGAAACAATGCTAAAAGTGATAAAACCGAAAAATGTCTTTAATTTCAATATACCTATCGTTTTACTTACGTACCTACTACGGGAATTCCATACTCATGCTGATTTTGAGAGATTTTAAAGTAATTGGAATGATATTTTCGTGGTACTGTAATGTAAGTATTATTTACGAGAATAGATCCCGGGACTAGTTGTGTCGTATTTATCCTGTTATTTCTACGGCAGCAGATTCAGTTGTTTTACCAATGGAAAACACAGGTAAGTAGCCTTAGCCTTATTAATAAACATGAAGTAGGGTCGGAGTAATTGACATTTTGTTTCTGTCTGTCAACTATGACAGTTCTTATAAACTTTTTAATAATACGCGATAGAGACCCGGGAGAATGTAACTTTGACAGTTCTTGTCACGGAAAAAGACAAAGGATGTTCTCACTACTCCGACCTTACTCCACGTTCATCAAATAATGCTAAAGGACTAATTGCTAAATGCTAAGGCCTTATTTGATAAACGGATAGTGGCTATTGTGCTGGGATAAAATGGTCAAGTTGGCAATGTTGTTTTGTAATTTGACTACTTTGAATTAAAACTGCCAAAAATCCCAAATTTAGATTGAACTTTACTCTTTACATTAAAAGAAATCTTAAATGAATAAAAATGAGCTAAGCGATGCTGTTTAAAAGCTTTACTTGTTGTTTATTTCATGAACTTTGACATGTCAGTGAAAGCGTCAACGCGGCTAGTGACTTACGTCGGAAATGCGCATCAGCAGTGAACGGTTAATGATGCTATTTACACGTTTTATTTACCTATCGTTCATTTTCAATGAGTCACTCAAAATTAATCAATAATCAAAGATAAATAAATGGTCTAATATCGCCCTAAACTCACTCTTTTATTTCCGTCCTATTTCATCTATATTATTATTTTAAGTACCTATAGAAAATATAATTATTCAGTCATACATAAAGACATAAATACAGGCCTTAAATATAGGCACATACTTAGTGAAAAACCACGGTTTATTTTTGGTTCTTAAATAACAATTAACTTACCTACCCAGATGAAACACGACATAATTTAATTTCTAAAAATAAAATTCAAACAGGGTTATTGGTAATTAATACAGCTCCTTATTGTAGACACACATTACAGGAAAACTTTTGTGTTCTAGTTTGTATGTTATACCTATTGTCATGAAAATGACTTTATAGTACGAGTGTTAGAAACCTACTAGATAAATTTTATTCAGAGATATTTATTCAGCAGGCCAGAAATTCACCTAAAAACACTAATTAATTATTTCCTGTTGATGTTCACAAACATCAAATGAAATAGTCTAATTAGTACAAAATATGAATAATTGACCTAAAAAACATAACCCTTGCCTTGCAGCCGGGTAAAAACAACGCGGACGCAAAATGCCTACCAATGTAGGTAGGTACTATTTGAGAAAGACTAAATTTCTATTGGGTTATTGAAAGTTTGAAGAGATAGTCGCGTGAAAGTCAACGTGGTCCGGGGGTCGTTTTCGCAAGTAGGGGCAAGAAAGGCAACTGTCTAAGAGGGAGGCAAAGGTCCCCAAAGAAAGGAGAAGGTTTAGTTGGTTAACCAATGGGGTCGGTATTGCACCACCGCACCGCAGCAAGGAGTCCAATTCCCAGCGCCATTCTTCCACGAGAGTGCGGACGGTGCGTACGGTGCACTCCCCACGTAAGAAATGGGTTTCATTTGAACCCAAGACCGCGTCCGCATCACGTTGTAGTGCTATAACCAGCTGTGCCATAGGGACTATACACCAACGGGTTGACACTTAGAAAAGCTTACTAATTCACCCCATTCGCACCTAGGTATATTTTTTAAAATGTTAATTAGAAGTAAGTATTTAGGTACAACATACAAGAATATCTACTACTATCGATATAATAATAATTGCTGTTACTGTATTATGATCTATTTGGTTGTTTGGCACTTTTCCCTTACATCAGATACGTGAGATATTAATTTGAGGTAGGTATCGTCATTTCTAAATAGTTGAATATCTTTTTTTATGACAATGCACAGTCACTTGAAACTTTGCACAAGTGAAGTTATTTTATAAGCGTTTTATAAATTAATTAAATGACGCGGTTATATGAAACTTTAGAAGTTATTTCATTATTTTTACTGATATTTATTATTTTACTAAAATAATTATTATAAGTTTTATGCAATTACTTATATTTAATTATACTTAATAACTAAAAACCCATGAACAAAAAATCTATCATTTGGGTAGGTACCTTACCTATAGGAACTTAGTTATGGAATTTCAGTTTAAATTATTTTATTTATTTCGTTTTTAGGGTTCCGTACCCAAAGGGTAAAAACGGGACCCTATTACTGAGACTTCGCTGTATGTCCGTCTGTCCGTCTGTCCGTCCGTCTGTCACCAGGCTGTATCTCATGAACCGTAATAGCTAGACGATTGAAATTTTAACAGAAGATGTATTTCGGTAGCTGCTACAACAACAAATACTAAAAATAAAATAAAACAAATATTTAAGTGGGGCTCCCATACAACAAACGTGTTTCAAAAACCACAAGGGATTTTTTTACAATGTGAGGGTGCTTCTGATTGGTCGGATCAAATCGAGTAGGTAGGTCATGGAATTCAAAATGGCTGCCCGGTCTGTCAAATATATGTCTAGTCTGCCTTCACTTACCAAAGAGTTTCTTATATGTTTCAGATTTTCTTTGTGGCAAACTTTTTTTTTTTTTTTTTTTTTTTTTTAATGATGTTGTTGTTTGATGGCAGTAAGAATCGAAGCTAAATACTAAATATTTCAAATTTTCCTTTCAATTTAAAAAGTGCATGTATTTTCAAACTCAATAAAAGTAGCTATACAAAGTCGTTGAGTCTTGACTCTGGTAATGAAAAGTAGGTAAGTAACAGATATGTACTAGGTGAATAACTAGGTAGATAATGGTATATTTTTTGAGATTTTTTTAAGCCATTATCTGAGAATAATTAAGTAAAAAAAATATTTTAATAAAACTCTCCTTTTTCACGCTTGTATGTCGTACCACCTACTGACCCATTGCTAGGTAAAGACCTCCCTCATCTATAGGTACTTCTATTCTTATAGTATAGAACGAGGCAAGATTTGTATTTTTGTGTGTGTGTTGCGTCTGCAAGTTTGTTATGAATAAACTCAAAAACTACAGGAGGGTTACTGTGGTTCGTTTCGATACGACATCGATACTGTCATACGATGATTCTACTCTCACATTCTGATAGTAGGGTGACAGTAGAACCATCGTTGTCGTATCGAAACGAACCGAAATAACCCTCTTGGCCGATTTCAAAAATTCATTCACCATTAAAAAGCTACATTCACCCTGAGTAACATAGCTTTTAGCTAGCTAGCTAGCTAGCCAGCAGCTGAGTAACATACTTTTGATCCCGATATTCCCACGGGATCGAGACTTACGCGGGTAAACCCGCGGGACGCAGCTAGTTTTAAATAACTTTCATTAGACATACTTTATTCAAGTGTCGTAAAATGTGTAATAGAACCTTTAGCAGTTGTCAATTCGATTCCGCGAGTAAACAATGCAATGATTGACGCGCTTGCTTGACTTCACAAATCCCCGCTCCGGCTATTGCTATTCGCAAAACTAATTAAACAATTGCAAAATATTTGAAGTATCAAAACAATGACTTCCTATAATCCTCAAGTGAAAATTGTAATTAACGTCACAAACCTACGGAATTACCTATCTGAATATTTTTTGTGAGAATCTTGATTAATATAAAATCTTGGATTTTGAGGTTGTCAGTACAGTACTTTAGTTTACATCACCGTGTTAACAACTAACTAATAAGGTAATTAATTTGTTGTTTCCTGTAATAAAAGGTGTTAAGTAGCACATATTTGAACTTTAGGAAGATTGGCGTAAAGATCTGAAGAAGGAAGATCTGTTGATATTATGATATTCGTTCAAAGTATTGGCAGTTAAAAATCAAGAAAGGGCTAAAGAATACCAAAGACAATACCTCTATACATCTTAAAAACGGAATTTAACATCTATGTTATAGCTCCCCAATTTATGATAATTATTATTGAACTTATTTAGGGATTGAAAGTGGAAGGACTTTACAATCATTTAAATTTCATTCGGTGATATTATTTACCCATAATTCAGGGACAATTCCCAGTTCAAAGTCCCAAAGCATTAAATTTTAGAACAAAAAATCCTAATCTATTCCGAAGTCTTGCGTTAAAATAGACTTCAAAATGTCTGCTGCTAGACAAATATGACGAAAACCTATCCAGTTTTATCAAACTTAAGGTTTTTTAAAAATAATTCAGGTGTACCTACTTATCGCTTTATCTGTCTCTCACAATAATTTTCTTCTCTTGTACATATTTTAGCATCAAAATGAAAGCCGTAACTCTGATCTGCTTCTTCGCTGTCGTGGCTGTAGCCCTCGCCCGGCCTGGCGCAGACAAATACACCGACAAGTACGACAGTATCAACCTCGACGAGATTCTAGAAAACAGACGGCTTTTAGTACCGTATGTGCATTGCGCTCTTAACAAGGGCAAGTGCGCGCCTGATGCTAAGGAACTTAAAGGTACATACAACCTCGGAAAGATTCTGTTTGTCATTAGAAATCTGAGTGCACCATCGCTACGATCAGGATTCTATATTTGAATTCTAGAATCCTTTGGCTTGCTCAGGTGGTTGCTTGGTTGAATACAAGTACTCGCACCATAAACCTACTTTGCAGCTTTGAATAAGAAATAACTAACTTACTAGCGACTCGCGTTGACTTTGCACCAGTTCAAATCGTGAATTTAAAACCTTTCTTCTCTGAATTATAGTGAAAATCACATCATAATCCGTTGGGTAGTTTAAGAGAAGTAAATGAATAAGCAGACAGACAATAAAACATTATTAAGCTTAGATTTAAGTATACTATTTAAGGATAATAAAGGATGATGTCCTACACCCTATGGATCGTATCTATTCGACATTTCACGTTGTTTGTTGATCTTCATTTCTTTTATACTGGTTTTGCACGTGTTCAACAGGTGTTGTCCGTTCAATAGAAACGGTATCTACCTACTTACTTCTTGAAATTAATGGGCGCTACTCATTATCAGACATTTATTATGAGGTCTACTGGGTGCATTGGAAAATATAAATGTTACAAAGTAAAACGTGCATGAATAGTGTACGGCGCTACATTTATGTACAATTTCACCCGCGTAAGTCCCGATCCCGTGGAAATATCGGGATCAATAGTAGCCTATGTTACTCATCGATAATGTAGCTTTCTATTTGTGAAAGAATTATAATATACCTAATATAAGTAGAGATATCGCGTAAATCTAATCGCCAATTTTATTAGAAACAATTTCAAAAATTAAAAACTTTTTCAAACAAGGAACTAGGTGGATAAAGTGTTGATAAATGCCTAGCGCGATGTTAATAAAAAACTCTACCTTTCAGAACACATAATCGACGCTCTCGAGACAGAATGCTCCAAGTGCACCGAGACTCAGAAGACAGGTACCAAACGCGTCATCAAACACCTTATCAACAAGGAGCCCGAGTTCTGGACGCAGCTCTCCTCGCTTTATGACGCTAACAACCATTACTCCACCAAGTACGAAAAGGAACTTAAAGAGATTCAACAGTAAAGATGAATGTATTGTTGTGGAATTTGTAATATGTATCTATTTACCTAAATAATATTTATAATAAATCAGTTGTGTGATAAATAAAAATAACATTACAATAATTTACTTACCTATTGTTTTTTTTTACCACCCACTCGCTAGTCTTGATTCTTTGGGATACAATTCCGCTGGAAAATTAAACGACATAACAAACGTCTCGTCTATCGCAGTTGATTACTTCAGATTTACTTTTTTTGTGAAAAAAAAAAATAGGAACTTTCTAGAAAATTATAATAACTACCTTTAAGTGAAAACTAGGTCCTTATAATTTACCTATTTGAATAGGTTACAAGCATGTTACAAGTAGATTTTTCTACTATTTTCGAAAAGTTGATTTGAAATCAAACTCATTTTTCAATTGGACTGGAAACAGGATTGACAATTGAGAATTTAAACAATGCTAAAAGTAATAAACAGAAATGGGTTTGAGCTAAGCTTTACTAACTTAGTTTAGTTGGCAGTGGACGGTCGACTTTATAGCTAGAGGAGAATTCAAATAGAATTCAAGTTTGTAAAGCTGGCATAGTTTGCGGAGGCGCACATGTATGAAAAGCTGGCTCAACTACGGGAAGTTGAGCTGAACTAACTCAATGTAGATATTGTACAACATAAGACAAGAAAACAAAACAGAAATACATAGAGTAAAGATAAAGCTTAAAATATAAGTTGCACAAATGGGCGGCCTTAGCGCTGATAGCGATTTTTTCGATCTGCCAGCGATCTGTTTTAGCTTCAATGGCAGGTAGCTAGGTACTTATCGAGAATAAAATCAAGTACAAAAAACTCGGGAAATTTACAATCTTGTCTACTTCCCAGACTCCCATATATTTATTCTCATTATACCACATAGCTTTTATATTGGCAGTACGTACAATTTAATTCTCACGACCTTCAACAGTTAACAAGAGATGGGTTACGTACAAACCTACGAAAACAATTCTAGAGAAAATCTCACTTACTAACTATGAAAACAAATATAACTATTTACGAAGATCCACTATGAATCTCCCATTCATATTAGAAAGGCCTGTAAAGGCTCGTAAATCGGCAATGTCTTAGATTATCCACTACATTTGAATGCGGATAACAAGTTTATTAGAACAATCCCTCAATGGAATCCTAATAAAAAAAAGTATTTAGACAAGGAACAGGTTACTCCGATCAAGGTATAACCCGTCATCGCTTCAACGAAACATTATTAACAGGTAAAGACTAAAGACGATGTATCACACTATTTGCTTTCATCGTAAACTCTGAGACAAGTTCTCGGAACTCAAAACTAGTTTTACTTTGAGTACGGGAGTCGGGAGCCAATGTCCTACTCACTATATAAAAAATGGAAAACAGTTTACGGCTCATAGTGTCTTTGTCGAACTGCCTGTTGAGTTGTTTTCGAAAATTTTGAAGTGAGTACCTCTACCTACTTATTGAAACCTTTGTTTGACTGCTTTTTACTATTGATTGTGAAATGACTGAAGAAGGTAGAAGCTTATTTAGTTTTTGACAAGAGTTCTTGGCCTAGCTACGTTCGCCGATCTTGTATAGACGTGTGAGTTAAGCAACACCTGGCGCGGTCATTACTTGGATAGGTGACCGGTTAAGTGTGTAGTATAAACATTATCTCGAGCTCCTCCGTGTTTCGGAAGGCACGTTAAGCTGTTGGTACCGGTTGTTTTATGAAGTTGGAGGCCTTAGGGTGAGCTGGAAACTCTAACACCAAGAAGCTATACCATTTGCGAAGAGAAGAAGAGGTTCTTTTGATAAGAAAAACTGTTAGTTGCTGGTATCGAAATCAAATGTCCAATCAAAATATTTAATCTACTTGTAATACTTTTTTCACAGAATGAATACCACACTATTATGTATCGTTGCCATGTTGGCGGTAGCAGTGGCGCTCCCTGAGCAATATACTGACAAGTATGACTCCGTGAATGTTCAAGATGTAATAACTAATAGAAGACTGTTGGTCCCTTACATCAAGTGCGCTTTAGGTCAAGGCAAATGTTCACCGGAAGGCAGGGAGCTTAGATGTAAGTTTCTTAAATTTCCTAAATGTTCGTCTTAGACCGCCCACGGGCCACCGGCCACAACCACAAAACGCCGCCACCGACATATTTCCTGTAGTTTTCATACATTTTATATGGACTCGCCGCACACGGTTGACGCCGATGGCCGCCACACGCTTCTAATCGTCGCTGCTCGCTGCTTGTGGCCCGTACCGGCCGCTAAACGCCGACACAAAACGTCGCCACATGCCACTCGCGCGATTCCGCACCCATCTCTCCCTTCCCCAGTTAATTATGTCCATTAGTCCATTATGATACTGCATTGCATTGGTTAAAAAATAGCAGCCACCGACCACAAGTGGCGACCACCGGCCACAAGTGGCTGTCGCGCGCTTCAGCTACTTTTGTAGCTGCATCTAGCTTCTCGTGGCGGCGTTTGTGGCTGTGGCCGGTGGCTCGTGTGCGGGAGCCCTTATAATTAGGTAGAGGCGCGGAAGCGTGGTGCGGTACGAAATCCCTTTCTGACCATCATCGCCTGTTCTGTGGTTATGTCAAAGAAATAACCGCCACGCATCTCCAATACAACTTATTACTACCTAAAAATATTTAGGTAGTAATCTGTAGTAATAGCTAGCATAGAGTACCTAGGGATACCTGTCCAACAAATAATAGTTGGTGCTCTTTATATTATAATGTTGGGAAGTGGAGGAACTGAATCACTTAGAAATAAAGTGGGATCTAATTAAGGAAATAGGCAATTGATGTTATAATAATATTCTTTATCATGAGTCATATAATAAAATTAATTGTCTCTATTGTGATGTGAGTTTTTTAGTATTCATGCCACGAAATTTTGTCACGTATAAAATAATCTGGTTTTATATTTATTTTATTCCTCATGGTTATATGTCGAAACGTCGTCGTCTGCGTCAGTCGAGGTATTTTCAAAATGTTAGCGGTTTCACCCTGTCACGGTTGCCGATCCTGTGGCATTTCGAAAAATTCTTTCTAACTGGATGTATACAATACATCATATCAAGAACACATTCTTTCTGCTCTCTACTATCAGTGGTTAAGGTTGTGTGTTGATTCATCAGTCAGTCAAACCTTCAGACATTTTGTTAAGAACTCTTGGACCAATATCGCAAAGAAAGATGACTAAATACATGACTTTTGTTCCCACAGCACACATCAAAGACGCTCTCGAAACTTATTGCCAGAAATGTACTAAGACTCAACAAGAAGGTACCCGTATAGTGATCGGACACCTCATCAACTACGAGCCCGAATACTGGAACCAACTGTCAGCCAAATACGACCCTGCTAGGAAATACGTCACCAGATACGAAAAGGAACTTAGAATCGTTCAAAGTGAAGGCCAAAAACACTGATTTGTAAGACTGATTTAGCAAAGGAATGTATTGTAATAAATAGTATTTTTAATATCATTTTGAATTTTACTTTAACAATTAAAAAGCTTTGGGTGCAACTAGGTCAGTGCCTTTACGTCCAAAGACACAAACGCCCTTGTTGCACCCAATGCTTTTATGATTACAATAATTAATGTCACAAATCATCATCATCATTTCAGCTGTAAGAAGTCCACTGCTGGACATAAGCCTCCCTCATAGATTCACAAATACCTCTAAAGTATTTAGAAGATACCTGATCACGTGTACAAAAAAGTAAGTTATTAAGGTATTATTACAACACGGTTTGGCGTTGTGTACCTTGAAGTACAACAACAAAGAGGAAAAAAATAAAAATAGTCTATAAAATGTAAATGAAACGATGTTTACATGATCTATAAACTTTTTTGTTCGTAATTGTTCGACGATTCCAAGACATAAAATAGAATCAATGACGTAATTATGTAGATGATAATAATCATTCATGGTCACTGTGTTAGTCTATCTTTAAGTAGATCTATTTTCAATGGGGATTTCCTATACGTAAGAAAGTTTCCACTTTACTATTGCAACAAGTAATAATAACTATTGCGTTTCTCGTGAACTTATAATTACTGACTTAACGTCATCGATTCATAAATATAGACATAGAATTGATGAGATGCTCCTGTTTATTCCTAGTATAAAAACAAACTGAACCGTCATGGTGATTCAAATATAGAGTGGGCTGCGCTCTCAGCCTTGTTATCACGTAAATGCAGATGCGACGGGAGCTAGTAAACCCATCTGCCTAAATTATGGTTTTTAAACCAGGTCTGGCCTTAAAACTCATTTATTACCTGGTTATTATAACCATGGTAAAGTCTACTGGGACAAGTCTACAAATAATAGACAAACGAAATAACTACCAACGAATAGGTATTGCTATCCAAAGGGGCAATGCAGCCAGCATTTTGGGTATCATACCTAGACACTCATTTTTGGATTATTAATTTTAGTTATTTTAATTTATTTAGTGATTTAGGATAGTATACTGTTGGTATAGTTATATTTATATTGTAGCTAAACAAATAAATATATACACAAACTTATAACTTTACAGAAACTGGTGTTCCGTTTTTATTACATCTTAAAGCTTATTATAGTCAGGGATCCGTCCATACAGAACACTCAATAAGTGACTATCGATCGGTAATTCATTTAAAATGGTCCAGGCTCTTTAGCTCCTCATAATTCCCCCCTACCTCCCATTACACCTTCGCGGTTAAGGGGCTCATAGTAGAGTTTATTGAGTTTCTTGATAGGATGGAACCTGTCGGCAGATGACAAAGTTTGATAGTTGAACTCCTTGGACATGAACCTGCAAATTTTCAGATCTTCCTGGTCGATTAACTGCCAAAATTATGGCTCTATAGAATGCAGTAATAAATTTCAATAAATCAATGGTAGTGATTAATAGGTATTAGATTTTTTATGGTGTAGGATTTCTTTTTTTATATGGCTCAGGTTTAGGTTGATTTTTAATACCTATGTGAATTTCTCTTCGTTGTTTTATTTTTCTAAAATACTTTGCGAATACAAGTTATCATAAGTATGGGTAAGTACCTACCTAATATACCACTTCATTTTACTGACAAAAGAGAAATAGGTACCTAATTAAAAAAAAACCCGGCCAAGTGCGAAAGTCGCGCACGAAGGGTTCCGTACCACTATCACAATTGGGTACGGAACCCTAAAATGGTTTACAACAACTTTGATTCAAAGAAAATCTGAAATTTATAAGAAACTCTTTGGACAGTGAAGGCAGACTAGTATATTTGACAGATAGGGCAGCCATTTTGAATTCCATGACCAACTCGATTTGTCCTGACCAATCAGAAGCGACCTCACATTGTACTAAACTCCTTGTTATTTTTGAAACACGTTTGTTGTATGGGAGCCCCTCTTAAATATTTGTTTTATTTTGTTTTTAGTATTTGTTGTTGTAGCGGCAACCGAAATACATCTTCTGTGAAAATTTCAACCTTCTAGCTATTACGGTTCATGAGATACAGCCTGGTGACAGACGGACAGACGGACGGACGGACGGACGAACAGACGGACAGACGGACAGACGGACAGACGGACAGACGGACAGACGGACAGACGGACAGACGGACAGACGGACAGACGGACAGACGGACAGACGGACAGACGGACAGACGGACAGACGGACAGACGGACAGACGGACAGACGGACAGACGGACAGACGGACAGACGGACAGACGGACAGACGGACAGACGGACAGACGGACAGACGGACAGACGGACAGACGGACAGACGGACAGACGGACAGACGGACAGACGGACAGACGGACAGACGGACAGACGGACAGACGGACAGACGGACAGACGGACAGACGGACAGACGGACAGACGGACAGACGGACAGACGGACAGACGGACAGACGGACAGACGGACAGACGGACAGACGGACAGACGGACAGACGGACAGACGGACAGACGGACAGACGGACAGACGGACAGACGGACAGACGGACAGACGGACAGACGGACAGACGGACAGACGGACAGACGGACAGACGGACAGACGGACAGACGGACAGACGGACAGACGGACAGACGGACAGACGGACAGACGGACAGACGGACAGACAGACAGACAGACAGCGAAGTCTCAGTAATAGGGTCCCGTTTTTACCTTTAGGTACGGAACCCTAAAAAGGATTAAAAATACATGTACCTAAGTACTTATTAAAATATTTTTTTATTTATGGCAATAATAGTTAAAAAAATATACAGCTACAAATAATTTAAGTATACCTACCTACCTTATTAAACCTTATTTAAGTTTAATTTAGATTTTGTTCAATTGAAATTGAACTCTTTTTTTCGGTGAATAATCTTCTGACTGGACCCTTTTAGTGCCAAAATGTTGAATTTAAAAATGTTGAAAGCACTTAGTAAAATATCGTGCTAAAACACTTCAGAAAATTTCAAGTCAAAAAAGACTTAGAAAAGACCTTGAAACATCGGGCGCTAAAAATGCTTAATTTAATAAAAGCAACACGATTAAAACCGAAAAAATGAGTTTTCTTTTAAGTTTTATTTGTAAACAACTATAGCAGTAGTTACTAATGTTTAATTTTTATTCTTGAGCTTTTAAGAAAGCTTCATAAGTCTCCTTGTACTTGTCTCCTGGGTCATATTTATCAGTGATCTGCTTCCACGATTCTTGTTCCTTCTCCTTCAAGTGTGCTACGACTTTTCGCGCTGCGGCCTTCTGTTTCGTGGTGCATTTTTCGCAGCCGTTCTGTATGGCGTCTTGGATATGAGCTGAAAAGAGGTGAATGAATGTTAAGAGGTTTAAATGATGGTCGAAAAAGCTTATTTGACTGCATTTGTAAGTATAATAAGTGAATGATGCACCCGGCACCCGGCGGCAGGACCGGCTTTGTCCTAAAAGGGTGAGCATAGGCAGGGGTAGAGATAATGAGGCCAGTCTTCTGAAGACATTCTGGGATTAAAGATTTATTTTAAGTTTTATATTAATTTGTTTTATTTATTGAACTAAATTCTTATTATTTTTATGAGAATTTAGTGTACGTCAATACTCTTCTCTATATAATTATGACAATATGCTCTGTGCACGTACACATATTTTCCGGATGGAAATGTCCACTACTATTCACTTTGAATGCCAACATTATATTTCTATTGAGCATTGTTCTGCTGACGATATTATAAACACGCAAGTTGGTGAAGTTGTATATATGTGAGTATTTTATTGAAGAAAATTATCGGTTGGATCGACCGATAATTTCCTTCAGCAGCAACTTTCAGTAGTTTCAAATAAATTTGAATTTCGAACGTCAGAAATTATTGGTCGTCTAAATCTAAAGTCCTGCAGAGCGACTTTAGATTTAGATAAGTGCTGCATGTAATGCGCTTAAGCGTGTAGTCATCATCATCATCATGATTAGCTAATTTCTAATAAAATACAATGCTGACCTTTTAATTCTTTACCCTCAGGAGTACAGCGTCCTTTATCTAAAATACACTTAACGTAAGAAGACAACAACCGCCTGTTGGTCAGCACTTCATCAAAGTTAAAGTCGTCATAGCGATTCGTGTATTCTTCAGCTGCCGACAAAGCCACGAGGGCCGATAGAACTGCTAAGACTAACCAGTTCATCCTGAAATTGAGAATTATGTTTATTAATCCTTTATTTGTGGGTTATAGAAATATTTTCTACTGTTTGGATACACCTAATACAAAACTCATTTAAAAATCGGAGATTTCATATTTTTTATTTTTATTGCTCAGTGCATTCTATTAGAAATATTTGCAAGACCAAACTGCAAACTATTCCTACGAAAAGAAGAGAAAGAACAAAAAAGTCTATACTTACCGTATTTCAGAATCTTAGAAAAAAATGTAAACCACTTTTTAAACTTAACACGATTTCCGTCAATCATTTTTATTAGACACGGGTCTAGATCGCATAATTGTCTCGAGAAGAGGGACCACGGCTGGTGTGACCCGTTTGCCCAAACGTCGAGGTAATTAATAAAAATGATTAGGTATCTATAAAAAAATGTAAACTTAAAACTCATACATTTATTTTAAAGTGACAGCGATTTACTTTTTCCTTTAATATTGACAGTTCTTTGTTTACAATTTTGATCTACGATTCTGAAATAGAGTAGGTATAGTAATATGAATCCACCCATTGCCTCTATCATATGGTAGGCAATGTTAATTTGTAGGCATAGCCTAATTTGTAGGCATAGCCTAGTAAAATAGATCACCTTCTTCACCTAAAGTAAAATTAAAGAAATAAGTATTCAAGCAATACTCATCTATTGACTCACCTACTATTTATAATAATTCTCAAGTAAATCAGGTCACACAATTTCAATGACTAATTGAGTACTGAATACCCTTCGTCCAACACTTAGTTTTATATTCTTGTCTCATTAGGTACTACTTAGCTACAAAGTAACAGAAGATGAATTCATCTATTGTTTACAACCTTTACCACATAGTGATTTCAGTCTGTAATTACAGCAATTACAAATTGAAGTCCACTCATTAGTGTAATAAATGAAGGAAATAAAGGAAAACATTCGAGCATTGAGAGCAATAACTAGGTAGGTAGGTTTACATATAAATTATACGGAAACAATTAAAGATTCGCAATTTCAGAATGAGTCATAGAAATGTGGGATTTTCTGTATTTCTGAAGTTTTTGAAGCGTTAAACCGTAAACATGCGTAGATATCATCAGTACTTACTACCACAGTTTACCTAATAGTTGTTGCGCTTCGTACTACCATAATTTATAATAACAATCTTACACCCTTAGATTACCCTAGCCCTAGATGGTGGGTATTCTAGCAACGGCTTTCGAATTTTGATCCATCTTTTTTAAAGGTGTGTAAATAATTTTCCGAGGAACTGGTGAAGCTCGGCGTCCGTTAGAGATGACTTTGAAATGGATCACTATCAGGCGACCTTTCTCCTTCTAGTCTCTTATAGAGACCATCCTTTCGTAGGTGGTTTAAGTTCTTAAAAAGGGTAGGGTAGTAATCACTCGCCAGTTCCCTTATTATTACACAGTTAAAACTCGTCAGTCTCTGATTTCGCCTTTTCCATGAAAATCTTAAAGTCGTCAGTTTTCAATTGGTAATTGGACAGTTATTGTAAAGTTTCGTACAAACATTATTTTCTCATTTACAAATCTAATATGATATGCACACCTACTGAAATATACCTCTATCGTATCGGTGACCAAAATCATTCTAGAACATAACTCTAACTATAAATAGAACCCAGCAGTCCTGCTGGGTTCCTTTACCCCCTTTTTTTTTTTGTGTTATTAATCATTTACCACTTTTAGTCCTATATGGCCCTTTTTATCTTTATTATGTTCTTCATTATAATAAAGTTAATGATTTTACAAAAAAATAAGAAGTAAAAAACTAAAATGTAAAAAAAATTAGTTCAACAGAGTTTCGTATTACCTACAGCTGTTGTTGATATGAAATTTGCTTTAATAAAAAAAAAGGCGAATGCGATAAATAATTAATTTTACGCTCTTCATTTATTTTTGCCTTAAAAACAGACAAGACGACATCTCATATGCCAATACATAGGCATATGAGATGACGTCATAGAATTTTGTAAGATAGCGCGTTGAAGTCTTTTTTACTAAAAATAGTCCAAAGTAAATATTTCAACTTAATTAGGTCCACTCAGTTGTATGTTTGTTTACCTATGCGACGCGGGAATTAATGTCTTTTTTGCTATAACATATGCAAAAAAAAATAGTAGATTGTATGACAAGGGAGCAAAATAGTATTTTACGGCGAGGGCGTTACTTTGAATCACGAGCAAAGCGAAGGATACTAACGTAGAATTCTGAGCGCAGCGAGGGATTCAAAGTATACATCTCCCGAGGCAAAAATAATTTGCCCTCGAGTCATATACTCTACTTTTCATCCCCTTTCTATGAGAAAATAATACGGTGTTATGTAATTCGTGAATAAACCTATTTACTTAAACAAAAATGTTGGGTATAAAATTTTAATATCACGTTAATTATACGGAAGCCCCTATAAATATTTGGTTGGTTGTTATAGCGGCTACAGAAATACATCATCTGTGAAAATTTCATATGTCTAGCTATCACAGTTCATGAGATACAGCCTGTTGACAGACGGACAGACAGCAGAGTCCCAGTAATAGGGTCCTGTTTTTACCCTTTGGGTACGGAACCCTAAAAAGACATATCAATAATAGTTATTGTTTCAGGAGTAATGCATTGTCACTTTCATAACTCGACTTAGACTATTTTTGCAAAATGCAATAAAGTACGTATGTACTGATTACAAGAACAAAAGCGTAATTCACGCTTTTTTTTTTCAAAATGTAGTGTAGTCAACACATATCACCCAGTAATTCATATAATTTGCGTTTGATTTCTATGAATGATACATATGTTCCAAATTCAAATTTACTTTGCTCCCGGCTGTTTTATTTTGCTCCCGGCTGTTTTACTTTGCTCCCGGCTGTTTATCTCTTAACAGAAAAGAGCTACTTTGATCCCACTTATAGAGGACCAAAGCGACACTTTTTGAAAAGAAGGGATATTTTTTTTTTATATCTATGGTTAGGTATATGCAAAGGTACACACACAGTCACATTTCGGCATCTACCAGAGTAGAATACTTTTATTTGATGTCAAATACCGAATTTACGTCTCTTTTCTAGCTTATCCGTTGCATATTATTGCGTTGCGTTTGATGAGATAAATGAGATGTCTTTACTACTATAAAAATCGTACAAAATACGGAAAATAAAGAGGAACTAAAATAACAAAATTAAACAACATAATATAAACATTTAATAAAAAAGTAAAGTAAGTACATACATACAATTATTTAATACATTTCGGTTAATATTCATCTTATTTTCATTCGTCAGGTATGACAATACCGTTGGCCCTCGCTCTATCTTCATACTGTTTCCTGTATTTACCTTCCGGGTCGAACTTCGTGGTGATTTCCCTCCAGATTTCGATCTCGTTCTTGATTAGATGCTCTATCACCGTGTAAGCGCCTTTTTCCTGTGCTTCAGTACACTTCTTGCAACCAGTCTCGATGGCTTCTTGGAGATGCTCTGTGTTGAAATAATAAATACAAATTGAACATAGAGATATAATCTTACTAATATTATAAATGCAAAAGTAACTGTCTCTGTCTGTCTGTCTGTTATTCACGCCTAAACCGCTGAACCGATATTGATGAATTTTGGTATAGAGATAGATAAGACCTTGGAGCAGGACAAAGGCTATTTTGATTTCGTAAATCCCGCGGGATCGTTACTTACGCGGGTGAAACCGCGGGGCACAGCTAGTTTTATTATAATTACTTCTGGTCAACCCTAGACAATACTATGGGTGTCTTACTTGGCTGATATTATATGGTCTACCTAAATAGTAGAAACGTTATATCTTTTTGGTTTTGGCAGAGGTTTTCGGTAAAAAGTGAAGGATACCTACCACTCAAGCTAAAACACTTCTACTCCATCCAAACGTTATCTAGAAAGTATCGCATTCACCGCTAAGACCGCCTATTTGTACAACTTAATTCTAAGCTTTTTATATTTTATTTTGTGTTTTTGTGTCTGTTGTGTTCCCGAGATGTATATATTGTACAAATAAAAATATCTATCTATCAATCATATTTTCAGTATAAAGGTAAATCAATAAGATTCAATTCGAAACTGCAAAAATTGTCTAAAAGAACATTAAATTGGCCATGACTAATTCCACAGCTAATTCTACCGACAAAACCGTAACGACCCGTTATTATACGAAGATAATCATCTCCGTTTAGTTATGAGAACATATATTATTTAACATTATTTTATTTAACATCATTAGCTATCTAGGGTGATCATTCCTAGCAATTTCCCCCCTCGATCTGTGGGGACACGAAATTTTTGAATTTCTTTTCTTTATTAAGAGGACAGTCTCCATTCTCTATCTCCATACAAACGTAGTCGACGTTTTCCTCCCTGGATACATTAGATCAAATATGTTTATGCCATAAAACTTAAATCTGTCATGACTATGCATTGACTATGCACACCTTTTCATTTTTTTTTATTTTTTATTACCTACTATTCTTATTAGAAAATGTTTGAGCTTATACATGTTTTACTATTATTAAAAGTTTTAATAATAGCTATAAAAGCCATCCTATATTGCAACTTAGTTTAAAACAATAGGTTCCTATTGTTAAATGAAATTTAATAAACGAATGCCGGTGAACCACGCAAGCGTTTTTCATCGTAGTTAATCTCACACAGTGTCACAAGTACTTGGTTGCCTACCTAAGTAATTGTGCAATATACAAAGTGAATGCCAAGTTTGTTTACTTAGATACAACAAACGGCAATTATTCACAAATATTTGTGAACATATGAACGACTTGCACAATTTACTTAGCAAGTCTAGCTAGACCATAAATCTCACATTCGTTTTCAAAGTCATTCGTCGCCAAATACATATATCGAAATTTGACTAAAGGTCAAAAAGTGAATTCCTGTGACTTTGAAAATTAAGAAACGGTTTCTGTATTAGTAAAGATTACTGTTTTGATTGCAAGATATAACATTACTTTTACTGGCCGTCCTTATTGCAGATCTCCCATCTATACTAATATTATAAAGAGGTAACGTTGGTAACGTGTATGTATGTTTGTATATTGGGAGTAATCTCCGAAACCACTGGACCGATTCCAAAAATTCTTTCACTAATAGAAAGCTAGGTTATCAGGGATCCGTAAAAAAATTTCAATATTTTAACCAAATCATTAATAAACCAAGCTGAAATGGTGATTCAGTTACTAAGAAAACCTGGTCTACCTACCTTACGCACGTTTGCCAGCATATGTTAAACATTTATTTTTTTATTTCGATATCATAACTAAACCGAAGTGATAGTAAAATAACACAAGAGCATACACAATAGATTAGATACCTTTCAATTCCTTCCCTTCAGGAGTGCACTTCCCTCTCTCCATAATACAGTTGACATATGAAGTTAGAAGTCTTTTGTTCTCCAAAATTTCCTGAAGATTTATATTGTCGTACTTGTCCGTGTACTTGTCAGCTAATACTGCGGCTGCTAAACAGCATAATATTATGAACTGCTTCATTTTGTTCTGAAATATTGAAAATATCTCATTATTGTATTTTGCACAAGTACCGTTTGATTTTACCCGACAGCGAGAATTGTTAACTAGTTGTGCCCCGCGGTTTCTCCCGCGTTAATCACAATTAAGCAGGATTTTCAGGATCATTCCTATGTTACTCTCCATTACTTAAACTATCTCTATGCAAATTTTCATCCAAATCGGTAGAGCTGTTTGAGCGTCAATAAACAATCAAATATATAAACAAACAAACTTTCGGATTTATAATATTAGTGTGATGTGATGTTGCGTTTATCTAGTTCAGGCAGGATCAACATAACAGTTTTGCCACTGTTACACCTTTAGTAAGAGCGGATAATAATCCGCTGATGGCGTTACCACAATCGTTGATCGCAGATTTAAAACCCCACAACGATTGAATTAGACATGGATACCTATTAATTGTAATCTCATGACACTAATTTGGTGTAGTTGTTGTGAGTAGGTATCACTCAATCCTATCATTATTTTCTAGTTCTACGAATCCATGCCTATTATTTTACAGACGAACTAGTATTAAACCCATTATACCTATTAAATAAGCAAGATCATGTATTGTGACGTAAATTGATACAATTGATACTTATAGGACCTATAAGGGATGCTGCACGTGTTATGTTTTATTAATGAAAAAGATAAGCATTTTGTGTTCGCAAGAATTTGTTGATCTCAGTATATACCAGAATATCATATCTCAATAATTTTAGTTGCGATTTTTACAAGAAATTATAAATAGAAAGATATTATTTTTATTTAATAGAATGCGGAATCATAAATTGATACAATGATTGAATAAATGTATTAAGAGGAATGTGGAAAAAATCCATACTTTTTCTGTGTGTCACCTGTTATTTCCATGGGTTTTTTTCAGACGTTTAAAGTCCGATCGCGATGCTTTTTTCATTATAAGAAACAATATATAATTTACATAATTATTCTCAAATTAGCCCATAATTGGGCTATTTTACGTGATTTTAAGACGCAGTTTTCCTCGCGAATAGCACACATTATTATTTTTTTAAAGAAAAAGACAAGAGGCGCGGTAGGCCTGGATTCAAAACCATGACCCTCAGAATAAAAGTCGGGGTAGACCACCAAAGCTCTATTGCATTTTTATTATAAATTGTTTATTTTAATAATAAACAATTATGTACATTTAAGACGTAACGAAATTATCGTAATTTAAAAATAAGTTCATTTAAAAGAGGTGGTTATTTACAAGTTTAATTCACTAACACTTTAATTACAAGATTCATATTCAATTTTATGCTTAATTATTTTGTAATTTTATTTTGATTGTGAAATTAAAAGTCTAGACATTAGAAAATCGTAGCTAGGTCACATGTATGATACCTATGTATGGTTTTCCTGTATAAAATAAACACTAACCTATAGTTTGTCGAACGATGTCACAAAGAGCCTCCAGTGACTTATGATGATCGAATAATGACATACCACTTTATATACTGGTGACGGTGACCGAGTAGTATCATCTAATTTGCCCCTGGTCCGTTCATTATATTTCTTTTGTCTAATGCATAAAAACTGCACGATTATAATAACTACATCGTGTTCCATTACATATAGCTACGTATTTTACGTGTACATCCTTTTAGAAGAAACTTCTTGTGAAAAAAATCTTAATAGGTATAGTCATAATAAATAATAATAAATTATTTATAGCCAGGTGTATAATGTCGTGGTCACAGAAGGGGTAATCCATGTAAACTTTGCAGATAAATTTGCTTCGAAATATCGCATCGATCTTTCAGCCCATCAAAGCCTTTAAACTTTTTCGAAAACAAAGTGTCTGACTGATTAATACATTGGTGTATCGACTTCAAAATAATACATCAGAAACAATAAAACTAATGTAAAACCGCATCAAAACAAAAATTTGATCAATAATTTAATTAATGATTGTTCAATTTTTTGCTCTACAAATATAACTTACACGTTCTATAAATAAATGAATAAATATTGCACGACGTTACACACTGTCAATGTAACTCCAAACTAAGCACTAGGCTTGTAATATGGGTACTAGACAACGGATACACTACTATTATACTTTTTTGTAAATACAGATATAATCATAAGTGATATGATTCTTGATGACGATCGCCTATCCTAATCAGTGTATATGTCAATGGAATTCGCGATCTTACGGGACGCGATTTTCCGCGACTTGTCAGTGCACACATAGCCTTAATACTTGGTAGGTATGAAAGGCAGACAAAGATGTCAATAAGTTATGCTTAGGTACTTAAAATTATGAAAGAACGTCTGCTTTCACTTTTATAAATTGGTTTTTAAAAACTTTTGTAAACATATGACTAGGCTACTTCGAAACTTCTGAATACCTATGTAACTAGGTAAAGTTTTCTATTTAAGTTTATGCAATATGTGCATTCATGCATATACCTAAATACATTTCTAATACTAGCTTGCTATACAAATACGAATTGATTATATCATAGGTAGGTCTACTATTTTTTATGAGAGAGCTGGTATAAAAGTTAAATAGATAAAGTTAAAATAATTTATTTGTATGCGAATTAAGATGAAGCACGCTTACCTAAAATAATCTGGTGTAATGGGTACAAAGACAAGCCGCAACCAATATGTGATGTATTTCTCCTTGTAAAATATTTCTAGTAAAAATCCTTGATCAATAAAAATATAAGAAATATCATGTTATTGTTTTTTAGTGTCTGTTGTGACTTATTGAAACAATTCCTACAAACTCGTAGGTATATACTCGTAGATTGAAAAATTAAAGAAACAACCTGTATAGCGTAGGTACTTGTATAAGATTAAGGAGAAACGAACCAACAGCTTCCGTTCTCTCAAGAGCGTCACACAGCTAGCGACGCGTCGTCGTCTCCTTCGTTTTGTACGTGCTCTGCTTATTATATATGTAGGTACATATAATTATACGTCTATTGATTTTTTAGATACTATTAACTCAACTTCCGCACATACCTTGGCTTGTATTCTACAATTATAACCTCTCAAGTATGTCCCAAACCTGTTCAAATTTGTTAGTGATTTTGTATTGACTGAAGCTTGAGTGATTTCTGGCTAAATTACCAACAACTATTGACTCGTTTCGAAATTATTGGAGAGAGCTGAGATATTTTAATTGTAGATTACAGGCCCTGTTAGAACTTCATCGGATCTAATATGTTTTAGATGACTAGAGTATCTTCGGCTACCTTTACTTATCGGCGTCGTACCAAAGCACAAAACGCCGCCGGCGCGGGCGCCGCTACAAACTGCCGGCCCTTGAAGTTAATTTCTAGATCAAGTGGGTGCTTTTTAGCGTGGCGTGTCTTTTAGGTGATTTGTCACTGAACGGCTAGGCCGGTGGGCGTCCCACGAGTCTCGTCTTTCTCCTTATGTTGGCTGAAAGTTACAATCGTTGTTTATTACAGAATCATCCTATCATTCTGTAATAAACACAACGCACAGCCTAAACCGCTGATAGTAGAGAATTTAGAGAGTTTGTTCTTTGTATGATGGAGACATCCGATTAGAAAGGATTTTTCTAAATTCCCAAGGAATCCACACTTGCGCAGGTGAAACCGCGGCGCAGGACACAGCTAGTCTGTTATAAAACTCTACACTACACAAACGAAGTCGCTAATAACTAATAAGGCACGATGAGCGGTTATTATGGCTTTGCCAGTAAAAGTATGTAATAAGACTTGCCTAGTATTTACTTAATTGTGGTTTCTTTCGGATGTGACAACAACAAACGAAGGTTCATGATGCGACCTTCTGCAATGGCGGTCATTATTGTTTATTTTTATGAAGCAATAGGCAGATACACCTACCCACAGCACCTACCTATTAATGATATAGGTGTGGTACCTACTCCTTTTAGAGTAAACCTAGCACCAGGTTTACCCAAACATCTTTAGTCTACGATTAGCTGAAGCTCGTTTATTTCAGGCATTATTTGTATCAAAAATTGTGTCTAATTCTGAGTTAAATCGCTAACCATCTTGTCGCAATTACCTACTCGCAATAGGGGGTTACTCTACGCGTAGCTAGTACATGTGCGAAAACAAAATCATGCAATCATTTAGTGCAGCACTTCTAACTGTTGCATTCTGATTAGCATGATATTGCATACCCATTACAAGTATGGAAATGGATCTAGCTAGATCACATACATTCAGGAAGACGTGTTGTAAATGAAACACTGTGTAATCGATCAAAATGCGATTGCATAACATTGTATTGTGGTGATTCCATATATTGCATAGGTAGGTAGGAGTAATCCGTAATGAAACGGACGTGTTTTGAAACGGAGACTATCGATATCTCAAGTTTTTGATCGCGAATATAAAAGGTCATCAATGGTGCCAACACCCAAAAAACATAAAATATATTTCGATCGTGTCCGTTTCATAACACGTCCGTTTCATTGCGTATTCCCCCTACTCATAACATCGTATGGTGTGTACCTATAGCTTAATATTTCTATAGTTACCAACAGATGGATATGATAAAATTCAGGTCGGTAAAACATTTATGTCCGTTAGTTTGCAGTCTGCATACAACTATGGAAAACTGCATCAGATATACGAGCTAAACTAGACTACTTTAGCTTAGCTTTCGCTATAAAAATGACTTGACCCCAGTTTCTCATCTCTACGTATCCCAATATTTGTACAAAAATAAAAACAATCCCTATATTAAAATGCAACTTTTTTTAAAAAATATTATATTAAACAAATTTTTCGGTTTTCGGTTGATATTTAAGACAAAAAGGTAAATATTTTTTATAACATCTGCTGTAACCATATTTCGTGCAAATAAATGACATTCATTCATTCATTAATTCATTCAAAAGTATACCTATCGGGTTTATAAGACAGGACACACTGCTTGCGTCGTCTACATTACGCAAGCAGTGTGTCCTGTCTCATACAGTTTCATACAATACAACCCAGCAGTACGTGCACGTCTACGCTTACGTCTACGTATACGCATCCGGTCTGTTTCTTAATTATAAACACTTAGAATATCCAAAAGTACCTAAGTAATTATATAATTTGAGATTTTCTCACAAATTTACTTAATTGATATAACAAGAAATTAAACAGAATGATAAAAATCTAAATTAGTACAAAAATAAATGAGTAGGTAGGTTAATACAATACTTACTGTTTTAAAATTTTAAAACAGGTCAAAGATGTGAATCAAGCGTATTCGTCCGATACGGTTGGTGTAGCCACTAAGGAAGATGGAAATCGTCCACTGGCTTCATTTCACCATTTGCAGTGACTTTTGATGATCTTCGTTTCAGACCCAAGTGTTCAGGGCTCCAGGCGATAATACTACATATAAACCTCATCGTCGTAACTGAGACAGTGGTCGACTCTGGGTGTCCAGTCACTGGTCCAGGAGTCTATATATCGGCCCATCATCCGATGGGCCGATATATAGACTCCGATAGACTCCCACTGCTGGGCATAGGGCTCCCCCAATGACCTCCACGACGACTGATACTATGCCATCCGCATTGAACAGAATCTCGCAGCCTTCACCAGGTCGTAGGTCTACCTTGTTAGACGCCTGCCCACTCTACGACTGCCGACGCGGTCGCCAGTCGACCACCTTTCGACCCCAACAACCACGGCTCTACGAGAAATTATTTATTATGTAGTTAATATGTTCCTACCTTAAATACTGTTATTAATTAATAATTAAATACAAGTAGGTATTATATTCAATTTACGCAGGGAACAGGTATTTATACGACCATAAATGCTTGTTTCTGGGAGTTTTCTATATATACCTATGTGTGTATGTATTCACAAAAAAAAGTAATGTTATGTAGTAGCTAGTATCCATAGTACAAGCCTTGTGGCTTAATGTGTAGCTAAATTGCACTATGTGCAACTTCCTTTTGTAGTTTCGAAGCTTCACACAACACACAAGTCACCTACTCAAAATGTTGTAATGCAGTAATTATGGTATGCGAATTATGTATCTTTCACCCCTTTGACTTTATTTTTAACCGACTTTCAAAAAAAGAGGAGATTCTCATAATGTTCACGGTTTGGATGGTGAATACGTATGGATGGATAATTATTAATTACTCTGTCCAACCTCTAAAAACTAGACGATAAGAATCTTGTGAAACTATCGCCTGCCTATTGCATATCTTCGCATGTAAGTTAATTCAAATAAAATAATTCGAGAGAAAGGTACCGTACATCTTATACCACATTGTCACTTATCGTCTGAAAAGATGTTGGCAAAAGACTTTAAAATGATATTTCTTATGTTTTTATAGCTCTAGGCATTTTTACTAGAAATAGGCCAAGCAGCAGGGAAATCACCTCTTACGTAGCCTTGCAAAAGGTGGTGTAACAAATTTTAGATTTTATGTTATTTAGCTAAGTTAGCTTGATATAAATTCAATTTCTTGACCTTGGGCACGACGGGGTATGTCCGATATTTTGCTAATATTTCGTTTTTTGCACATAGTGTAACTTTTTACCTGTAAGACTTACAGAATTGACATGTATGGACAGAATGTAAGAGTTTTTAACTTCTACATACTGTTCTTAGACACTTTTGTCATACGACTTATTATCGAGACACTATGTGCAAAAAGCATATTAAACTCAAAATATCGGACATACCCCGTCGTGCCCCAAGGTCAAGAAATTGAATTTATATCAAGCTAACTTAGCTAAATAACATAAAATCTAAAATTTGTTACACCACCTTTTGTAATGTGATTTCCCTGCTGCTTGGCCTAAAATATTTACTTGGAGAAATACATCATCAAAAATGGTAGCACATGGTAGCGATTATGGTAGCACATGTCATGTCAGTGTGCTAATGGTAGCGCACTCGCCCGGCAAGCGAGGGGGACAGGTTCGAATCCTGTTATAGGATAATTTTTGATGATATATTTCTCTTTGTAAAAGAATTTAAAATGTTAAAAAAAAGTACCTACCGTTAGTCTAACGAAGTACTGAAGGCCGAGGAAATTCCCACTGGGCCAGTACAGACTATACAACAGTTGTCATAACATTGTTTATTCTCGAATACAAATCTCACAGCCTGACAATTAGTATACAATTCATAATTGATATCCATACTATCAGTATTGTTCAGCTTCTAATTACTGTGTCAAGAATAACATCTTAGTTTTCCATGTCATGATTCGACGCGAATATTGATCAATTGATTAGTAGGTAGGTACCTATACATATTATAAATATCTGTAGCGATAATATTATATACTTACTAGCAGCGCCCCGCGGTTTCACCCGCATAAGTCCCGATCCCGTGGGAATTTCAGGATCAAAAGTATATATCAAAAGCCTATAGCCTTCCTCAATAAATGGACTATTCAACACCGAAAGAATTTTTCAAATCGGACCAGCGGTTCCAGAGATTAGCGCGTTCAAACAAACAAACAAACAAAAAAACAAACAAACTCTTCCGCTTTATTATATTAGTATAGATGTAATAAAAGGGTAACGTTAGTAACGTTACCCTTTTTTTTACCCGTTCATTATGTATTTTCCGAGTAATCTGAACCTATTCCAAAAATCCATTCACCAATGTAAAGCTACATTTTCGAGGAGTAACGTTTAAAAATTACATTTTTTTTGTATTTTTGGGCCGTTTTTTTTAAAATTGTAATGTCCTTATCTACAAGCTTTTATTTAACTTGCATGTTTGTACCTACGTATGTTGTTTGCAAGTTGAATTATTTTATTAAACAACTGAGTATCAAATAATTCTGAAACGTCATCTATGATGCACCATCATACATCTATCTCCCCTGATGATTGGGAACACAATCCTTGTAGAAAAACCTTGTGGTTTTTACAACTATTGAAGAAAGACACTTGGAAGATACCGACCGACGACGACGCCAAACGCCTTGGGAAGAAAACACGCCGCAATCCAGCCAGTTGCACTGCCACTTTTGAAACCTTTTAAAACCAAAGATTTCGCTAACAACCTCGGATTTTAGAGCGGAAAAACTCTCTCGGAAAGTCCACTAAATAAAGTAAAAGAGAAGTCATTTGATATGTTTCACGACCGTCTACGAGAGTACAAGAGAGTGTACAAGTACAAGAACACTTATCGATTCGCAATCGATAAGTGTTCTTGTCCCTAATATATTAACAACTTACTTTGTAAACAATAAACTGAAATAAGATCATTTAGACGAGTGAGTAAGCAAATTGATCTGGTAGTTAGGTACGTGTTGTCCTTGTATCAAATATTTCTGAGTAAATTTTAAATAAGCCTGTAATTTAGATCTTTATCAAGTTATTCATAGCGTTCATTGATTTAGAATACCCACAGGTATGTACATTGTACAGTTTCTAGTTGAATTTTCACGCAAAATGTATCAAAGACTAATACTCTTTGATACATATTAGTATTGAGAATTTGAGAATTCTCAATTATTTTATTCGACTTTAAAAAGGAGGTTCTCAATTCCGTTAGGTATGTCTATTTTATGTCTGTTTATCAATTACTCAAAGACGACTTAATCGATTGTGATTATTCATTTTTTGGTGGAATAAGGTTGGTCCCCATTTATAACACTGTACTTTGTGGGTTATCCCATAAAATTTGACGAAGATCTAATGAGCAGAAAATATCATTAGATGGCAGTAAATGCTGTGCTTTAAAATGATATCTACATTGTTTTCAGTGTTTTCTGACAAGTTCATACACTTAGGACGATTTTTTAACAATACCTACTCATTAGTGCGTCATTCAAACACCACGAACTTAAAAAATCCATTCTTCTTCTTCTTTCCATATAGTGGTGTGGCCCACCTGGTGTTAGAGTTATCAGATCGCTCTCAGGCCTCTAACTTGACCTAACGACTGCAATACTATACGAGATAACAACCGGGACCAACTGCTGTCAGTTTTATCCAGTGACAACTGCCAGATTTCTTCAAGTTTTGTATGACATAAAACAGGAAATAGGCGTCGGTAATTTCCTTTACTCAGTAAAAATTTACATAATTATGATATTTATACCATCATAATAATAGTTAGAGCATTTTTATTTAAATACTAGGTCATAACTATTTCCTCACTCCGGCAAATTGTTATGACCTGAAGTTGTATCAATAGGAACACAATAAGAATAATAAACGGCAAATGGCTTCCCTATCATTAGGCTATTATTAGATGTTATTAGTTATCCGCCACTTATGAAGCCACACTTCATATGTTACCAACACCAGTTCTCACGTCGAGCGGTAGCATTTTGTTGCGTGACATGTCACCAGTGTGGATCTTCGAAAAAAAAAACTTAGTAAGTACGCCCTAGAACGAATATACAACACAAAACAATTTTTTTTGGCTACAAAAGCCTAGCCATTCCTAATCTCTATTAAAAGCGAACATAGCTTAACAAAAAACTTTGCATTGTAGACAATGCTAGCTAATACCTTGGCCATGATATTAAACAGTCCTTTGGCCACCCGAAGCTATTGCTAATATTTCTACACTATTAAATTAATTACCAACAACCTTGTAGGTACATAACATACATACATAAACAGTTATTAGACCGATCTTGACATATGGCAGCGAAGCGTGGACACTAACACTTAGGGAAGAAGAAAAGCTTTTGGTGGCAGAGAGAAAAATCCTGCGTAGAATTCTGGGTCCTACCCAGAGAGAAGATGGGAATTGGAGGGTTCGAAAAAACCTGGAGATCGAGGAGATGATCGCCGAACCCAACATCATGGGAGAAGCCAAAGCCCAAAGACTTCGCTGGTTGGGCCATATTGAAAGGATGGGGGACGATCGTGCCGCCAAAAAGGCCTATCTTGGAGTCCCAAATGGCCGCCGCCCAGTCGGTCGGCCCAGATACCGCTGGAGGGACGCCGTGGAAGCAGATCTGCGCGAATTAGGAGCAGCAGAGTGGCAAGAGGCGTCCCAAAATCGGCAAAAATGGCGTTCTCTTGTGTCGGAGGCCAAGACCCACTTCGGGTCGCTGCGCCAGAGGAGTAAGTAAGTAAGTAAGTTGTAGGTACATAAAGGTCCTACGTCCGTATGAGCCTCATAGAAAATAACTTATAAACAAATCAATTTGCATTAACTTCCAACTTATAAATCTTCCGCTTCAACTATTGTTCTGTGAGTCCTGTAAAATAAAAACGTCACAAGAGTTGAGTAATCAAGAGGAGAATGCAATATAAATGGTCCCGAGATTACGTATCTAGTCACAGCCCATCGAAGGGTCGCTCAGTGCTAACGAAGGATTGCAATTATCTACACAGTAAGTTATCAGCAATGATTATTATGTTTAACATAACGGTAGAGACGTGTAATGTAATAACATCGTAATATTACGGGAACAATGTATTTCAGAAGGTATAATATGAAGGGACATTCATTATATCATTAATAACTTTTGTTTTACAACGTTTCAAAATTAAATTAAAATTAAATTGATCTCAATTTTCGATGCCTTTTTCAGTCCTCTTAGTTCACGAGTAGATAACTTATCAGTTGGGCGTTGAAAACTTCTTAGTTAATATAATAAAAAGAACGCGATCATAACCGAAAAATCAGTTTATTTTATATAAGCATCACGAAAACTGTAGACAAATTAAAACTTTTATTGCTAAATCGTAGAGGTTTTCTGTGTCTGAAACTAGTGGTCATTGACCATAAGGAGTGATTTGGTGCAGATTTCCAAGACAAATCTGACTTTTTATTGATAGAACAAAAACATAACGTAAATATTATTAAAACTTAAAGAAATTCTATTAGAATAGTATTCAATTTAAAAATATGAAAGTGCTGGGAAAATGAATACCTATCAGTATCCAGCATGGACTTTTCTCTTCTCTTATTTCTTCGGCAAATCTTCTTCAAAGCGTTGTGTCAATTAAAAATGAATAGCATGTCATCTTCAATTTATTTTTCAAATTACGTACTGATTATTAAATGGCTGCGTCAACAAGTATGTACATTTGTATGATGAAAACAAGGAAAAACTTACGTAGATTAACATTTTCTAGAACTTCTAGAACATTGTGCACGATTTACTGCATACTGATATTTCAAGTACAGTTTTTTTTAAACTTTTTTGATGTTTATAACAAAACGGGCATCATAGTCTATTTTCAAATTACGTATAAAAATTATCTAACACACTGGTTGAATTAATGAAACATCATGCGGAAAGAAGATTAAACTACTAAAGTAGGTACCTACCTATTCAAAATACCCAGGAGAGTACCGAAATTGGATGTAAATGGTTGTAGTCTGAGTATGGGTAAAAATAGGTGAAGGAAGGGACTTTGTGAATGATATGGGGGAGAAAGTTTGATACGGAACAGATTGGAGTAGATACTTACAGAAGAATGACAACCCCTAATTCTGGGCAAAAGGCAGAACTAAGAAGGGGTAGAGGCCATATAGACAGTAACAATTATTTTAGAGTAAGAATACTTGTAATCAGTTTAACGTGATCGAATGCTTTCATTCTGACATATTTACAAATTATTATTTTCATGTCATTTTACAAATATACTACGACATGCGCACGATCTTTTTTATACCTAGTACTTACAAGACATGCTATTACTAGATAGACAGTCAAACAATGGCTTGGTGGGTAATTAAAAAAAACCACTTTGTTTGTTAGATGTAAGATCATAACTACGTAGATAATCAGGTACACATCTAGGTCAAGTAACTAGCAGGTAAGGCTAATGTTGTTTGTAGAGTTGGCCTGTCTAGTTGAGATCTAGACATTCGAAGATGTCGTTATAGGTACCTACCCTTACGTATAGCAATAAAGTCGGTATATTATATTGTGGATCTCTGATACATCTCGTCTTCTTTAACTTACAGATAACAATGAAGACTATTTTACTTCTCACATTATTCAGCGTTGCTGCTGTATCACTTGGTAATGCACAGACATACACAGATAAATGGGACAACATCAACGTCGACGAGATCTTGGAGTCGCAGCGTCTGCTTAGAGGTTACGTGGACTGCCTCCTGGACAAAGGAAGATGCACGCCCGACGGCAAAGCCTTAAAAGAAACCCTCCCCGATGCGTTGGAGAACGAATGCTCAAAATGTACAGAGAAACAGAAGACTGGGGCTGATAAGGTGGTTAGCCACCTGGTGAACAAGCGACCGGAACTGTGGAAGGAATTGGCGGTCAAGTACGATCCTAAAAACATTTACCAACAGAGATACAAGAACAAGATTGATGCTGCTAAAGTAAAGGCATAATAATTGTGATGTAGACTGAATTTTGTATTAATAACGTAATTATTTTTTCTCAAAAGTGTATCAAAAAGTTTGCCATGGTATTATAATTGGTCTTAATTAAAATAGCACTGGTAATGATGTCACCTTTGTGTACTTTTACTATAAGGATTAAATTCGATCTCATGTATATGTTTCCCAAATTAACATACCTACATAGGTATTTGGTAGACCTATTTAAATAAAATAATATTTTACCAGGTCAGTAGATTTGTTTTAAATTTATTTACCCATATTTATGTAAATAAAATGTGAACAAAAATAGAAAACATACTCTTTTTATTCAATCTTCTTTTTTTTCTTTATTCGTCTATAAAACAACCTTTTTGACCACCGTCGTCGTTTGTGGATCCACAGTGGATTCAATAGTATCCTGGTTGTCACTAGGATACACCATTGCATTGCATTGGTCTGGATAGATCCTCTTAGAGTTGTATAGCTCTCTTTTTGTGCTCCACCAGTGAATCAAAATAGAAAAAAAAAAACTGGTAACAAGTAGAACTCAAGCTTGACCGGTTTCAGTATGATAGATCTCAATATTTTTTTTTTATTTCAACTTGATACCTTTACGCGTTCTCGAGAAAAAGATCTTCACAGACAGACGGACGGATGGACAACAAAGTGATCCTATAAGGGTTCCGTTTTTACCTTTTGAGGTACAAGACCCTAAAAAAACAAAAGACGATCTATTTACGACCCTAGTGTAGGTACATGAAGTAATCAATAAATTATAAATAGATATAATGAGTATGATTTTTCACAGTATTCAAGTCTACTTTTCGGTTTCCATAAACTTTTTGAAATTCTCATGGAATTTGTTATCATGGTCGTATTTGTCGACGAGTTGGTCCCACAGGTCCGGATGTCGGTCTCTCACTGCTTTGATGACGGTCTTGATGAGCTTCAGCTGCTTTGGAGTGCACTTCCCACAAGTTGATTCCAAGGCTTCTGGTATCACTTCTGGAATGAAAATTAAATTACTGACTCAAGCTATTATTGATTTACCATTCTGTCGATTTGTCATTATTTGTCTGCAGATAAAAGTATGTGTAAACTCGTCAATTTTCTGTTTTATTGTAATGTAATTTATTTTTGATCATTTTTAGGGTTCCGTACCTAAAGGTAAAAACGGGACCCTATTACTGAGACTTCGCTGTCTGTCTGTCTGTCTGTCTGTCTGTCCGTCCGTCCGTCCGTCCGTCCGTCCGTCTGTCACCAGGCTGTATCTCATGAACCGTAATAGCTAGAAGGTTGAAATTTTCACATAAGATGTATTTCGGTTGCCGCTACAACAACAAATACTAAAAACAAAATAAAACAATTATTTAAAAGGGGCTCCCATACAACAAACGTGTTTCAAACATAACAAGGAGTCGAGAATCGCGGGAGGACAGGAAGAGGGACAGGAGGACGAGTTGGTCATGGAATTCAAAATGGCTGCCCTATCTGTCAAATATACCAGTCTGCCTTCACTTACCAAAGAGTTTCTTTTATGTTTCAGATTTTCTTTGTGCCAAGGTTTTTTTTTTTTTAGTGATTCGGTCGTTTGATGGGAGTAAGAATCGAAGATAAATATTTCATATTTTCCTATAAAATTTAAAAATTGGTTGTTGTAAACCATTTTAGGGTTCCGTATCCAATTGTGATAGTGGTACGGAACCCTTTATGCGCGAGTGTCGCACTTGCCCCGTTTTTTTATTATATTAGAACATTACTATACTAATACTTAACCAGATAATATAATGATGCGATCTGTGTGTTTTAGAAAAAATCCCAGTCTACTTATTTCACTTAAGTACCTACCTACCTACTTCTTATGCAGGTAGCTTGCAAGGTCATTAACACAAAAACATCTAAAATTTATAAGACAACCACATACAAAGCTAATAGAAGTACCTACTCTTTGTTTCCAACCCTTTCGCAGTCAGGTTGATATCGTCTTTTTAAATATAGTGGAATAGTTTACGGTAGGTATATAGGGTCCTAGGTAGGTAGGAGAAACAACTTACTTTTAAAGTCTTTGGCATCCGGCGTGCACCTTCCCTGATCCAGGAAGCACTTTGCGTACGATAGCATTATTTTATCATTCTCAATTATAGGTTGAACATCAAAATTGTCATATTTAGAACTATAGAAATCTCCAGACACTAAAACTACTAGTGACACCAACACTGCATTATTTAACATAGCTTTTGGGGCTTCAATCGGCTTTAAATAAAACACTATATTTTCTAAAGTAAAAACTTTAAGAAATAAAGTTCAAATTCATGGGTTGTAACCGACTTTAAAAAGAAGGAGGTTCTCAATCAGTCGTGCCTATTTTTTTAAAATTTCCGCAAAGATGAGTGGTCTCAGAATAAATGGAAAAAACTGAGATGTTAAATGTACTCTTAGACTATATAAAGCAATGTTTTTCATTGTTCATAATGCACATGCAATTTTCTACAATTACAATGGCTTGTATATGCAATTTCAGTAGATTGACTGTAGTTACAAGCCCTAAGAGATGTTGACAAAACTTTTAATCAGAATAGTCCATTGTGTGAGATGTGGTGTTTAAATTAAACATCCCTAATAAACTAGTGTTGTAACGAATAGGTTACCTAGTACTTTTACGAATAAGATTTTATTTTGTTAATTACAGAATCAACAGCACTTAAAAACTAAGTTTTATGTTATGATGATACACTAGCCAACGGTATCACCCGCGTAAATCCGTGGGAATATTGGAATCAAAAGTAGCTTATGTAACTCCCTGATAATGTAGCTTTCTATAGGTAAAATAATTTTTGAAATCGCGATATTGGGTGTAATCTCCGAAATTACGGTCCGGTTTTATGTAATTAACTGGCTGACTGAATTAACTGATCCTGAGTGACTGCCAACGCACATCTCAAACTTACTAACCTATATGAAGTAGGTATCCGCTATGAAAGGTTTTTATAAATTTTCCCGGTATTGGAACTGGCTGCGTCCTTCAGGATTAGGGCAGGCTCTCAGACCTTCTGCTTGCCGGATCCACACGGCCCGCCTGCGACTATGTTACAATGAGTTTATGAATGCTCTAACCTGCTTACTTTATAAGGAATTTATAAGCAACACAGTAACTTCACCTATCTATAACAGTATTTAAAGTTTTTGGCTTCTTGTTACTATTTCTTCAATGTTACTCATCACGTCCATACCGCCGCCAGCCACAAGCTTGTTGCACGGCAAATGTTCCGTGTTTAGATAACATTCTCTAACCATGTCATCGATTGTTAGTGGCACAGTTATCGTGACTGTTTTAAAAATAAATCCTATTTATGATAACCTTTTACAAACGAATACAAACCCCTGCTTTTTTCGTCATAGCAAATCAACGAGTATTTTATGGAGCCATGAAGCGCGCGCAGGTGTGTTGCCTTGTACATGATTCAAGAACATTTAGCTTCCAAAACATCCTGATCCGAAATGATGGATAAGGTTAAAAAAAAAGGCTTTTCTACATATACGCGTTTTACCGACCGATAATTTATCACATGCTTTATTGCGTTATTACGTCCTAAGCAAGCGTTCTCCTTCTATTGCGCCGATATTATCGGAGCAGTGTGTAACTTTTTAGCCGTCCTAATACATACAAATGTACTAAAATCAGATTACGCAATAACACATGCGATATTATTATCGATTGATAATAACGGGGCTATGTATGACAGCCTTTAATCGTAGGAGATACCATGAAGGCCATAATAACCAGCGATAAGTATGGTTACCTAGGTGTGTCTAACAAAAGACAAGACCAAAATTGTCAAATCGAAACAAGGGAAAAAAATGACAGTATAAAAGTGGTATAAAACCGGCAAACCATTCTGAACTTGTTTGTTTTGAAATGTTTGTATAATTTTCTAGTTTTTTGAATATATATTGAGTTAAAAACTCGAAAATGCCCATATACTGCCAACGGTCGACAAGTGGTGGTAAAGGTAATAGGGAAATGTTTATAGAGAGAGATCCCAGAGTATGTGCAGCAGGAATACCAACGCAACAGCCTAATGATACTGTACCCGATTCTCTACAGCACTACCTACTCAAGGATGAAGCTGATGCTCTTATCAGCGATGCTATTATTCCTGATAAGAAACCCAGACCATTGCCTCCTTTGCGACACCCTATACCATTAGATAAACGTCACGGAGGTATTTTTTGCAATGTGGCACAGATAATAAACCCACCTATTAAAACAAAGTTCCAAACCATTGTAGACGATATCAAAAGTACAATTTATTCGTCCTACTGGAAAGCACAATTAGGACAGGTAAAAGATCCGGTCCCCATGCTCCCCGAGGGATTTGATATTGAAGGCACAACCTTTGGGAAGGCAACTCCATATCACGGACGCTTATACGACATCGTTATGCCCAAAAATCCTTACCCAGATAAAACCCCTCCTTCAAAAAAAGCGGGAGCACAAATAAATCGTAACTACTGTTCACCGCCTTTTGATCCTGACTTGATTTATGGTCACAGAACATATGTTGATACAAGTGGCAAATACGCAAAGTGTTGCCTTACTGACGACAGAAAAGTCCTTGGGAACGGATTGCGCACTGTAATCAATTCAATTCAATCAAACTTCCAGGACACTCATCACCCCAGAATTTCAGCAGTTTCATCACCAAATGACAATATCAGCAACGTGCCAAAAGGGTACTCATTTGGAAAGCTAAACCCTCCTGATAATGTTCAGGAATGCCTTACGTTCTGTCAAATAGATCCTGCTAAAGCTTTTTACAGGAAATGTTTAAAACACTATAACACGTTAAGAAAGTGTTTGTCAACCCGGTTTTTACCAACTTTTTACAAGACCTTTTATTTAAATCTTAAATATTATGATAAAGAAAAAACTGGGTGGTTACCAAAAGAAGTGGTTTACAAGTATTGTGGTTCTAAACTTATCAGATTTGATCCAGCGTTCATAGAGCCACTGTTAACATTATGGAACGCATTTGATGGGAATCGTATTGAATATAAAATATTTGTAGATGTCCTAAACTACACTCAACCTCCCGTACAATTGCCTAAGACTCTTGATTTTCCAAAAGACTGTCTGCATTTTCTTACGACATATCAAGAAATGGTGATGCCAGGACAGAAAGAGGATAAAAGTCTAAGAGCAGGAATACCTTCTGGAAGGTATTTCGACCAAGATTATCCTATTACACCACATGAAGGTATCAGGGCACATCGAACTTGTCTTCCTCACGAATCAGATATGAAGTCGTGCATCAGTCCAAGTACATTAACGTCTCTTAACGTTTCCCATCGAGACATGTATGAAAAAAGAGAGCCCGCAGTGGTAAGGAGAGTTTTTGAAGCAACTGGTGAAAAATTTACGGATGAAAGTTTCAATTCTGTTTGGGAAGAGGCCAAAAAAATCCATTCACAAGGATGGGTTTGCTACGAAACATTTAAACGAGCTTTAGAAAACAGGCCAAAATAATGATTGAAAGGAAAGAATAATTAGATTACTATATTTTATATTATGTATACTAGCTGTGCCCGCAAATTGTAAATCAATCTTTTATTGCTAAGAACTGCTAGTAACTTAAAACCTATGCTGCTCAAACCTGGTTACTGACTGAGGTTCAGAATATACCTACCTAGTTACATTTTACCAAATCTTAATCGCATATTATTATTTATTTTCTTACCTCGACGTTTCAGCCATGTTTAAACAGTCTCGGTCGCGTGGGGACTACAATCAACGACAAATTAACAAATCAAGTGGATTTAAATAGTTTATGAGGTTCAGCAGTCCAAACTTAAAGTAGGTATGTCACATAGTAGGTAGATATAGATAGTTTATTTTAATATCGTATTTAATTTTGTTCACATAAAAATTTGTAACCTGTATTTTTTTATATTGTCGTATAAATCTTTACAAATAAATTATAGTACCTTATAAATGTATTGAGCAATTTATTTATAATTTATAATATGTATAGATTAATAAAATATTGATGTTATGGGATGTTGGACATAGTCCCATAAAGCCGCTAAAATTAAAGGCTATTTTACATATTATAAGTAATAACTTAATAAGCTTTTTTTACGTGTTTATACATACAGAAACACCCAAAACCAATTGTGCCGGAAACAAGTGATGATCATTTAAATCGCAGCGGGAATCAAACCCGCAATCTCCTACGTCGCTGACGCGTGTTTTCGCGACGCGATTAGTTTGAGTTTAGAACGAAAACATAATAATATTAATTCTCTTTGAGGAAGTCTTGGAAAGCCTGTTGGTATTTTCCCTGAGGGTCGTAGAACGCGACGAGTTTTTTCCAGAGTTCAGGTCGGTTCTTTTTCAGTTCTTGAGCTAGCTTCTTGCCCATTTGCTTCTGCCTGTCAGTACACTTTGCACATCGGGTTTCCAAAGCTTCGGGTAGTTTCTCTAAAAGTAAACAAGACACATTATTGAATGAGATTTTGATAACCTATTGGCGAATATAAAATCTACGGGTTTATTTGAGTACCTATTATGTTTGGACATAAGTCTAGCGTAGACTCGGTCTTTTTAGAGTAGGTACCTACCTATACCTATAGATGAAGTTAGACTTAGAAATTATTACTAATTTTTCATAGAATGCGTTTCGTTTCATCTTTAAATTCCTATGCCGTCATGTTGGTAGCAAAACAAAAATATAAGAAATTCAAAAAAAATAATGTGCTACCTTGAATTTAGGGGGATTTGTATGTATATAAAGAATGAATGAACGAATCTGCCTGTATTCAAGGTTTAGGGTATAGCACATTCAAGATATTAAGGCAAGACTTTTTTATTTTGCTACCAACATGACGGCATAAACGCACTATAGTAAATAATTTGAGTATTTTTGTCTCCTTTCAAAGATCTTCTTTCTTTACCAAGCAACCTCTAAAACATTCATACCTGTCATAAGTAGGTATTGTCAATTTTTTTTTATTTGACAATACTTAAAAGTATGACGTATGACAGATATAAGGTAGAAAAGTGATAATACAATATTAAGTGAAAAGGAAATTAAAAAGAAAATAACTTAAAACATATAAGGAAATGTTGACAGACCCTAAAGTACATCTAAAGTTTTTAATTATACTAAAACAAGAAACACAATGTTAATAAACTGTCCTCGAAGAACAACGGGAGGTAAGGGTAACATGGGTATGTTTATTGAAAGAGACCCTCAAATATGCGCCGCCGGAAAGCCGACTGCTCAACCTAAGGAAACTATCGGAGATAACTTTAAACATTATTTATTACAAGACGAAGTCAATGCTCTTATTCATGATTCAGTATCAGTGAAACCTTTTACAAAGATAACCGACCAAAAATTGCCACCGTTAAGACGTCCGATCCCTCGGGATATGCGACATGCCAGTATTTTCTCTGAAGGGTCTCAATTAATAAATCCTCCTCAAATATCTAAATTTCAAACACTCGTCGAGGATTTAAAAAAAACGGTCCAATCTTCATACTGGAAAAAAGAAGTAGGAAAAATACCTGATCCTGTACCTCTTTTGCCAGTGGGGTTTGATATTTATAAGACAACACTTGGTAAAAAGACTCCAGATTGTGGGCGACTTTACGATGTCATATTGCCTAAGGATCCCGTGCCTGGACAAATACCAATAGCAAAATTACCAGATCTCAGAATGGACCGCAAGTATTGCAGACCAGCGTATAATTCCGATACTATTTTTGGAATAGTTAATAAACCAGATAACAGCGGAAAATTAATGAAATGTTGTTTACGAGAGGATAGAATAAGTTTAGGAACTGGCGTCTATAAGCCGATGAACATAACCCAAGTAAATTTTAGAGAAGAAAAAAAGAGCAAACTCGGTATTTCGTTAGCACCAAACAATAACTTAAGCAATGTACCCGAAGAATTTGCTTTCGGTCTCTTAAAGCCACCTGGCAACTTGCCTGAATGTATGGCATTCTGCAACCTCAATCAAGATAGAGATTTTTTCAAGAAATGTCTTGCTCATTTAAACACTCTTAGGAAATGTTTAAGAAAACGTTTCAGTGGCCCATTCTTCAAATCATTTTACTTGAATTTAAAATACTTTGATAAATCTAGTTCGGGATGGTTGCCGAAGGAAGTAATTTATGACTACTGTGCTTCATTTTTAATCAGATTTGACCCATCATATATAGAACCATTGCTATCGGCATGGAATGTTTTCAATGGTTCTGAAATAGAATATAGAACGTTTTCTGACATTCTAAACCACACAGAACCAACACCCAACTTACCCAAAGTGCAAGATGTTTTGGCAGATTGTGTTGATTATAGAACGACTTATACAGAAATGGTGAAACCTAATCAGGATCCGGGTCCACGAGCAATGGCCGGATTACCATCGGGAAGATATTTCGATACTGATTTTCCAATAACACCTTTATCTTGTTGTAAGGCTGATAGAAGCTATCTTCCATATGAGTCAGATGCTAGAGCATGTCTATGTCCCAGCACTCTCACTTTATGTGGAGTTTCTCACAGGGACATGTTTGCGGCAAGATCCCCAGAACTCGTAAGGAAGGTATTTGAATCTGCTGGAAATGAATTCACTGAGGAAAGATTTGACCAAATTTGGAACGAGGCTAAGAAATATCATTCCCAAGGTATTGTATGCTTTGAGACATTTCGTAAAGCTTTAAAAACCGAAGCAAACGTGAAGATTCCTACCTAAGATTAAGTTTTTTATGGAACGGTGAGTATGTACCTAAGGTTTTCTATAAAATAAATATTTTTTTCTAAGATTGGATTACTGAAATTAATTTCAATTATTGTTTCCTTAATTGTGATAAATTTAGAATAGATTATAATGATAATTCTTACCTTTAATCTGTTTTACTTCTGGAGTGCAGGGCCCTTCGTTCAAAAGGCACTTAGTATATGCCCTCAGAAGTCTGTCGTTATTCAGAACTTCAGAGATGTCAAAGTCATCATTGATCGAATCATATTTATCCTGGGACAGCACAGCCACGACTAGGCACAAAGACACTATAATTATTTTCATTTTTTTTTAATAATAGTTAAGACGACGACACCGTGCTGAATCTTTGTGAACTATATGATTTACTGCAGAATCTATGCAATATTTATAGGAAGGAATCAACAACCGGAATACATTAGTTCTAAGAATGGTACACAACAATGCAAACATGGTGCTGTAGATAAGGTTAAAGCATGTCACTGTTATTTTATTCATCAGCTAGATCTAATTGAAGCGATTTATTCGCTGTGACGTTAGTAGGTAATTCTTCCATTTATTAAATGACCATAAGCATAGCAGACAATTTATTAAATAATTTATTCAATCACTTACAATTAAACTTATGATACGTATCAATAAATTAAGTACCTACCTACAATATAAATGCGTTTTCGAGAGCAATCGTTAGATTGAATTGATTTTACTAGACAAGGAAGGAGATAACACGTAGGTATGGCGGTAGGCAATACCTACATACAGTTATATCTGTATGCTCCATCTTTTCCATTCGAATTAGTACAAAATCCAAACAAACTATTTAGTTAATGTCTGTCTATAAATAATTTATGGCTTAATCTGCTACTGAAAGTGTTTTTATAGAAATAAATATATTATCAAACGCCGGTGACCAAGAACTTGTAAAGCGCTTCCCTGTTAACCCTTTGGGGGTCATATTTTTCCAAAAGTTCTGTGAAGCGAGGTTCACTCTTGGCTCTGATGCCGAGGAGCAGTTTGCGAACAACACCCTTTTGTTTCGATGAGCAACGAGCACAGGCAGTCGTCAAAGTTTCTGGCAATACACCTGAAAGATAAATAGTAATATTTCAATATAATATAGGCATTAAAAATAATGTTGCTGAAATAAACACAGAGGTGACCGGATGTTAATAATTTTCGTTAATGGTTAAGATGATTTGATTTGAATTCATTTATAATTTTATTACTAGAAATGATACCCTGCTAGTCAAGTTATATTATTTGTTTCATGTATGCACGTTAAATACATTAAACCTTTACCCATCCTTAGAAAGTTAAACTCATCAAAAACAAACATACAAACAACATACGGGTCGAATTGAGACCCTCGCATTTTTCGAACGATGCAGGTACGTTCGAATTACTATGGCTGTATCTCATGAACCGTAATAGCTAGACTATGTTGAAACTTTCACAGATGATAAAAACAAAATAAAACAAATATATATATAACAAATATATATATATATATATATATATATATATATATATATATATATATATATATATATATATATGTAGTATATCCGTTGTCTAGTACCCATAGTACAAGCCTAGTGCTTAGTTTGGGGCTAGATTGCGCTGTGTGTAACGTCGTGCAATATTTATTTATTTATTTATTTATATATGAGGGGCAACCATACCACGATGTATTTTCACCACTGGCGCCATCTAGAGAGTGATAGACTAGCACTAGTGGTAAAATTAATTTTAACGTTCGCGTTGCGTTCACGTATTGGTTGTTCCATTGTTCATTTTAGGGTTCCGTACTCAAATTGTGACAGTGGTACGGAACCCTTCGTGTGCGAGTCTGACTCGCACTTGGAAGGTTTTATAAATTTGAAAGCTAGCTGGAGACTATTTTATTAAAAAACCTCTTTAGTAAAATAGTTAATTTGATATTACCCCCGCTAAATGGCTGTCTTGTCCCTTTGGTTAGAAACCACTGACATACATAATACATTTTTTTTTTCATTCTGAGCCATAAGACTAGAGTGACTTTTATAAAAACAGACGGACGGCAAAGTCTAAGTAATAGGGTCCCGTTTTTACCCTTTGGGTGCGGAACCCTAAAAAAAGGGCCAAGCAAATACTCACGTTTAAAGTTCTTCCCGTCTTTAGTGCAAGGACCCTTGTCCATGACGCACTTGTAGTACGCCAGTAAGATCCTCTCGTTCTGGATGATGGCGTCGGTGTTGAAGTTCTCGTACCGGTTGGGATGCTGCGCCGAGCTAGTGGCCACCGCCGTCAGCGCGCACAGCAGGAATAGTGACCACCTCATTTTGATGTAGTTTGCTGAAGGAAACAATGGATCTCTGATTAAAGATTTTTCTTCAGTGTTCGCGATGCCAATTTAAAATATAACTTATTTTTCCGTTTTAATCGCGTTGCTTTTATTATAATTAAGGACATTTTAGGCATCATGCGGAAACCGACATGTCCTAGAACTCAGCACAGTTCGAAGGGATGGGACATTCGCCAATCCGGAGTAGGCTCCCGTGTCTTACTGCCTAACCCCTGTAAAAGGAGGCCTTTCCCTGCAGTGGGACAGTTTAATAACAAAGATAAAGAAGCATTTTTAAACGCCCAACGTATTGAAATATTTCCAGACCCCTTGAAATAGAGGTCTGGAAAAATCTCGAAATGTTGGCGTGTTGATAAATTGTAATTAGACAAAAATGTATACCTATAGTCAGTTAGGAACCCTCAATCAGTAACTTTACCCACTAATTTCTGGTCTATTGCATTGAATTATATGTACCTACAACATAGTTCAAATATTATGTATGGCCTCTGTGGCGCGTCGGGAGAACACTTGGCTGCGATGCAGAAGGTTGCGAGTTCGATTCCCGTTGTGCCTTTGGGTTAACTTGGGTTAATCGTTAAAGTTGTGTAATGAATGAATGATTGTATGTATTGTCAGCACATTCCTTAGCATAAGACAAATATAAAAACTTTTCGTATTAAGTTTAAGTATTATATTAAAACTAGCTGACCCGGCATACGTTGTTTTGCCTTATAAATTATAGATAGTAGCCGATTCTCAGACCTACTGAATACGAAAATAAAATTTCATAAAAATCGGTCAAGCCGTTTCGGAGGAGTACGGTAACTAACACTGTGACATGGAAATTTTATATATTAGCAGAAGATATTGCTGTGTCCCGCGGTTTCACCCGCGTAAGTCCCGATCCCGTGGGAATATCGGGATCAAAAGTAGCCTATGTTACTCAGGGTGAATGTAGCTTTCTAATGGTGGAAGAATTTTCGGTCCGGTCGGTCGTTTAGTAGTTTTTTAAGATTATTCATAACAAACATACAGACACACACACACCCACACACAAACAAAAATACAAATCTTTCCTCTCTATACTATTAGTATGGATATAGAAGTATAAATATATATATTGTAAAGTTGTCATCTCTATAAAGTTAGAGTAGATAAATCTATTTGATACGATTAGAACTAAACGTTTCTACGGAGATAAATTATAATTGTGATTTATGTAAGCAGGTACTCTACATGTTTCTTGGTAGATAATTATTGTGGTTATACATAAGAAACGCCAATTATCCAGTCTCTATGTGATTTTTCTATAACAATTGTTATTATTTCCTTCATAAATTAAAACCTGCGTGTCTGTGTTGTGGGAAACAAATTAATTAAAAATTAAGATTAATAAGCAATATTGTAATTTACACGTTAGTTTGTACCCTCTAACAAAACGAAGGTTTTCTACTTTTAACTGACTAAAAAACGAAACCTGCATAATTTGCCTAGTATTACAGGTTGCCACCTATCTACACACTACACACCGAATTCCATCGCAATCAGTTCAACAGTTTTTGCGCGAAACAGTCGTAAACAAAACCACAATGTTTTAAAAGGATTATAACCACACTAGAATCATCATATAAATTTGGCTCCACATCTTAAATACAGGTATATTCATTTCTCCAATCGAACAAGAAAAATTTCGTCTGTCGATCGACTTTCACAACACTTTCACACATGAATAGCTAAGTACTTACCGAAAGAAAGTTCGATGCAAGTCCTCCGGTCGGCGTCCGACGACGTTATGGTTGGATCTCCCAGCAGGGTGACTAGAGGAGGTCGAACTAACGGGCCGAATACAAAACGAGACCCGAAGAAAGTATACAAGATTGTGTTTGTAAAGATCTGTCCACAATACTCAATGCACCTTCATAACACAACCTCCCTTTTTCTAAGAAAATAAACGTCGAGTTGTTTAATGAATAAAATTTTATATTAAAAGCGTTATTAACTGATTACCCGCATAGAATTTATGAAGAAGGAGATAAATCGGTAACAATGAAACATTTACCCTCTTACTTATAAACGATGAGTAAGTTTATGTAACGTTTATCTCTGTCTTTTTACCTTGAAACTTTATGTTACATTAAGAGACAAACGAAACATAAAGTTAGTCATGGTTTATAAGCAAGGGGATTGGTAGCTAAAAAACCCAGTCAATATTTGTCTACATTCAAACAAATAAACCAAATTTAAAAAAATACTCAAACAAAAGTTACCTATAACAAGATTTCATTCTCCCACTTTAGGTGGGGTCGGCTCTGCTAATAATAAAGCGCCAGACAGTTCTATCCTGTTTCTATATCGATATTGGCATTTGATAGTCTGGGGCATGTAAGTCTTGTCCACTACTTACCGAGGGGCGTCCCTTCATACTTTCTAATTCAATAAGTGAGTTTTGGTTAAAAATCGACCTTGCGAATTTCTACGAACAGTAAAGTAGGTCTGCAATTCGTTCCCTACGGCTATAAAAGTAGCAATGTATTTCGCTTGCATTCGAATTGCATATAAAAATATTACAATTGAACGTAAGTTCGTAAGAGATCCTGTCTATATGGTTTGAAAAACATTTTGTATTTTGAGTCTCGAAAACGGGTTATGTTACCAGCCACACGTTTCGATCCCTACTTTAATTTACCCGGAAGACTCAAAGTTCCCCGTTAGGTACTAAAATAAACTTGAAATGATAGTAACTGGTTTTAAGAGCAGCCCTTTGAGCCGCTTTTATTCCTGTTTACGTTCTTGTGTTTATAAGGTAGGTTGATTGATTGAATAACGTATACCAACCTATTCAATATTTGAATTATAAAATAAATAGATATAAATTATTCTGCGAACATCACACAACGCCATCTAGCCCCGTAATAGCTTAGCGTAGCTTGTGTTACGGTGACTAGACAACGGATATAGGTACTTATATTTATTTTTCTTTTGTTAATACATACATATTATAGATAGAGAGACACCCAGACCAGTTAAGCATAAAATAGCACAGCATAGCAGCATAGCAGTTAGCGCACTAACATAAAAATTGCAGTCGGAGACTCGCCAACTCACAAACTGGGCCACCCTAATTAGGCCGAGCAAATTACAGCCAGGGGGCAACAGGGACGTGAGACGCTTATTATTATAAATACTTACTTCCGGCGGGAATCAAACCCGCAACCTTCTGCATTGCAGTCGTGCATTCGCCCGACGCGCCACAGATTTCGTCAAAATTGACAAAAATTAAGCGATTTAGCATTACTTGTAAATCTTTGAATATGGTAGAGTAAAGAGATTCTATGAGATATGGATCTTCGGGAAAAAAATGTAAGTATTAAGGTTTTCTTTGAAATATTTATGTGGCTTTAGTTTTGGTACAATAAAGCATATATCTATGTATGTAAATAAATCAATGAAGCATAATAATAATTTAAACTGTACTTAACAACTTCAAGTGTGTCTGTAGGTTAAACTACAACGGTACATATCTTGTGAAGTGTTCTTAGATGTTAAGTTGTGCGCTCAAATATATTGAACTGTATAAAGGATGTTGTTGCGTGTTAACCTCGAGTAGAAGTAGGAACTAGCGGATGAACGATACAATTTGCATGACCTACATTAATTACCTACTCTGCGATTGTTGCAGATATAGAACTTTAGCTGGAAAATAAGAATGGTGGGTTCAGACAGATAATTGGGGATGAACACTGAACACCGTAACCTTCCTGGAGTAGCTAAGGACTGGGGGGTTCCCATCATATATGTAGTTAAGTTATATTTAATCAAAAAATAAGTAGAAATAAGTTTTAATTATGTGCCTACAACAAAACTTAAGGTTTAAAGACATTTATTCTCATAAAGACACACACGTCACTGACATGAGAACATAGTTGAATATAAACAATTACATTTCATTGTCGCATTTAGAATAGAAAAAATAAATAAAAAATTTGAGGGTAGTAGGAAAAAATAAGAAAGGTCATAAACCGTTAGCTAATGTACCTAAATAATGGTAAGATTCAGATCAGCGTTACATTAATAATGTAAACAATAAAAAAATATTCTTACAAAAACAAGATAACTATACCCACCTGACTTAACAATAATTCAAACTGCAATATTTCTGGACAATAGGTGCATAAAACATTTAGCTTATAACATTTTTGTTTTTCTCGTCAAGTTTAACCGTGATTTTGTTAATTGTCGGCGATAATAAACTGAGCAAGTTGTTTTTTAAAACCAATAAATGACTTGACATGTTTAATATAGGAGGGTAGTTTGTTGTAAATCTGTGCTCCTTGAAAAGTGATCATAGTTTTACCGTAATTTGTTCGGGTTTTTGGGAGAACGATAAAGCTAGCGCGTCGACTGCTACGGGTAGATATGTCTTTGCGTTGAGTTAACGAAATGTTTGTGTGGATATTCCCGTTTATAATTTTTCTTATGAAGACAGAACTATTGAATTGATAAAGTTTTTTGACATTCATTAATTTTGTTTTGATATATAATTCTTTTGTAGGTGTTCGATAGTTAAATTTAAATAGTAGTTTAATTAGTTTATTTTGTAGTCTTTGAATTTTTGAAATGTTTGTTTTCGCCGCGCTACCCCATATCTCAATTAAATAAGTTAAGTGTGGTTTTACTAAGGTATTATAAAAAGTATATCGAAGGTTTTGTGGGATACATCGTGAAATATTACGAAGTGGGCCGCAGAGTGAAGTTAATTTGGTTTTGATGTGACTTAGGTGGTTTTTCCATGTAAGGTGAGTATCCATGTACAATCCGAGATATTTTTCGTTACTTTTTTCTAGCAATGGAACATTATTTATTGTTAGTTGTACGTGGGGTGGTATTACTTTGTTTTTAGCAGTGAATAGTACATAACACGTTTTAGAAATGTTTATAGTAGGTAAGCAAATTGTATTGGAACCACTTGTGTAAAACGTCTAAATCATGTTGAGCCTGTGAAATTATGCAATTTATAGATGAACCAAAGTAAAATAAACTTTGTCATCCGCATAGAACTTAAGATCAATATTATAAAATGTAGAATAAAACACGAAGTTTTAGAAAATGCAACGCATTTATTTTAACAGAAAACAGAACACTACAACTTATGTGCAATTGTTTGGAAAATATTTTAAAATAAATTATTCAGGTTTAGGACTGGGTTCATTTGACTTAGGTGGGGCTTGGGGTGGGGCTTGTGGTGGACCTTGGGGTGGAGCTTGAGATGGACCTTGGGAAGGAGCTTGGGGCGGACCTTGGGGTGGGTTCTGACCCTCTTTCTGGTTTTGGGAGTATTTAAGTACAAATTGTTCGTACTCTTTGGGGTACTTTTCGCTGGCCAGTTTGTTTATTTTTTCGTATTTCTCTTTTTGAGGTGGAGTGCAGTCAGCGCAGTTCGATGCAATTATTTTAGGTGCAATTTCTGAAAGAAAATATTAATGTTTAATTCAAGCAATCTAATCCGAGTCCAAGTTAATAGCTGCTGACAAAATAATGAGTATTTGGAGATTCGTTTCTGTTGAGCATTGTGACTGTGTGACTAATACAGCACCTTCTACGTCATTGGAGAAATGTATTGCTTTTAAGAACTGCTAATAGAATGTATAGCTTTGCTTGTCAATCGTATATGGGAATGTGGTATAAGCAACGCCTGGTATCATCATCATAATAAGATGGATAATCAAAAATGAATCCTAGAGCCTCTTTGTGCTTCTAAAAGTATGTTTCTACTTTGATTCTAGTTATTTCTGGTAGCAGTCGTTAGGTTTTATGGGGCCTTTATTGACCTAAGAACCCTGGCTGTATATGGACAATAGATTTAGGTTGGTCAAGTTACAATTGGCGGTTTTATAGTTATTAGAGTTACCTTTTAACTTAATCTGTTTCTCATCACAGGGGCCAAGTTCCATGAGGCAGGCGTACAGTGGCTTAAACTGGACCTCGTCGTTCATGATAGCTTCGAAATCATACTCATCAAAGAGGTTCCCATCTCCGCCCAGGACTGATGCTACTGCAGCTGCCACCACGAAGAAAACTAGGAAGGACTTCATCTGGGAATAGGTAATTAAAAGTTGTTGTTGAAATAAAATAAGGATACCTACTGCCTTAGAAAAGTTCACTATGCAGTTTGTCTCGGTTGTTATCTCTGATAGAAGTCGCTTGGACAAGTTAGACGTCTTAAAGTGATGTGAAAACTCTAACACTCAGTGAGCCACACCACTATACGAAAAGACGAAGAAGTTAAATGTGTATTCATAATTAATTATATACAATATGAACTTCATAATATGAAGTAGGAATATGGATGGGTGGGTTTGTAATTTTTCACAGTGGAGTTTGCAAATAAACGCGACCGATAATGACTACTAAATGAGCGAAGCCGTTTCCGGAGGAATTATAATCAAATTAATAACTTCAAATGAAATTATGTACTATATGCACTTTTAAGTTATAAAAGTCTTCATGTTAAAAAGTATAACAAATGTTTAATTTAAAAATGAAAATGTATATTTAACAAAATGACTGGAAATAAAATACCTTTGTGTAAGTTTGCAACGAAGAATGCAAATACAATGATCCTGCTGAAGTCAGTCCCTTATTTATACTGGACTGAGTTTACTGAAAATTGATGATTGCAACATTTAATAGGAAAATTATGAGAAAATTAGATCATTGTTTTACTGTGATATTTCTATTTCTCAAGAAATATCAAGGATTATATCTCGACAAAGTTCCATGCAAATCAATCGATTGATTGTAGTAAAAAAATAAGTAATATTTATTATACTTACCTATTTCCTTCATGAAGAAACAAATCTCAATATTGTCTAAGATCTGTTTGTGTACACGTAAATTGAATTTGGCTGAATTTATCGCGACGCGAAATGGATCTTGACCTCCGACTTGGAGACGCTTTCCGGGTAGATTATTGTCTCCTTCGCAGCGCGTAGCGTGGCATACCAGGTTAGGGATATCTGGACAAATATGCCACTTGTGACCAGTTGACTAGTATTTAAAAGGCAGTTCCCGTTGTACTTGATAAATCCAGCGGTGTACTTACTTCCCTCTTCATCTTCATAATTTCTTCTTAATAAAATTTAAAATATCTTTAGACAGATAATATACTTTGAGACGAGAGATGGGACAACAAAATGTGGAGAATGGAAAAAGAAGTCCAAACTGTACCTAGGTACCCCAAATAATTAAGATAAGGACAGGAAGAAGAAGTTGAAGATAAGTATATTTTTAAATATTCTTCCTACCTACCTATAAGTGCCTACCTACCTATAACTACTTACCCTACGTCACACTAAGGTAGCCCATATATTGCCTCTATCAGATACTTATACCTAGTGTTTCCTGGAATATCGCTTTAAAACTGAAAAAAATAGTAGCCTATTGCCGAACCCATAGCATACCTAGTTAAGCGACTAATAGGCTCGACGCTGTTGTTGCTACGCAGCCAGCGCTTTAGGTTCTATAGCCACAACAGCTGTGGTAATGAACCACTTCACTGCTGCTAGCTATATCGCTATGAGTTATAAATAAATAAAATAAATAAAACGTTTATTACTCCCACACTTTACAAATTTAACTTAAAGTAGGTAGTAGGTACATAATACATTGCGCTTATTAAGACTGGTTTACCTAAGTCTAGTTTGCAAATGTGGGAAACTGGTGTCTGATGTAGGAATGAACCTGTGTCACAGATCACCAGAAACAGATCTCCACATTTTGTTATCCACGCAAACTATCTAAGGTCTAATTAATTTGCATCAATTTTCAAGTTCATGGGCCCAGAGACGTTTCACGGACCCATTTCATAATAATTTGACGCTCCGTTCTCCCCGGGGTTGGAATTTCGGTATATCCTTTCTTAGTTGATACCTACACTTACAAAGAACACCCTCCAGGAGCAATGGTTTAGGCTGTGCGTTGGTTTATAATAAATAAAAGGCAGTCGAAAGGAATTTAAACTTGTATAGCCAATCTATATAGATAGAAGCTTCTGTACGAAATCACACATTTGAAGTGAGCTTTGAAGAGTAATTAACATGAAACTGCTTATATGTATAGGTATCATTACATAATAGACTACTAATTTGTTCTCAATAATTAATGGTACAATAATTAAACAAATTATCGAACGATTTACAGCTATATTTACTCGAGTAATTACATCGAGGTAATTAATTTTAATGTGACAATGGACAAGTAAGGATATAACTGATTAATCTCGATCAGTGAAGTGCTTGGTTTTGTTGTAGATCTCCTGTTTATTTAATTTATCATGTTTATTAATAAATACAATTCAGGTTGAAAATGGGTGAAATCAGAGATTGGATTAGATTAGATAGGTATGGCTACCTAAGTAATGTGTGTAAGTGGTAAAGTTACATCTCTCTCAGACCTATAATTATCAGAGCTTTGTTCCCGGTTGCAGAAAAGCTGCCGGCCATAAAAATATTGCCAAATCTATTTGCAGAAGGTGTGGTCAATGATGGGTCTATTTACTGTGGTGACCTCAAATAATTTGGGGTTTTATCAGATCCCGGGCTCCCGAGAGGAATGGTACCGGGAACACCTTGATCACTCAGATGAGAAGACTGTAATAATATCATAAATAATTGAAGGTCAGCGTTGATACAAAATGTCATTAGAACGTTATCTGTATCAAAATGATACTGTAATGATTCTATGTAGGATAATAATTCGATTTTTGTGAAAAAATACATTGGAAATTATAGTAATTTTCAGCATCCGCTGTCGCTTCGTATAAATATTGTGAAACAGCCGATGAATTCATAGTCCCAGATATAGCTAGGGCAGACTACACCTGGAAATTCGGTAAGACACGTTTGGAACACTCCGACCTGTATTTGGTATCATAAAGGAGTTATTGCCAGGCTTAATTATTTTTTTTCTTTTGGTGTCGCAACCACGGTGTTATTTGTACAATATTTTTGGCCTAACTGTGTCAAAATTCAGTTAAATTCTATGGCTAAAACCTTACTCAGACAGGTTCAAGTGGGGGTAACTATTGCATTAGCGTAACAGGGTATTTTATAAGATATCCACTAAGGGTACCTTTATATATACGTTTACGCAGACTTCCAGAGGATCAAGTTCGATTTGAAAATATATACAAAATTAATTCGTCAGGTACGCCCAGTTGCTATGCTCTTTCGAATTAATAAACTGATAATAACAGATTTTCATATTATAAATTGTATTAATTTTAATTTACGTAGAAAACTACAAATATACACAATATAAAATATCTTGTAAATTTTACAGTCAATAAACAACAATGAAGGCTCCATTGATAGCAGTCGTGGCCATAGTTATACCGCTAGTGCTTTGCTATGATGCAAAATACGACAAAATGGATGTGGATAAGATCATTGGAGACGAAACCCTTTTTAATGCTTACATTAACTGCATGTTGGACAAGGGGCCTTGTGAAGTAGAGAATTCTGCAGACTTCAAAGGTGAGTTCAAAAAATGACTGTACAAGTAATCCATTAGGACATGAAGAATTTAGTAGCAATAGATTACTTTTCTTTACTTAACATATCCTTTTGATTTTGTGATAGCAAACTCTTTTAGTCAGTTGCTGTGAATGATCGAAAGGTATTTTATCTAGATAGATCACATCAGCCGGGTCAAATGTTTAGATTTGATTAATTGAATTATTAGATATTTAAATATGGACTCAATATGACTTTTATCGTCGCAAATATTTTTCCACGAAGATTTAATTTTCATTTTTAATTACACAACACAAAATTGTAAACTAAAAATACCTATTACCCAAATAAAAAAGTTTCAAGAGTAACATTTGCCGCCGTGCGTGATCTATTTTATATATAGACTTCATATTATTATTAAAGGAACTGTAGGTATTGGCACTTATCTACTGCTGACATTAGTCACGCACGACGCGTAACGAAGGATTTAATTTCTTGGGTATTTTTTTATTTGTATTTTTTTTTTGCGGCATGGGTCGCAAAAATTGTCAATTTTCTAAAATTAGGTTAGACTTAATTTTAGAAAATTGGGTTATAACCTTGCTAAAATTTTAGAGTTACCTTAGTAACTTCTAATTATTCGTTACGTATATTTATTTAGTTGCTAGATGATGCGCCATGCATTTTCAGCTGAGCAAGTCCCAAGCCTGTATATTAATTATATTGGAAGAAAAAGTAACATAAAACATAAATAACATAAGTAGCCTATATTATACGACGTATCCTAGATATCCAGCTAGGTATCTACCAAATGTTATTTTTGTTGTGTATAATAAAGCGTTCTATCTATCTACCTAATTTAATTATTTATCTAATTTAATTACTAGGTTTCATCGCAATCCGTACAGTATTTTTTTTGCATTAAGAACTCCAAAGACCTATCTACTACTAATTTTTTTTTTGACATTTAAAGCTAACGTATGTTTGTATGTTATTTTCAGAACTTTTACCCGAAGTGATAGCAACTTCATGCGCAAAATGCTCAGATATTCAGAAAGACCACTTGAAAAAAACCGTCAAAGCACTCAGCTCCAAGAAACCCGATGAATTCAACCAGTTTAGAGCCAAGTACGACCCCAAAGGTCAATATGAAAAAGAGTTCACTGCATTTGTGTTTGAATAATTTAATTAATAGGTACCTACCTTGGTATCTAGAAAATTGGATTAATGAATCTTAACGGAATATGGCAAGTTAAAATTGATTTCTTTTATTTATTAATAGAATAAGAGTTAAATTGTGGAGTTTTCAACCCTTATTTAGGTACCTATACAAAATAAGGTCATAAAGATAGTAGAAAAAACATCATTCATTATACTTAAAATTATATTTTTCATATCTATGTGTTATCTTTGATTTTTTGCTATTTATATTAGGTACTTTAAAATTATCCTATGAGTAGGTTATCTAAAAATTGTGTTTTTTCGCTATTTATCGAAGAATAACTATGCAAACTGCACCCGCAGTTTACAAGTCCCTATATCCATATAAACGATTGTAAACATTTTTTCAAAAAGTGTTAACCCACACTTAAGACAAAATGGTTCCAATAATTCGTTCTTGGCTAGGATTCGAACCAGTGCAAAAAATAACATTGAAGAAAAGCCATGTAGATCTCTGCCACCGAGTTTCTGTGTGGTCGGTTGGACCACGGACAGTTATCAGTTAAGCTGCTTCTATCTCCGAATAGTACTACCTACCTACTTTAAAGTAAATTCGTCGAATTGATCAATTATCTATATTGTGCCAATACGTTGTTATTGTATTTGTGATTATTTTCCGATTTACGTCAGAAGGTCAGATTGATTTCTCGGATCAATATGTTGATTCAAACAAAAAGTTTAAAAAAATCTTTCCGGTTTGTAGAAGTTCGCACACACTTTTTTGTATATTTTGACATATTACCTACTAACTAAAGCCTGCGGTTTCATTGTCCTTAAACATAATATTTGTTTCTTTTGATTCCATTATTTTAAACCTTTGGATAACTTACCTAGGTACTTCTTTACGAGTATGTGTGTATTCCATTTTATTCTGATAATTGAAGAAAAGGAACATGAGGTACTAACTATGGTACGTTCAGTAAATATTAGCCTATAGTTGCCAACAACGAAAGAGGATTCAGTTCATAACTAAGATAACAGAGTTCTGAACTGAGCAACGCAACGCAAATTCCTTGGCTACTGAAGGCATGATCCACTCTACACTCCTATTCCTGTTTATGATATAGTGTCCTGTAACCAAACGTCTTTTCGAGAAAGGGCCGCTTTACCCTCAAGTACCGCACCGTGAGGCACTTACGCACGTTATAAGCAGTTGTTGGTATCACCGGCTGTTATCTCTGATATTAGGCGCTAAGTGAAGTCAGAGGCCTAAGACGACCTGAAAACCCACATGGTGAGTCGCACAACGATACGATAACAGAAGAAGAAGAAGAAAATAAGAAGCTTTGAAATTTCTATTTTTTTTAATCTTTAGTGTTGAAGATATAACTTTAGACGTTAAAGTTCAATGGTGGATGTCTCCAATAATGCTTGACTGTATCCTATCCTATCCTTCCTACTAATATTATAAAGCTGAAAGTTTGTGATTATATTATACATACATAATCACAAACTTTCAGCTTTATAATTGTTTGTTACTCAATCACGTAACAACCGCTGAACCGATTACCATGAAGCTCGGTATGTAGATAGCTGGAGACTTGTAACAACACGTAGGCTACTTTTTATCCCGATATTCCCGCTGGATCGGGACTTACGCGGGTGAAACCGCGGGTCGCAGCTAGTCTATCATAATTCCTTCAAATAGAGTAAGTTTATCAAGACATTGAAGTTTATAACACAAACCTAAAATAAAAAACTTGATGACCTTGAAATATTTTGGTTCTGTTTCTATGTCATTTAGTTTTATGAGTTGCATTCTGGGAATGTTTTAGGTTCTTTCGGTGTCTAATTAGTATTTGCTTGCAATTCTTTTTTTAGAAACTTGTAGAAAAAGTCCCTTATATTTGAGTAATTTATAATTATAAATGCGAACGTTTGTATGTTCGTTCATATGTCAAAACTCTATAAAATTGGGTGTTGTTGATAGTTGATCTTAGATTCATATATACCTAGAGTTATTTTACTTAGGAACCTATTTATCTCGTGTGCGTGTCTCGTGAAACCGCAGGGCACAGCCAAGTTTAATACATAAATCGGAATGTTTGTGTTTAGTGTGTATTGAAGTAAGTAAGTACATAAGTATGTTTAAAAATTTCTAAATATTGTTATCTTCTTAAGAGGTGAAAACGGTTGTAACTCTACCTGCTAATGGGGTAGATCGCGAAAAGCTGCTACGTTTATACGCAAATAACTCTGTAGATTCAGAGACTTTGGCTTACTTTATTTCAAGATAGTTCACAATATATGTTTACATGTCATTACAGATCTTATTGGACCTATATCTTTTATCAAAAAAATTGTAAAATTAGTTCAAATCAAACTAAAAAAGCCTTGACTTTATAGCCTAAGTCAAGGTCAGTAGGTTTATGAATATTGGTAGCGCGTGTCAGTCGAAGGGGCCCATGGATGACGCGGTGATGTAGACAGACCGCGGTGCACTGTTGCGCCGAGATTATGTGATGGAATTACTCAATGAGCTCGGTTACATCAAGCTGCGCTGGCGCAACTGAGAGCTCGCTCGTTCGACACAAAAACCCACATCCAACCTGTTTTTGCTCGACGATTTCGTCAAACAAATCTTATCCTGCTTGTGCAACAGCACTGCGGAAAATGGAAAGGTTTCCGCTGCAACAAGGATGCATTTAATAATGCTTAATTACTTACAACGTTTTTGTAACAAACTAGTTGTTAATGTTCAATGTAACTATGACTGCTTGCAATGTCTTCTTAATGATTTGTGCAATTTGCTAACGAGAAACGCTTAATATTTCGTAATAAGTGAACCGGGCTTTGTAGGGGTGTACGTATTTATATTATAAACGGCATAAAAATCCAAATGAAAGGCGACTTTGCTTTACGTACCTACCATATAGAGAGATTTTGAAAAAGTATTAGTTAGTGAAACTATTTTATTAAATCACACAAATAACTTACAAAATTTATTTTCTTGATTCTTAAAGAAATACATTGGAATAAATAACATCACAATCATCCCGCTAATGCGAGACCTTAGAGAGCAAAAATCACATACCTACTTAAATTATTCCAATATTTTGTTCCTAATTACAAACTACAATATGCTTATTCAAACCACATAAGCATTGATCTTTCTTTGATAATAATAATATGCGTTGTAAATATGTAGAGAATAATGTAGAGTCTATTTCTCATAAGAAATCCCCCAGACACAGCGCTGTGGTCAAGCGACAATAGCCTAAAATGATAATTTATTATTTTTATTTGTCTGACTGTATTGATCTATAACTTTTTATCCAAATAAAATGCTGAATAGCATTTTCTTAACAATCGATCAATATTTTATAGAATTATATTTTTGCTACAAATATTAAGAAGGAACGGGTTTTTACCATGTTTCAATAGGTATGAGCTACCGTGTTATTAGGTTATGGTAAATACGGTTAGTATATCTAACCGTATTAGTTTAAAATCATATTAAATTTTCTTTACTTTGTGACTCATGTCATGTAAGGGACTTTTATTGAGCATTGCTATCCCTTACGCTGTTTTTTTTGTACAACTGCTTGCATCAAGTATCAGTTACATTTAACCAAGGAATATCATTGCTTATGTGGTAGTTACTATCACAACAAATAAATTAGCTTCCTTGGATGAATTTGTCGAAGTTGTCTCTGTATTTGCCTGAGGGGTCGTTCTTGTTGACGAGGTCTGTCCACTGCTTCGCGTGTTTCTGCTGGATGGCCTTTATCACTCGACGGATGTTGTTCTTCTGTTTGTCGCTGCATTTGCCGCAAGTCGTCTCTATCGCTTCAGGGAGCGCCTCTGTAATAAGAAAAATTAGGGTTAGTTGGAGTTTAAGGGTAGTGCCGATTCATTTTGCCAAGGTAAAAGGACTGATTCGGATCATTTTGTAGGTACAACTATTAATAATAAATAGTGATCATATGTTCATCGATGAACATTATGGATTATAAGTCTCTGTAATAGGCATCGTAGTGGAAGTGTTAATGATAAGATTAAAATCAGACATGGGTACTTAATGCTATTATGAAATCTTATCAATAAATATTTAAATATAAAATAGCTTGTCCTGACTGACTTTCAATGTTAGTCCTACAGGCTCAAAATATTGAACGCATAACTATTTGTATGTATTCGTTTTATAAGTGCGTACTTAGGAATGATTTTTGGAAATTTCTACAGAAGCGGGACTAAACGGGCAAAAATATCATAGAAAATATGCCTCAGTTAATTTCAGTTACGCAACATTTTAACCAAAACAACTAGACTAACAAAAAATATTTCAAGTAGACTAACAAATTCAAGTCATCGTTGTTAGCAAATCAATTCGTTCTAAAATTAAACGTGTATAAAATACAGTCAAAAGTTATCTAAACATATGAAATTCAAAGTCCTGACTGATTCACTGACTAACTGACCTACACAATTTTATATTTTCCCGGGTCTTAATCGCGTGATTTAAAAAGTAAAAATCACGCGATTAAGACCCGGGAAAATATAAAATTATGAGTTCCAATCGTGTTAGTTTAAAAAGTTTATAACTGACCTACATATCAACGCACACCCAAAACCGCTGATAGTAGCTGATATTTGGAGAGGACGTTCTTTACATGATGTAGGCATCCGATAAGATAGGATGAATTGAAATTCCCACGGGATCGGGACATACACAGGTGATTCCGCGGATTCAGTTATCCATTTGTATAAAACTGCTATGGAGAGAGCTATGCTCGGGGTTTCTCTACGGGATCGAATCAGAAATGAGGAGATACGTAGAAGAACGAGGGTCACCGACATAGCCAAACGGATTAGCTCTTTGAAGTGGCAGTGGGCAGGACATATAGCACGGAGAGCAGATGGTCGTTGGGGCCGAAAAGTTCTCGAATGGAGACCGCGGATCGGAAAGCGCAGCGTTGGACGTCCACCAACGAGATGGACGGACGACTTAGTTAAGGCCGCGGGTTCACGATGGATGCAGGCCACTTATGACCGAAGCATCTGGAAATCTATGAGGGAGGCTTATGTCCAGCAGTGGACTTCTTACAGCTGAAATGATGATTGATGATGATGATGATAAAACTGTTAATTCTGTAAGTGTAGACTTGAAAATACTGAAATAGAAAACATACGGGCGTAGCCGCGAGCAAAAGCTATATAGTCTTCTGTAATAAATAACCCTGTTACTATTTATATTGAAAACCCATTATTTATCTATTATACGCATGAATTATTTTATATTATTAAATCATTGTTAACCCAAAAATAGTTCGACTAGACTATTAAATAAAAGAAGTAGAATAGTAGACTGTTATGTTAATGCAAGGGACACGTCTGGCTGCAGAGTTAAATAGGTTATTGGGGATTTGATAGGCGATTTGGGTCGTAGATTGCGGGAAAGGACTGGCAACTACCGCTCCGGGTCGTACCTGGTGGAAAGACTATATAGCTATTGCCATACAGCGTGGTAATGCTGCCAGCATGATGGGCACCTTTTGCGCCGGGTACAATTCGGGGTAGGTTATTTGATTAAATTTATTTAAAGTGCACCTATTAATTGTATTAGGGTCTCGTAATACATAATATATATTGTTTTGAAATAGAAATTGACCTTTAGTCTTTCAAATTGAATTTCTTAAAATATGTTAAAGAAGTGGTCGATACTGTATTGAAATGAAGCATAATATTGTCGTGATTTCCTTTAGTGGAAAACCTTGGCCTCGTAGCAAATGTCGCCCTCTTTTGTTAATGTTGTGAATCACAATTTTGCAAGGACCTACTTCGCAAATATATATTTACTAACTTCTGCCCGCGGTTTTGCCCGCCTGTTCTACAGGAAACTGAATTAGCATAGAACTCGGGTAGGATTGGGATATGATTAGGATAGAATTAGGATTATCCCGCTTCTTACTGTATGTGTACCGATTAAAATAAAAAATGGATCCCCCTTTCCCGCCTTAGGGGTGGAATTTCGGGAAACTGAGAGGATACCTACACCACAAAGAATCCACTTTCCAAATTTCATGTCCTTAGGAGCACCGGTTTGAACTCTGCGTTGATATATAGGTCAGTCAATCAGTCAGAATATTGAATTTTATATGTAACTATAGATTGGAAGTGTTTGCAAATTGAAATATGATAATTTTAGATAAACTGTTAATTTAAAAAAACGGTGTTACATTTTTACATCATAAAGCTTCGGAATTGCATTGTTTCTAAAGACCCAAACTTATAATATCACTAAAAGGTTTGACAAATGCAGCAGGATTGAGTTTTGCCAGATCCTCCGCTGTGCAAGTCTTAGGCTAAGGCATCGAACCAGTCATCCATAGACTGTATTGGAGCTTATAAAACTAAGTAGGAAAAAAATAAACGGGTTCGAATATCGGATACTTAAAATCAACTGTCACGGAAAGAAATAGATGACGTATTATTAAAGATAACTTACTTTTGAAATCGGCTCCCTCTGGAGTGCATCTGCCCTTGTCAAGGAAGCAGTTGACATAAGCCTTCAGCAGCCTGTCGTTACCGATCAAAGTCTCCACATCGAAGTTATCATATTTCGAGCTATAAGTCGGCTTTTCTGCTGCAAAAGCCGCTACCACCAGGCAAGATAAAACTAAAACCGCCCTCATTTTGCCAACTGAAAATTTACAACTTTATATAACTAACTTTTAAAACGTATTTCTAACGTCTATCCCTTGGAAAGGATTCACTCTTTATGTTCTTTAAAGTACTAGCAACTCGTGCCCATGGACATCGACCAAATCGACGTGACCGGAATGAATATTAGATATTGACCAAGTCTTATATACGACTGAATGTTTTGCGTCAGTCGATTATAATATACTAGTTTTTTTATTATTTTTAACCGAATATCGATAATTATTATGACGTAGGTATAGTAAGTCAAACACAAGCACTAGGTCCAAAAGTACTGAGGTTCGAGTATCACGACATCACCCACCTTTTACTTTCTATAATAGAACCAAAGAACTAGCGTTGCCAGAAAGCGACAGTTGCTTTTATGTACGATATTGGTATACCCACTACCCATTACCACATGGGCCAATCAGTTTAGTAACGCAAACGAAATTGAACCTTTGGTTTCAAATAACAAGGCGTTAATTAAAGTATACCTTATTTAATGAGCCCTCTACAAGTTATTAGTGAAATAATTCGTTTACAACTCAGAACCGAAAACAATATCATATAATGTTACCAGGAATCTTAGGCAATACAGGTAAAATTTAATATTGATAAGGCTTAGGGAAAAATTACATTTGAAAATAAATCGAGTAGGTCCGTTCCCCAGAAGTCAAAAGAAAAACATCTCAGTTATGTTCACAAAGTTCTGTTTAAACGACGACGCGGACGAATCGCATATTATAGTGTAATTAATAACGAATAGTAAGCACACGGCAGTCATACCAAACGAGGTATGTAAATTTGAAGACGACTCTATAAAATAATGTAATTAGTCATCCAATTTGCAGACTGTCAACATCGACCTTACTGTACGGGCCAAATATGGCTCAGAATATATTTTTGTATAAACGACATAATTATAAAGGTTCTTCCTTGGTGGCTGGACTAACCTATGACGACGCGGGCGGTATCGATAACCAAGTCTGTTTGGGATAAGAAGAAAAAGCTGTGGTGCAAACCTTCAGAGTGATTCCCCATTTACCACCAGAGCGCATACATGAAGCTCTACTAATAACATTGAGTAGGTCAAATTTGTAAGACAAACTCTCCGAAGTAGTCAAAGATGCGTGCGACTATCATAAAAGCAAATTGTATTCAAGGATAATTATTCCTCTGTCCTTACCTCGACGTTAATATACCTATGTAGCAAGTGTAGGAAGCATTTTTAAGGCTTTTAAATATATTGTGCTGGAACTTAATCTGTCAATTCATAGTAGAAGACCGAGCACTTCCTACATTTTACAGTCTAAACCGAGGTAAGCTTAAAAAGAGGTACTGTTGTCTACTTATAATCTATTAAATTTATACTTAGCGAATACCGACCGACTGTGCATCAATATCTTTTTCTCTGAGAAAAGTTTATGTGCGCTATTAACATCGCTCTTACGGTGAAGGAAAACATCGTGAGGAAACCCACGGCTTAAAGTCACCCAAAAAGGGCCAGTTATAGGGCTACTTGCGGAAACACACGGTAAGAACTTTAAAAACTTTTACTCAACGACTGTGTATTAGAGCAAATTATAAGGTAGAGAAGCTCATACATATATTCCACCTAAATCAATTCAAAGTAACAATTCCAAGATACCAACAAAAAATCATGATAATTATTGGTTAGGTCATAAATTATCGTGTATAGGTCGAATATGGTCCTAAAATAAAAAGTAAATAATAAATAAGTACGTCTAGATAAATACATGTTGAATTTTTAGCTTTTACCTTGTTTCGACTACCTCGGAAGTATTTATTATTTATGTATTGTAAAATCTTAAAACTATTTTTATACTCACCTTGACGTATTCGTACTTATACACTAAGATCTATAAAAAGTGTTTAGGCTGTAGCTAAAGTCTGTTCGAATTTAGTGAAGTATAAGTTCCTCGGATCGTATTTCTGCCGGAGTTCCAAGTATTGGTCTGGGAGAGAAGACTTGAAAGCGTTGAACGCTTTTTTCGTAAACTTCTTTTGTGGTGGCGAGCATCTTGCACACGCTGTTTGTATTACTTCTGGTAGGACTCCTGAAATATTCCATGCAAATAGATTAGTTATTGAAGTATTAGGTAAGTCATCATTGACCATACCTTCTGCAAATAGATTTGGAAATATTTTTACGGCCGGCCGCCTGCCTGATAACAACCCTCCTAGGGACCAAGCAGTTAATCCGCCACCGCACGGAGAGAACTTAGGGTTTGCTAGTCTCACTCAGATCCCTTAGTCGCCTTTTACTACACCCACGGGAAGAGGACGTTGCAGGACGTTACAAACAGTATGTATCAAGTTAAAATAGTATTTCAAGTTTATCACAATCGACTCAATAGTTTCTACGGTCAAGAAGCAGCAGGCATACCTACGTACGTAAACAAACACGAACTTTCCGATTAATTATTAGAAGATAAATTATACCTAGGTATAGGTATATGGATATTAGGGACTTTATACAACTCGTCGTACTTGGTGCAAAGGTTGGCAAATTGCTACACTTAAAAGAGGCAATGCTGCTAGCATCCTCGGGTTCATTGCGCCGCCCGCGCCCACCGCGCCGAGCCGCCCCGGGATCGAATATACCGGTAGTTTAATTTATTTCGACAATTGTACTTAATTATATTATTATTTGTTGTATTATAATTATTTAAAAATAAATATTATTAAAAACTTACTCTTAAAAACCCTCCCTACAGGCGGGCAGGGTCCATTGTCAAGAAAACAATCCAAATACTTCCGGAGCAATCTTGGGTTATTCACAAGAAAATCTATATCAAAGTAATCATACTTCCTATCGTAGTATTCTTTTTGAGCCAAAACGGTGGTCAAAAGTAATAAATAAAATATCAACAAAGACATGTTATCAACTGATATGCAACACACGATCTAAGTCACATCAAGAATTACTACCGAATGATGTAAGTAACAAAGATGGTTCTATTTAAAACTACACTTGACCTTCAATTAAAAACAATATTTATAAGGAATACATGCAAAAAGCTAAGTACTTCGCTCTTTTGAGTAAGCTGTGTGTAATTGCAACTCAAAGTTTAGAATCATCTTGAGTCGTTGAAACTACTGAATACACTCAACTTGGTTTTCCCATACTTGATCGAATGGATTGAACGGTTATGGCCAGTAAAAACATATCGAGTATTTGCGGACAACCATAGCATATTTATTAAGTTAATAATGAAAAGAATACTTGTTATGTAAAGGTAGGTAATTTTGTTTTTAAAATTGAGCGGGATTCACACTATATAAATAGGAATGGACTACAGATCGTTCACCGTAAGAACCTGCCTGTCCTCTGCCATCCATGCCACCCCTGCCATGCCAGGGGACATCTTACGGGGAACGATCTGTAGTCTTATTCATTCCCATACTAAGTATACTGGGGCACAGTGGGCAACAGTACTTTGATTATCAGTCCAGAGCAGCCGGGCATCAAATGCCGCAGGGTTAGTGTGTAGAAGCCTTAACATTAACGTCGGTTTGAACATGTGTGAAAATAGTTCCAAGTCCATAGCGTCTAGAGTCTAGAGAGTGTAATACTAAATTTGTTATGAAAGGATAATCGCCCACTCAATCTTCGGCAAAATGGATGTTTAATTGTCGGAAATTCTATCATAAAAATTTAATGTTCCTAATCACAACAGATAAGGAAAATAATGTATTTTCCGGAAACAATTAAGAAAAATCATTAGCACTATGGAGTAACTGCAATTAGCAGTTCCTCAACTTAGATATACGGCGACAAAAACATCGTGATTTAATATTTGCACAACAACTTATATTTTTATTTTTAAAGTTTGCAGTCAACAAGAGGTCCATATCTACAGCAGTTTCGTCTGAATGTCTGTCCATGAGTTATATTTTCATAATAATCATCGAAGACATAGACATTAGCGTACTGCCGTGATCAGTTCATGATTAATTAAGAAATTGTAGGTAGGTACCAACAAAAAATTGAGGCAAGTGCGTGCCTTGTTCGGCCCCACGCAGTATAGGGTTTCGTAGTTTCTATAAAAATACTGGGATTGCAATTTGGAAAGTCGTTACAACTAATACCTTAACTACCTAGTATCTGATGTTCAACGGAATTCGTTCGAAATTTTTCTTTTTATTTCTTTCAATTACAAAGACTTCTTAGCTGTGATACTTTTGGTCTTGGTTTATGTATGGATTTTGCTCAGCGATAGATGCGATGGATTTTGCACAGCGACACCGACGACAGCAGGTTCCTAAAATTCATCGGATCTGTTCGGATATATATCCGGATCCGTCAGGGCATAAGGAAATTCTTTACATGGTTTTTTTTTATATTTTCGAGCAGAACTTGAGGTACAATGTACAACAGAGAGCATTTCTTATAATATCATCTATATGCATTTTTTATTACACACTTACAAACCTTGTTATTTAAGAGTACCTACTTCATAGTGTTTATATATCTATAAATGGATATCAATAAGATAAGTTGAGCATGCAACACGCGTTACCTACCGCTGTGCATAAATCCATACTTAAATAGACTCGTCCATGATTATCTTCTGCTCAGCAACAGTAACTTATGCACAGCGATAGGTAGGTGTTCGAATAACGCTGACGAAGTCGGGGGCACAGGTTTATAGTCTACACTTAGAATTAACTACGGAACCCTAAAAATCCACCCACTGCACTGTTAGCAAAATCTATACATATAATAAAATCGTAACTCAGCGGTGTCTGTTTTTGGAAGATATAAAAAAAATATAAATTGTATGGGTATCTATGAACGCAGTAGAACCTATTTTTCTGTTTTTCTGGTTGTCTGTTTGTCTGTTTGTCTGTTTGTCTGTTTGTCTGTTTATCTGTTTGTCTGTTTGTGTGTGCCTTTGTGCCCGCTAATCTCAGAAACGGCTTATCCGATTTTAACCAAATTTGGTATGCAGATAGCTTTAGACCCCGATTAACATATAGGCTATTTTTTATCCGGATATTTTGTCCGGTTATCCGGATAAAGTGATTTTTCTGCTTTTACTTAGTTAGTTTGAATGTTGTATTGAAGAAGTATGTTGTGTGGAATCAATACATGACTAACCGGATATCCGGTCGAAAATAAAAAAAACCGGATATCCAGTTTTTTTCAGGAAATTCCTAAAATACCGTATACCTTTGTCTCTCCATATATCCGGATCCTTCGGACATACGGAAATTCTTTATAATGATTGTTTTTAACCGACTTTAAAAAAAAGAGGATCTGCTCAATTCTACCCGCATATTGTTTGTATGTGAATATGTTCAAACCGTACTCCGGCATATAAAGTCCGATTTCGATCATTCTTTTTTTATTTGGAAAGTGAGAGTCCCGAGTTGGTTCCATAAATTGTTGGTGAAGATCTGATGAGAACCTTCGGAATGATGAGCAGAATAGCATCCCGCAATGCTGTAAATTACTAATTTTTGGACTACCATCAATAGAATCGGCTTATTAAGAACAAGGTACAAATTGATGGACCACCTGAAACCACCTTCTCAAAAATTCTTCAGTGATTAAAGTTACGGTTACAATTTTGATAATTTTTAGTGGCAGTCGAAATTTCAATAAAAAGGATTAAAAAAATATAGCTGTAATGAGGCAGTTTCACTGAGTAGATGCTGATTGCATGTAGTTTACGTGGCACGATGGCAGCTGTGGATTCCGATTCGAGGGTTCCGCGTTCGAATCACAGACCGGCGCATTCCCTTTTTAAGGAACGGTGGCCTACCGAGCCGAGTGATGGCTTCCGATTAGACGGCTGCGCGTTCGAGTCACGAGTCCCGGACACGACGTTACGTTTTACCCTCCAGATGGTCGTCCACCTTGCCGTTGTGAGGGGACTCAGTAGCTGAAAGCTAAGAGGCTCACGAGGTGGGAAACCGGGCTTGCCAGGCTTCTAATCCGTAATCCCGCGTCAGCGGGCTCGGGGTCCTTTCCGCAAGAAAGGGGCCGCATGGAAGATAACCACTATAAAAAATCACCTCAGCCTCTGGTGGTGAACTCGGTGAGGGAGAGGGGGCTTTATCACCGGCTTTGGGGACCTCGAGACGGTGGCGTGACCGTGCTGAGGGAGGGGAAACGGAGAGAAATTGTCTATCGGGCAGAGGCAGAGATGATGTTGCACTTTATGTTGGAGAGCTTATTTTTATTGTTTTGTCCTTAATTCGAAGTCGGGTTTTGATTTATTTTTAATATTCGATAAAGGCTACTTCTTATTATAAGTAATGCGAATAAGCATGCAACACGTTACCTACCGCTGCGCTGTGCAAAATCTACACTTAAATAGACTCTGCTATGATTCTCTTCTGTTTAGCAACAGACTTCCCTGGTCGTCCGTTCAAGTGTAGACTTTTGCTCAGCGATGGGTAGGTAGTCCGAAAAACGCTGACGAAGTCGCGGGCACAGCTAGTTTACTAATAAAACAACACATACAGGATTACAAATTATTTTATTGTAGGTACTAACATTTATTACGCATTGGCAATAGCCACTTCTAACGCGGCAAAGTGCTTAGACTGAGGATCATATTTATTCTTAAAGGCCTGGTATTCTGAAGGTAGTTTCTTCTTCAATCCATCAATGAAGCGGTTTAGGATGTGTTTCTGAGCTGGAGTACATTTCTTGCAACTCTGTTCAACTACTTCGTTCAGATCCTCTGCAAAGTATGAAAAAATGTTAACAAAATCAGGCGCCATATAAACAAAGTTGTGGTAGTTAATAATGCAATATCTCGAGAGCGGCCAGGCCATAGCTGGGCTGACTACTATACTGTTAGAAATTAAAAGGTCGGTAAAAAGTGACGTAAAAATAGGAACAAACATACAAACAAACAAACATACATACATAGACTGATAAACACATAACCCTTCTTTCCGTCGCGCAGTCGGGTAAAAATAAAAAATAAATAAGATACAACAAATGACAGGGGTGCCATTTTTCAAAGCTACGAAAGCCGGGCACAAATAATTTATTATTTCTCTTTGGTAAGTACCTATATGTAGCAGAGGCGTATAGTCGTAGGTATCAATGTTATTTTTTTATATTTCCGTTGGCGATACGAAGTTCTCCGGGTCAGCCAATAACTTTTATTCTTTGATAAGCATGTAACGGAGGCGTAACAGTGTCAAATTAGGCGACCAAAAGGGGTGGGAGATTCGGCCGTGGCTTGTTACCACTCACCGGCCTGAGTCATAGCGGCAAGCGGACTCGTTGTGTTCCGATAAGTAGACCGCTGCAACCACTAAGAAAGATAGATCGGCCGTTGTTCCACCGCTGTCTTTCTTTTTCTAGATGAGTGGGCTTCATCTTAGACCACATCATCACATACCATCAGGTGAGATAGTGGTCAAACGCTCATCTGTTGTGTAAAAAAAATCTGCTACTATTCAAATAGAAGAAATGCAACGAGTTAGGTCCTTAACTCCCTACCTATTGCATTATCGTTTGGTTGTTAGGGTTTCGTATTTCGTAGTCAACAAGAAAACCTTATAGTTTCGTCATGTCCGTCGGTCTATCTGTTTGTCTGTCCGCGGCTTTGCTCAGAGATGCTTAAAACTAAGATGCTGTCTGAAACTTTGCATAAGTATTATTATTTCATTTATATAAAACTTTTTAAATAACATTCCAAAGAGTAATGTTTCTCGGAAAAAAGTTTATGGGCCCTATTAACATTTCTCGTACGGTGAAAGAAAACATAGTGAGGAAACCGACATGGGCTCAACACGGTTCGAAACATGAGTCATTCGCAATTTCGGAGTAGGCTCCCGTCGCGTATTACTACCCAACGAGAATTTTGTTAGCTGGCTAACAAAATTCCAAATACCATAAAACACTTAGATTTATATTAGATACGCCACGGATAACGCAAAAGTGTTTGTTTCTAAGCTGTCTAGTATTCGCAGTGAGAAGGCGTCCGCGTCGCCGTTGTATTATCTCATAGTACTTCAATAAAAGTAAATGAGTTCACCATAATTACATGCTTAGATTTTAAAACATACGTCTAATATTTTTGCTTATTTATTAATTTAAGGTTTTGACTGACTGATTAATCAACGCACAGCCCAAACTGCTGATATTAGAGATCTGAAATTTGGAGAGTGCAATGTGTTATTGTCATGATTATCATGCATGATGTAGGCACGAGATCGGGACTTAAGCAGGTAATACGGAGGGACACAACTAGTTGAGTATTAAGAACGCTGCAGTGGTCCTTATGTCACTATCCAATCACTCAAATAAAACTATATTTTGAAGACTTACATAACATACAAAACTACATAGTTAAAAACTAGGTAACTAGATAAACTACAATCTTAATCCTAGAGCCAGTTAATTATAGTGGATTACCGCATAAATTGTGCAATGGACAGCCGTACACCGATTTAAATTAGAGCGTATAAAGATCAAATGGACTTTTTCTTAGCAAAACTGATTTGTGGGTAATATCGGTTTGAGCAATGAATTTGACTGTGATATTTGAAGACATTTACAACTTCGATTACATTACCTAGCTTTATAATTATTACTTCTTACGATAACAAAATACATTCACGTGTATTCCTATGAAACATACAAAAGTAGGTATTTACAAATAACAGACAGTTAGTAGTGTAGTATAGGACTGTAGAAAACACTTTAAAAATAAAATTGTATTTTATCACATTTTATGACAAAGTTTCATAAAAATTGAACTTTTGTTTCCGAAAATGTTCACTTTAAATAAATAGTTTATTTCATCAAAATGATTAGTTACATCGACAAAAGAGGTAGAGCCTACTACTTTTTAAGTATTTAAATACCTGTGCCAGGGAAACTCACTCTTTCTTAGACTGTAACATAGTTAAGTACCTACCTTATACTTAAAATAACCTAAACTTTGTCTTTAATTTTTATAACATTTTAACATAAATCAGTATTTTTAAATATTTGTCTGTCTATTGCCGTATTTTGATACTCATACACGAGAAATTGCTTCCGTAAAGAAAATAAAACCTAACACCCCTCACTCCGCCTACCATGTAGCGCGGTAAAGCTATTGCTATGCAATAGCTTTTTGCTATGCAAAAGCTTTACCGCGGCAGTCCCCGAGTGCCACACGTTTTTTTTATGTAGGTAAGCTTTCAAACAATAGTTGATAAGGGTGCAACCCCGCCGATGGTTATGCTATGCTGATGGTTCATGTTCTTATTTTTTAAAAGTGAATGTAAAATATGATTTCATTTATGTGAGTTTAGGTTCAGATGGACCATTTATTATTTTTTAAATTTGAAATAACTTACTTTTAAAGTCGCTCATGACCGGATTACACCCTCCTTTATCGTTGAAGCAGTCGACAAACGCCTGCAGCGAGCCCAGGTCGGCCACCACTGCGTCGATGTCCAGGTCATCGTTCTCGGTGCTGTACGTCTCTTCGCAGTGTACTGCTAACACGGCAACAGTTATGAGGAAAACAACCTTCATTTCTTACCTGGAATTAAAAAAAAAACAGTTTTTCAGTTCAGTTCAAAACGAAACGTAACATAGAACTTAGGATTTATGGATTAGATAGATTAACTTGATTGTACCAAAACACTCAAATTCAATTTATACAAAAAAAAACTTAAAACTAAAGTGGCACAATGGGCGGCCTTATCGCCTATGGGCGATCTCTTCCAAGCAACCAATCTATCCAATCTATCTATAAACAATTTATTTATGTATTTAAAGATGTAAGTATTCATAAGTTAAATGAATATTAAATGCAAGTATGCTGATGTAAAGATAGATTGATTGACCCTGATGGTTACCTATAGTTACAAAACGAAATAAAAACTTTAAGAATAATAAAAGTGATATTATTTATTGACTTGGCTTTGGAAATGGAAAGTTTTAATTAGTTTTTATGAGTCATATTATACATAAAATATGCTTACCAAGTAGTTACTTGCACGTATCCTAACACAAAATGATATCCATTTGTAAACAGAGCTACATTTTATACTTCATTTCATCCCTAACGAGTCTGTTTGTGTTCTTATTTGAATATTATCACAAGCCATTTAATAAATGGAAATAAGTGTAACAACTTATAATTGTCCATTTGCACTGAAGTAAACAGTCATATATAGTTACTTTATCTTTGGTTGTTAGGAGACAATAAATAATATTAATATGACTAACCACGTAGCGACACACCGTAGACAAAAAAAGTGCAAAATATTTTTATGTCAACATTTGACAATTACATTAGAGACATACCTACATAACATACATCAAAACTCCAAACTTTATAATTATTAGTTTACATAAATTAATTCTATCAGTCCTGACTGACAGGCTAAAAGGTCCTAAAGACATGGTAGGCATACTATAAAAGTAAATTGATATAGGTATCAAAAATAACTTCAACGCGTTTTGTTTTCGCAAAAAACAAGTGTGAGATGGAGCGTTTGTTTGTGATTGAGGGTTTTATTGTGGTTTTATTCAATTGTTTACTAGTAGATATTCTTCGCAAAATCAAAGATTTCACAATTTATTTAGATTGGATCCGATCAAGTTAATTAAAGGTATACTTATTTCATTCTACTTGACAGTAGGGCCAAAAAATGTTAGGATTTTTTGCCATTGGTACCAATTAAAATAGTTATAGGTACGTGTTAACTACTTAGATAATACTAATAAAATGTACATTATACTTTTTATATTACACCGACATTTCTGGAAATACTAGTTTGCAATAAAAAGTACCTACACACAAGCTAGTTCAAATTGGTACAAAACATAGCTCGAGGTTCAAGGTAAGGTTGTACGTAATACTTAACTAGAACCAAGATTTATTGCGCTATTTACGACTACGGCGAAGCCAAAAAGAAGGGTGCCTACTGATTTTGGAAGTCTATTTTCATAATATTCTCGGAGAGTATGTAGAATACCGATCAAACTTGTCGTTTAATTACCTACTCAAAAACTCGACTACTATTCGGATTTAAGACTATAATTTTTTCTATATGAGCGTTGAGTAGAGGTAACACGAGACCAGTGGGTCTAGCACACGCGCGCTTTGTCTATGTAGAGAAAAAGAACCGTGTCGATATTTCCTTTATTTTTTCGCACAGCAATAATCGGAATAATTCTTTATTTCTACGTAAACAACGTGTACTACGCCCATAAGAGACACTATACTTGCTTACACTAGCTAGTCCTACGTCGATCGATTAAAATTGCTCGGATCAAATTGCTCGGTCGACGCGATTTAAAAATAGAGCTCTAGAATATTTGGTGTTGTAGGTATGTAGGTACTCAGAGGATATGAACATAACATAAAATTATGATAACAATAAGAACCAATCTAATATCGATGCCATTGTATCTAGATTCTAGTTATTTCATACAACCTGAATATAATTAAAATTTATAAAATAACTTACAGTCTGTGAACACGTCGAGTTGTTAAAGATGCTTGTATTGTTATATGCAGTGGGAATTCAAAATGAAAAAAAAAAAGGAGGTACTTACCTATATTTAATACTCTTGACCTTATTCGTCATATGTATGTGTACCTTATGTAAGTACCTAGTATATAGATACTTACAAAACCAGTATTGTATGTAATGTGATTGTTATCCTTCTGTGCCTTACACTTGGTCACTAGTTGCGCTCCACGGTTTTGCAATGGGGTGGCACACGCAAAGCTGTGAGCAGATGGCGCTGGCATCGGATGATCTTTTTTTTGTTGATGAAAACGCCGAGTTTTTTTTTCTTTCGGTCTGTCTGAGACTGATATGGCCAATTTGGCGCCGAGAGTTGTAAAAAAGACCTGTTTGACAGTTCTTAATTCAAACCTAAGATCATTCGACTAACGCCCTCTGCCGGGATAAAAAGTTAGTGTTCCTCCTCATTCAATGTCTACCCGTAGTACCTACACTTTAGGCGCTAGTCCTCAGAACTGATTAGTCGACCAGTTTCTAATTTTAGGCTGGACATCACTCAAAAAGACGCGTGAGCTCAAGAACTACAACCGGATTGTTTTCATCTGTAACATTTTATGTACGCATTTTCCTGGTAATATCTGACACTACTGAACCGATTTCAAAAATTCTTTCACCAGTAGAAAACTACATTATCGAGGAGTAACATAGGCTACTTTTTATCTCGATACTCCCACGGGATTGCGACTTGCGCGGCTTAAACCGCGGGAGTCTGCTTGTATTATTATTATAAAGAGGTAACATTGGTTATATCTATGTATGTATTTTCCAGCTCGGATTTTCTGAAACCACTGAAACGATTTCAAAAATGCTTTCACCAATAGAAAGCTACAATATCGAGGAGTAACATAGGCTACCTTTGATTCTGATAAATTCCCGGGATCGGGACTTACGTGGGTGAAACCGCTGGACACTGCTTATTTTATAAACTCGGAGTGATTCGCTCGAAGGTAGTTCTAGAGTGCAACCCTACAACATACCTATCCTGTTACTGCGAGATTGAGTGAGCACCAGATGAAACAACGGGAACAGTTTATTGCAGTTAATAATGACAAATAACACCTAACACCTAAGAAATGTTGTAACCCCGGTCATGCATTGTTGACTACCATAAAGTACCTACTTAGGTGAGTAAATTGCACGACGCAGGTTTTTTCTTTGGATAGGTACTTACCTACTTTATCTCCGTAGGGTCCGTAACTCAATTGGGAAATACTAAGCGTATTTCGCAATCGAATTTAATCGCAATTGAATCGATGAACAGAATAGTTCGAATGAATAATCGTACATATTGACGAACCAAACGCGAATGACAAAAGTTACTTATTCATACTCTATTTTAGAAACTTAAATGAAAAATGTAAACAAAGAACTGTAAACTTTAAATAAAAAAGTAAATATGTAAAAAGTAAATAAAAATAAACTTTCAAATAAATGTATGGGATTTTTGTTAACATTTTTGATCTAAGTATCTGAAATAGGGTATGATTAAGCATTAAGTTAAGATAGGCCAATGGTATCACCGACTGCCCTCTCGTCGTGCGTCCACCTTGCCGTGGTGAGAGGGCTCAGTAACCGCTCACCATAGCAATCCAGCTATGTTGGGCGGTGAAGCGAAGAGGCGCACTGGGCGGGTATACTTCGCACACACTCTTTTGGTGTGTGCGGAGTATACCCGCCCTAATTGGAGGTGGGTGCCTTGCCTTCATTGGCCGGGCACGTGGTTGGGGGGCTCCCGCGCGACCCGCGGTGGGTGATGGGGGCCTTGCCTTTACCGGCCGGGCCCGGCAGAGCACACTGCCTGACCAAAGCGGCAGAGCACACTGCCTGACCAAAGCAGAGAGGGGGAACGGGCCCGTGAGATGCTTCGCGGCACTCATGGCCCCAACGTTCCACAAACGGGTGCGTAACGTCAGGTTACGACCCAACCTGGCTCTTGGCGGCTGACTCGGGGGGGTCAGTCGCCAACCAATGAGCCCGAGATGGCGGCGGCGTGTCAACGCCGCCTCTCGCGAGGGTTTTCCTTTTAAGGGATAGAGAGGAGGCCTGACGAGGCCGGCCGCAGTTGGGGCTGACGGAGTTATGCTAGCGCAGTTACCGTTGGCCCCGACACTTTGCGGACCAGCAACCCGTTCCATGACTTCTACGCATATATGTTATAGCGTCCCAAGCTATAACCAGCTAGGGTATGAAGAGATGGGTCCGCTGTTCCGTCCGGCCACCCCGGAGGGCAACCGTGCGGGATCAACACTTTGCGGACCGTAGGACACCGAGGGGTTTAGTGGGTATACCCCGGCCGCACACCATCTTGGCCGGAGGGACCCCCACACACCGGGCCGCTCTCCCCCGGGAGCGGCCTGAGGGTATTAATTAGATTCCCCTCGTAAAAAAAAAAAACAAAAAATGGTATCACCGACTGACAATCACGACCACTCAAGACAATACATATTTTTAATACTCGTGCAGGTATAATGGCAACGCCTACAAACAACTTACAGCAATTTTTTGATTAGGAAGTAAAGCCGAGCAGAAGATGTTTTCTACGTTATTTCTAGTCGTATATATACCTACTACTCCGGAATTTGAAGCCTGATTTTTTCTAATCATAAAGGCAGTTCCATCCTATAAACATTTGTTGAGTGAACTGATGAGAACTTCGGAGTGATGAACGGAATCGCTCTTCGCTTTTGTATTGGTGCAGTAAATTGCTATTTTTTTCCATTAGTGTCTTTTAAAAAGTCGGCGTAACTACTCTTCATTAATTTTATTTACTTACTAGCTGACCCGGCAAACGTTGTTTTGCCTTATAAATTATAGATAGTAGCCGATTCTCAGACCTACTGAATACGAAAATAAAATTTCATAAAAATCGGTCAAGCCGTTTCGGAGGAGTACGGTAACTAACACTGTGACATGGAAATGTTATATATTAGAATAAATTATAGATAGTAGCCGATTCTCAGACCTACTGAATACGAAAATAAAATTTCATAAAAATCGGTCAAGCCGTTTCGGAGGAGTACGGTAACTAACACTGTGACATGGAAATTTTATATATTAGATAGGTACTTATTTATTACAAACACGAAGTGGATTCACTTAACCTCTTAAATACGCCTCTATAACGACAAAAATTAATTTAAAAAAAAACCGACTTAAAAATAGCATAAAATAACCTCACCTACATACAGTGCCACCGACTGATCTGTTATGTAATCTGAAGTTGGGCGCCAAACTACAATCTGGATTCAGTAAAACTGCCCGGCTTCAGATTATATAACAGACTAGCTGACCCGACAGACGTTGTCCTGTCGTTTAGTATAAAAAAATAAAATTCATCAAAATCGGTTTAGCATTTTTTCTTTCATAAGAACCTTCTCCTGCCAATAGCAAACACAACAAAAAAAGAATTATCGAAATCGGTCCAGCCGTTCACGCGTGATGTCGTGACAACGGAACGGGTTTCATTTTTATATATATAGATAAGTGGGTGGCACTGTATATAGGTGAGGTTATTTCATGCCTTTTTGAAGTCCTCCTTTTTTTTATTGCAGTAGATTAACATCTTCAAAAAAAAGACAAACATATTTGTTTGAAGTTGTTAATCTAATTTTTGATTTAATTTACATAACTAGAATTGATAGGTACCTATTCTAAGTTTTTAAGTAGGTACCTACATCAAGACTTCTTTGGTTTTGGAAAATAAGGGATAGGTATATTATAATTAAAGGAGACGAACTTAGTCTTATGAACATTAAATATTTTTATTTAGGTTTTACAAAATCTCATCGTAATACGTAGCTTAGAATGTAAAATGTGATGTTTGGTAATAAATAAATAATCAACACAACAACACTAATTGCAGTCGAAAATAAGGTAGGTACCTAGGTTACTATTCTTTGTCGATATGCATTTTAGAGTTTGTCATGCGCTCTATACATTTAATACTGAGGATCAGCTGGATAGATCTGGATCCGCTGGATCAATATGTCGTATGTGTTCAGTGCCGCAACGACTACCTATAGCTATGGTGGCATATGTAAGATCCTGAGGGCTTTTAAGCACTACATCCGTACTTATATATGAAGAAACGGTAGCGAGGCGATGAATCCATCATCGCCACGCTATCGTTTCGGTAACAATAAACCCACATGATTCGTGTTTTAGTAAACATTTTTACATTTTCTGTATCTCCTTCTAACCAAGACTAAACTTAATGTATTTTATTTGTAAGTTTAGTTTTAGTGATTTAAAGTATTTATTTTAATGTAATTGAATTCGATAAAAAAAAAAGACTTAAACTACATAGTCACGCGATAGACACGGGAAAATGAAAATAGGATCTGCCATTTCGCGAATTCGGATGGGATCACTGACCTCCATTACAACAGGACAGGATTATATATTATTATATCGCACTGAATTTTGTGCCTATTTGTGCCATGTTGCGCTGTTGTCGCGCGTTTTCTATTAAAAGTGGTGACCGTCCATGGAACATGGCGCAAATCAAATCGGCACAAAATCTAATGTCATTTTGTATGGTATAGCAATTACAGCGTACGTGTCGGGTATAGTTTTAGTTCAGTTCAGTGGGTGGGACGTAGTGCGTGCCCTTAGTTAGAGTGAATAGCACCTTAAATAAACTTTGGTATAATTTAATTCGTTCCGTTCAGGAAACCTTCGAAGTTGGCTCTGTATTGGCCATGAGGGTCGTTCTTCTTCGCCAGCTCAGCCCACAACTCAGGCAGTTTCTGTTGCATAGCCCTGACCACAGTCCGAATCAACTGCCTCTGCCTAGGAGTACATTTACTGCAACTAGTCTGCAGAGCTTCCGGGATCACTTCTGGAAATCAAAAGGAATAAGAGTTTGAGATCGTTTTGGTTCAGGAACTTTCAAAATAAGGACTTCGTATTGACAGAAAATTTACAAAATCTGTTTTTTTTATTGTAAAGGGTATAACTTTACACATAATCTAGTTTAGATAGAAGTTTCTACTTAGGTAATTAATAACATGAGTGAATAAGTAATTAACTTAATAAGATTTAAGTAGGTATATATGTACGGCCTAACTCGTATATATACTTAGGGCGATGTATGCTGATGCTGACGAAGCCTTCCCTTTTTCTAGTCCTCTAGACTCATTCATTGTTAATTGTCGTGTGACTATCTGTCTCACTATTTTCATGAGTTCATTCAGTAAAAAAGCATAACCCTTTCTTAGCAGTCGAGTAAAAACTTACTTTTAAAGTCAGAACCCTCAGCAGTGCAAGGTCCTTTGCTAAGGAAACATTTGGCGTAGTTCTTCAATAATCGGATATTTTGAGCGAGTTGCTCGGCGTCGAAGCTGTCGTAGTTCTGGTTGTAGTAACTCTCCTCTGGGCGGCAGGTGACAACAGCCACCAAGGCGCAGAGAACTAGTGCAGTCTTCATGGTGGACTAGAATTTATGAAGAAAAAGAAACTTTAGTTGCAGTGTGTATATCAAATTCGGTTGCACTTTATAGTGCAGATGGAGACGGGGATAATCGCAAGCTTGATATCCACATCATAAAGGGAATGTTTGCTGATGCTGCAGTGGACAGTTTTCAAGCAATTTTAAAAAAGCGAACTGCTTCTCTTCTTAGACATATGCGCGGCAGCTCCTAACAACATCCTGAACGTTGCGGCCAATAAATATGAGCCAATTATGTATCACTGTATAAAAGTGGCAGATATGGTTTTGACAAAAAGCATACATATTTTATTCACTAACTAGCAGTGCCCGCGACTTCGTCCGCGTAGAAAAGTGACTTTCAGGATTTGTTTATTTATTTCTTCTCATCTGAGCGATGTTCCCGGTTGCATCCCTCTCGGGAGCCCGGGGTCCGATAAACCCCAAATTGTTTTTTTTTATTTGGGGTCGGCGCAGACGGTTAGTCATCATTGACCATACCTGCTGCAATTAGATTTGGCAATGTTTTTACGGCCGGCCGCCTGCCTGACACCAACCCTCTTAGGGATCAAGCAGTTTATCCGCCACCGCGCGGGGAGTACTTAAGGTTAGCTAATCTCCCTCAGATCCCTTAGTCGCCTTTACGACACCCACGGGATGAGATGGGGTAACCCTATTCTATGTCGGGGCTACACAGCTAATGTCGGGGCTACACAGCTAGATTTGTTTGTTTATTATTTTGTACTTATAACATCTGTACAAAAATTATATAATACAAAATCCAATTAGATACGGAAATTGACAACAATAACTAAAAAAGACGTTTGTTGTATGGGAGCCCCTCTTAAATTTTTGTTTCATTTTGTTTTTCGTATTTGTTGTTGTAGCGGCTACCGAAATACATCTTCTGTGAAAATGTCAACCGTCTAGCTATAACGGTTCATGAGATACAGCCTGGTGACAGACGGACAGACGGACAGAGGAACAGACAGACAGACAGACAGCGAAGACTCAGTAATAGGGTTTCGTTTTTACCCTTTGGGTACGGAACCCTAAAAAAGAAGTATTAAAAAGTATCGCTGAGCACAACCGCTTTGCAAGGAGCCGACCGCGCTCATACGTGCGCGCGCAATACTTAATACTTATTTGGTTGCAACATACTTACATTTTTAATATCGCGATATCTTTTGAATGAAATGTCCGAATTAAATAATTCTAAAGGTCCTAGAAAGGTATTGAATTCGTCTTGCATATAAAGTAATTTATTTTGATAAGGATTAATACCAAGGTACAAAATAAAAGGTTATTAAAGCGACGGCATTTTAATTATTTACAAAAATTACAAAAACACTTATTGTGAGATAACTACAATAGTTAGACATATGGTGTCGCGATGTATTTTGTAGACAATTACATGTTCTACAAAGTTGTAGTACATAGTTTTGTTCTATATCCAATAGTTTTCGCAGCGCACGCGCCGTAAGGAATTTTTTGGTCATTTTTTTCACACCTTGTGTTACATTATTGAACTTTTAGTAAGGATCCCTATTTTTTTTGAAAATATAATATAGCCTATAGCCATCCTCAATAAATGGACTATCTAACACCGAAAGAATTTTTCAAATCGGACCAGTGGTTCCTGAGATTAGCGCGTTCAAACAAACAAACAAACAAACAAAAAAACAAACAAACTCTTCCGCTTTATAATATTAGTATAGATTAGTATAGATGTAATATTGATGCACTGATAATTGCGATATTTTTATTTTATTTTTTGACTATTTTAGATTTTAATTTTAATAAGTATGCTATTAGGAATATTTTGTTACTAACATAGCTATAAGGTAAAACAATAAATCTATCATATCTGACTTGAATAAATGAATTGAATTGAATTGAATAAATGAGATTAAAACTGTTAAATATTGGCCTCTACCTGTTGGTTTCGGCTCCACTCAAGCCTTCCAAATATCCGGGGTTACAATGTGATAGGTACTGGCCGTAGTACAAAGATATCTCCCTTAATATACCTAAGTAGATAAACGATAAACTAATTAATATATTATTGCCGGAAAAGTAGGTAAACAATTGGCAAATCAAGTTTTGAATGTCTATTAAACTTAAGCACTATTATTACTCAATGGACTTGATATCGTCTGATCTGAATCATCAACACATCCAGGCAGACTATAACTGGTAAAGCAAGTAGAGTTAAATACTAGTTTATTTGCATTTTATGACGTCAATGTGCCCAACGTATCAATTTTTAAAGACATACCTCTTTAAAAAACCAAAAAAATTGTTTTTTTAAGAAGCAGATGGGTATCAAGCTATTTGGTAAACCTTTACTTTAATTACAAATCCCTACTGCAGTCTATGTACAACCAATTCTGACTCAGCATTTATGCTAATTCATAGGAAGATAGACAGATGATCATTAGATACACACCACAATAGAATAGTAATTGTCAATAGCCTCCAATAGCCACAAACAAATTGCTCATCTCTCTTAGGTTCACAAAGATTAGGCTTAGGTTTATAAGCAGCACTGAAAAAAATATAATCCGCAATCTTCTGCATTTAGGGCTTGCGTTATGCAGTTGGTCCCGGTTGTTATCTCTGATAGCAGTCGTTAGGTCAAGTTAGAGGCCTTAGGGCTGAAAACTCTAACACTATGTGTTAGAGTTTTCAGACTCTAACACACACACACACACACACCACTACACGAAAAGAAGAAGAAGAAGAAGGGCTTGTGTTAGGCTACTGCATCACAGAAGTTTATGGAACTGTAATGCATAACAAAGCTCGTTTCAATTATAAAGTTCAACATTTTGGGAATTCAACATTTTGGTAAGTTCAACATTTTGGCACTATTTTTTTCTAACAACATTTATTTCTTATAACATATTTTTTTAATTAAGACGAATAAAAATTATTTAGTTTGTATTATTAACACTCTAGGATTACTCTATTTAAAAAAATATTTTAAAAACCTCGGGACATAATAATATCAACTCACAAAAAAATACTCACTTTGATTAAAAGTGTTTCGTTTCCTAGTCCTCACGATACTGTGCCATTTTGTGATCTCTCAGATTTTTATATACTAAAATGTTAGCGAGGAAAATATGTCAGTCCAACGACATGCATAAACACCTAGGTATGTATATACAAGTATTAATCTAAGTAGATGCTGACTCGGTCATAATGATACGTGTAAATATCTAAAACGAGATACGCATTGCGTATTTGTCACATCCTATTATAGTAATACTAATCCGAATACGTGTAGGACTGCTAGTATCATTTTTAGGGTTTCGTAGTCAACAAGAAACCCTTGTAGTTTTGTCATGTCCGTCTGTCCGTAGCTTAGGTCAGAGACTTTTAGTACTAAGAAGCTGTAACTTTGCATGAGTTATACCTATATATTGATCACGCCAGCAAAATCGTACAACAAAAAATACATTTTTGAAGTACCTCCCCAACATGTAAAATGTTGGGGAGTATATATTGGTATCCTACTTCCTACTAAAGAACGCGAAAGTTTGTACGTGCACGCAAAAACTACTGAACCGATTGCGATAAAACTTGAAATATAGATAGTTGGAGACCTAGAATAACACATAGGGTACTTTTTATTCCGATATTCCCACGGGATCGGGACTTACGCGGGTGAAACCGCAGGGCGCAGCTAGTATTATATAAAACTTTGAATAAGTTTGATTATTTAAAATTTTCATTTAAAAAATTTAAAGATATTAGCCCTAATTAAAATGGTTTAATTTTTTAACACATTCTAATGAGTATTTGTATAATGTATAAGTATTAGGTAATCTAGCGAATAAGTTAGTAAGTTAGTTCATTAATATCTAATTAAAAACTGCAAAAACGCATCCTGGTAGGTATCTTTTGAAAATGAATATACAAGTTTCTTTTATAATTTTTCATGTGAATATTTCTAACAATGCTAATTTTAATTCCAGTTTACCGCTTTACATTTTTGGACAAACGAATAAAGGTCATAGCCCACATACACGACTCTGCTCCCACCCGGCAAAAATAATATAATTCAAATATGGGCTTTAAATATTGCTCTTTAGATATATTTTACATTGGCATCATAAATTAGCAGACAGCTCGCTTTCAGCGAGCTTACCGCCGTCAGACTGCTCGGGAGTTGACGCCTCGCTGGCCGCACGCTTACTGCTAGCAGTCGCCGCGCGCGTCGTCGCGGAGTGTTGCCAACCGTACGATTTAAATCGTACGGTACGGTAAAGGCGGGTGGACAGCTGGCCGTCTGCTAGCTGTCGCCGCGTGGACTGCTGGTTGCCTGCTAGCTGTCGCCGCATAGACTGCGAGCAGTCGTCGTTTAGGGCAGTGTTGGATGGGAGCGGTGTTGTAGCAGAGTCGTTTAAGTGTGCCATGACCTTTATACAGACCAAGCGATTTATAAAATCGGCCCAATACATTGGCCGATTTTGAAGACAAATCTTATTTTGCATTTAAATTGAAAATATAGCTTAGCGAAGTGTCTGCTGATACAAAAGTTTATAATCTGCCTTTACCCTAATTTGGACTAGGTATAACAAACCAAAACATAATAAGTCAATAATTCTTTACGTATCTACACCCTGAGCGTACACCAAACATAATATAATACTAGTTGCATCCCGCAGTTTCACTCGCGTAATTTCCGATCCCGTGGGGCTATTGGGATCAAAAGTAGCCTATGCTACTCTTCGATAATGTAGCTTTGTTTTGGTGAAAGAATTTTTGAAATCGGTGTGGTAGTTACAAAACCTAGGCTAAGATTCGCAGCTAGGCTAGGGCTAGAAAGCAGATTTAGTCAGAGCAATCAATTAAAAAAGTACTAATGAAAAAAAAAAAATATCGGCATGGGATATAAATGTACCTAGTTTGATTTAAAAAGATAAGTGCATTTGGGAATTTCCCAGAATCGTTTGCTTATATTATTTATAAGTTACTCATGTTCAGATAATCCATTATTGTATTGACGTCAATACCAATCCACCGATATTTTTAGTAAGGTGTCAATTTATCAGCATCGTGTTAAAAAAAAATCAACCGTCAACTTCTTTAAATAATCGTAAATCGGATACCTATACCTACTTACCTACTAGGAGAAGAGGCAGTAACAAAATATTAATAAAACCCGGCCAAGTGCGAAACTCGCGCACGAAGGGTTCCGTACCACTATCACAATTGGGTACCGAACCCTAAAATCGTTTACCACTTTTAAAATTTGATGGGAAAATGTGACTAATATTTAGCTTCGATTCTTACTTCAATACTACGACCACACCACTAAAAAAAAAAGAAAAAAAAAAACTTTGGCACAAAGACAATCTGAAACTCTTTGGTAGAGTTTGGGCGGGAAATCGGAGACAACATGTCGTGCTCCAATTTTATTTTCGTTATAAACTATGTTGTTAATCCGATTACATTATGTAATTTTAGTGGAATCTTATTCAATTTATTTCCGTGAATGTGCACAAGTGTAGTGAAAACAAAATTGAGTGTTAAACATGGACTTTCCGTCATTCTCTCCCAAGCTCCTTGAAAGTTATGGTAAAGTTGCCACCGCTTTACCATAGCTCCTGACTTGAAACTATGAGCCCGATCGCGATCGGGCTAATTTCATGCAAAATACTTGATACTTGCAAGATGTACAAGATGTATGACGCCAAAACTATAATAAGAAGAAAATGTAAAGCAACTTGAAACTGGCAGAACGGCAAGAGTCGTGTCGTGGGGACCATTATCAAAGAAAAAAAAAACTCTTTGGTAAGTGAAGGCAGACTGGTATTTGACAGATAGGGCAGGTATTTTGAATTTCATGACCTACTCGATTCGATGTTTTTGAAACATGTTTGTTGTATAAAATATTTGTATTCTTAAATATTTGTATTAATTTGTTGTTGTAGCGGCAACCGAAACACATCTTCTGTGAAAATTTCAACCGTCTAGCTATTACGGTTCATGAGATACAGCCCGGTGACAGACGGACGGACGGACGGACGGACGGACAGACAGACGGACGCACAGACAGACGGACGCACAGACGGACGGACAGACGGACAGACGGACAGACGGACAGACGGACAGACGGACAGACGGACAGACGGACAGACGGACAGACGGACAGACGGACAGACGGACAGACGGACAGACGGACAGACGGACAGACGGACAGACGGACAGACGGACAGACGGACAGACGGACAGACGGACAGACGGACAGACGGACAGACGGACAGACGGACAGACGGACAGACGGACAGACGGACAGACGGACAGACGGACAGACGGACAGACGGACAGACGGACAGACGGACAGACAGACAGACAGCGAAGTCTCAGTAATAGGGTCCCGTTTTTACCTTTAGGTACGGAACCCTTAAAAAGATAGTCTTCTACAATATAAGACAATTTGGGCTAATATTACGTGTATATAATGTATATCAAATCACTTTAGAGAATTCACACAAGGTGTGTTGCAGCAGCAAATATTTTACAGTTCCATGTAACCATAAGTTAGCAATTCCGTGTTTGACATTTTTTTCATTGCACTCGTTATCTTTCACAAAACTAAATTGATTATTATGCCACCGAAATAAAAAGAATATACATCACACATACTCGTAACAAGGTTTCACGAAAATGAAACTAATGTCAGGTTAGAACGTCATGTAATATAACATCTGGAAATGGCGCCTCCCAGCAGAATTGAAGCACTGCTGATCAGCTGATCAGTAGCTCTTCAATTCTGCTGGGAGGCGTTCTATTAATTTGTGGTACTTCCTATGATCATACCAATACAGATTGATAAGCTGCCGCTGACGTTTGGCGCGGTCATAACTTGGACGAGTGACCGGTAATTTGTGAGGCAAAAAATAATTTTCTCGAGCTCCTCTGTGCTTCGGAAGGCCCGTTAAGTAGTTGGTCCCTGTTGATATCTCTGAGAGCAGTCGTTAGGTCACTTTATAGTCCTAACGGCGACCTGACACTAGGTGAGCCTAGAAGAAGAAAAAAAGAAACTGCACTTGAGTCCATCATAAAATAAAAAAAAACATAGTAAAATAATTGCTTAGCAAAACTTTTAAAAACATTCAGTTGCTAGAATCTATGTTTCCTAGAACGAATTGTAGTTGTTGGTGGTATTTGTCTATTATGTATATTCTGTGTTGGTGGTCTAAATAATCTATTTATAGATTATAAAGTTTAGTAGGTAACCATGCATGTACGCGTAAAACAGATGATTTTATGTACACAAACAACAATTATCTCAATTAAAATTGTTACTTAGGTACATTTTCTGAAGTTTAATCACCACTTTGTGAAATATGTTTTGTAAACCTTTAACCCGTTTAGTCGTTTGAGACATACCTTATCAACATCATTAAGGGGTAGGGGAAATACGCAATGAAACGGACGTGTTTTGATACGGACACTATCGAAAATATTTTTTGTTTTTTTAAGTGTTGGCATCATTGATGACTATACTATACTTGTGGGCATTTGACCATAGACCCTTGTCTATGGTTATCAATGGTGCCAACACACAAATAACATAAAATATTTTCGATCAAAAACTTGTGATATTGATAGTGTCCGTTTCATTGTGGATTCCCCCTATACGAGCTAAACTCAAAATTCATGTCGGGTTCATCGAAAAATTGTTGATTATTACATGACGTAATGTTGTTGATTTTTTTTTCGTATTTGAATTGTAGGTGTCATTCTTTTCTACATTTGAGTGCAGTTTCCAGACACTTTATTTCAGATATTTCACGAGAAAAACAAAGCTTGTGACATACATAAATAAATAGTTTTTCAAGCTGTTATATCTACGTTGACTTACCTACAAGAACCTCGACTATAAAACGTGACAAAAGCAATTTCATTGGTATTTGACCAATGAGCCGTGACTCTAACAATTAAGGCGTGTCTTTTTGCTCAATTCATGGCGAATAAATAGAGCACAGAACTCGTACCTTTACCTATCTTATCTACTACTCGTCTTTTACCTTACGCAGGTTTATTTTTATATACCTTTGTAATATAATTTGTAGTACTAAATTACTAATAACCTAATAAATGAAATGAAATCAAACGTAATCTGTAGATAGATAGATTTAAGCTTTATTGTACCAAAAAAACACAAATTCAATTTATACAAAGAAACACTTAAAATAAAAATGAAGTGACACAATGGGTAGCCCAATACAGCCTAAGCACAGAATACATAAATAGTACAAGTACAGAAGCTACACTGTTGAACGTCATTTAAATAATAGTGATCCTTGCAAAGACGTAAAAAAGCGCAATTCAGTAGGCCCATAATGTACGAAGTGATTATACCCGAACCCAGTGGGGTTTCTATGATACGTCATACGAAAGTAGGTGTTTGACGTTTCGGAGTTGCTAAATAAAGCGTAAACCACTCACTTCGGTGATTATCACTGCGTACATAATCGGCCTACTGATCACCAAGCAATACCTGTGTTCTGAATACGGGCTTTAACAATTCTTAATTCAAATAAGTGTCAAATTTCGCGATAGAGTTGTCTATTTAAAGTTTTTTAGCCGAATACGGCAAAAAGGAGGATATGATTTTCAAGAAAAAAAATTATTATTAAAATGTATAAAAAATAATTATTATGTGGAAATAGTTTTTAGACTAAAAACTATTTCCACATCCATCCCGCGCACCACAAGCCGACACCAATACAGACTCCTCATGCTGGCCCATATTAGTGGGCTAGCATAATGTAGAGGGGCCATAAAATCGATAATTCGCGTGTTCTTTTGACATAATGATATTATTTCCATGCATGTTTGAGAAAATCTAGTCAATAATTTGCCGACCAATTAGCTATAGGCAAGTTAAAAGTGTTTTTTTTACCTCTCAATGTCTTTTGGCAGCGTGAAAATATGAGGTCCGGATGCTTATGACTATTATTTAGGCAACCAAAAGCGATACAATATGACTGATATGATATGATATAGATATGATTTAGACTTTATTTTGTAGGGTTCCATACGCAAAGGGTAAAAACGGGACCCTATTACTGAGTCTTCGCTGTCTGGCCGTCGGTCATCAGGATATATCTCATAAACCGTAATAGTTAGACGGTTGTAATTTTTCAAGATGATGTATTTCCGTTGGCGCTATAACAACAAATAAGTACTAAAAAACAAATATTTGTCCCATACAACAAACGTGATTTTTGACATTAAAACGCAAAGATACCGCGATGTATTTTTACCACTAACGCCATCTAGTGATGGAGTGATAGACTTAACGTTCGTGTTGCGTTCATGCATTGGTTGGTCTAGTGTTCATTTTAGGGTTCCGTATCAAAAGACCACTGTTATTGTTCCGTACCATTATCACGTGATACGGAAATGGAACCCTTCGTGCGCGAGTCCGACTCGCACTTGGTCGGTTTTTCATATGAGACGCGACACCCGATTTTTTTTTTATTTACGTGAAACACAGCCCGCAAGCTCCGGCACACTAGCGAAGCGAGCTTGACAACCGGCGTACATGCACTTCGCTTAGTGCAGTTGTCGTTTCATGACAGATCGCGGAGTGGCATAGGCCTGGCCTAAGCCGCTGATAGCAGAAGGTTAAAAATTGAAGACTGTGTTCTAAATATAAATACACTAAGGGCGGCTGCATAAGACTATTATACAACTCGAATATTGGACTCTATTTTCATAAAAAGAAGATTGCTATTATGTTGTCACACTTTGACAGTTTTAATCACGTTTAGGAATCTATATGCAAGCCGGTCTAAACGATACATCTATTATATAATTATTAATTAGCATACCTTCATCATCTATGAGCAAGTGGGTACATAATCTAAATAAATAAATAAATAGGTAAAACTATTAACTTATACAAATATCCCGGAGGCCGTTTACCACGAACTCGATTGGTCAAGGGTTAAGTATCCTACTTTTATCAATATGGTAAGCGACTAAGCTTGTGTTACGGTGACTAGACAAGGGATATAATACTTATATTTATTTTTCTTTTGTAAATACATACATATCACACATATCATACATACGTATCTTTCTGTCTGTCACCTGGATGTATCTCATGAACTGGGCGAGATGGCTAGACAGTTAATTTAATATAGTGATGAGATAATATACCTACCTATATATTTATTACTACTTTTGTTGTCCCTTTTTTAGGGTACCGTACCCAAAGGGTAAAAACGGGACCCTATTACTGAGACTTCGCTGTCTGTCTGTCCGTCTGTCCGTCTGTCCGTCTGTCCGTCTGTCCGTCTGTCCGTCTGTCCGTCTGTCCGTCTGTCCGTCTGTCCGTCTGTCTGTCACCAGGCTGTATCTCATGAACCGTAATAGCTAGAAGGTTGAAATTTTCACAGAAGATGTGTTTTGGTAGCCGCTACAACAACAAATAAATATAAATAAATATTGCACGACGTTACACACAGCGCAATCTAGTCCCAAACTAAGCACTAGGCTTGTACTATGGGTACTAGACAACGGATATAATACTTACTTATTTTTCTTTTTGTAAATGCATACATATGATACATAGACACACACACACCCATGTCTTCGGACCGTGGTGAGTCCTAGGACATGTCGGTTTCTTCACGATGTTTTCCTTCACCGTAAGAGCGATGTTATTAGTCCACATAACTTTTTTCTTAAAGAAAAAGACATTGGTGCGCGGCCGGGTTCGAACCCACGACCCTCGGAATGAAAGTCGGGGTATCTACCACTAGACCAACACCGCTCTTATAAATACTAAAAACAAAATAAAACAAATATTTAAGAAGGGCTCCCATACAACAAACGTGTTTAAAAAATAACAAAGAGTTTAGTACAATGTGAGGTCGCTTCTGATTGGTCAGGACTAATCGAGTTGGTCATGGAATTCAAAATGGCTGCCCTATCTGTCAAATATACCAGTCTGCCTTACTTACCAAAGAGTTTCTTATAAGTTTCACATTTTCTTTGTGCCAAGTTTTTTTTTTTTTTTTTTTTGAGTGATTCGATCGTTTGTTGGGAGTAAGAATCGAAGATAAATATTTCATATCTTATATATAAAATTTCCATGTTACAAAAAAAAAAGATCATCCGACCCCAGCGCCATCTGCTCACAGCTTTGCGTGTGCCAGCCCACCCCATTGATAGGCACCTATTCTAAGTTTTTAAGTAGGTACCTACATCAAGACTGTTGTTTTTGAAAAGTAAGGGATTTAAAATAAATAGATAGTTAGAAATGGGTCTGTACTGGCCATGAGGGTCGTGCTCCTTCGCCAGCTCAGCCCACAACTCAGGCAGTTTCTGTTGCATAGCCCTGACCACAATCCGGATCAACTCCCTCTGATTAAGAGTACATTTACTGCAATTCTGCATAGCTTCCAGCCGCAGAGGGACCAATTCTGGAAATCAAAAGGAATAAGAGTTTGAGATCATTTTGGTTCAGGAACTTTCAAAATAAGGACTTCGTATTGACAGAAAATTTATAAAATCTGTTTTTAGGGTTCCGTAGCCAAATGGCAAAAAACGGAACCCTTATAGATTCGTCATGTCTGTCTGTCTGTCTGTCCGTCCGTCCGTATGTCACAGCCACTTTTTTCCGAAACTATTAGAGCTATACTGTTGAAACTTGGTAAGTAGATGTATTCAATGAACCCCATTTAGATTTTCACACAAATTTATAAAAAAGTACCAAATTTTTGGGGTTCCCCATACTTAAAACTGAAACTCAACAAAATTTTTTTCATCAAACCTATACATGTGGGGTATCTATGGATAGGTCTTTAAAAATGATATTGAGGTTTCTAATATCATTTTCTTCTAAACCTAATAGTTTGCGCGAGAGACGCTCCCAAAGTGGTAAAATGTGTGTCCCCCCCCCTGTAACTTCTAAAATAATGGAATGATAAAAGTAAAAATTATATATGATGTACATTACTATGCAAACTTCCAACGAAAATTGGTTTGAACGAGATCTATTAAGTAGTTTTTTTTTAAACGTCATAAATCGTAAACCACAATTTACCTTTCAAAACAAAATCTGTTGTATAGATAATGGTACGGAACCCTTTGTGCGCGAGTCCGACTCGCACTTGGCCGGTTTTTTTTTTGTTGTAAAGGGTATAACTTTCCACATAATCTAGTTTAGATAGAAGTTTCTACTTAGGTAATTAATAACATGAGTGAATAAGTAATTAACTTAATAAGATTTAAGTAGGTATATATGTACATATATACAGGGTGTCCCAGAAACGAGTGTCAAGCGAAAGTCCAGAGGTAGAGGACCTTAAGGGGTACCCGAATCACCCCCATGTATGCTCCGCGATTTTTCGTAGTTTAGAAGTTATGGCCTTTTTTCTCATTTTTCTTCTAAAATTCGACCACTGACACCTATTTGCCCATACTGACTGCAATAATTGAGATAATTGGCTGATTTCTTTTCAAATGTGGAGCTGAATAATAGGGTCATGTTACCTGTTTCAAAAAATAGGCGTAACACTAACCAAACTGTTACAAATAAAAAAAGTATTTCATAAAGTGAGCGTAGACAAAACGTTATAAACACTTTAAAGAGCAATTAAAAGAAAAACTCGCCTATTTTTTTTTTCAAATCAACTTCAAAAACTTACTTACTTCATTAGCTATCTACCCTATTATTTTTATTGGTCTATCATTAGAGGATCAAATCAAAAATTTTATTTAAAAATTCTTTGGTCGAAAATTCTATCACTCATCCCTATTACGAAGACTTCGCTGTCTGACCGTCTGTCACCGGGCTGTATCTCATAAACCATGATAGCTAGACACTTGAATTTTTTACAGAGGATGTATTACTGTACCCGCAAATATTTAAGGGAGCTCCCACACAACAAACGTGATTTTTGACATAAAAACGCAACAATACCACGATGTATTTTACCACTAGCGCCATCTAGTGATGATTTTTGTTTTCCGCAAAAAAACTTCTGCACAAATCCTGATTAAGATTTGTACAAACAAATGTATTAAAGAAAATAGTAACAAATATGTTTTTTATGTTATTCGATTAGGCCGGGAGTTTCCCTTCAGGTTTAAGTAAGATGTGTGAGAGAATTTTCGACCAAAGAATTTTTAAATAAAATTTTTGATATGATCCTCTAATGATAGACCAATAAAAGTAATAGGGTAGATAGCTAAGGAAGTAAGGAAGTTTTTGAAGTTGGTTTGGAAAAAAAATAATAGGCGAGTTTTTCTTTTAATTGCTCTTTAAAGTGTTTATAACGTTTTGTCAACGCTCACTTTATCAAATTCTTTTTTAATTTGTAACAGTTTGGTTAGTGTTACGCCTTTTTTTGTAACAGGTAACATGACCCTATTATTCAGCTTCACATTTGAAAAGAAATCAGCCAATTATCTCAATTGTTGCAGTAATTATGACCAAAAAGGTATCAGTGGTCGCATTTTAGTAGAAAAATGAGAAAAAAGGCCATAACTTCTAAACTACGAAAAATCTCGGAACATATATGGGGGTGATTCGGGTACCCCTTAAGGTCCTCTACCTCTGGACTTTCGCTTGACACTCGTTTCTGGGACACCCTGTATATGTACAAGTACATAGTACGGCCTAACTCGTATATATACTTAGGGCGATGTATGCTGATGCTGACGAAGCCTCCCCTTTTTCCAGTCCTCTCTCACTATTTTCATGAGTTCATTCAGTAAAAAAGCATAACCCTTTCTTAGCAGTCGAGTAAAAACTTACTTTTAAGGTCAGAACCCCCAACAATACAAGGTCCTTCGCTAAGGAAACATTTGGCGTAGTTCTTCAATAATCGGAGTAGCTCGGCGTCAAAGCTGTCGTCGTTCTGGTTGTAGTAACTCTCCTCTGGGCGGCAGGTGACAACAGCCACCAAGGCGCAGAGAACTAGTGCAGTCTTCATGGACTAGAATTTATGAAGAATAAGAAACTTTAGTTGCAGTGTGTATATCAAATTCGGTTGCACTTTATAGTGCAGATGGAGACGGGGATAATCGCAAGCTTGGTATCCACATCATAAAGGGAATGTTTTCTGATGCTGCAGTGGACAGTTTTCAAGCAATTTTAAAAAAGCGAACTGCTTCTCTTCTTAGACGTATGCGCGGCAGCTCCTAACAACATCCTGAACGTTGCGGCCAATAAATATGAGCCAATTATGTATCACTGTATAAAAGTGGCAGGTGGTTTTGACAAAAAGCAAACATATTTTATTCACTAATGTAATATTGATGCACTGATAATTGCGATATTTTTATTTTATTTTTTGACTATTTTAGATTTTAATTTTAATATGCTATTAAGAATATTTTTGTTACTAACATAGCTATAAGGTATACTTACTTACAAAACAATAAATCTATCATATCTGACTTGAATAAATGAATTGAATTGAATAAATTGAGATTAAAACTGTTATTGGCCTCTACCTGTTGGTTTCGGCTCCACTCAAGCCTTCCAAATATCCGGGGTTGCAATGTGATACTGGCCGTAGTACAAAGAGATCTCCCTTAATATACCTAAGTAGATAAACGATAAAGTAATTAATATATTCTTGGCGGAAAAGTAGGTAAACAATTGGCAAATCAAGTTTTGAATGTCTATTAACACGCTTAGCGCCAAGCCCTTGAAGCCAATACCGCCAAATTTTCACATATGTATTTTTAGCCTTTTTTGAGGTCCTGAGACTTTAATTACCCAGGAAGGATTTTTTTTTAACCCCGCACCCATCACCCTTCCCCCATTTTTCACTGTGTATCATTTTTGATACACGTGGCCTGGGAAGTAGTTTTACTTGAAATCCTTTTTCCCAGGCCATGTGTATCATTTTAGATACACTTATTATACTTATTTTCACTTATTTTTTTTGTTTCAAAAAGAAAAACAACAAGAAATGAGAAAAAAAATCCCAAAATCCATATAAATGTTGTTATTCCAGGATTTTGAGATTTTTTTTTTCATTTGTTTTAGAATAATCAGTTTGTAGTCAAATAATAAGTAAAAATGGAGTTTGATAGTGATGATTCAGTTAGTGATGAACGTGATTCGGGTCCAGGCAGAATATGGAATCCACCAGTTTCATCGAGAAGATTATCCATATTTAGTGAAGCAATGTTACCACCATTGCCCAATGTCCATCTACGTAGAACTCTACGGACAAATGGTGAAGCTCTTCCCAGCTCTTCTGGAGCTACTACCGAAATAACGGAAGAAGACCCTCTAACATAAAGCATTACCTCATAAAAAACAAAGTTGGGGACAAAATAGTACGTGGAAGATGCGCAGAGCGTTACAATAAGTATGGCAGGAATGGGAAAATTATTGACGGCAAGACTTTCAGAGCAGCGCAAGTCACTACGAAATGTAGTGAATGCGATATTTTTTTGTGACAAAATTGCACAGTGATACACAGTAATTTGACTGAAATAGGGCGTGTGTATTCAAAAAAATACACATGCTACATGACAGTGTGTATCGAAAAGGATACGCAAAGCGCTGAGCGTGTTAAAAACTTAAGCACTATTATTAGTCAATGGAGTTGATATCGTCTGATCTGAATCGTCAACATATCCAGCCAGACTATAACTGGTAAAGCAAGTAGAGTTAAATACTAGTTTATTTGCATTTATGACGTCAATGTGCTCAACTCACCATTTTTAAACCTACTTTAAAAAAACAAAAAAGGTGCTTTTAAAAAGCAAATAGGTATAAGACTGATTGGCATGCTTCCCTACTTTGATTACAAGTCCCTACTGCAGTCTATGTACAATCTATGCTGACTCAGCATTTATGCTAATTCATAGGGAGATAGACAGATGATCATTATTACACACCACAATTCATTATTCTAATTTGCCAATAGCCCCCAATAGCCACAAACAAATTGCTCATCTCTCTTAGGTTCACTATAAACAGCACGGAAACAATAATAATTCGCAATCTTCTGCGTTTAAGAGGACGTCTTTCTCCATACAAACATATGAATACAAACTTCTTTCTCCATACAAACATATGTTTCCTCTCTGAATAAAGACATGAGAGCTTTGTTTATGCCATAAAATCTATATCTGCCATGACCATGCCCCTACGTTTGTTTTTTTTTTCATTTTCTAATTAGAATAGAAATTAAATTTAGAAAAACAAAAAATGGTAAAAATTTAAACGGGGCATGATCATGACTGATATAGGACTTATGGCATAAACATTTTTTTTCTAATATCCTTATCCAGGGAGGAAACAATCGACTACGTTTGTATGGAGAAAGAGTGGGTAGACTGTCCTCTTAAGGGCTTGCGTTAGGCCACTGCATCACAAAAGTATATGCAACTGTGATGCATCACAAAGCTCGTTTTAATTATGAAATATGTTTGTTTATTTCTAACATTATTTTTTTATTTAGAAGTAGAAAAAAAAATAGTCACTTGTATTATCAACACTTTGGGATTATTCTGTTTAAAAAAATATATTTTAAAAACCTCTGGACATAATAATAGCAACTCACAAAAATACTCACTTTGTTTTTAAAAGTGTTTCGTTTCCTGGTCCTCACGATACTGTGCCATTTTGTGATCTCTCAGATTTTTATTATATACTAAAATGTTAGCGAGGAAAATATGTCAGTCCAACGACATGCATAAACACCTAGGTATGTATATACAAGTACTAGCTGCGCCCCGCGGTTTCACCCGCGTAAGTCCCGATCCCGTGGGACTATCGGGATAAAAGATAAGCTATGTGTTATTCCAGGTCTCTAGCTATCTATATACCGAGTTTCATGGTAATCGGTTCAGCGGTTTTTACGTGATTGAGTAACAAACACCCACACTTACATACCCACAAACTTTATTTATTAGTAGGATGTTATTTAGGTAAATTAGCTTCATATAAATCAAAGTTCTTGATCTTGGGGCACGACGGGGTATGTCCGATAATTTGAGTTTTATATCTATACTAATATTATAATGAGGAAAGATTTGTATTTTTGTGTGTGTGTGTGTGTTTGTTATGAATAAACTCAAAAACTACTGGACCGATTTCAAAAATTCTTTCACTATTTTACCAAGCTACATTCATCCTGAGTAGCATAGGCTACTTTTGATACAGATATTTCCATGGGATCGGGACTTACGCGGGTGAAACCGCGGGATGCAGCTAGTACTACAATATAACTGGAGACTGAAGATTACGGGTAGACACTCCTACTTTATAGCTGTGCCCGCAACCACGTCCTCGTTGCTCGAACACCTTACCTACCGCTGAGCAAAAAATCACACTTAAACAGACGACCAGCGAAGCACTGATGCTGCCGGGCGCGGCAGCGCCTGGCAATATCTGTACGGTAAGGTGTTCCGTTCACTACTTATCGTATAAAATATAAATATCTTTATCTTTTAATTAATATAATATAATAATATTAGGAGGATGAAGGTTAGACAGCAGCATTATTCATATTGGTGTTCCTACTTTAAGAAGCAAGTCATGTTGTGGTAAGCCTGAGGAATCAAGACTATGTAAGAAAGACTTATTCAGCGTCGTCCATCGTAAAATTACACCTTTTTAAAAAATAACGTCAGCGCGTTCTAATTTGAACAGTAACGCCATCTACAAACGATAATGTCAGCGTTTTCTTATAAAATGTAACCCCCATTTTATCCTGTTAGGGGATGAATTTCCGAAAAATATTTTATCCACCTTTATCGATACCTAACAATAAACATAATAGCCGACTTTCATACATCTTACTCTTAAAACAAAAAAGTTTCATACAACCCTTCAAACCTTATTTTACACCCTCAGAGGGTGAATTTCCATAAATCCGTTCTTAGTGAGCGCCTACGTCCTAAAAGGAACCCCCATGCAAAATTTTAGACTCTTAGCACTTGTAGTTTCTGAGATTTCGTGATGAGTCAGTCAGTGATTTTCGCTTTTACCTATATATATATTGTAGGCAATGTGTATAATCCGGCATTGTATAGAATGCCTAGGCATTGTATACATTGCCTAAAACGTTCAGGCAATGTGTATAATACGATTCATTTCATACATTGCCTAGGTATTGTATAAAATGCCCGAAACGCATCAGGCAATGTGTATAATGAACGACGGCAGCGGTCGCCGAAGCGCCTAATACTATAAATAAAAACATTATTAGCATTTATTTCATATACAATATACAGTATATATACGATTTTTATACATCACGCCTTTTTTATTTACAGAATAAGGCGCTTTGGCGAGCGAACGAAGCGAACGTGCCGCGGCAGCGGTCGTCAAGGAGGTCGACAAGGACACAGACCGATCGAAGGGGCCAATCATCCCCTTAACCCCCTAATGCCCTCGCGCTCCTAACCAAAGAAGCATTAAAATTGAGTTTAGGGGGTAATTGGCCACTTGGTTCGGTCTGTCTTCTTGTAAAAAGTTTTAAAATAGTTGTCTGGTGGACATATGTATATAAAAATGGAGCATCAGAATTTACGTAAAGTCGAGTAATTATTTTGGGAGCTTTAAAGCGACTGCAAAGCAATACGGCCGACGGAAAGTGGATGGGAGTATTGGCGACTAATTTTTAAAATATACGTGAAAATCAGCTCGGAGAATTAACGTGAGGTAAGTAATTTTTTTATGTATCTTGATGACCTGATATCTCAGAATTGGCCGTCGCAGCAGGCTAGCAAGTAGGCATGCGTTCTTAGTACATACTAACACTACTCAATCGACCACATTTCGTTCGTCAGAAAATACGTGATGTCTGCCACTTCTGGGATCTCACTCTATTACGTTTTTGGACAAACGAATAATACAGACCAAGCGATTTAAAAAATCGGCCCGATACATTGGCCGATTTTGAAGACAAATCTTATTTTGCATTTTAATTGAAAAGACAGGTCGGCGAGGTGACTGCTGATACAAAAGTTTATAATAATGGTATTGCCCTAATATGGGCTAAAACAAACCAAAACATAATAAGTAGAGATGGGCCGACTAGGGGTTCTGCCGACTAGCAGACTAGCCGACTAGTCGGTTCCATGGTTTTATTGTATAATTGTTAGTTGACGACTAGTCGGCGACTAGTCGGCCCATCTCTAATAATAAGTCAATAATTCTTTAAGTACACACTGAGTGTACACCAAACAAATATAACACTAGCTGCGTCCTGCGGTTTCGATCGCGTAAGTCCCGATCCCGTGGGAATATCGGGATCAAAAGTAGCCTATGCTACTCCTCGATAATGTAGCTTTGTTATGGTGAAAGAATTTTTGAAATCGGTGTGGTAGTTTTTGAGTTCACACACACACACAAATACAAATCTTTTCTCTTTATAATATTAGTGTAGATAGATTTACGTTTGGTAGAGTATGTATGGTTTCTAGATAGTCGCAACAGTTTAAATGCGTACAAAACCTAGCCTAAGATTCACAGCTAGGCTAGGGCTAGAAAGCAGATTTAGTCAGAGAGTGATAAACGCAATCAATTAAAAAGGTACTAATGAAAAAAAATAAACATCGGCATGGGATATAAAAGTACCTAATTTGATTTAAAAAGATAAGTGCATTTGAAATTTCCCAGAATCGTTTGCTTATATTATTTATAAATTACTCATGTTCAGATAATCCATTATTGTATTGACGTCAATACCAATCCACCGATATTTTTAGTAAGGTGTCAAAAAAAACAACCGTCAATTTCTTTAAATAATCGTAAATCGGATACCTATACCACAGATCACATAATACATACCTACTTACCTACTAGTAGTAGAGGCAGTAACAAAATATTAAAAAAGATGGTCTTCTGCAATATAGGACAATTTGGGCTAATATTACGTGTATACATATAATGTATATCAAATCACTTTAGAGAATTCACACAAGGTGTGTTGCAGCAGCAAATATTTTACAGTTCCATGTAACCATAAGTTAGCAATTCCGTGTTTGACATTTTTTTCATTGCACTCGTTATCTTTCACAAAACTAAATTGATTATTATGCCACCGAAATAAAAAGAATATACATCACACATACTCGTAACTAGGTTTCACGAAAATGAAACTAATGTCAGGTTAGAACGTCATGTAATATAACATCTGGAAATGGCGCCTCCCAGCAGAATTGAAGCACTGCTGATCGGCTGATCAGTAGCTCTTCAATTCTGCTGGGAGGCGTTCTAATAATTTGTGGTACTTCCTATGATCATACCAATACAGATTGATAAGCTGCCGCTGACGTTTGGCGCGGTCATAACTTGGACGAGTGACCGGTAATTTGTGAAGCAAAAAATAATTTTCTCGAGCTCCTCTGTGCTTCGGAAGGCCCGTTAAGTAGTTGGTCCCTGTTGATATCTCTGAGAGCAGTCGTTAGGTCACGTTATAGTCCTAACGGCGACCTGACACTAGGTGAGCCTAGAAGAAGAAAAAAAGAAACTGCACTTAAGTCCATCATAAAATAAAAAAAAACATAGTAAAATAATTGCTTAGCAAAACTTTTAAAAACATTCAGTTGCTAGAATCTATGTTTCCTAGAACGAATTGTAGTTGTTGGTGGTATTTGTCTATTATGTATATTCATTCCGAGTTGGTGGTCTAAATAATCTATTTATAGATTATAAAGTTTAGTAGGTAACCATGCATGTACGCATAAAACAGATGATTTTTGTATACAAACAACAATTATCTCAATTAAAATTGTTACTTAGGTACATTTTCTGAAGTTTAATCACCACTTTGTGAAATATGTTTTGTAAACCTTTAACCCGTTTAGTCGTTTGAGACATACCTTATCGACATCATTAAGGGGTAGGGGAAATACGCAATGAAACGGACGTGTTTTGATACGGACACTATCGAAAATATTTTATGTTTTTTAAGTGTTGGCATCATTGATGACTATAATATACTTGTGGGCATGTGACCATAGACCCTTGTCTATGGTTATCAATGGTGCCAACACACAAATAACATGAAATATTTTCGATCAAAAACTTGTGATATTGATATGTCCGTTTCATTGTGGATTCCCCCTATACGAGCTAAACTCAAAATTCATGTCGGGTTCATCGAAAAATTGTTGATTATTACATGACGTAATGTTGTTGATTTTTTTTCCGTATTTGAATTGTAGGTGTCATTCTTTTCTATATTTGAGTGCAGTTTCTCGTGAAATATCTGAAATAAAGTGTCTGGACACTTTATTTCGGATATTTCACGAGAAAAACAAAGCTTGTGACATACAGAAATAAATAGTTTTTCACAAGCTGTTATATCTACGTTGACTTACCTACAACACAGATCACATAATACTAACGTACAGATACCTCATACCGTACATCAATTCTGAACCGTCGTAACTAAATAATTCGTACGCATAATTTGTAACTGCTGTTGTGGTCACTAGGTGTCGCTAAGGCTGGGCTAGGCTGGACTAGGTCCTACTGTCTGAATGTAGGGAAACTAGCGACATCTAGGGCCACTTCCAAATATGACAAGAGAGACTTGTTACTAAGCGTTAAAAGCTAAAATAATATAGATGGCGTAGCGTACGCCCGCGACTCAAGTAAGTACCTATCTGGACATTGTACAAACGCGCGAACGGACTGATTCGATAGGTAGGTATCTAACTAAAGTTTGCTTTGCTGCTTTGATAGGTAGTTAGAGGTAAGTATGTAGGTATTATGTCAAATTTATATTTATTTTATAATCCATCAATTCATCATCAATAATAAATAATGTTTTGAGTCTTTTATTTAATAAATTAATATTAAGTAAGTATGCTTGAACCACTTCCTCTGAATTTAGGACCCCACAATTTTGTATAGGTACCTATCTCTACCTACCTATTGGGTAGGTATACAAAGTTTTATAAAGTAGTATCTACTTATATACTAACTTCTTCATACTATTCAGTTCCGACGTAGTAGGTAATATTGTGATCTGTGGTTTCGATAACAAAATGCATTCTGTGATATTGATAAGATAAGCATGACCTGATGCAGGCTTGACTCCAGACGAGGAAATTCTTCAACGGCCAACAACAAAGACACGTAGGTAGGTAACTAGGCGTTACCTACTTACACGCATTTTTGTTTTTATAAGCCGGTTAATTTGTGTCACTGAGCTCCTCCGTGCCTACATTCTTTTGTGACTATATTTACCTACCTACTTCAGGTTTCGCTCCACTCCAACACAGGATTTCTTAAGAGGATAGTCTCCATTCTCTTTCTCCATACAAACGTAGATTAAATTTTCCTCCCTGTATAAAGACATTAGAGCAAATATGTTTATGCCATTTTTATTTTTTTCATTTTATTATTTTTTTATTTTAATTTTAATTAGAAAATAAAAATAAATAAAAAGGTAGATGTCATGACAGATACAGGTTTTATGGCATAAACATATTTGCTCTAATGTCTTTATCCAGGGAGGAAAATTTAAACTACGTTTGTATGGACAAAGAAAATGGAGACTATCCTCTTAAACAGATATCAGTCATGAAAGAACAATGGCCATATATTATTTGCGCTAACATTCTTGTTACATTAATAAAAAAATATAGTAAAATATTAATCATTTACACATAAACACAAATTTATTAAAAAAAACTTTGGTGGTTAAAAGATATGGAGACTTATTTTCCAAGGTATGGCCATTTTTCCATCATTTACCTTTTTTTACTTGACGTTAATACGTTACTCCACTTAAATTCTGTGTTCGATTCTGGTGGTCTGATACTGAAATTCTGATGTTAGTTATTAGAGTTTTAGGTACGTGTTTAAGTCAGTCAAGTAAAAAAACCGGTTAAGTGTAATAAAATTTATAAAAAAAGACAAAAAGTCTAAATCATTTATTTAAGAAGAATATTTATGTACAAATTAAAAACGTCGAGGCTTAAAATTATGATTTCGACACGCGCCCTCCGATGAGAAGAACCCACAAGAATCGTAAAAAAGTTAACCATCATAGGGGTTTACTTTTTTGTGATCAAGTGTTAAATTACAATCGTCACACATAACATTAAGAAGGTGGGTACTTTTACCATTTCCATACAAACATAATACCAAAATAGAATTATGAAAAATTTAGTTTTCTACTTTAATATCGGTATTATTCGGATTAAGATTTTATTTATAATAGTGCCTCCACCACAAGGTTTTCCAAAATATTCATTCGAAATTAAATAAAACGGAGCTACATTTCGTTCATTTTTACAGCGTAAATTACTTTTTATTGGAAATAAACTAGTAAATTACGCTGTACCTTCTTAATACAAATTATTTCTTTAAATATTACTAAACGGGACATTTACCATGTTTTAACTTGTTTTTGACGGAATTCGATATTTTACGAGTCTCGTGAACAAGCCAGTTGAAATTACTGGCGAAATATCGAGTCTCGTCAAAAACAAATTAAAACATGGTAAATATCCCGTTATTTAATAATATTTGTAGTGAAAACAACCTTGTAAATTTAAAATTGTATATTAATTCTATAACTTCAACAGGAGTTACCAATAATCCTGTCCGTGAATTAATATTTTCTTTAAAATATGACATTAAAATAGTACCTAATATTAAATTGTACTTAAATTAGGTAATAGTACCTTAAATTGTGTATCTAATACACAATTAAAGTTTAATATATTCCTCGAATCTTTTTATGGACATGCCACACACGTCTTTAAGTAATTTATTATAATAAAGTATACTGGAGCTACAGGGCACAGTCAAATCTTCCTTGTGTCTCAAGTTAAACTGAAGGACATCACTGTATTCTTGAAATTTACTTAATTTAGTTATATAAACATAATTGGAAGGCTTAATTTTTATGAAGCCTTTCAAAAAAATGATAATTAAAATCAACGATTCAAAATTCCTATCTATTTTGAAGAATTTTTAATTTTGAACTAGATTGTAATGATTTTTTACGACTTTTACAATAATCATGAATCTTAACTTCTAATATTTTTTTAATTAAAAAATCAAAATGATTGAAATCATGATAATCATCTGGGATATTGATATTCTTTTTAAAATTTTGTACTAAATCAGCCACTAAATCACTTTTGTATAATTTGTTAATATTTTTGTTGTAAAAATCTAATAACTGGTTCACCAATTGGAATAAAAAATCACTAGGGGATTTGAGAGTGGGAGTTGCTATATTGGAATATGTTTTATTGATCAACAACAATTGCTTCTTATCAGTTAAATCAACTTGATTTTTTAACAATATATTTCTGCAATCTGAACAATCAAAGGAGGATGGGCACATGAGTATGGGATCTGGTACAGGCTCCAATCGAAATGAATGACACACCGTTGAATAGGTATTTTGATGTAGATTAAGAATTAACATATCGCTAGTCCCAAATCATTGTCCGATTTTTGCTACATCCTATTAAGTACACAAACTTTTATTGCCTTTTTTCACCATTTTGACATGGTTTTAATAATATTAATATTAATGTTTTTCATTAAAGAAAATAAAACAAGTCCGATAAGTAAGTTTTATCATTTATTGATATAAGTACATATGTATATAAACGTACAGGTATATATTATACGTCATACTAATGGTATTCGTTATCTATAGTGATGCTATTTAAAAACAATGCTGGTTCATTAAAACCCTCGTGTCTAGCATATCCTAAATACCACACAATGGATATTATATGCGCACAGGAACCTACTGTGCGGCGTCCCGTCAAACAAGTACAATAATGTTCTAATATTTAATTTTCGTTTCTGTTTATGATTAACAATGAAGAACGAGACAATGTAGTAACTTGCACAGTAACAGCGAACGACTGACAAGGGAACCTACCTGCGCAAGAGCCGCAGCGGGCGCGTTCCTGCCCCCGCACCCCTACCTCTGCCCGCACCCCTACCACCGCCGCGCCGCTCCGGGTTAATATCGGGAGGAAATACCGGTTCCATAATACTCATCTTCTTATGTATACAGGGTTATTAAAATGCTTCAATGTTATGCATCAATATCAATTGATGTAGGTATTTGTGTGTTTTTATTTTACTATTGTATAAGTGTGTAAAAATCACTAAACCGATTTTGTTGTGATTTTCATCCGTAAACTGAATTATATTTACCTCAAAATCTGTGCAGATTTCATCAAAATCGGTACAGCTAAACAGGCGGTTTCATTTTTTTAAATTCTATTTCAAGCATCTTTTGAAGATATATTCAAAAACGGACAACATATACAAGTTTCTTCCCTTAGTAGTTTTTTTTAATGTTGAAAAGAGCTATCCAACGATAGTCAATTCATTTTGATTGGACATATGTACCAAAACGCCCATCCTCCTTTATTTGCACAACATCTGCCTAGCCATCCAGCAAAATACACAACAGAACAGGTTTCCAATGTAACTGTCACTTCGGATGGATTGCCTGATCCATCCTGAGTTGGTGTTACATTGGAACTCGAACATGAAGGTTGATTGTCAACATCATCGCTTATAACACCTTGTAGGGTTACAGACGATGATGTTGATGGTCGAGGATTTGCGTGTTGTGTATTTTCCTGAGTAGCTACAAACAATTCGTGATCGGATTCACAATTAGTTTTATCAAATTTCATTAAGTTATTTAATAAATTTGATCGAAATGCTGATCTTAATGATTTTGATGTTGGATTTTTGTTACAGCCACCTCTGATTCTATAAATTCCAAACAGATTTTCAATTACATCTTGATTTAATCGATACGTAATCATAAATTTGACACCAGTGCCTGCTGTAAATTCCTCAGCGGAGAGTTGTTGTACTGCATTAATTGTTTGCATCATACCATCAAAACAGGGGGGGCGTGTTAAATGTTTTTGATTTTTTTTTGTATAACTAATTTTCTTTAATCTACTAAATATGTCTTTGCTTTTGATTAAGGTCTGATTGACTAAGGAATTTTTATTGATTGTAATTGCACATCGGTAAGGATTAGAATCAACTTTACTTCTAGAATTGAGACAATCAAACAAATCATTGCACAATTGAACAAAATCAGCTGTATGTTTTGCAGAATCACTTATTAACTCTCCGCTGTCTGCTGCAGTTTTAATAGAACTAGCAACAGAATTACTCAGAATTTGTGTTGCCAGTTTCACTTTCATTTTCTGGAAATTATTTGGATTGATATGCACTGGAGTCAATTTTTTTAAAGATTTGCTTTTATTATTTTTATCTAAATTATACACATTGATTATATCATTAAATGAAATCAGATTCCCTTCTAATTCAAAATCACCACTTATCAAATTATTTCGGACATTTTTGATTAAATGAGGAACGTCGAATATGGCAAATATTTTATGTCCATTAATAAAAAAGAAAGGAGAATCAACCGTAGCTCCGAGTTTTTTAATCATTTTTACATTTGGTGTGGCTTGGTCACAAACAGTAACCTTTGGTAATAAGCCACACTCAAATAATTTATTAATCACAGAATCAACAATAGTAGCCAATTTGTTCGAATCAACTGTTTTTGATGATAAAAAGTATGCTATCGGTATTTTCCAATTGGAATAAATACCTCTTACAATAAACACTAATGCGGACTTAGCCTCAGTTTGTATACGATTTCCACCACCAAAATCTTCAAACCCCTCTATTAAATCATATTTTGTTGTATACTCTAAATCAACCATAATACTCATTTCGTCAAAACATACCGTACATGCCCTTTCATTAATCGATTTTTCTGAAAATTTAATTTGTATATTATTAAATATTTCATTATTGATTCCTGGTAAACAATTTGTTTCTTGTAGCCAGCGCTGGATTGTTGATGGAGCGGCCAATACGATTCCTGAATTAACCATAAATTTATAAGCTGATGGTGATTTATAATACAAAGTCATGCAAAATTTTTTTTCCTTTTCCGTCCATTGTTTTTTTGATTTTGATTTCCTTAATTGCATTTTCGTTAACAATTTACTTGATTCACTACTAAACTTGTGCTTTGATATATCAATCATATTTTTATTATTAATCTGATCTTTAATTGATTTGTTTTTTATTATTTCGCGTTTCATTTTTTTCTTACAATCAACTAATCTATTTTTCAATATTTTACATTTAGGGGTGTCTTCCTCTACACATCTTCTCCTTCTCTTCGGCGTGGAACATGTGAAAATGGTGTAGTCCTTCACTTCTTCACTTCCTGAATTATCGGGCAGCTCATGGGACGCTCTTTTATTAGAATACACCTTCTTTGGTGTCAGCACTTTTAGGGTGTCTTCTTCTGCCAGTGCTTCTTGACCTAAAAAAGATTAGCATATTCAGAAGACATAATCCCATATAAATTCTAATAATAGGATAATAGGATTAGATTGGAATAATGATTTATAATCGTTTCAAAGTTACATGTTACAATAATTAAATCAATTTGATAATAAAATTCCAGAAATGTAGATACCCCTAATCAGTGTAGTCTTTAATCAATAACATTTTAATCATCGCATAATTGCAATTAATTAATTCACAATTAATTTAATTGCAATTAATCTGTTAGTTACAATTTATTTATTTAAATGAACTCATATTAACTGCAGGATACAACTTAAAAAAAAAACTAATATTTTTAATTGTTTTTAGAAACAATTAAAACTAACAATTAATATTGATGTTTATCTGTAGTTCTTTTTTTCGTTTCGCAGCTAAATATATTTAGCTGCGAAACCCTAAAAATCTAATTCGGGAAGTATCTGCCTGTCAGTGTTGGGCAAAGTTTAATTGTAAGGTACAATTAAAACTAACAATTTATTAATCGTTAATTGAAAAATATAAATTAACCATTGATTAATTGTTAATTGTGAACTTTTAATAAACAAATATTAAATTGTTATTTTAAATTGTACCTTGCAATGAAATTTTGCCCAACACTGCCCCTAATTAATTGTGTAAAACAGTATAACACTTATGAAACTCAAACATAAGTGTTATTTTCATTTCCAAACAAACATAATACCAAAATTGAATTATGAAAATTTAGTTTTCTACCTGAATATCGGTATTATTCGGATTAAGATTTTACTTTTACAGGGCTCCCATCATAAGGTTTTTTTAGGAATAATATGAAACAAATAAGATGTAAACTAGTAATTATTTACGCTGAAAAAATGAACGAAATGTAGTTCCGTTTTATTTCATTTCGAATGAATATTTTGGAAAACCTTGTGGTGGGGGCCCTGTAAAAGTAAAATCTTAATCCGAATAATACCGATATTCAGGTAGAAAACTAAATTTTCATAATTCTATTTTGGTATTATGTTTGTATGGAAATAGTAACAGTACTCAGTACCCACCCTCTTAACATCAAGTTAAAATAGGTACCTATATGATATAAAATGTACAGAATACTGCTGAAAATGAAAGTCTACATATCTTTTAACCGCAGAGATTATTTTTAAATAGGTACCTATATTTTCTATTATGTATTTATGCGTTAGTAATTAATATTTTACAAAATTTTCTATTTACTTAGGTACCTACATAATGATCCAGTCATATAAGCTTGAATTAGGTAAGAATCTCGGAATTCGAGATACCCAGCTATAAGTCTGGAAATACTTGTATATTGATACCCTAAAAGTTGTTTCAAAACCTACATATGGTAGGGTGTGCGCAACTATGAAATTTCAAGGTCGAAGGTCACAAAAATCGTTTTTTTGTGTTTATTTTGTAAATATCTCATTTCCCATGGGTTTTTTGCTGTTTGTATTTATTATCAATATTGTAGAATACAAAATTCTCTACAAATTTTGTTTAATTTTTTTTAAGGAATTAAGGGATATTAAGCCGAAAGGGGTTTGTTCTAGAGGTCTAGGCGAACAACTTTTGTTCTACGACTTTTGGAAATTCGAAGTAGTTTTCGAAAATTTTGAGTTTAAAGTTTGCATGAAAATCAGTTGTTTTTTAGAGTTTGAGGTCATTGACCTTATAGTGCCCTTTTGTTTAGTTTGGATCACTACAATCTTAACATTAATTGCCTTTATTTACAAAAACAGCTGTTTTTTTTTTCAGTGATACAAATTCAAATTTTCGAAAAAAAGTTCTTATTTCCAAAAGTCGTAGAACAAAAGTTGTTTGCCTAGACCTCTAGAACAAACCCCTTTCAGCTTAATACCCCTTAATACCTAATTTTTTTTTTAAACAAAATTTGTAGAGAATTTTGTATTCTACAATATTGATAACAAATACAAATAGCAAAAAACTCATAGGGGCCGGCGCAGACCTGACGGAGCGCAGCGCAGAGAATTTTTGATTGTCATAATATTATCGACCTTGTTCTCATTAAAATAATATTCAAAATCAGTTAACACACAATACGCGCGGAGGCGCGAGCATGCGCGCGGATTTATTTGTTTTGTTAACTGATTTTGAATATTATTTTAATGAGAACAAGGTCGATAATATTATGACAATCAAAAATTCTCTGCGCTGCGCTCCGTCAGGTCTGCGCCGGCCCTAGGAAGTGAGATGTTTGCAAAAAAAGCGCAAAAACCGATTTTTGTGACCTTTGACCTTGAAATTTAATAGTTGCGCACACCCTACCATAATAGGTTTGAGACAACTTTTAGGGTGTCAATATACAAGTATTTAGTTTTTACAGCGGGGTATCTCGAATTCCGAGGTGAACTTACTATAATGACTGGATCAAAACAAGATTTTCAGAGAAAGTAATTTATGGCCATTGTTCTTTACCGATCGACTTCAATATTGTGCACGCACAGAATTACATTATACCTACTTATTATTACTCTTTTTTTAAATTTTATAATTATTCTGACTTGTGGTGTAAGACTTGGTTTTCTGTCCAATTCGTGGTTCTAGGTCAAAGGGAAATACCATTATTTACCGTTTTTAGAGTTCCGTAAGTACCTCAAAAGGTAAAACAGAAACTATTATAAACTCACTTGCTTGTCCATGTGTCTGTCTGATATTTTTGGGTGAAAGTAAATGATACCTTGTTCCTATTTGTCCGGGTGAATTACAGTAGTAAACATTAGAGGAAAAAAACACTCAAGACAAGAAAGAATAAAACCGGCCATGTGCGGCACGAAGGGTTCCGTACCATTATCACAATTGGGTACGGAACCCTAAAATTAACACTGGTATCACGCAACGACGACGCCCGTTTGCATTTTATCTTTACCACTGACGCCAGTTCATCACTAGATGACACCAGTGGTCAAAATAAATCACGCATACGTTGCGTTTTACCGTGAAAAATCACGTTGGTTGTACGGGAGCTTCACTTATATATTTGTTTTTAGTATTTCTTGTTATAGCGGCTACAGAAATACATCTGTAAAAATTTCAACTGCCTAGCTATTACGGTTATGATATGATATATATCCTGATGACAGACAGCGAAGTCTCAGTATTAGGGTCCCGTTTTTACCCTTTCGGTATGGAACCCTAAAAAGATCGAAACATAAACAAAACACAATCAAAGTACAACAAAAACAAAGGTCTTTAGTTTTCATCATCTTTTGTTTTTCTTTCTGTTTAGTGTTTCAATATCAGACAGACAGATAGACAAGCGAGTGATGTTATATGGGTTCCTTTTTACCTTAATGAGGTACGGAACCCAAAAATTAATGTAATAGTGATTTACCACACCTTTATTTTATCAAACTAATAGCTGAGAACCGCGGTTTCAGCCGCGTAAGTCACGATCCCGCGGGAATATAGAGATAAAAAACCAGTCTATGTGTTAATCCAGATCTCCAGCTATCTGCATACCAAGTTTAAATGTAATCGGTTTAGTAGTTTTTGCGGGAAGAAGTAACAAACATTATTGTTTACTTACTGACTTACAAACTTTCACATCCATAATATTAGTAGAATTTTACGTTCTGCCTTGTAGCCCCGGCATAGAATAGGATTACTTCATCTCTTCCCCCCGTGGGTGTCGAAAAACTACTTGGTCCCTAGGAGGGTTGGTGTCAGGCAGGCGGCCGGTCGTCAAAATATTGCCAAATCTATTTGCAGACGTTATGGTCAATTATGGACAACTTACCTATTGCACCAAAACAAAATAACAAAAAACAATTGGGGGCATAGTGCACCCGGGGCTCCTGAGAAGGATGCAACCGGGAACATCGCTCGGATAAGAGAGTTTTTGTGTAAAGAAGTAACAAACATACTAATTTACTTAGTGGAATTTAAAATCTCAACATAATCGGAAAGAAAGAAGTCGGTCAAAATTAATTTGCCAGATTTGATTTGACCGGAAAGTATAAAATTGTCAAAACCAGCCATTGTCATTCCCCATTAATTTTGAACCTCTTGTAATGGTAGACTTGACCTCCTAATTTTATAGTATGGTTTAAAACTTAAATTAAGTAGGTAAACAATTTTAATCTCGGTTCAGCTGAGACATAGTTTGCTTTTTCAGAACTTTTCAGTTCATTTCACAGTAAAATTTGTTCAGTTTGAAGACAATATACATACATACATACATGTTACCAACGTTACCTCTTTATAATATTAGTATTAGATAATTAATTTACCTGAAATGGAGGGAGTGCTTGAGATTTCTTCTGATTTATAATGGTCAGGAACTGCAATTTTTCTCAATCTCTTTCTTTTACCCGATTCATTAGTTATATATTTTCTCTTAAAGTGGTCCACACATAGATGTTTTGATCTCAAGCAATGTGGGGGTAAATGAGTTATTGTCATATTACCTAAAACAATTAATTATATTATTATTTGTTATGTTGTTCATAGTTACTAAAATACCTCGTTTATAACTTATTTTTAGTTCAAATAAGATTTGATTGCAAGGTCAGATTAGTGCACTGTTTGATGTTGTTACTAAGTAGGTATGTTTTATGTATTAGGTCTATGTTTGTTATTATTACAATCTTATCATACTTGCATAAAGTTTGTACTGGCGAGGTCTCACAGAACTCTATGTACTAGTTTACAAGCTTTTATTTAAGTCAAAACCGATCAAAACATACTGTAGTAACAAAATAAGGAGGTAATTGATTTTACTTACCGCAATTCTCTATCCATATTTTCAGGCGTTCTGGGTCGTTCCAAGGGAAAGTAAACACTGACTTTTTGTCAGACGTGTTTTTACACATAAAATAGTGGCATTTGTGCGGCGGCATTTTGCACAATGAATTAGGTAGGTTATTTATTAAACACTAAAATCGTTTGTCCGAGGTAAGATAGCCAGTGGTCGCAGAAAAATCGTCCAGTAAACCAGTTCAACAAGCCAAATCTTAGGAAACTTTCAGGGTCCGTATTCACGCCAAGTTGTTAGTTATCAGTTCAACAAGCCAAATCTTAGGAAACTTTCAGGGTCCGTATTCACGCCAAGTTGTTAGATCAGTTCAACAAGCCAAATCTTAGGAAACTTTCAGGGTCCGTATTCACGCCAAGTTGTTAGTTAGTATCAGTTCAACAAGCCAAATCAATAAAAAGTTTCAGAGTCCGTATTTCACACCAAGTTGTATCATTTCAAAAAGCCAAATCACTAGGAAGTATCGGAGTCCGTATATTTCACACCAAGTTGTCCAATTTAAAATAAAACACGAAATTAAAACAGCACTCGACTCAGAATCCAAAAGCGAAAAAGTTTGTAGAGGTAGGTACCTATTTCGAAGTTTTTCGCATTTGCGTTTTATTTTTACAGATGGCATAACGTTCAGTCGATATGGGTCAGATAGTTCCACCTACCATTACTAGATGTCGTCGTCACTTTGCCTTTAATTTTCTCAAAAATCTAAATAGTTCCATTTTTAACGGGATTTTTAATATTTTCCAATGCCAGATTTTTTTAAATAATAATGACATCAAAATTTAGAGGTTATTATATTGCATTCTTGAATTAAAAATTACCAGGAATACTAGTATGTCCATCTGTTGAATTTTTTTAGAACTAAATTTCTTTTGTTCGAGATGGGACCCCATGCCTACAAGAACCTCTACTATAAAACGTGACAAAAGCAATTTCATTGGTATTTGACCCATGAGCCGTGACTCTAACAACTAAGGCGTGTCTTTATGCTCAATTCATGGCGAATAAATAGAACACAGAACACGTACCTTTACCTATCTTATCTACTACTCGCCTTTTACCTTACGCAGGTTTATTTTTATATACCTTTGTAATATAATTTGTAGTACTAATTTACTAATAACCTAATAAATGAAATGAAATCAAACGTAATCTGTAGATAGATAGATTTAAGCTTTATTGTACCAAAAAACACAAATTCAATTTATACAAAGAAACACTTAAAAATGAAGTGGCACAACGGGTAGCCCACCCAATACAGCCTAAGCACAGAATACATAAATAGTACAAGTACAGAAGCTACACTGTTGAACGTCATTTAAATAATAGTGATCCTTGCAAAGACGTAATAAAGCGCAATTCAGTAGGCCTGTAGTGGAGTTTCTATGATACGTCATACGAAAGTAGGTGTTTGACGTTTCGGAGTTGCTAAATAAAGCGTAAACCACTCACTTCGGTGATTATCACTGCGTACATAATCGGCCTACTGATCACCAAGCAATACCTGTGTTCTGAATACGGGCTTTAACAATTCTTAATTCAAATAAGTGTCAAATTTCGCGATAGGGTTGTCTATTTAAAGTTTTTTAGCCGAATACGGCAAAAAGGAGGGTATGATTTTTAAGAATAAAAATTATTATTATAATGTATAAAAAATAATTATTATGCGGAAATAGTTTAGTAGTTTTTAGACTAAAAACTATTTCCACATCCATCCCGCGCACCACAAGCCGACACCAATACAGACTCCTCATGCTGGCCCATATTAGTGGGCTAGCATAATGTAGAGGGGCCATAAAATCGATAATTCGCGTGTTCTTTTGACATAATGATATTATTTCCATGCATGTTTGAGAAAATCTAGTCAATAATTTGCCGACTAATTAGCTAAGTATAGGTAAGTTAAAAGCGTTTTTTTTTACCTCTCATTGTCTTTTGGCAGCGTGAAAATATGAGGTCCGGATGCTTATGACTATTATTTAGGCAACCAAAAGCGATACAATATGACTGATATGATATAAATATGATTTATACCATTCACACTCTTAAAAGCTTATTTTATTCACGCAAAACAGTGAATAAAAAGACTTTTACTCACGCTGTTTGAATTTTGAATTTAGAACACAGTTTACTCGTCGTCCATCTAACTAAATGCATATACAACCTCCTTGCGTGACTTGAACGCAGACTTGCAAACTTCCAACGAAAATTGGTTTGAACGAGATCAAGTCAGTACCTAGTTTTTTTTTAAAACGTCAAAAACGTTAAAATCGTAAACCGCAATTTACCTTTCAAAACAAAATCTGTTGTATAGGTAATGGTACGAAACCCTTCGTGCGCGAGTCCGAATCGCACTTGACCGGTTTTTTAAATAAAATTTGGGTGTTTTTTAACCGACTTCAAAAAAAGGAGGACTTCAAAAAGGCAGGTGAGATTATTTTATGCCTTTTTCGAAGTGTGGTTTTTTTTTAAATAATATTTGTCGTTTTAGGTTTAGTGGATTTACTTTGTGTTAGTAATAAATAAGTACATATATAAGTAGGTAAGTAAATGAAATAAATGGACAGTAGTTACGCCGACTTTTTAAAAGACCCTAATGGAAACAAATAGCAATTTACGGCAACACTCCGAAGCGAAGAGCGATTCCGTTCATCACTCCGAAGGTTCTCATCAGGGACATCAGGTCACTCAACAAATGGTTATAGCATCGATTGGAACTGCCTTTGAAATTAGAAAAAAAACGAAATTTGAAGCCTGATTTCTTTCTAATCCTACGTATATACGACTTGAAATAATGTAGAAAACATCTTCTACTCGGCTTCACTTGCTAATCAATAGTATATTATGCAACTAGTGAATAAAAGACGGATTTAGTGCGAGGGCCGTAGATGAATCACGAGCAAGTGAAGGATTCATACGACTGAATCACGACCGTAGGGAGTGATTCATGATGATTGAATCACGACCGTAGGGAGTGATTCAAGTGTTAGAATCCTGAACGACGCCAGTGGTTCATGCATGGCCCTCAATGTAAATCCGTACTTTATTCAAGAGTTGCTTACTATACTCTATACCATGACTACGAGAAAAAAAACCGGTCAAGTGTGAGTCGGACTCGCGCACGAAGGGTTCCGTACCATTACCTAAACAACAGATTTTGTTTTGAAAGGTAAATTGCGGTTTACGATTTTAACGTTTTTGACGTTTTAAAAAAAAACTACTGACTTGATCTCGTTCAAACCAATTTTCGTTGGAAGTTTGCATAGTAATGTACATCATTGTACTTTTTTTAGTTTTATCATTCCATTATTTTAGAAGTTACAGGGGGGGGGGGGCAACATTTTACCACTTTGGAAGTGTCTCTCGCGCAAACTTTTCAGTTTGGAAAAAAAATGTATTAGAAACTTCAATATCATTTTAGAAGACCTATCCATAGATACCCCACATGTATAGGTTTGATGAAAAAAAAAATTTGAGTTTCAGTTCTTAGTATGGGGAACCCCAATTTTTTTTTTTTTTTCTATTTTTGAGTGAAAATCTTAATGCGGTTCACAGAATACATCTACTTACCAAGTTTCAACAGTATAGCTCTTATAGTTTCGGAGAAAAGTGGCTGTGACATACGGACGGACAGACGGACAGACAGACAGACAGACAGACATGACGAATCTATAAGGGTTCCGTTTTTTGCCATTTGGCTACGGAACCCTAAAAAATATCTAGATTAACAACTTCAACTGAAAGAAAAAAATATTTTTTTGAAGTTGGAATTTTTTTGATTGATTTTTGATTTTGATGTTTGAGTTAATTTACATAACTAGAATGAGGAGGAACACTAACTTTTTATGCACGCCGGCAGAGGGCGTTGGTCGACTGATCTTAGGTTTGAATTAAGAACTGTCAAACATGTGATTTTTACAACTCTCGGCGCCAAATTGGCCATATCGGTCTCAGACCGAAAGAAAAAAAAAACTCGGCGTTTTCATTGGTGGGCGACCATCATCAAAAAAAAAAAGATCATCCGACCCCAGCGCCATCTGCTCACAGCTTTGCGTGTGCCACCCCATTGATAGGCACCTATTCTAAGTTTTTAAGTAGGTACCTACATCAAGACTGTTGTTTTTGAAAAGTAAGGGATTTAAAACAAATATATAGTTTTTTCTGTACTGGGCATGAGGGTCGTTCTTCTTCGCCAGCTCAGCCCACAACTCAGGCAGCTTCTGTTGCGTAGCCCTGACCGCAGTCTGGATCAACTGGTCCTGTGTAGGAGGACATTTACTGCAACTAATATGAGCTTTCAGCTGCAGAGGGATCAATTCTGGAAATCAAAAGGAATAAGAGTTTGAGATCATTTTGGTTCAGGAACTTTCAAAATAAGGACTTCGTATTGACAGAAAATTTATAAAATCTGTTTTTTTTTATTGTAAAGGGTATAACTTTACACATAATCTAGTTTAGATAGAAGTTTCTACTTAGGTAATTAAGTGAATAAGTAATTAACTTAATAAGATTTAAGTAGGTATATATGTACATATATACAGATGAACATATATATATGTAAGTACATAGTATATATGTATATATCGACGGTTGAAAGCCTATATTCACCAAGCGACAATTTGGGCGACATAGCGTTTTATATATCGTTGAAATCAGCGAAAAATTCCCCGTCGATTGAGCCTAATCTCGTACCGCTAGGAAGACTTTTGTTGTCGCTTGGTAAACGGAAAAATATCGAATATCCACACAAAATTTTAGCTGTTTTTAAATATTTTTTACTTGGTAGGTTTCGTATTTTAATTTTTAGACTTAGTTATTTGTGCCTCAATTCGAAATAATTCGTTTATGAATTAAGTATTTTTTACCTTAAGGCATCTAGTGTGTGAGCACAGCTTAAGAAATTTTACCTGATGAAAAGTTCTTTTTTTTATCAATTAAGAGTTTTTACCTAACGTAAACCATGTATTAATTTTTATTTAGTACTTTTTTCCTAAATGCAATCTCCTTAAAAACGTAACATAGTAGTTTTTTTCTTGCCTGAAAAAGACGCCCTTTGTCGTTAGGTAATTTTTTACCTGCCGTTTTTGTTACTTAGATAATTATTTCTGAAACGAAAATTATTTAAAAATGGACTTATCCCGCTTGCACGTATTTTGTTTTGTCGCTTGGACAAGCCGTAACGCAGAGTTTTAGTGGCTGTTGGTTACGAAATATTAATTATTCTTCGCCGAAGTGTCGCAAGGACAACCCGCGTACTCGCGCGCAGCGCACAAAGTACATCGTCGCGTGGCTGAAAGGAAGTTTAGGTAAGTGTTTTCATTACAAAACTTTGTGTTTACCACTTCTCGTTTTATGTTATTGTTTTCAATTTATTGTTTTAGATGCATAATGAATCGCAACCGCATTAAGATTTTGTTATGTTTCTCGAAAAGAGTTCCTAAGAACCTGATACCCATCAGTATTGTAGTTTGTAGTTATGTTTAAAATTTCTATGTAGGTAGGTAGACACCTACCCACCACTTACTCCTTACCACTTATACTTACTGGTAATAATAATGTAAGACTGCTAAAAAGCTGCTAATAATTTCATGTTGATTTTGATACCTATATTTTAATAAACATTTATAAAAAAATGCCTTATTTATTTAGTTTATCCTTACAAACAGTTGATTTAAGTTTTCTAACTAGTTAGGATTACTATGGAAGAGCTTACTCTAATGCGAGTAGTCTCGCATTAGAGTAAGCTTTCCAATCCTTCATCTACCACACCATAATAACATACCGTACATCAACAAATACCCACGTATTTGTTGATGTACGGTATGTAATTATGCAGATGATGACGATATTCGTCGAAAACTAAACTGTAAAAATAGTTTATTATGAGTATTAAACCTAAATTAATTGTTATTTGTTCAAAAAATGCCTACTCTAACCTTATTTAATTTGTAATTATAAATAAAATAGCCTGACAGAAAAGATTTTTATTTTTCTTTTTAGATCATTACCTATGTGTCAAGCATTCGATACCTTTCGAAATATCTTTTTACCTAGAAAAGATGCGTAAAGTAATGGTGTTTAGTAAATTTTACCTATTTTGAAAAGATATTTTTCTGTGGGTAGGATGCTTTTACCTGTTTCTGATTTTGGGTGATATTTTTACTAACCGTCATTATTTACCGAAATATTGAGAAAAAGCATAATCTGTAAATGCCATTACATGAAGCCTATAAATTACTTTATAGGCTTCATAATAATCAAGTATTTCTGACTAATAGAAAAAAAGTTATTGCTGTTTTTCTGAAAAAAGAAACTTTAAAACGCTCTGGTGCACAGTTGCCAACATGTCGCTAGGGAACTTCTGCCTTTCAAGCGTCGATATGTACAAATAGTACGGCCTAACTCGTATATATACTTAGGGCGATGTATGCTGATGCTGACGAAGCCTCCCCTTTTTCTAGTCCTCTAGACTCATTCATTGTTAAGGCCTCGTAGTAGGTCAGAACTGATGTTTCTAGGATGAATTACTACAAAAGTTATTAGAAACAAAAGTTTTTGAAACCATATTTATTAAAGTCGAGTATACTTAGTAATTCAGTGATGACGTGAAAACGCGATTCCTGAAAATTTTCTCGATAGAAAATAATCCCAAACTTCCCTCTAAATTGTACAAATAAGTGATTTTACTCAGTCAATATTTTACGTAAACTAATAAAACTTTGTATAAGATCTGAACCTAGCTCAATACAGGTCCGTCATGATTTGAATTTCAAAATACAGTTTTTAATTTCGTTAGTTCTGAAATATAAAGTGGTGGGGTCCAGTGGCCTCGCGGCCGCCACATTCGCCGAACAGATTCAGTCGCGCAGTGACATTCAAGCGGAGTACCCGCGTCGCTTGCTCTCGCGCCTACCTACATCTATTTCTATCTATACTAATACTAGCTGACCCGGCAAACGTTGTTTTGCCTTATAAATTATAGATAGTAGCCGATTCTCAGACCTACTGAATACGCATATAAAATTTGGTAAAAATCGGTCGCGCCGTTTCGGAGGAGTACGGTAACTAACATTGTGACATGGAAATTTTATATATTAGAAGTACTAATCTATCTATCTATTATTATTATACTATTATAAAGCGGAAGAGTTTGTTTGTTTTTTTGTTTGTTTGTTTGAACGCGCTAATCTCAGGAACCACTGGTCCGATTTGAAAAATTCTTTCGGTGTTGGATAGTCCATTTATTGAGGAAGGCTATAGGCTACTTTTGATCCCGATATTCTTACGGGATCGGGACTTACGCGGGTGAAACCGCGGGACGCAGCTAGTTAGATTATAAAGCGGAAGAGTTTGTTTGTTTGAACGCGCTAATCTCAGGAACCACTAATCCGATTTGAAAAATTCTTTCGGTGTTGGATAGTCCATTTATTGAGGAAGGCTATAGGCTATTTTAGATCCCGATATTCCCACGGGATCGGGACTTACGCGGGTGAAACCGCGGGGAGCTACTAGTTTGTTTATAAGTGGTGCACGTTTGTCTTCGAAATGGGAAATTATAAATAATCTGAACAACACACAGCGCCATCTAGCCCCGTGGTAAGCGACAAGCTTGTGTTACGGTGACTAGACAACGGATATAATACTTATATTTATTTATTTTTCTTTTGTAAATACATACATATTATACATAGAGGAACACCCAGACCAGACACAAATATTTTTTTTAAGCATAAATATTTGCACCCGGCGGGAATTGAACCCGCAACCTTCTGCATTGCAGTCGCGCTTTCGCACGACGCGCCACAGAGGTCGTCAATAGGAATAAACAAACGAAAATATCTGAAAAAAAATGCTAATCCACGTTCCTTATTAGTCGTACCTATATATGTTTATTTATCAAACAAAAAACCTATCTACTCACCCTCTCTATTTTGAGTCTGATTAGTGGTTTTATTATCCTATCATACTGTTATTTATTATACCAGTGATAATGTGTGTGCGTGCACACAACTGCCGTAGTACCTACCTACTGCCGCGCGCTTGCATGAAGCTGCTGCTTTGTATGAAGCTGCTCTGAATTAGATATTCGGTGGTAGGTGTGCAGTGCAGCATCATGAGTAGGAACCTACCTAAAAGGTACGTAAGTAAAGTAGGTGACCATGTTACTACGCACCTGAGCATATTACTGTCTACATAACTACTACTTGCATTTTTCATTTTCAGAAATAAAAAAATGTTGGTCAAAACTGACTCATATAAATAAAATGTACCGGATTTGGATCCGTGCCCGTAACTCCGTTTTACATTTACGTTTCTTATGTAGGGTAAGTCCAGGATAGATGCGACAGTGGGATAGGCGGCCCGATTACAGATAATCGATTAGGTTTCATAAGTAGGGTAAGTCCAGGATAGATGCAGCAGTGTGATAGGTGCCCCGATTATCAGTGGCGTAGTTAACATAGGAACCCTAACAATTGCGTCGAGTGTTCCACCTAAAAACGGCAAACCTCTATCAATAAAAATACCGCAAGCTTCAATTTTTATATGTAGTTGCGTTTCTAACTGCTTTAAAACAGTAATCTCACTTTAAAAAAAACATGTTTTGGCTCAGATAAATAAGATTTCTTACAAATTCACACACACACCTTGTAGTTGGTCGCCTATTAATCACTTTCCCAAAATTAGATGCTTTAAGAAGATTTCGTCGAAGTTCTAACCATTCACTTCAATCTTTTTTTCAAATTTGTCCTTTGTCCTATTTGCTTTCTTTCGTCGTTCGAGCACTGCAAACTTTAAAAAAAACCCTTTACGTAGGTACATCTGTTGTTGTATTTTGTACGACATTTGTCGCCATATTTTTTATCGCCCGATATTGTCCAGGCGTACTTACCGGTAACCAGTTTATTTTAATGGAAATGGTTCACAAAACATGGGATAAACAACTTTTATTTTTTTTTGTTGAAAAATCCCAAAAAAAGATTACATACCTATTATAATAAAATATTATAAGTCCAAGAACTTAATATATTTTATGTTTTTCTAATAAATATTTTACGAATTAGTGAAATCCGTGAACAACAAAATTACTTTTGTATGAAAGTTTGCATCTTTGAAAATGTATTGAGTGCATCAAAGAGCAAATACTTTTGGCAAGTGTTTTCTGCTTCGTCATTTTTTTTCTAAGGTTTGATGATTATTGGTTTCTGTACTTATTTTCTTCAAGCTCATTACACATATTTCGAAGAAAAAAAAAGATTTTTACATTCCACTTCTTTATTGGCCCATATCTCCGAAACGTGTCACTTTAGGACAACATGTGATGGAATATTTTCTGTTTACTTAGGTATCTCTATCCAAATATAGGTACCTATATTTGGATAGAGAGTACCTTTCTAAGTATGAAAGGTACGTACCTTTCATCGTACGACAAGAGATAAAAATTTTTTAAGATGTCTGCCGTCGACTATGCCAAGGTCCATATATGGATTTAAGATGTCCTTTGGGCATAATGCCACGTTAATGTTATTTCCAGCCCCAATTTGTTGCCGTCAGTTCGTTACCCAGCCAAATCAAAAGCTGATAATTCGGATTCGAGTTTTTTTTTACTCCAATTTGTAATCCAATTCGTCGTCGACGGATTTTGTCTCCAATTTCCAATTTACTTCAGTGAAGAAAAAAATTACTCCATTAATGTATCTATATTTTTAGACCATCAGAAAGTAGACGTTTCAACGAATAAAAACCCATCGACATTTTTAAAAAATCTGATATTTTGACGTAAGAATTTTTGGTTGCAAATTATAGTATTTTTTTGATATTAAGTCAAATTAAGGTGGAAAGTGAATATTTTAATTCAAAAAATAAATAGGTACGTTTGTACCAAATTTGGTGAAAAAAAAATATTTTTTTTTTAAGTTATACCTACATTAAAAACCTAAAATGTAGTTATTTGAATTTTTCACATACATACTATAATTTAAATCTTTTTCGAACATTGTCGACCCTGATTAATTAGGGGGCGGCAAAAACCAATTTGTTCCAGGAATCAAATTTTTAAATACGCCACTGTGCTTTGATACTACTCTGCAATATGTTTTATAAATGATAAATGAGCGTGAAATTGTCCTGATCAGCTAATCAATATGGTAAGTGATTATCTGGTCTAAGATATAGAACGCTAATCTAAAAGATGAGCGCGCAAAGAACAAAATCCGACCGTCATTTTTAGTGGCTGCACCGGCCTACGAGTCCGACTTCATTTTATTTCCATATCTACCTATGTAGTATTTTGTACTATATTATGTTATTCATGTGGCTATAATAACTGTGTTTACCCTATTTTACGGCGTTTTTCAACCATAATTTCATAGTATCTACCTATCTATATACATACAGACCGACCAACTAAACTTCTCTATTTCAGAAACTTACATCAAAAATGTAAACAAAAATCATATAGGTACATTTATTTGAAAGTGACAGCTCTTTATTTACTTTTTCCTGTGAAATCGACAGTTCTTTGTTTACGTTTTTGATCTAAGTTTCTGAAAAAGAGTATAGTATATCTAAGTAGGTACTACGTACCCAATTTACACACTATAAAAACTTATGATACCTACCTGTAAATACATTGTAATGCACATAGTACTATAGACTACTCTACACTAGTACTACTCTACATACTTAATCTAGAAAAGCAGCTTTCTGAGTTGCAGCTGAAATCTCGATCATCATCTGTAGAACTTAGAAATGTACCCGTGAAGGAAAAAGAGGACTTCCAGACTCTGTCTTCTATTATATCCGATATCGGTAAAGCCGTCAATGTCCCGATTAACACGTCGGACTTGAGGGACGTCTATCGGCTGCCCGGGAAACCAGGCTCAAATAGAACGATAGTAGCTGAACTCTCGTCAGTCCAAACAAAAAATAACCTCTTGGTAGCTTCTCGCCGCTTCAATAAGGAGAGATCACTTACTGATAAGCTGAGTACAAAGACTATTGGTTTATACACTATACTATACTTCTAGATGATCACCTTCTACCAACGGCTCGAGCTCTGTATCGTCAAGCAAGAGAGTTTACAAAGACTAATGGATATCGCTTCTGTTGGACAGCAAATGGGAAAATTTTTGTTCTTCAAACCGTGGACTCTAAACAGGTTTTAATTAAATCTGATAAGTGCCTACAGATCTTGCTCTCGCAGAAGAAATGACTAATTGTTTTTGAATGTATTGGTATTAACGTAATTAACAACTTTGGTCATTTATTTTGTTGTATAGTCGTTTTCACTGGGTACCGAAAATTGTTGTTATTTTATGTTATTTTCAAGCTAGTTGCGAGTACCTTCTTTCACTGTAACTTTGGAGATCAATTAACATTCAATTATGTACATCTTGTTGTCATATACGCATCATATTATTACATGACTACACATACAATTTTACACACAAATACATATATGCCTGTGTTCGGATTTTGATACGAGTCACAGCCAACTTTTTGCTTTCCTATGACTGTTATGAGTGGCGGTTTATATGTAGCGATATTACATTCCATGTCCGTCCGATTTATGTTTCCATATATTATTGTTCTTATCAACTAAAATGATTGTTCCAACAGAAATAATTAGTGACATCGACTCTTTTCAAATTTCCCAATCATATGTATGCTCTACAGTCCAATGTTGTCAATATATTAAGTCACCAGAAAATTCAATTAATATTATTCATGTAAATATAAGAAGTATAAATAAAAATTACAATCAGTTTTTAGCGGTTCTGTGTTCTATGAAAATCGATTTCGATATAATTATTTTGACAGAATGTTGGCTTAAAAAAAACGACCGAATAGAAAACCTTGATGGATACTCACATTATCAAACATTTAGAAACCCAATTCAAAATGACGGTGTCGTAATGTACATCAAAAATAGTATAAATCATATTGTTTCGGAGCCATCAATTTTGGATGCTAACTGTCTTTTATGTAAAATTGGCAACTTAGCTATTTTGGCGATTTACCGATCTCCTTCCTACAGCGATATCGATAATTTTATACGGAGTCTTGAAAATTGCATGAGATCGATTAATAATTATAGGGACATAGCTGTGATTGGGGACTTGAATGTCGACATAAGCATTACCAATAATGACGATAATATGTATCATCGATATTTAAATGGTACTGCTTCATTGGGTCTTCTACCTAGCTTTACAAACCCTACTAGACTTAATAGTTGTCTAGATCATGTACTATTGAGAACTAAATCGGAGGCTACGACAGTTGTAGTGGATACGCCTGTTACAGATCATCATCCAGTGATCTTGTCTTTGAAACTTGAGCAGCGAACCTACAGTAAAGTTAATAATACGATTAAAAAAGTAAATTATTTAAAAGTCTTTGAACAGCTACAGTTTATTGATTTTGGAGCTGTGCTTGACTCAACCGATGCAAATCATGCGGCGGACACTTTTATCTCATTGGTGAATGATGTTATCAAGGCAAATACGGTTGTTGTGCAAGTACCAAAGTCTAAACGCATTATAAAGCCTTGGATTACCTCTGGCGTGCTTAGGTGTATAAAGAACAGAGATAGAATGAATAAAAAATTAAAACTAGACCCTGATAATTTAATACTAAAAATAACTTATAGTCGTTATCGTAATTTTTGTAATCAGCTTCTGAGAAATCTTAAAATTGAATTCGAGAAAGCAGAATTTCAAAAAGCAAGAAATAATCCCAAAGCAACGTGGAACGTTATAAAAACTGTGACTGGTACTCAGAGAATTCACCGTCCTCCTTCAGAATTGTTTAATAGTTCCATTTCTAATATCGCTACATTAAACGTAGTCAACAATTTCTTTGCTAATGTTGGGAAGAACCTTGCAAACAACATTATGCTCAATGCCAGATCATCCTCTTTTGAGTCTCATTTGTGTGACAAGGTGTCTCCGTCTAATTCACTAGTCATCCTTGAAACTGACGAGGCACAAGTTCTGCAAATCATAAATAGTCTAAGAGGTGATTGCGCGGTGGGTTGGGATGGTATATCTGCTAGGGTATTGAAAATGTCTCGTTGTGCTTTGGCTCCATCCATAACGCACATCTGTAACCTTTCTATTAAAACAGGTGTATTTCTTAATTCAGAAAGAAATGCTGAGTATGCTGTCAAAGTTATTATGGACTGGTTGTCATTTAACTTACTTACAGTCAATACTGAAAAAACTAAATTTATCAGGTTTTCGATAGCGCATACTAATAATCCTCCAGATCATTTTAATATAATTAAAGCGCACTCCTGTCATGATTTTTCGGACCACTGCCAGTGTTCACAACTTGAAATGGTCCCCAGCTTTAAATACCTTGGTGTTATTATAGACTCAAAACTAGACTGGCAAAACATCGTATTGTATTCCGATTGGGGAGGTACTCATAAGACAGTAATGATGAATTTGGAGCGAGCGCATAGAGCTATACTTAAGGTGATGACATTTAAAAAGATTAAGTACCCTACAGTTCTACTATATAGGGAGTGTCAAGTATTTAACGTAAGGCAACTTTATATTTCACGGGCCATTCTGCGTCGTCATTCTGAAGCATCACTTGTAGACGAAGTGGCTAGGCAGCGTAGATTTAAATCTATTATACTGCGGGCACCCATGTGTCGTAGCGCTTTTGCTGCGAGACAATATCGTATACTTAGCTCTAATCTCTACAATAAGATTAATAAAACCCTGAACTTTTATTCATTGAATAAATTTGAGCTAAAAAGAAAGTTACGCACTTGGTTACTTAGTAAAAGCTACGATGATACAGAGGAGCTGATGGTTATGCAGCAGTAATACATCGCGCGGTTATAAGTATAATCTTCACTTACACTAACACTAACATCGTGATCCGACATTTACACGTTTGTGCTTGATACGGCACAGCGTGCGCGGGTGCTTCTGTCTCCCCCTGCCCAACTCTCAAGAGGCTGGTGTTTAGGGGTTACCTGAGGCCGCGCGCGTTGTCCCGTTATAGCCTCACTTTCCCACATGCTCTCACACGCACAAACTCACGCACACACATACACTCACACACACATACACACACACTTACACACACATGCACACACACTCACACACACATACACACACACACACACACACACATATATCCTGTCTATGTAACATCTATGATTGCATGATAACATCTAATCTGTAACATTAATTTATATTAGGTATAGTTGAAATTTTATATATATGAAAAATATATTAGTTCAAATTATGCAAATCATCTAGTCAATATACTTACAGCGACATCTAGCGTCATATACAAGAATTATTTAGTAGCGCCATCTAGTGTCAAGTAGCAAACTTAAGAAGTTACACTGCTACTTAGTTGAAATAACGATATAGACTTTATCCAACCATTACTACACTTTACCAACAGAGGGCGCCCATGTCGAACATAGAACAATTGATCAGAGAGCTTCGAATGGACCTCAAAAACGATTCTGTAAAGCAGTTGCAAAAACTTGAGACTAATATTACTGAAAAAATTACACAACATATTGATCAAAAATTTCAAAGCATTCATGGAGAAATCGAAAATATTAAAAAAATAAATGAAGAAATGAAAAAAGATTACTGGAACTTGAAAAACAAGCAAGGCAAAGAAACATAATATTTTTTGCAGTTAAAGAAGGAGAAAAATCATATCAAGATTTAGAACAAAAACTTTTGAAGATTATTAACAGCGACGTTAAAGTAGAATGCAACAAAAATGAATTAGAATCCATTAAAAGACTGGGAAAGAAGGAAGAAACAAAAACAAGACCAGTAGGCCGATCATGTATGCAGTGATAATCACTGAAGTGAGTGGTTTTCGCTTGAGTTAGCCGTTTCGAAACGTCAAACACCTACTTTCGTATCACGAATTGAAAGGAACTCCACTGGGTTACATTCATAGTCACTATGACGTCATTTTCATAACTTTTGCCACTTGTTTTTGTATCGATACTCTCAAATCGCGATCACCTAATGAGTGCCGATGACTTTGAAAATCATTATAAACGTCAGATGACGTCACATAGTGATTTTCCAATGTAACTGCTCAAGAGTTGCTTTTTAGAGTCCGTTCACAACAAAAGCTGCTCGTCTAGAGTTCTGCAGTAGCCGAAAAGGAATCTAAATTGCAATTTAATTCCATGAGTGTATCAATTTCGTATTTGTATAACCAAATAAAATTAAGATTGAATAAAGAAATGCCGTTTTACTGACAAAAGTTCTACCCTTAGGTCCGATTGTGCCACGCTACTCCGTTTGTGTAGTAAGCTATAAGTTTTTATGAGTTTGTTTGTGAAAAACGCTGCGGCCGCCATTACAAGATTAGTTTTTGTTAGAAGGTACGTAAATACCTAAGCTCTATGTGTATTTGTGTTGTTTACAGTTTATCTAGCCACAAGGATGATAGATAAATCCATTTGATTGTTTCATGTAGGTATGGCGTGATGTGATGATCCATAAATTTGTGTCCTTTTTTTAGAATGTCTCGATTAATTTTATTGGTGTCCGCGGAAGAGCAGCGCAAAGCGCGTATTCGGCGTGTTGAGAGACGCCGCTTAAGGGACTCGTCTAATCCACTCGAAATGCCGGTGGAGGAGTTCGTGGCGCATTTTCGAGTGGACCAAGATAGTTTTCTGGCAGTGGTGGAGGAGTTGCGGCCATATCTACCAAGGAATTGCCGCAAAACCGGTATACCCTGCGAGTTAAAAGTAAGACATTCCATATACCTAATAACTAATTATTTTAGATTGTAGGTATTGGCCGTAACTAACTAGGTAAGTATATAAGTACCTACCTACTTAATACAAGGAAATACAACCTACAAGGAAATATTATTTACATAAAAAAAGATTACCCGCAAAAAAATACAAGAAAAAAGAAAAATTCTGCAACAACAAGTAGAAAAAGAGCGAAAAGAAGGAAAGATCGCATTTTTGCGGTACGACCGCCTCATAGTTAAAGAGTCAAGCAATAACAGTGAATCGATTTCCCTAAAACCTGTAAATAGTAACAAGAGAGACCTCGAAGTCACACCTCCAAGCGGAATAGGATACCTTTCCTCCACGCAACCGCAACACGCTAATCGTCAGAATGCAAAAATTCTTAAAGTAAATCAAAACAAAGCCCCAAAATCTCAAGCATCAGTGAAACAATTCTTTCAAAAGTTAAATGAAAATAACGACTCTCCTGGACAAAACACTGCTTCTTCATCAGATGAACCAGATCAATAGCAACGAATAAAGCCCCCCCAAGACATTACTGACAACACGAACTCAAAACACAGAAAACATGAACCAAGCAAATCAAACCCTCTCCCAGAACGGCCGGTCACCGCGGGAGTTGCAGACTACCACCCTCCAATAAGGAATAAAAAATATTATATATCATTATTATGATATATAATATTTTTTATTATAATATTATTATTTTTGTTTATGAAATTTCTTTCATCTCGGCTTTAAACCGGAGTAACATCTACTACGGGCCGAAGCCAAGTAAATAGATGGTTATGGTACGCTGTTGCTTCTAACTATATTGGGGAGAGATTCTCTGGCACTATCTGTTTGTAGGAATTTACGGACTATTCGACAGGTGTTCAAAATTACTGCCTTTTGCAGGTTAATGTAGGTGAATGATGGTAGCTGTAATGATTCTAGGGATTGGTGCAATTGTTTTGGTATAACACCAGTTGTTGAAAGAACTATCGGGACTATTATTACATTTCGTAGATGCCACATTCGCATAATCTCATCTTTTAGTTCTAGGTACTTAGTTAGTTTTTCTGTTATTGTAGTCTGGATGTTATGTGTATTTAGGATAGCTATATCAATTTTTTTTGCTGTTTTATTAACTTTGTCGATTAGGGTTATGTCCGGTCTATTATAATGTATTGTTTTATCAGTGAGTATACCTCTGTCAAAATATAACTTAAATGTATTGTTTTCTAAAATAGATTCAGGTGTATATTTAAAGTATGGTGCTATTGTTGTTGAAGGGATCAGGTTATATTTTAAGGCTAGTTGTTGGTGTACTATGTTGGCGACTTGGTCGTGTCTGTGCTTGTAATCAGTTTGGACTATGGCTCTACATGCTCCGGTAATATGTTGTATGGTCTCTGATGAACTATTACAGCGTCTACATAAATCTGTTGGAAGGTTGGGTGTTTTTATAATATACTTCTGATAGTTTCTAGTCTCTATAATCTGATCCTGAATTGCGATCATGAAACCCTCGGTCTCTGGAAAGAGCTCGCCTCGAGTCAGCCATGCGTTCGACGCTTGCTTGTCGACGTTAGTCTGGCATAAATCGTGGCGATGTCTTCCGTGTAAGGCCTTGCGGGTCCAATCGTTTATTTTAATTTGTTCGCTAATCTGTTCTTCGTTTTTTTGGGTGTTGATATCCTGTAGATTAAGTGGTGTAAATTTTCTATCATTCTGTACTATTGCTAGGTGTAGATTTGAAGTATTTGATTTGTTGTGGAAATACTGGCGAAGATTTATTATTTGGTTATTGTGCAGGTTGTAAATGTCGATGATACCCCTACCACCTTCATTTCGCGGTAATATTTGGCGTTGGACACAGGCTCTAGGGTGGTATTTCCTATGTTTGGTCATCGTTGTATTAATATTCCGCTGAAGCTGTTTTAACTCTGTTTTGTTCCACCTTAAGATACCGAATGAATAGGTTAGAATGGGAATTGCAAATGTGTTGATAGCTTTGATAAAATTCTTGGAATGTAATTGGGTTCTCATTATGCTATTTACTCTATGCTTAAAGTCTTGTTTTAGTTTTGTCTTTGTTTCTTTGTCTAAAATCTGTTTCGTCTGATTGAATCCTAAATATTTATATGTCTGATTTTCTTGTAGAGGTTCCATTATTTCTCCGGTTTGCAACTCGTAATGTAACATATGGTTCTGCCCTGCTTTGACTGTATTTATTTTACACTTATCGATGCCAAATTCCATTCTTATGTCAAGAGAAAACAGTTCAGTTAGGTCTATCAACTTCTCTAGTTCCGTTTCAGTGTTTGCATACAGTTTGATGTCGTCCATGTAAAGTAAGTGACTAAGTTTATACTTATCTAAATCTGATTCTGTAGTTTCCGGTGATTGTTTTATATAATCCATAGAGTAACCAGTATTATTTGAATTTAAAATGTTAGACAGTGGGTTCAGAGCAAGGCAAAACCATAGCGGACTTAATGTATCTCCTTGAAATATACCACGTTTGATTTTTATTGTGTCTGTCGTTATGTTACTATTGTTTAAATTTAATTTAAGTTGAGTGGTCCATGTTGTACTCGAATGTTTTAAAAACGCAATGATCTGCGGGTGGATTTTATAGATTTCTAAAACTTTGAATAACCATGAATGTGGGACGGAATCGTACGCCTTCTTGTAATCTACATACATCGTGAAGAGGTCTTGTTTGTGTGCCTTAACTTCTTTAAGAATTACACTATCTATTGTTAATTGCTCTTTACAGCCCTGACTTAGTTTTCTGGATCCTTTTTGTTGCTCTTGTAATATGGAATTGTGTTCAATGTGGTTATATATTGATTCTGATAAACATGCGGTAATTAATTTATATATTGTCTGTAAACAAGTTATAGGCCTGTATTTTGCTGGATTTCTGGTGTCATTTAAGTCTTTTGGCAACATGAAAGTAACGCCTTGTGTTATGTATTCTGGCATTGAGGCTGGGTTCTGAATAAAGTTGTTAATATGGTGGTAAAGATATAGATGAATATAATTAAACTTTTTGTACCAGTAGTTATGGATGTTGTCTGGACCGGGTGCTTTCCAGTTATGTAATTTTTTTAAAACTCTATTAAATATATCTAATGGTATATGGTCAAATTGCATCGGTTCAGTAGTATTTAACTTGTGTTGCTCTTCTTCTATCCATGTGGCCTGATGATTATGACTAATAGGGTTTTCCCATATATTGGACCAAAATCTTCGTAGTTCTTCAGATTCGGGGGTTTGGGTATCTGTTGTGTTTCGGTTGTTTGTATTGCTAGTTTGGTTTCTAAGATTTTGATAGAATTTTTTCTCATTGTTTGTGAATTGGGTGTTTTGTGACTTTCTTTCGGTGCATGCTAGATAACGCTTAGGGCGGCTACTATAAACAGAAAGTTTTTGTTTTAAGGTATCTAAAAATTCTGATAATTGAGTGTTAGGTTCTTCATGTAAGGTGTGTTGTTTATACTGTTGTAATATTTTGTTTATATCATTTAAAAGTGAGCTATTGTTTCTGTTACCATTAATGAATTGTGTTAATCTACCAATGTATTTTCTTAGATCTCTGATTTTACGTTCTAGTCTCTTTTGCCAGTTTGGTTTATGTATCTGTTGTATTTGTTGAAAGTTATGAACTCTTGGTGGGATATTAAGTTTAGTTCCGTTGGATTTAGCGGCAGTCCATGCTGCTATATAAAGTACTAACTGTTGTTTCTCAAATGAAGTATCGGAGTCGATGTGCTTAGGCAATACTGTTGTATTTAGGTACTGAACTATTTTCGCAAATTTTTTTGATGTTTTTTGTTTCGGTATATATGGTCTACCAATCGGTTCAAAGTCTTTAAAGTAACTTAAAGCCTCATCAAAAAGTGAGTCTATTTCAGGGCGATTCTCCCGCTCCGTTTCAGTAGTATTTTCCTGCTGTTGTGTATTAAAATCATTATTTGTATTGAATAAACTATCGAAGTTGGTATTTTCTATTTGGTCTACTGTAGTGTGTTTACAAGTTTCAGCGGATGTTTCAGTTAAGTTTAAGTTGCTGGCTACTTCATGTCTAATTTCTTCAAGTCTTATGCTATTAATTAACCTATTGTTTATGATAATTCTTCTCTGGTCGGATACTCGTTGCTCAGTTATATGTGCTAAATGTGGAAATTTGTCAACAAAATGTTGATGAAGTAGTTTTCGGTAATGTGTCTTGTTAGTTTCTATTGACGTTATTCTATAATACGCTCTCATAATTTCTTCATTTAGTTCTGAACTCCACCTCATTCTCTGACTTGTTTGTGTTAGTGAAGTTATTGGTGTTTGATATTGTGTTGTCTGTGATTTTACTACTATACTATTTGTGGTTATTGATAAATTGTGTCTCTCTGTAGTTACTCTATTCAAATATTCTTCTGCTTCCTTACGAACTGTAACTATTTTATCTAAGCTTAATAACTTATTTCGTTGTATAACTCTTCGCTGGTCTCCTATACGCTGTTTGCTAACTAGTACATCAGGGAATCTCTCGCAAAATTTGGTATGTAAGTCTGGTAGATAGGAAATTGTATCTTTTTCTAAGGATGTTAAAATAAAGTATGTGCGCAGGATAAAAATGTTCATTTCCTTCGTCCATCGTTGACGCACACGTTTAACTTCAACGGGCACAGTGTTATCGACAGTTAATGGCGACTGCGCAACGTTTTCAGTTGTTGATGTTGTATGGGGGTGATCAATTGAAGAGGGGGAGGAGGAAGATGGATTAGCAATAGGATTTAAGTATGAAGGTGGGGAAGAAGAAATAGATGGAAAAAGAGATTTAGTAGATGATGGGGATGAGGATGATGGTCGGCTGTCGTGTTGTTCGGGTGACCCGACAGGGGCCCGCCTGCTCAGCCCACTGCCACTGACGGTCCGTCCACTGAGGCACTCAGCGTCAGCTCCAAGTGCGCCCCGGCGATCGCCCCCGGGAAGCGATCCTAATCGTAACTTCTTCTTTAATCTCGTCTCCATGTTGATGGGTTTACCCCCACGTTAGCCGCCCAGTAATATAAAAGTGCATTGCCCGCCCCCCACGTGATCTGATGGTCGATCGGGACGTGTGGTAGGATTTGAGGGGCTTATTATTATTATTATTATAGATGTGTGCGGTGAACTCGTGACCTTTGTGCCGCGTGATTGACTCGCGCGAGTGAGTAGCTGCGAGTGCGCGGTGCGGGGACTGTAAGGCTAGGAAGTGAGGCGGGGGTAAAATTTGGATTCGAGCTGCGAGGCTACCACGGATGTATCGTCGCTTTCAACTGACAGTCGACTCGCTGTCAAAATGACATTTGACAGCAAACAGCTGGAAAGCTACCGCGGTTCTTCCGATGACAGCAACTCGATTCCGACGCGGTAGTTTGACATATTTGACAGCGGGGTTTTCAATTTTGACACCGCGCAAGCGTGTTTGACATCCATTTGACAGCCGTCACAATACCGAATGAACATGAATGAATGGAAAAAGAGCGTCGGAATCCGGTCTGATTTACGCAACAAACATTACAATGTTAAACATTACAGGAAAAAAAAGTTGTTATAATTTATTACAATTTGTATATTAAAAGATTTAGACATGATAAAAGTTAATATAGTTTTCTTAAAAAATGTAAATTACTTACATTTGAACGTAAATATAATTATTTTATTATATTCATAAATAATGCGTGTGTAGGTAACGGAACGTAATCCCTCGGCGTTCGATATTCACTTTTTTAAGCCGTTCCTCCTCCGCAGCAACCATGAGAGCAACCCAAGCCATTTTTCACTGTAACACTATACTACACTAGGTACAATGGAAAATTAAACGCGCGAAAATAATAACCCTTGTTTTTATTTGACAGTTACTCGTCGACTTCAAATCGATGACAGTCAGCCGGCGGTTGTAAGATTTTCTGTCTAAAATCCCATTTTCATTCATTCAATTTGTCGTCGGAATCATATGAGTAATCGACGCGTCGATTATTAATTTTCGCGGTGCGAAATTCGGCTGTCAACTGTCAAATGAATCCGATTCCGACGGCGACGGAAGAACCGCGGTAGCCTTGCTAGTCAAAAGCGTTCCGTTTCACACTTAGTTTCGAGACACTTATTTACTGATATTTAATGAATAGAATGAAATATATTCTAAATACTTTTAAATGGAAGTAATTTTCATTTTTTAACAAATTAAAATAACAATTGTCTTTTCTATACCTTTTAATATATAAATTTGTAATATATTATATTTAGAATATATTTTTACTGTAACTGTCATTTTGACAGCGAGTCGACTGTCGAGTTGAAAGATCCGCGGTAGCCTCGCTGACCTACTATAGCCCCTTAATTGTCGTGTGACTATCTGTCTCACTATTTTCATGAGTTCATTCAGTAAAAAAGCATAACCCTTTCTTAGCAGTAGAGTAAAAACTTACTTTTAAGGTCAGAACCCTCAACAGGACAAGGTCCTTCGCTAAGGGAACATTTGGCGTAGTTCTTCAATATTCGGAGTTGCTCGGCGTCGAAGCTGTCGTCGTTCTGGTTGTAGTAACTCTCCTCTGGGCGGCAGGTGACAACAGCCACCAAGGCGCAGAGAACTAGTGCAGTCTTCATGGTGGACTAGAATTTATGAAGAAAAAGAAACTTTAGTTGCAGTGTGTATATAAAATTCGGTTGCACTTTATAGTGCAGATGGAGACGGGGATAATCGCAAGCTTGGTATCCACATCATAAAGGGAATGTTTGCTGATGCTGCAGTGGACAGTTTTCAAGCAATTTTAAAAAAGCGAACTGCTTCTCTTCTTAGACGTATGCGCGGCAGCTCCTAACAACATCCTGAACGTTGCGGCCAATAAATATGAGCCAATTATGTATCACTGTATAAAAGTGGCAGGTGGTTTTGACAAAAAGCATACTATTACATATTTTATTCACTAATGTAATATTGATGCACTGATAATTGCGATATTTTTATTTTATTTTTTGACTATTTTAGATTTTAATTTTAAAATGCTATTAGGAATATTTTTGTTACTAACATAGCTATAAGGTATACTTACTTACAAAACAATAAATATATCATATCTGACTTGAATAAATGAATTGAATTGAATAAATTGAGATTAAAACTTGTTATTGGCTTCTACCTGTTGGTTTCGGTTCCACTCAAGCCTTCCAAATATGATTGCAATGTGATACTGGCCGTAGTACAAAGATATCTCCCTTAATATACCTAAGTAGATAAACGGGGTCCATATTGGCTCACATACAATTTTAAGTCATATTCTTTGTCTTACTACCGATTTGTGTTCATAATAATCACTCTTCATAATTTTATTTATCATACTTTTTTTATTCAGACATTTTTATTACTACCATCGGAGCTCATAATAGTTAATGATCATGTTTTTTTATTAATACTGTTACTACCAAGAACAGTTTAAAATCATATTTTTTTTCTTCATAACATTTAATGATCATACTGCTTTAGTTAATAATATTGTTACTAAGAACATATTTCAACTCATAATATCGTTGTTCAGAATAGCTTACTTTATAACAGACATTTATCATAATTTTTGTATTAATAACGGCAACTTTAACAAAACTTTTTATGAACTACCCCATTATCAAACTCTTTGTGAAATTATAGATGGTTTTTGACTTGTGTTCTGGCGATCTTCTTTTTGAAACGGAGTTAACTAATAATGTAATTATATTTTGTATTCTATTATTATATTTCTTCTTAGAAATTACTCGTTAGTTGTTAATGTTGTAATAAAAACACTTATGATTAAGATATATCAGGTTTTTTTTATTTATAGTAATTAGGCGCTTTGGCGAACGCTGCCGCGGCACGCTCGCTACGCTCGCTCGCCAAAGCGCTGCGCGTCATCATGTTCTTACATTAACCTAACCTATCCGAGTCGGTGTGCTCCGTATATTTTATTTCAAAATTCAAGTAAGATGACAATAGTAGTTTTATGACAGTTATAGCTTTTATTTATAACATGATGAAGATGACAGTAATAGTTTTTATTTATAGTAATTAGGCGCTTTGGCGACCGCTGCCGCGGCACGCTCGCTACGCTCGCTCGCCAAAGCGCTGCGCGTAATCATGTTCTTACATTAAGCTAACCTATCCGAGTCGTTGTGCTCCGTATATTTTATTTCAAAATTCAAGTATACAAAAGTAGGTGAAACAAATGTATGAATAAAGATATTATGATTTTCAATAATTATGCATAGAACACTTATGATTAAGAAATTTATAAAAATGAATATTAGAATAAAACACATGTATGAATATCAAAGTTATTTATTGGAATGATTATGAGTTTCGATCATTATGATAAACTAATATATTAAAACAAATATTAGTAAAAATGAAGTGTATGAATAGTGATATTATGAATTTCAATGATTATATATTTTAATATTTAGTTTTTAAATTTTTTATGAAGAATGATCATTATGATTTTAAATGGTATGTGAAACATTTTCGGACCTCCGATGATAGGAGTTAAAAATTTATGTAAGACGATCCGCCCCCAGATAAACGATAAACTAATTAATATATTCTTGCCGGCAAAGTAGCTAAACAATTAGCAAATCAAGTTTCGAATGTCTATTAAACTTAAAAGCACTATTATTACTCAATCGACTTGATATCGTCTGATCTGAATCGTCAACACATCCAGCCAGACTATAACTGGTAAAGCAAGTAGAGTTAGATACTAGTTTATTTGCATTTTATGACGTCAATGTGGCCAACACACCAATTTTTAAAGATATATCTACTTTGAAATCCAAAAAAGGTGCTTTTAAGAAACAGATGGGTATCAGACTGATTGGCATACTTCCCTACTTTGATTAGAGACTCGGCCTTTATGCTAATTCATATTATAGGGAGATATACAGATGTTCGTTAGATACACACCACAATAGAATAGTAATTGTCAATAGCCCCCTATAGCCACAAACAAATTGCTCATCTCACTTAGGTTCACTATAAACAGCACCGAAAAAATAATAATTCGCAATCTTCTGCGTTTAGGGCTTGGGTTGGGCAGTTGTCCCGATTGTTATCTCCCATAGCAGTCGTTATGTCAAGTTAGAGGCCTTAAGGCTGAAAACTCTAACACACACACACACACCACTACACGAAAAGAAGAACAAGAAGGGCTTGAGTTAAGCTACTGCATCACAGAAGTTTATGGAACTGTGATGCATAACAAAGCTCGTTGTAATTATAAAATTCAACATTTTGGGAATTCAATATTTTGGGAATTTCAAAATTTTGGGAAGTTCAACATTTTGGCACTATTTGTTTATTTCTAACAATATATATTTTTTAATTAAGACGAAAAAAATGTTTATTGTATTATTAACACTTTGGGATTATACTATTTAAAAAAAATATTTTAAAAACCTCTGGACATATTAGCAACTCACAAAAAATACTCACTTTTAATAAAAGTGTTTCGTTTCCTGGTCCTCACGATACTGTGCCATTTTGTGATCTCTCAGATTTTTATATACTAATATGTTAGCGAGGCTAATTTTTTTAAACGTGAGGAAAACTGGGAATTTTCTAAATTTTACAAAAAATGTCGTAGACCGCGGACTGTTGGGAATAGTTTTTTTTTTGGATGGGGGGCCCCACCCCCTCCCCCGCACACGCACGTTATCCACTATTTATGGGAAACCCTGTATAATACTAGCTGCGTCCCGCGGTTTCACTCGCGTAGGTCCCGATCCCGTGGGAATATCGGGATCAAAAGTAGCCTATGCTACTCCTCGATAATGTAGCTTTGTTTTGGTGAAATAATTTTTAAAATCGGTTTGGTAGTTTTTGAGTTCACACACACACACAAATACGAATCTTTCCTCTTTATAATATTAGTGTAGATAGATATACGTTTGATAGAGTGTGTATAGTTTCTAGTTAGTCGCAATAGTTTAAATGACTACAAACCCTAGCCTAAGTTTCACAGCTAGGCTAGGGCTAGAAAGCAAATTTAGTCAGAGAGTGATAAACGCAATCAATTAAAAAGGTAGGTAATAATAAAAAAAAGTAAACATCGGCATGGGATATAAATGTATCTAATTTGATTTAAAAAGATAAGTGCATTTGGAATTTCCCAGAATCGTTTGCTTTTATTATTTATAAGAAGTGGTCGGATAATCGGATATTTATTATTTACCTAAAGTTGAGATGTTCGCAGTTATGGAATGCACTTTTGTATCGGAAAAATCCCGGGATTCCGGAATCGACAAAATTTTGTGTTTTGATTATAGAATCAAATCGGGTCGGGTGTATATATACTTACGTTCAGGTATTGGCTAATATGAAATGCACTTTTGTATCGGAAAAATCCCGGAATTCTGGAATCGACAAAATTTTGTGATTTAATTATAGAATCAAATCGGGTCGGGTGTATATTTACTTACGTTCAGGTGTTGGCTAATATGAAATGCATTTTTGTATCGATTGTAAAAATCTCGCAATTCCGATCAAATGCTTTTTATTTAACTATGGAATCGGATGCCAGCTAATTTTGTAAAGCAGGTTGCGAAACTAGCATAGCAAAGGTCACGTGAGTAATTTTCTTTCTTCTCTCCACATAGCAACAAACAACTCGGTGTCTTGAGTCTGATATGCATTTCGTAATGAGTGTTAGTATATACGCCACTTACGTCTGTAGATGTGGAGAGATCATTTTCTATCTATAAGTGGATCCTGAATGTCAAAAGAAATAGTCTAACAATTGATAATCTCGAAAAAAATATTATTATATATTGCAATTCTTTAAATGAAACAGAAGTTAGCAGTTTAGATTTAGAACAGTCGCTGGAATCTGTCGTAACACCATCATGTTCAACACATACAGACAGAGCAATGTTAACGTCAGATTTCAGTGACCAAACCATAGTAATAGACAGTGATTAAAGTTGTAATATTTACGGAGGATATAGTATACTTAACTTATTAAAAAAACTTTTGTTATGTTTTGTATTTTGTAATTGTGTGCAATAAAGTATAATTGTATTGTATTATTTGTTATTTTTTTTAAAAATACACACTACACGAATAATTATAATTATGTAATCCCGGAGTCTCGTGTTTTTTTTACATGAAAACCACATGCTAAACAAGTTGTTATCATACCATGTTCATCATCATCATCATCATCCGAGCGTTGTTCCCGGTTGCATCTCTCTCGAGAGCCCGGGGTCCGCTTTCCTACTTTTACGTCTCCACTTCGCACGATCTTCGGCATCCCGTGTAGTGAGGCCATTTGCACGCATATCCGATCTTACAACGTCCAGCCAGCACTTCTTGGGTCTTCCCAATCTGCCGCGGCCGGGCGGGGGCGCCATAGCAAGACATTTGTTTCCCACGTAACTAGCCGGTTTCCGTAGAACGTGGTGGTACCACCGTAAGCGGCATTCTTGCAGTTTGTCTGCAATGTCTCGGACATAAAGGCTGCCCCTGATGCGGGAGTTTCTGACGCGGTCTTTTCGCGTCACTCCACACATCCAGCGCAGCATCTTCATCTCCGTGACATGCAGCTCTTGCTTATGTCGCTCAAGCAATGGCCACGCCTCACTACCATACAAAAATAAAGGTCTAATGATCGTTTTATAGACCTGTCCCTTCAGTTTAACCGGCATTTTCGGGTCACAGATGACACCAGTTACCTCTCGCCACTTGGCCCAAGCTGCCGAAATGCGGGACTTGACGTCACAATCGATGTCGCCGGACTCGTGAAGCACAGATCTCAAGTACTTAAACTGGTCTGTCCGCTCGACCATGTGAAGGTCTACGCAGACAGGTGTGGGATCTGTGGTATTGCTAGCCAAGTATTCGGTCTTCGCTACGTTGAGTTGCAAACCACCGTTCTCAAGTGACTCTTTCCACGCATTTACACGCCTTCCAAGCCGTCCCTTATCCGAGTCCGCTAGCGCAATATCATCAGCATACATGAGCATCCACGGGGGCTGCTCGTGTGCGTCTCGGATGATTACGGACAGTGCGTCCAGTATTACGCTAAACAGAAACGGACTTAGAACGGATCCTTGGTGGACTCCGACTGTAATGGGGAAAGATTTAGTGTCACCAACAGCAGTTCGCACCACTGAATGGGAATTTCGGTACATGTCCCTGATGGTTTCAATATAAGTTTCAGGCACCCCCTTGGACCGCAGCGCCCACCAGATCATCACGCGAGGAACACAGTCGAAGGCCTTCTGCAAGTCCAGGAACAGATAATGCAGAGGCGTATTCTTCGTTCTGTATTTCTCCATAACGATCCTTAGGGCGAAAACAGGGTCCATGGTACCATGAACGGGGCGGAAACCATACTGGCCCTCCGAGACAGTGCACTCCTGCCGGATCCGAGAGTCAACTATACGCTCGTAGAGCTTCATGGTGTGGGACATGACCTTTATACCACGATAACTTCCACACTCCTGCACAGATCCCTTGCCCTTGAACACTGGAGTGATAACCCTCAGTCTCCATTGGGCGGGGATTCTGCCGGTCTCGAGTATGCGGTTAAAAAGGTTGGTTAAGATGCCCACACCACGAGAACCCATAGCTTTCCATACTTCGATGGGGACTCCATCGGCGCCGACAGCTTTCCGATTCTTTATGCAGCGAAGAGCCTTGCGCACCTCCTCAGGCGTTATCAGTGGCACAAGTCCTAGATTCGGAGGGAGTTCCGGTGGCTGCACCTCTTTATACTGCTTATTGAGCAGCTCGTGGAAATAAGAGGGCCACCTCTCCTTCACCGCGAGGTCCTCACATAGCAGGTTACCATTAGGATCTTTTACACAGCGGCACTTGGATATATCCTGTGCCGCTTTGATCCTAGAACGTGCCAACTTATAAATAAGCTTCTGCCCCTCAGACGTTTCCAACTTATCGTACAATGGCTGTAAGTGGTCCCGTCTGGCTCTGGCTACTGCTCTCTTTGTGGCACGTTTGGCAGACCTGTACGCGTCGCGATCTTCAGGAGAGTTGGACGCTTGCCACTTTTTAAAGAGGGCTTTCTTCACCCTAGTCTCCCTCTGGACTCTGGACTGTGTCGTTCCACCACCAAGTTTCCTTGTCACACTTGCGTCCTCCCTTAGACATACCGAGGACCGACCGCGCCGAATCAGCGATAGATACTTGAACCCTGTCCTAGTGTTCGTGTACCGATTCGCCTTCAGCATTAGCACATTTGTCGCCGATTGCTGAGGCGAGCATCTGGGACTTGACTTCATCAAGCATCCACCATCTGATTCGGCGCTGACATGGTTCCGGTCGTTTGTCTTTGGTCTTTACACAGAGATCCATGACAAGGATACGGTGTTGGGCAGTGAGACTCTTACCGGGTATGACTTTGCAGTTGACCACATAGCCGATATGGTGTCTCCTAGTGATTAGAAAATCGATTTGGGTAGCGCGCCCCCCGCTCCTTTAGGTGATCAAGTGGTCGGGCTTCTTTTTGAAATATGTGTTCACGAGTGCCAGGTCGACAGTGGCACACGTACGCAGAATTTCTTCTCCTTCCGCATTCCGACTGCCATACCCGTAGCCTCCATGAACACGTTCAAATTCCGCCCCCATCTCACCCACATGACCGTTCAGATCACCACCCAAAACGATTCCCTGTGACAACGGGATAGCCCCAAGGACCTCGCCGAGTTTTTCCCAAAACGACCTCTTATCAGCGTCGCTACAACCAATCTGTGGCACGTAAGCACTTACTAAGTGGGTAGGGACCCCCCCAATAAGCACCTTCACGCACATAAGTCGGTCGCTAAAGCGATTCACCTCCAAGATATCGTCATGCAACCTCTCAGCGAGCACCACAGCCACCCCGTTCTCTCCACCAGGTGCACCCGTGTAGATCAGCTTGTAGCCATTCCCAATGAGCCGGGATCTGCTGCCTTTCCATCGAGTCTCCTGCAGGAACGCCACGGGCACATTCCGCCTGGAAAGTACGTCGGCTAGCTCCTTCGCGTGTCTGGTTAGCGTGCCAATGTTCCACGTTGCAAAGCGGAGTTTCACATCGTGTTTAGGGGATAACGTCTTTGGCCGTGCCCGCCCGTGGCACGGTAGCTTTCGTCCACTTACCACAGTAGTCAGGCAAGGCTCCTGCGCGCCGTTATGCGGCGGCGCCCTATCTCTGTGGCAATCTCTTTCAAAACTTTCCATTTTATATTTCGCTGATTTTGACTTTTACGGGAGCGACTGCCGTCTGACCTCCCAACCCCGAGGGGAAAGTCTGCGCCAGAGCCTCGTCCGATCATCAGCAGGTGCACCAAGGTAGCAGATGAGGTTGGCTTGGGCCCAAAGATCTTAGTGGACCCCATACACACCCAACTAATCAGTAACATGTTATGTTTCCATACCATGTTACTGATTAGTTTCTGTAATCGCTGGATTTATATATTAAAAAGTATGTTTTAAGAAGCCGCTTCCATAATTTCCCAGCCAAAAATTAACTTTAGATAAATATGCATCTAATTAGTTTGGCATTCCCGTATTTTTTAGAATCCCGGAATTTGAATTTAGAGAATATGTGTTAAGAAGCTGCTTCCGTAATTTCCTAGCCAAAAATTAACTTTAGGTAACTATGCATCGATTAGTTCGACATTCCCGAATTTTTTTGGAATCCCGGAATTTGTATTAAAAAATATGTTTTAAGAAGCCGCTTCCATAATTTCCCAGCCAAAAATTAACTTTAGGTAAATATACATCCGATTTGTTCGACATTCCCGATTTTTTTTGGAATCCCGGAATTTGTATTTAAAAAATATGTTTTATGAAGCCGCTTCCATAATTTCTCAGCCAAAAATTCACTTTAGGTAAATATGCATCCGATTATCCGACCTATGTTTATAAGTTATAGACCGAGATCCCAGAAGTGGCAGACCTCACGTATTTTCTGACGAACGAAATGTGGTCGATTGAGTAGTGTTAGTATGTACTAAGAACGCATGCCTACTTGCTAGCCTGCCGCGACGGCCAATTCTGAGATATCAGGTCATCAAGATACACAAAAAAATTACTTACCTCACGTTAATTCTAGACGTGAGCGTTATTTCACGTAGCTAGTTCAATAACTAGTGACACGACATGTAACGTATGTCACTAGTTTTGAGTCCAATTACAAGTAGTGATTTTAGTAAAGCGTTACTCGAGCGAGGCGAGGCGACTACGACTGTCGCGTCATACGTCAAGCGATGTGTAACCATAACCAACTAAATCACTACTTTCAATAAGTGGTGATTTTTGTAACGCGTTATTCTCAGGGGTAGTTACATAGGTATACATCAACTCTTTCGCATCGCGAGTTTGCGAGGCCGGCTGAGCGAATGAGATAGCAGATCGAACGTTTCCGAGCGCGAAATCCGAACGCGCACGTGCCGTGGCTGGTACGACAAAAACAAAACAGCATAACTTAACAGTATAATTACTTAAAAATATGTAACTAACTGTAAATATACATCATTGTATATAAAATCAAATTAACTTTTAAATACGCCTGCATTAATAATTTCATTAAAATTTTTGTTTCAAAGTAAACTCTAATCAATCGGAAAGGTACATTAAAATTTAATGCAGTCAGTCCTAAGCCTGAATAAAGTATGAAGGGAAGTTAATTTATAAATGTAACTGTATAGATAGCTATAAAAACTCGGATAGTTATTTTCATTTCATAAGTAACTGTATATGTAGTGAACGTATTTATGCAAACAAGTTACAGTAGCTAAATAAAGAAACTAGTCACAAAAATCACTACTTTTGAAACAGGTGACGCCAACAAAGAAACTAGTTTCGTTACGTTTCTTGAAAATAAATAAATAAATATTGCACGACGTTACACACAGCGCAATCTAGTCCAAAACTAAGCACTAGGCTTGTACTATGGGTACTAGACAACGGATATAATACTTACTTATTTTTCTTTTGTAAATACATACATATGATACATAGACACACACCCAAGTCTTCGGACCGTGGTGAGTCCTAGGACATGTCGATTTCTTCACGATGTTTTCCTTCACCGTAAGAGCGATGTTATTAGTGCACATAACTTTTTTCTTAAAGAAAAAGACATTGGTGCGCGGCCGGGTTCGAACCCACGACCCTCGGAATGAAAGTCGGGGTATCTACCACTAGACCAACACCGCTCTTAAATGATGTAACGACACACGTCTAGTTAATTCTCCGAGCTGATTTTCACGTATATTTTAGGTAATATACTTAAAAATAAGTCGCCAATACTCCCATTCACTTTCCCTCGGCCGTATTGCTTTGCAGTCGCTTTAAAGCTCCCAACATAATTACTCGACTTTACGTAAATTCTGATGCTCCATTTTTATATATGTCCACCAGAGAACTATTTTAAAACCTTTTACAAGGAGACAGACCGATCCAAGGGGCCAATCATCCCCTTAACCCCCTAATGCCCTCGCGCTCCTAACCAAAGAGGCATTAAAACTTGGATCGGTCTGTCTTCTTGTAAAAAGTTTTAAAATAGTTGTCTGGTGGACATATATAAAAATGGAGCATCAGAATTGACGTAAAGTCGAGTAATTATTTTGGGAGCTTTAAAGCGACTGCAAAGCAATACGGCCGACGGAAAGTGGATGGGAGTATTGGCGACTTATTTTTAAGTACATTACCTAAAATATACGTGAAAATCAGCTCGGAGAATTATCGTGTGGTAAGTAATTTTTTTCTGTATCTTGATGACCTGAAATCTCAGAATTGGCCGTCGCAGCAGGCTAGCAAGTAGGCATGCGTGCTTAGTACATACTAACACTACTCAATCGACCACATTTCGTTCGTCAGAAAATACGTGAGGTCTGCCACTTCTGGGATCTCGGTTTATTACTCATGTTCAGATAATCCATTATTGTATTGACGTCAATACCAATCCGCCGATATTTTAGTAAGGTGTCAATATCAACATCGTGTTCAAAAAAAAAACAACCGTCAACTTCTATAAATAATCGGGTAACCTATACCTGCCTACTAGTAGTAGAGGGAGTAACAAAATATTGAAATGCTCTTCTGCAATATAGGGCAATTTGGGTTAATACTACGTATATATAATGTATAGGTATATAATATCACTTTAGAGAATTTACACTAGGTGTGTTGCGGCAGCAAATATTTTACAGTTCCATTTAACCAAAATTTGTTAGCAGTTCCTGGTGTGACATTTTTTTCATTGCACTCGTTATCTTTCACAAAACTAAATTGATTATTATGCCACCAAAATAAAAAGAATATACATCCATAGTCTTCTTCTTTTCGTATAGTAGTGTGGCTCACCTGGTGTTAGAATTGTCAGGTCGCCTTAAGGCCTCTAACTTGACTTAACGACTGCTATCTGAGATAACAACCGGGACCAACTGCTTAACGTGCCTTCCGAAGCACGGAGGAGCTCGAGAAAATGATTATTTGCCACACAAATTTTCGATCACCCATCCAAGTAATGACCGCTTCAAGCGTTGCTTAACCTGCACGATCGTTCAAGATCGGTCGGTACAGCTAGGCCAATGAGCTCCTCAACATCCATAGTATACACCACACAGAACTAGGTTTTACGAAAATGAAACCAATGTCAGGTAATAGAACGTCAGGTAATAAAACATCTGGAAATGGCTCCTCCCAGCAGTATTGAAGCACTGCCGGCTCTGTTCCATTAATTTGTGGTCCTTCCTATGACCATACCAATACAGATAGATAAGCTGCGGCTGACGTTTGGTGTGGTCATAACTTGGACGAGTGACTGATAATTTGTAAGGCAAAAAATCATTTTCTCGAGCTCCTCCGTGCTTCGGAAGGCACGTTAAGTAGTTGGTCCCTGTTGATATCTCTGATAGCAGTCGTTAGGTCACGTTAGAGGCCTTAGTGAAAGCATGAAAGCTCGCTGACACTAGATGAGCCACACGAAAAAGAAGAAGCTCCACCATAAAGTAAAGAACATCATAGTAATTGCTTAGTAAAACTTTTAAAAACATAACAATTGGTAGAATCTATATTTCCTAGACAGTAAGTGGTGACAGTGGTGTTGTTGTTGTTGTATGTTTCCAACGAGATGGACGGACGACTTGGTTAAGGCCGCGGGTTCACAGTGGATGAAGGCCACTTATGACCGAAGCATCTGGAAATCTATGAGGGAGGCTTATGTCCAGCAGTGGACTTCTTACAGCTGAAATGATGATGATGATATTTCCTAGAACGAATTGTAGTTGTTGGTGGTACTTGTCTATTATGTATATTCTGTGTTGGTGGTCTCAATAATCTATTTATAGATTACTAGCTGACCCGGCAAACGTTGTTTTGCCTTATAAATTATAGATAGTAGCCGATTCTCAGACCTACTGAATGCGTATGTGGAGTTTGGTGGAGATCGGTGAAGCCGTTTCGGAGGAGTACGGTAACTAACACTGTGACGTGGAAATTTTATATACTTATTAGAATAAAGTTTAGTAGGTAACCATGCATGTACGCATAAAACAGATGGTTTTATGTATACAAACAACAATTATCTCAATTAAAATTGTTATTTATGTACATTTTCTGAAGTTTAATCACCACTTTGTGAAATATGTTTTGTAAACCTTTAACCCGTTTAGTCGTTTGAGACATACCTTATCAATATCATTATGGGGTAGGGGAAATACGCAATGAAACGGACGTGTTTAAAAACGGCAACTATCAAAATATTTTATGTTTTTTAAGTGTTGGCATCATTGATGACTACATCATAATTGTGGGCATGTGACCATAGGCCCTTGTCTATGGTCATCAATGGTGCCAAAACCCCAAAAATCATAAAATATTTTCGGTCAAAAACTTCTGAGATTGATAGTGTCCGTTTCATTGCGGATTCCCCCTATATACGAGCTAAACTCAAAATTCATGTCAGGTTCATCGAAAATTGTTGATTATTTCATGACGTAATGTTGTTGAATTTTTTTTCGTGTTTGCATTGTAGGTGTCTTTATTTTCTACATTTTAGTTTGTAATTAAAATGTAATTGCAATTGCAGTTTCCAGACACTTTACACTGAAAAAACAAAGCTAGTGACATACATAAATAAATAGTTTTTCACAAAACTCAAAACTCAAAATTATTTATTCATTTAGAACGTATATTAAACACACATACGTACGTTTTGAAACGTCGAGATTTTATTTTACCGAGGTTTCGGAACGCGCCCTCCGATGAGAAGAAACCACAAGAAACACATGGGGTTTTTTTTCAATTATTTTTTTTATCATGTTTTATATTACAATCGTCATAATATAGATATTTGTAATTTGAACAGGAGCAGTTAACAATCATGTCCATGGATTCTTTTTATCAAAATATTTAGACGTGCTATAGTACGCCTTATTATTACACAATTTAAGCTTAATATATTTTTTGAATCTTGTAATGGACATGTCACATACGTCTTCTGGTAGTTTATTATAATGAAGTACACTAGTACTACAGAACGACTTACTTATTTTCTGGAGCCTACTATAGGGCACAGTCAGATCATCCTTATGTCTCAAATTAACCTGACGGACATCACTGTATTTGTGAAATTTACTTGATTTATTCTTATGTACGTATAGCAGATTTTCATATATGTATTGAGAGTACACAGTTAAAATGTTTATCTCTTTAAACTTTTCTTCAAGCGATTCCCTGGGGCCCATTTTGTAGATAGCTCGCACCGCTCTCTTTTGCAAAACAAAAATGGTTTCTATGTCAGCAGCACACCCCCACAGCAGGATACCATATGACATGATGCTGTGAAAGTAACTGAAGTAGACTAGGCGGGCCGTCTCAACATCTGTGTATTCCCGGATTTTCTTAACTGCATAAGCTGCGGAACTAAGCCTTTTGGACAGAGCTTCCACGTGTGGGCCCCATTGAAGCTTAGCGTCTAAAGTTATACCCAGAAAGACAGCTTGATCGACTATTTCGATCTCCTCATTATCAATTTTAACAGTGGTTTTAACTTGTTTTACATTTGGTAGTGTGAATCGAATACATTTAGTTTTAGATCCATTTAGTAGCATATTATTAACATTAAACTAATATACTAATCTAGAGAGAGCATTGTTCACGTCGTCAATATTAGGTTGTCGTCTTTTTACTTTAAATACCAATGAGGTATCATCTGCAAACAATACTATCCCATGATTTTCCTTTACGAGGAAAGGTAAGTCGTTAATATATACCAGAAATAAAAAAGGTCCCAATATGGATCCTTGAGGAACTCCTAAAGTTACAGGTGATCCAGGTGAACGGTTACCGTTAATGTCGACACACTGAATCCTATCACTCAGGTAAGAAGAAAGAAGATCCAATGCGCTGTCCCCGATACCGTAGTGTCGTAGCTTCATGATCAAAGTATCATGTCGAACACAATCGAACGCTTTGGAGAGGTCACAGAATACGCCATATGCATCATGCGACTCCTCCCAAGCATCAAATATGTTTTCAATTAATGCAATGCCCGCATCAGTAGTCGAGCGACCCTTACTAAAACCGAACTGTTTATTGTGTAAAATATTGTTGTCATCAAAATGCTTTAGTAGCTGGTTCAATATAATTTTTTCAAAAATTTTGCTTAATGTAGGTAGTACTAATATGGGTCTAAAATTAGAGGGGTCCGATGTACTACCGGATTTAAATAATGGAATAACTTTACTAAATTTCATTTGATCAGGAAACACGCCACAATCTATGCACCTATTGAATATAATAACAAGCTCAGGTACAATAACTTCTATCAAGGATTTAACAATAGGAACAGAAATCCCCCATAAGTCTTTAGTTTTCTTTACATTGATTTGTTTAAGAATTACTAAAATATCATGTTTTTTAACATATTTGAATTGAAAAGCTTTACTACATTCAGGTACATTTGCTTCTAAAAGAGATTTAGCAATGGGGGTAGATGAGTTTAGGGCTTTTGTCAGAGTAGTAGGCACATTAGTGAAAAAATTCTCAAACTCATTCGCAACATCTTGGTCAGTGTTTGTCATCCTTCCGCCAATGTCCAACTTAAAATCAATATTTTTGTTAAAGACTTTACCAGTTTCAGCATTTATTATTTTCCAAGTGGCTTTAATTTTATCATTACTATTCTTTATTGTAGATTTAATGTGTAAGGACTTCGCTAGTATACAAACTCTTTTAAATATCTTTGAGTAATTTTTAACGTAAGCCCTAAACTCTTCTGATGTATGAAACTGTCTCTCTGCATACAACTGGTAAAGTTTTCGTCTGCTTCTATGAATGCCGACCGTGGCCCAGTCACTGAACTCACGCTTGCCTGATACCACCATTGATCTGGACGTGAAAATAGATTGAAATTGTTCAAGTTATTATATTATCTACATTGACTTACCTACAAGAACCTCTACTATAAAACGTGACAAAAGCAATTTCATTGGTATTTGACCCATGATCCGTGACTCTAACAACTAAGGCGTGTCTTTTTGCTCAATCCATGGCGAATAAATAGAGCACAGAACACGTCTTACCTATCTAATCTACTACTCGCCTTTTACCTTATGCAGATTTATTTTAAACAAAAACAAATTATATTACAAAGGTATTTCGGGGAAAATAATCAAAGGTAGCACCTACCTTTGTACAACACAAACACAAATTCAATTTATACAAAGAAAAACTTAAAACTAAAGTGGCTTAATGGGCGACCTTATGAGCGATCTCTTCCAGGCAACCAATCACGTTAGTAATAACGTTATAAAAACTACTACGAGTAGTTCCAATGAATACGAGAGCTCGTCCGTTCTCTGTTTTAGTTTGAAAACGAGCGGACGGGCGGGTTACACTTTGACAGTTTTTAATCACGTTTAGGAATCGATATGCAAGCCAGTCTAATTGATAAATTTATTATATAATTACTAATTAACATACCTTCATCATCTATGAGCAAGTGGGTACATAATCTAAATAAATAAATAGGTAAAACTATTAACTTATACAAATATCCCGGAGGCCGTTTACCACGAACTCGATTGGTCAAGGGTTATCCTACTTTTATCAATATTTAACGTCCTCGGTATATAAGATTTTTTTGAGTTCAAGCATCGATAATTGATATTTGAAGTGAGAATAGTTGACATCGTACATCATGGCTAAAATTGCTGTAAGTTAATCATACATAATTTAGTTATTAATTTAATAATTATTGTCGTTTAAATTCCTTTTATCTATAACTAATAGAAATAATTTTTCCATCCCACTGGAGCACATGGAGTGCACCTCGAGGAATCTAAGCATATTGTTTTCCTGTATACTATTTTTATACATTTTAGGGTTCCGTACCCAAAGGGAAATGCCGGACTTTTCTGTCTGTCTGTCTTCTGCTGTATCTCATAAACCGGGCGGGATACTAGACAGTTAACATTTTGATTAGATGATATAATAAGTTTATTACTATTTTTCTTGTCGCTATTTATGAAATAATACTATTTATTATTGAATCATTTTCTAGCGATTCGCGGCACAACTTCCTGAAAATGTATTTTTCCTTAACAATTTTTTTACTAGCATCATAATCTTCGAAGAGGAATAGTGCTAGAAATATGTTAATGGCAAAATACTTCTACAAATACACAACGCATGGAGTGCAGGTTTAAAAGCACTTAAAATTAAAATAGAATAATGAGTAGGTGTGTCAATAAATTCAGTTATCTAAGTACTTATTTATGTGGAAATACCAATCATTTATTTTTCAGATTGTTTTCGCGCTATGTGCATTGTTTGCCATTGCAACGGCTAAACCTCAAGGTGAGACTGTTAATTAATTTAAAAATAGAATAGCTCATAACTTAGAGTTAAACTTTAGTTAAGAACTGTATGGTTTTGTCACCGAATGTCTAATCCAACAGAACATTCATACAAGCCCGCAGCGGTAGGTAGGTACTCCACTACATGCGCAGCTATGTGAACGTGCTGCGTGACTTCTCACTGCTTTCCACTCGAGTTTGCCGAGGCCACCCGAAGCGCCCACTCGGCTCACGTACGTGAACCCGTTGGCACACTATCGGTGAGAGAGGTCACGCACACATAGCTGCGCATAAAGTGAAGTACCTACGCCCGCGGGCTTGTATGAAGCTGTTTTTCTGTTGGATTAGATATTCGGTGGTTTTGTATCGCTCTTGTAAACAACGTTCAAACCGACCGTCTACCGCCAACTAAACTAGGTTTAGCTTAGCTCGCCAGTTTTATAACAAGTGTGCTTAGTTGTAAACTGGCTAACTTGTTAGCTTTGCTTAGCTGGTATAAGGTTCAAAACTGCCACAACTTTGTTAAGCTAAGCTAAACTTAATTAGTTCGCCGTGGACGCGTCAACTTCTGCAAAAAATATAACAAAGGCTCTTTGCTAACTACCGGACCCGGCCAAGCTTCGAATGGATATGAAGTATACCATGTATAAGAAAATAATCGAAATGCTAGGAAAAACCGCATTTTTAAATCAGTTGCGTGATCTAGAAGAAACTAAGCAGAAAGACAAACACCGGTTTTATTTTATAGAAGAAGAGTAACCTCTCAAGCTTTACCTAACATCTATACATATTATAAATCTGTAGCGATAAAAAAATCTGTAATTAAATTATATCCAGAAAAAAAATGCTGGCCGTCTCAAAATCGGTAACTAAACACGAATCAAATGTTTTTAAAGACTTTGTCTGTTTGTTTGTTTGTTGTTTGGGTACCTGGAAATTTGACTTATTTCGTTTTTTTGTCGTATTGAAGAAGTGTGTTGTGTGGAATCAACACATAATGTCCGGATATCCGGCAATTTAAAAAAAAACGAATATTCGGTAATTTTTCTCATTTAGTTTGATTGTTGTTTTGAAGAAGTGTGTTGCGTGTAATCAATGCATAATGACCGGATATCCGGCAATTTGAAAAAAAAAACTGGATACCTATCAAGAAATTCTTGAAATAACGTATACCTATGTGTCTCCATATATCCGGATCTGTCTGAACTCTGAACGTAAGGAAATTCTTTAAATGGCTGTTTCTTCAAAAAAGGTGGAGGTACAGGATGTTCCGTAATGAGTGGATAATATATGATGTCCGATTTCGATAATTCTTTTTTTATGGTGTTAGGTGAGATTTCAGGATTGGTCTTATAAAATCTTGGTGAAATTCTGATGAGAACCTTCCTAAGTTGTATTGTTCTTTCTTTGATTGTTTGTTTTTATTTGTGGTTTTTTTTTCACAATTTCTGTGTAGGTACCTATACCGTTATTGCGATGTGTTCCTTCCTATATCATGCGGCGGACAATATCATGGGATGATCTTCATATGGCATTCTCCATCCCAATAAAGTAGGTAACCAATGGGTTTTTTTCGAAGAGACTGTAACAAACCTGATTGAAATAGGCTATATAATAGGAAAGGAGCAGGCTATTTCATAGGCTACGATAATTTAAAATGACATTACTCAAGATTAGGCTTTTGGATAATGTAATATAGAAATATTGGTGCAAGAATCATCAAAATCGGTTTAGTAGTTACGAAGATCACCTTACGTATACTTCATACAAACGTCCTTCCAAATACCAAACTTTACTTTTTATAATATTAGTATAGCTATAGATAAGCAGCGCGCGTTACCTCCACACGTTACCTCACACTGTGCAAAATTCCACACTTAAACGGTCGAAGGGAAGTACTGACCGTGGAAGGCGCGGCAGAGCCTTGCACGGTCAGTACTTCAATGGGCCACCGCTTAAATGTGGAATTTTGCACAGTGTGAGGTAACGTGTTGGAAGAGAGAGGCCGAAAGTTTGGAAATGGACCGTATGTATGTTGTAGGTTAGGTATATTATTAAATTTAAATTTCAGAACAGCTGAACCGATTACGATTATATATTTAGAAAGCATCTTCTTCTTCTTCCTTTCCTATATCCCACCGTTATTTAGGGTCGGGTTTTCTTACTTAACAGCTGCAAGTTAATCTGTTTTGGGTTGCGTTATTGCCAATTTGGCTTGCTTTAGGACTCTCGCAATATTTGACCAGGTCGAAAGCCTGTACTTCTCTATAAGAGCTATTTCAGCTATGTGATGTATTTAGATAGCTGAATAACTCACAGTAAGCTATTTTTCATAGCGATATTGAATAACAATATGACATTTTACTATTTAATTAAAATAATTGAATTTAGTTCACCACGCAACCGGATGGAATCGGAACTAGCCGAAACCCAACGGGTTTCGAGCAACAGCTAGTATATTATAACTCCATGAATTTGTGTTTTGTTTTCATTATTTTTTTTTTTGTGTAGTAACTACAAATAAAGCTATCACCTATCTACCTAGTTGCCTCCTAAGTTCACGCTGTCTCTCTATACTCTCCTTAGGTATAAGGTAAAAAAGGTTTCTCATCATAATCATTGCCTCATAATTTGTTATTTTAATGTACATCACTCTATTCTCCACTGTACTACCTACAAATATTAGTTCTGCGTAAATATTGGTTCCCTAGCTCGTTTAATAAAACAAGTTTTACTTTTTTTAGTAAACACCGTGGACAACACAGGCGGAGGTAAGTTAATTCAATCAAAGCAAAACAAATATTATTATTATTATTTTAATTTATTTATTGACTTCGACATACTAAATATTACATTATTTTTGCCAAACTGCGTGGCAGTTTGTCGGCGTCGTCTCCCGACGCGGGAACGTAAGGTAGGTATCACGTACCACATACACGTACTCAGAGACATAAAATTTGTTTTCAGTAGTGCCTGCCTTATTATTTTTACCTTTTTAAATTTAAGTCGGGAGTTTTTTAAATTTTTAATTATTTTTTTTATTTCACACTTTTTGTGAGAGCTACATACCTACTTACAATCTTTTAATCATTGTAATAGAACCCATTGTAAAATATCAGCTGATTCTGCAGTATCTAGAATATCTGCTCTTGTAGATGATTTCATTTAGTTAAGCACAAGATGACTATCTTGTTCAGATACTGCGTGTTCCCGTGGTCTCTTTCTGACAATCTTATTCTTTCCGAGTTTAACCTCACATAACAATACTTTAAACCCCTTAATCAGATTTTGATCAAACATGCTAAGAACACTCAATAGTCGCCTATCAACAACAAAAAAACAACATTGAAATCGGTTCATCCGTTCGTGAGCTACGATGCCACAAACAGATACACACACAGACAGACAGACACGTCAAACTTATAACACCCCTCTTTTTCCGTCGCGGGTTAAAAAAAAGTATAATATGCAGTAGATATATCCGTTGTCTAGTACCCATCGTACAAGCCTAGTTGCTTAGTTTGAGGCTGGATAGCGATGTGTGCAATGTCCTGCAATATTTGTTACTAGCAGTGCCCGCGACTTCGTCCGCCTAATTTTTTTGAAATTATAATAAAGCCTTCCTCAATCGATGGACTATCCATTACTGAAAAAAGAATTTAAATCGGACCAGCGAGCGGTTCCTGAGATTAGCGCGTTCAAACAAACACAATCTTCAGCTTTATAATATTAGTACCTACAGATTTATTGTGTTATTCTTTATTCCCACTAATCTGGGATTTTCAATTTTAACAAGCATATTAGTATGGCCTGCGGTTGTACCTACGTAAGCTTTTACCCCTATGATAATTTTTGAGTTTTTTGGTACAATAATAGTAATTAGTTAAATAATTTAGGTATTTATTTACCATTATTATTATATTTTCAGTGAATGTCGTCGACAACAATCCCCCGTCTGGAGGTAGGTACCATATTATTATCTATTATATCAAAATAAATAATAAACATTCAATTTTAGACAGATTAGACAAACAATTTTTTTAAAGAAAAAATGAAAAAAGAACAAAAATGTTCAAAAACATTTTATCAAACAGTCTTCCTTGACTAAATAAATTATCATTAGGTACCTATCTAAATAAAATATCATTTATTTTCGGCAATTAGTTTAATGAGCCGTTTTAATAAAGCTTTTCTTTCGTATTTTCAGTGATCGTGGCTGACCCTAATAATCCTGGAGGAGGTAAAAAATATTTTATAGATAAAAACAGTTAACCTTGAAAAATTATATAAGCAGCATGAAAATCCGTTTAGCAGTTTTTAAGTTTATTGGTTACAGAACGACAGACAGACATGGCAGAGGATTTATTTTTATAAGTAACTAGTAGTGCCCACGACTTAGTCCGTAAATTTTTTTTGAAAATATAATATAGCCAGCTATAGCCTCAATAAATGGACTATACAACACTGAAAGAATTTTTCAAATCGGACTAGCGGTTCCTGAGATTAGCGCGTTCAAACAAACAAACAAACCAACAACCAAACAAACTCTTCAGCTTTATAATATTGTAAGATAAGATATGTTGAGATTATTCAATTTATATGATTGTTTATCCCATGATTTATACTGCTCTGCTTATAAAACGCAATGAAGGGCTTTTTCAAAAACTGCCTTGCTACAGGCAGCGGTGATTGATTGTATGTTCGGTATGTCCGCTGGTTCCGGAAAGTTATTAGGAATCGAAATCTACTGACCGAATTCGAACCAGTGCCCCTCGCTTGCCGGGCGAGTGCGCTACCACTGCGCCACACGGGAACCCGGTCCTCGCCTTGCCTATCAACAGTAGAAATTATGAGGCAGTTATTTATAACTTATTTAATGATATGTTTTTATTAATCTCTTTCAGTACATGTTGTGGACAACAATTATGGACCAATCGCTCGCGGCGGTAAGTTTAAATATCTAAAATCACAGTTTAACTAATCGGCGTTCTAGAACGTTCGACCAGCTTAATTTATTCAATAAGAAATTAAAGTCTACTCTCTATTAAATGAATCAATTATTATCTGTATGTATAGTGTGTACATAATATTATCTAAATTAAAAATTCTGCTTCTCAGCCTAGTCTACTAATCAGTTTTCATTTTATAATAGTAATATTATGTAAAAACCCCGTCAATTGGTCGTCGAAGTGTAATTAATAGTTTTATGGAAAAATTATACCTTATATTACCTGCCAGCCATTACCTTACATCCGACCTTGACCTTCCATATTTCTCTACCATTAAAATTTAAAAGTTGTATTTTTTTATTTCAGGTGGTGGACAGTAAATCCAGAAGAATCCTAGCTTATTAAATCTAGATTCTACGTCAGATTTATGTTAGTGCTAACGTTTCAAGCCGTAGACTTTTACCCGATAAAACTCTCTGACGATAGTTTGATTAGTATGTAGGTAGGTATGTAGTCATGCGCTACAAAATCGTAATATTAAAAGGAAAAATTACTCCAATTTCTGTGTGGTAGTGATTATAATAGTCTACAAAATGTATCCGACTTATTCACAACATCTATATATATTTGGCAAATATGACAATTATTCATAACACTTTTTGGTAGGTGTTCTTAATTAATTAACATATTAAGTATATATAATTTAAATATTTAAGCATCTAGTTAAGAAAAAAAAAATAAGTGCTTATTGTCATTTCATTGTTTTATTTTATTATGTAACTAAGTAGTTCCACCTACTGACACGTTTCGTTCTAAAATGTCAATATATGAGAATATGTACCTAAGTGCGTAAGCTAATTTATTGCGCAATTGACGAATGACGATTCTAAGTAAAACTATAGGTAAAACTAATAGAATAGATATACTATAGTTGTATACAGAATACCTACTAGTAATACATCATCATCCGAGCGTTGTTCCCGGTTGCATCTCTCTCGAGAGCCCGGGGTCCGATTTCCTACTTTTACGTCTCCACTTCGCACGATCTTCGGCATCCCGTGTGGTGAGGCCATTTGCACGCATATCCGATCTTACAACGTCAAGCCAGCACTTCTTGGGTCTTCCCAATCTGCCGCGGCCGGGCGGAGGCGCCATAGCAAGACACTTGTTTTCCACGTAACTAGCCGGTTTCCGTAGAACGTGGCCGTACCACCGTAAGCGGCATTCTTGCAGTTTGTCTGCAATGTCTCGGACATGAAGGCTGCCCCTGATGCGGGAGTTTCTGACGCGGTCTTTTCGCGTTACTCCACACATCCAGCGCAGCATCTTCATCTCCGTGACACGCAGCTCTTGCTTATGTCGCTCAAGCAATGGCCACGCCTCACTACCATACAAAAGGACAGGTCAAATGATGGTAAAACTAATAGAATAGATATACTATAGTTGTATACAGATTACCTACTAGTAATACAGATTAGTATTAATTACGTAAGTAATACAAGAAGGCCTTCCTTTCAATACTTAAGTAAGAAACACATAAATAATACAACAATTAGTAGATAGATACTAATGGTATATACTATCTATCTAATGGCTGGAATAAAAATAAGTAATTTAGCACCTAAACTACCTATACCCTACTTCAGAAACTTAGATCAAATATGGAAACAAAAATCCCATATATTTATTTGAAAGAGACAGCTCTTTATTTACTTTTTTAAAATCGACAGTTATTTGTTTACAATTTTATTATCATCTAAGTTTTTGGAGATTTTATAGGAGTAATCCCGATATGACATTTGATTCATATCGACTAAATCATCCATTAGGTATATGAACTCAAGGGCACTGGTGGAGGTAAGTCAGATAACAATTTGGTCTCTTGTTTAAGTATTTACCTGACCTAACCAAATCTAAAATTTATAAAGAAAAAGTAGACTTATCTATAAACTAGCCGATAAGTAAGTAAGTCTTTATCAACAAAAAAATACAATTTCTAAAAGATAGTTTTATTAAGTGGCGTCGGCCGACTTGTCACTTTTGATTCTCAATCGTTGTAAAAAAAATGTGTACCTACTGCTGATGAATGATGATAAATATACCTAACAGAGCCTATCTAATTCATGTTTCCATTCGATTTCAGTGAATTTAGTAGACAACAATCCTCAAGGCGCTCGCGGTGGTGAGTTATATCTTATTTAGCTCATTACCTAAGCATTTGTCACTTTATTGGTCCGATACCTAACTGATATCGTACCTATAGATAGATTTTACCTGATCCTACTAAGATGTCAGTACTAGTAAGAAAGTAAGTAAGCAAATAAACGAGTAAGTATGTTTGTTACTCCTTCAAATAAAAACTGCTGAACCGATTTCAATAAAACTTGTTGTCCAATTACCTGAAGATCTGAATTAACACATAGGCTAATTATCCCGACATTCTCTCGAGATCGGGATTTACGCGGGTAAAATGGCGCGGCCGCCCGGCCGGGGCGCTGCCTGATAGTAAATCTAATAAAGTCTTTGAATGAAATGAAATATAGTACTGATTGAAATTTTGACTGGGACTTAAATATTTTTTGCATCGCATGTAGCAGCGTACCTAGTTTAACTTTTTTATTGTACCAATTGGCAAAGGTATTCATTGACAGTCTTCTAAGCATCGTTTATAATATTATTCTGACTTTCGTATAGTGGTGTGGCTCTCCTAGTGTTAGAGTTTTCTAGTCTTTTACTTGATCTAACGACTGTTGTCATAGATAACCAAGACCAACTGAAACCGGTTATCCGGAAATTCGAAAAAAAAAAACAGATTTTGGACCTATCCGTATCCGTATGTCCAGAAGGCCTACTGCGTTTTTCCGAATGATAATTTCTGACGTTCGAAATTTAAAAATTTGTTTGAAACTGTTGAAGAAAATTTTCGGTCGGACCGACCGATAATTCATGAATCTATACTATAATTTTATTATACTAGAATTGTAAATGAGAGATGTCTGTATGTGGAAGATATTAAAATAAAACAAATTTTATGAGTAGTATCTATTAACGCAATAGAACCTTTTTTTAACTGACTTAAAAAAAGGAGGAGGTTCTTAATTCGACCTGTATATTGTTTGTATGTATGTACCTATGTATCATATGAATGTATGGATTTTAAACAATATAATATAATAAAGAACTAGGTACAAATTGATGGACCACCTGAAACCACTTTCTCATCAGAAAACTCCCCAGTGATTGATTAAAGTTACGGTTACAATTTTGATGATTTTTATTGGCAGTCGTGAATGCACAAAACGGGTAAAATTAAATAAATTAAATCCCGACGCCAGATAAAAAGGACAAAATAACCTCTTCTATATACAGTACCACCAACTTATTTGATATGTAAGCTGAAGTCGGGCAGTTTTACTAGGTACCTATCATCAGATTCAGAACGAGGGGGTTGTCGTTGTTTTGCCAGGGTCTGGCTGCCAACCGTAAGCCTGCGTCAGCGGGTCCGGGGGTCCTTTCGGCAAGGATTTAAAAAAATCACCTCATCCCGTGGTCGTGAACTTGGGGCTTTCGGAGCCTCGGATCACCACCGGCTTTGAGAGTCTCGAGACGGTGACCTCGGTACTTGCAGAGTGAGGGACGCCGTGGGGATTTAGTTGGTAAACCTATGGCAGAGAGCCCGCACACAGGCCGCTTTCCCCGGAGAGTGCTTAAAAGGCGCATCACCCATGTAAAAAAAAAAGATTGCATGTAGTTTCACTGCCCGACAGTATTATAACAGATAAATCGGTTGCACTGTATGTAGCAGAGCTTATTTTCTTCTTTTTTTGAAGTCGATTTTTTTTTTTAATTTTTCGACAAAGGCCTTTGCCTTGGCCTTGGGCAAAAGCCTTTGTTACCTACCCTACCTACAAGTTACCTACCGCTGTGCAAAATCAACACTTAAACAGACTCCGCCATGATTGTCTTCAGCTCAGTAACAGTACTTCCCTGGTCGTCCATTTAAGCGTAGATTTTTGCAAAGCGATAAGTAGGTTTTCGAAAAACGCTGACGAAGTCGCGGGCACAGCTAGTTATGAAAAATAAAACCGTGAAAATCTTTTATATTTCAATTCTATCGTTCCAGGAGATAAGGAGGTGGCTGAATAGAAGAATTTTAAGACGGGTAACAATCAGAAGAGTACTACTAGGTATATTTTATTTTATTATTTAAGGAAATAAATAATTAAATATTTTGTTCTCTTATCGATTTTATTTTCTACCTAAATAGTTGCAACTTAGTACCTACATATGTAGGAACATAAACCGCACCTAAATAATTGCGCAGATTGACGATTCGAGTTTACCTACTACCTACGCAATACTGGAAGCCCTTCCCTTTTCCCTTTCATTCAATAAATATAACATACATAACAGAACAAGTAGTGTATAAAAGTGTAACACGTAAAATAATAATGTAGCTCTCTACCTAAAAGTTACACTAAAACTTATTGTTTATATGTAAGTATACTTACATGCAGAATATGAGTAGTCAATTTATACTCATATACATAACTAGCAGTGCCCGCTACTTCGTCCGCCTAATTTTTTTGAAAATATAATAGAGCCTATATAGCCTTCCTCAATAAATGGACTATCCAAAACTGAAAGATTTTTTCAAATCGGACCAGCGGTTCCTGAGATTAGCGAGTTCAAACAAACAAAAAAACATACTCTTCAGCTTTATAATAATGCTGGTAACGTTGTCTATATAATATAAAATTCAATGGCCTGACCGACTTGGTCCGAACCACACCGCTGGTTCTAGAGACATGAAATTTAGAAAGTGTGTTCTTTGTGGTGTGTATGTATCCACTTAGAAAGGGATTTTGGGAAATCCTGAGGAATCAGGACGTACGCGGGTGACTCTGCTAATCTTAATAAACGTCAAGGTTAAGCGCTCCAGATCTGTTCTTCAATCATCAAGCTTCAAGCATGCATGCGGCTACAAACCCAGTAACACTCTATGTATACCGCCCAGCATCAAGCAATAATGATTATGCACTCGATAGTCGCTGGGACCTTTAAAAAAACCAAGATGATTCAATTAGCCGTTAATAACAACAAGTGCACGCGGACTAGGAAGTTCTTGACACTGTTAACACCCACAGACCCAAAGGTACTCGATCCCAGCATTAAAATAGAATACCCCCATTGTGCTCATTGCTACATTAATTCTCTGACATCACTGGGTAAAACATCTCGAAGTACCGAGTGCCACTAATTGAATACGACATGTGGACCGATCGCGACGACAGTACCAATCTAACTCGTTTACAACACTCGCTTGCTGTATTTAAAAAATTGGATCGGATAAAATGGGTGTTTACATTGTGGGTTTTATATGCGCTTTGATCCTGGTAAGTCTGTTATTACCCTCTGTTATAGTAGATTACTTAATAGAGTTTCATAGATAACTACAATGTAATTCGTCTAAAGGAGGCGCGTCGCTCGCGCCGTTGCGTCCGCGCGTCTCGTCACGAATTGCTTTGTGACTATCGCCTATTCTGTGTACATGTCAAGAGAATTTACGACGCTACGGCGACGCGATTCCGCCTTATCCGTGCGTGTATAGTATAGCCTAAACCCGGCGTCCACGAATAGAGTAACATGGTAGCGTTGTAACTACCTACTTAATATGCCAAGAGGACAGATTATATAGCACCACAATCTACTTTACTCTTCTCCTACTATCCAACTAACTATACCAAACTATAGTGGTAACTATAGTTAAGTTGGATAGTTACTACTCTACCGTGTTACTCTACCCGTGGCCGCAGGGATTTATATCAGTCAACGTATAGGATGAACACAAAATACAACTTTTTCAGGCAGCTATAGTAATCGGATGGTTAGCGTACTGCATGTTTATAAGAGAACGTCACAAGTCTGAGTTCCACCAGTACAATATATCTGACCTTCAGCACAAGAATTATCTGTTAGCACTGGAGCAAGACGATTTTATCGAACAAGAGGTCAAGGAAGTGAGAGCTGGGGTTTTGATACTTCCATCTCGGAAGAAGGAGAAAGATGAATATGAGAAGAGACCTGACTATCCTGAGAGTCCGTCGCCGATTTCACCGTCACAAGACAAGTTGATTGAGATACTGAATGATACCGGAGTGGAAACTGAAGCATGTTACAAAGATGGTATCTACGAGGTCGACCACAGCGCGTTGTACCACTCTGACGTATAACAAATATGCATTATTATGTAGTTTAGTATAGTCTCGTTCTGTATTGCACTAACAATGCACTTAATTGACATAAATTGTACTAAACCTAAATGACACAGTTGATTTTACGACAATAAATTTATTTTTACAAATATAACTTTATTAAATTCATTCTTGTCATTACAATAACTTAAACAATAGGTTCATAAAACGATGTGTTAAGAGTTTTTAGAAATACTCAAAGCGATTTCGCTTTAAAAATTCCATAAGAGACGAAGTTGCTACAAAATACCTACATGTATATGTTGATAAAAGTCATATGTGCCAACATCGCATAACAGATTGCGATGCAGTTGAGAACTGGTTAGGTACAGTATTCAGATAGTATTACTTATTGACCGATATTCTTGATGCCGTCAGCCATTTTATCAAGTGTACTCTTCTCGGTCGGTTTAAAGACGTGGACTACCGCATCTCCCGCGTCGCTGAGGGTCTTCACCATCTCCGTCCACGCATTCTTCATTGACTCAACAACGTCTCGTTTGTCTCGACTTTGTTCCGATGGCATACTGAACGCGACTGTCGCCAAAACACACTGGAATCAATCGTAAATTAATTATTATTAAATAATGTAGGTTTCGTCAAAATTAACTTTTGGGTAAGTACGATGAATCATCGAATAGGATGTAGACACAATATCAAATGTTAGTTAGGTATTTCTGTTAAAAGTGCTAAGTAGAGCAAGCGGAGTCCAGCAATTGGCTTTGTCTGATTTACTTACAATGAGGCGGTGCTGCATACGACGGTATGTATAGATAGGTATAGATACCCGACACCTACCGACCTACTTATATCTAAATTCTACTAATTGTATGGATGTGGAAGTTTCTTTAAGTATTTTGCACTCATTTATATTTTAAGACCTCCAATGTACAGAGTTAAAGCAATAAAAATATTCTTATTCTTATACTCTTTGAAACAAAAAACACTGAACTGAAAGAGATAAAACTCGGTCTGTAATTGGGCTATTTTTATCCCAATTCTGATCCCCGATTTGAGTATGATCAAATCGCCGAGCTCAAGTAGTATTAAATTTGTGGTAAATTAAATGATATATCAAGTTTAAAAGGTAAGTTACATTACTACAGTTACGTTAGTATTATGTGATCTGTGCTATAGTGTAGCGTATTATAAATAATGTAGACATAGATACGTAACATTTTGTTATAAAAAAATGCATAAACTCACCACAACGAAAATAATGGTGTATCGAAAATCCATGGTTTAAAAATTTCAATTAAACAAAGCAAGTTTTTTTATTATCTCCAGTAATGTTTGGTAATGTATTCTCTGTCTGAAAGTACGACACTCACTGGACCCAAAGGACTGGGCAGGAAGATCTGACACGCACGTGTAATCAACCGGCAGACAAAATTGCAGGACAATAGGCCGTTGACGCACAAGGGCATACTAAACCGAAGCCAATCGGTGCGAATGTGCCAATAGACATTTTTTTGTTTGTATAACAAGAAAAAGCAAAAGAGAATGTAAAACTGAAATATCTATAAGTACTTACATCTACCTACCATCTTTTAGGGAAGGCCTTAATCAAGAAAAAAATTATTATGTTTCCCACTTGTATTGTGATGACATTCAACATTCGGTGAAAATATGGCATAACGCATTTCTTTGCTAAGGCTGAGCTAAATAACGTCTCTAAGTAAGGCAGTTAGTCAGTCTCTGAGTATCTTGTTGTGCAGATGTAACGCCAAATCAAACCATCGTCGCCATCGCCACACTATAATAAACAAAGAGTGGGCGCCCTTTTGTCGTCTCCGTATTGTCAGTATAGCTCAGTAGAGTAGAATTATTAGCGCCTGGCAGAATCAAATATCAAATTCACTTATATCACGCATTTACACATTGAAAATTCTCAAAAGGATTATTACGTGAATTGTCGTCTCTGTATTCTCGTAAATAGTCAGTAGAGCAGAATTATTAGCGCCTGGACTGAATCAAATATCAAATTTACTTTGGTATATCACGCACGTAGCGAAAATTCTCAAAATGTTTACGTATTACGTAAATTAAAGTTATGATATTTGTTATTTATAAAATTTCACATGATCTGGGTTTTATTTGATGGTAACGAAACTAAAATAAAACTAACATAAGGCAATAAAACAAAGTATTTTCAGCAATACAAAACTTCAGTTTCGATAAATTAGAATTTAAAACTTTAGTAGGTATAAGCCCTAAGTACGATTACAAGCAATTTTGGTCACCTCAACGAATCATTGAATTGAATAATGGAAGGTGACGAGTACTTTTAGTGATACCCAATGCGCAATTCTGTAATACGCCTCAATAGACGAATTTCACAACAAACAACCACAGCTATGAAAGATGAACTATAAATAAATTTATGTAGAGACTAAAAATCATCTCCGAAAGCCTTTTTCCTAAACACTTAATCCCATCGATTTTAACTCCTCATCCTATTACCTAGTTCTATTTCCAAACTATACAATTATTTAAGGGACCGGTCCTTGAAATTGATAGGTCTCCAATTAGGATTGAGTAAGTCATTCATTAGTATGGACTTCGCAATCTTGTGTTTAAGTTTTAGGGACAAATCACAAAGCGATTGGGTTCGTGGTAGTAATATAAGCCAGGACACAAATTTGCGAAGTCTATTAATAACCACCTAAGTTAATTCCAATCCGAGCACATTACATTTCAAGGACAGACCTCTTTAGATTACAACCCTAATAGGGAAAGTAAGAGTTATTGTAGGTACTGACATAAGCAAGCCCAAAGTAATATGTGAGTGAATGTACCTACAAATTATTCTAAAGGTTAAAAATATATATACGCATAATAAAATTAAGTAGGTATACCTATATTTAAAATCGCTGTAACTTTAATACGAGTATAAGCCCTAGGCTAGGTTTACCTTCAAGCAATTTCAGTCTCCCCAACGAATCATTAGATTGGATAATGGATTGGATAATGCGTGATAGATAGATTCAGAACAGCAAATACTTAACCTCAAATATCATACTAACCTAATAAACGTGGAAGTTTGCATGTATGTATGTGATTCTTTTACGCAAAAACTACAAATTCGACTGCGCTAAACTTGGAATGTAGACAGCTGGGGACTTGGAATAACACGTAGGTCACATTTTATTTCAATATTCCCGCGTGAACGGGACTACGCGGGTTAAACCTCGGGGCGCAGCTAGTATCTACATAAATATATGAAATGTACCTAAATTGCAACTCATATTAGAGGCCGTGTGTAAAACACAATGTATTTAAGACCGGCGAGTATCTACAGATATTGTGTTATTTTATAAGACCTATGTTTCGTGTCAAATTTTCATTCATTTTCATTATTACTTATTTGAATTCATAATACAAGCGTCGACCTTTAATGACTCTGTTACATTGATAACAATTACAAAAATAGGTTATATCGATATGTCCGTGTAAGCAAGCAAACTCAGTTTGTAACAGGAACACGAAATTACCTTGTTTGGTAGGTAATGAAGGTAATAATTAAGTTTCCAATAAAGTTTTATCAGTTGTTATCATTGTAAATTATGGCAATATGCGAAGAATCAATGGGTATAAAAGTTATATAAAACGCTGTCTAATTAAAACTTGTGACAATTGAGACAATCAACCATGGCAGCGAAGGTAAGATAATTCAACATTTTGGGGAACTTCAACATTTTGGGAAGTTTAACATTTTGGGAAGTTCAACATTTTAGGAATTCAACATTTTGGCACTAATTGGATAGTGTGAAAATAAAATTTAAGTTGGATCGATTCCAAATTAAAAAGTCAAATACTTACTACCTAGTCGAAGGATAATTTGTTACAAAATTATATTTTTGAGTTTGGTTATTTTATTACTAAACTAGCAGTGCCCGCGACTTCGTCCGCCTATTTTTTTTGAAAATATAATATAGCCTATAGCCTTCTTCAATAAATGGACTATCCAATACTGAAAGAATTTTTCAAATCGAATCGAAGCGGTTCCTGAGATTAGCGCGTTCAAACAAACAAAGAAACTCTTCAGCTTTAATATTAGTATAGAGATTGATATTTGCCTGAACTTTTTTTGTTCCTTGGCTCGTAGTTAAATCTAGTTGTTGAGTTACATTTGCAATTGATTGTTTTTGCATGTTTATAGGTAAATGATCTTATGCCATTATTTTCAGATTCAACTGGTATACTTTCTCCTAATAATCTGCGTGATAGGTTCCATCGAATGTGGATTACGTCGCAAGCGACAAGATGAGCCGAAGACAGAAGAGATAGAATCACCTTCAACGGACGCAGGGACAGAAGTGACATCTGAAACCTCCAGCGGAGGTACAGGGTACTTCCCCTTCATCCCCGAGGATGTACAGACGTGGTTCGGAGAGATGGGGAACAAATTACCTGGAGGTGGACCCAGCAAATGGATGGAACAAACTGGTGCTAATAAGTGGATAGAAGAAAGTGGTGCTAATAAGTGGGTGGAAGATGCTAATTCATTCTTCTCCAATCCACCTTGGACTAAAACGGAGGAGTAATTTTAACAAAAATCTACTGTTCACACCATATTAATATCGTTTTAAAAAATTAATTTTTTATATTTTATATATAACAAATTAATTAATAAAATTTTTTTTTTTGAAAATAATGGCAATGAATGTTAAGATTGTCGTAGTACAAACTAAATAAAAGTATAATAAGGTCTATGACCTCTCAGAAACAGCTGATTTTCAAGTAAACTCTAAGCTCTAAATTTTCGGAAACTACTTCGAATTTCTAAAAGCCGTAGTACCTATACATAAAGTTGTTCGCTTAGACATGTAGAACAACATAAACATCCTGTATATAAAATCCAATCTGACTTATATATCAACGCAGAGCCCAAACCGCTGATCCTGTGATGTGTCTAACATTAAATTTGGAGAGTGTGTTTTTTCTTTGCGGAACTTACACAGGTGGAACCGCCTAATTCTGCTAGTTAAAATATAAATTTATAGAAACCAACTATTTAATAGTTTTTTTAAACTGGCATCCAAACTTACCAAAACTGTAGATTTAGTTAATATACAAATAAATATCGCTACAACAAAATTACACATTTTTCAAACAACATAATTATTTCAAATTATGGGATTTCCACGATAGTAAAATGCAGACTAGAACGACTTGTTAAATCACTATATTGAGAAAACGCGCTGATAATATATTCGTTTGTCGGTCGTGTTCATTATTCTAAGAAAGAAAAGTGTTCGTTTCTACTTAAACCTAGTTACAACTTCATTACTAGCTTCCACAGATACCAGAAAAATGTAATAATGTTAACAAATCATGTAAATTAAAAAAAAGTGTAGTTATTAACCGACTAAAGCATAAGGATATGTAGTCGATTGAAAAGGGACACAACATTTTATTGAAAGTGTTTTAAATAGACATAATATTTTTAGATTACCTACCTGAGGCTCTAGAAGGATGTTTATCACATCATGTATTTCGGCCTTTTCGACCAAACGACGCTTATGCGATAATTTAAAATATCAAACGTTCGGATGATCAATCTATTTCGAACGACACTTTAAAAAGATTTTCAGTCTTTTTCTTTGGTGTTAGAGTTTTCGGGTCGCCCTAAGGCCTCTAACTTGAACTAAAGACTGCCATCTGAGATAACAACCGGGACCAACTGCTTAACGTGCCTTCCGAAGCACGGAGCTCGAGAAAATATTTTTTTGCCACACAAATTATCAGTCAGCCATTCAAGTAATGACCGTTTTTCAGTAAAATGTTCAGAGTTATCAGTGTTATCTGTGAACAAACGGCGAGTTTAATTGTACACTAGAACTCCGAATTATTTGTGAAATGGAGAAATAATATAGGTATAAGTACAAGTAATTGTAGGCATGTAGGTAGGTAATTTAAAATAAACAAACCCAAAGGCAAAAAATAACACTCCGAGAGACATTCATTACCCACTCTTCACCGATAAGCCAAATTGCTTTACCTACTTATTTAAAAGCCAATTCTCCAACTGTTTACTTTCAGTCTTGAAGAAAACATGTGTTGGTTATTCATAATATTATTAGCATTGTTTGTTAAAGCATATGCAGATGAGGATTTTGAATATAAAGCTAGCCCGTGGCACCCCGTTATAGGGCCTCATGGAGATGAAAGCCGCTTGAAGCCTATCAAATTGAAAGAGGTTAAAGAACCACAGGACGAAACACAGCCGAAGGACCCGAAAGATGATAAGTTTCTTTTTTACCATCCTGGGGTTTACGAAAAACCTTACGTACCTTATCCTCCAATTTACACCAATCCTTACTATTCCTACGAAGGATTCTACCCTCAGTATTATCCAGTACCATCGCATGGGGGTTATTATTTTAAAAAGAGTCTGAAGGACTAATATTCTCCTGTCAATATTAAATTTTGAATTGTGGCATTAAAGTGTTTTTAATTCTGGGGTTTTGTTTGTTTTTTTTTAGTTACGGAGTATCTAGGTAAATTTAGGTAAACATAGAGTCTTCTGTTAGATTATAAATAAATCTAACATTTGGGTGAGACTAGCATAGGTTTGTATTTTTTATATTTAACTAAAGGTTCATTAATTCAAACGGAAAATTTATATAGGACTTACTACCTTACAATAATTATTAAATGATAAATGATTATTGTTAATTACATGAGATTGTATAAATCATTGGATAAGTAAGTAAGAATAGGTATCTTGCAATTGAATGTTTCCTTCAATATTTCTCTGAAATTAACAGACATCATACTTGATAATAACTTTGTTAAATATTTTTTCATAGTATGACATAACTTTAGTGTTCATTGGATTGATTTTAACAATCAAACAGTGTGGTTCTAAATCTTTTCAAACTACTTATATTATTGCGTTTATTGATTGTGCAACAAAATATGACATCAAATCAATTAACTTCCACTAAAACGCTAGTCAAAGGGTGTAGGTACTTACCTATTTAAACAATCAAGTAGCTCCTAAACACAAAATAATAAAATTTATATAAAGTACATACTACTAATTTTTAATTTAGAAGCAATTATTATTAAGTAGGTAGCCCTCGAATCAGTGGCGTTTAGACCCATCTAGTAGACACAGAATAGGATGTAAGAATAATTTTATTATTTACCTACTAGTTATTATAATTCCATAACAACAACAACATTGTTCATGCTTCTGTATTAACATTATGTATGTTGAGAACCTCATAGGTAAGTATATTTATTGAATTGATTACCACATTCTTGGAAAATAATGCAAGATTCAATGAAGTCCTATGTATAAAAGGTCTCCGTAAGTCCTGGAAACTACAGTTTCAAACAATATCGGAACATTGCAACAATGGCATCAACTAAGGTAAATTTGCATTATCTAGCTAGTTACACTCCTGTTTATATAATTCATCAATCTCTTTTCAACGTTGGTAGGGTGACATTTCTTATTTCATGCATCATCCCGCCGACTGTCGCAACGACTTTCCTGTTCCTGTCCCTATCATTATACTAATCGACAAGCTGTTCCGGGGGATTTACCCGCGTATTTCCCGTTCCCGTTGGAGTACCGAGATAAAAGTCCTAAGTGTTATTCCAGGTTATAAACTACCTGTGTGGTGTGTGCCATTTTCACATCCGTCCGCGCACAATCCGTACATCTGTTTTATTTGTCCCACTGCAGGGCGCGGGCCTCCTCTTAGATGAGTTAGGCAGTAAGACGCCACGGGACATGCCTACTCCTGATTGACGTGTCGGGACATGTCGGTTTCCTTATGATGTTTGCCTTTACCGTACGTAAGAACGATTTTATTTGCCCACATAACTTTTTATTAAAAAAAAAACAGATCGGCGCGCGGCTGGTATTTAACCCACAACCCTCAGAATGACAGTCGGGGTATCTACCACTAAACCAACACCACTCTCTGAAGTATATGCTTATTAAAAAGTGGGAAGATTAAAATAAGTAGAGTCAACTGATTTCGTTAAAATTTGTAATTTATTGATGTTTCCTTTTAGATTGTTTTCGTCCTTGGGGTCGTTTTGGCTGTAGTGGCCTTGACCAGTGCAGGCTATGGTGGCAGCCAAGGAGGATCAAGTGGCCCTGGAAGCGGCGGAGGTTATGGTGGAGGTAGCCAGGGAGGAATTGGAAGCGGTAGCCAGGGAGGATATGGTGGGGGCAGTCAAGGAGGATTAATAGGCAGCCAGGGAGGTGGTCACGGAGGCGGTAGCCAGGGAGGATTAGGTGGCAGCCACGGAGGTAGTCAAAGCGGGGGTTATGGAGGTAGCCAAGGAGGAGGTTACGGTGGTAGCCAAGGTAGCAAAGGAGGGTACGGTCGCTAAAAATATTTTTATTGATTATATACGTGTAAACCTACCGAAAATGGCTTGAATACTATTTTTTATTATTTACTGTTTGTGTGTCCTAAATAAATAAAAGAGTTGAATTTAATTGTGTTATTTCATTTCGTAAAAATAAACCGTTTAAATAGTCTGCACAATCTATGTTACTAAAAAACAGAAATGCGGAAATCCACAATATCTGTAGGCATTTTTCATAAATTATAGACAAGATATCTATAAAAAACATAATCGCATAGAAACATCGTAATTAAAACGAAACCTTTTATTATAGAGAAGGCGAAGGCAAATAAAATAAGGCAGGTAATAACCCTCCTTCGGCAGTCGGGTAAAAAAACAAGCAGCTAAGCGTGAAACTTGACATAGGAACGAAATTTCCATGTATCTTGGTGTTTCCCCGAAAATATAATAGACCGAGATCCCAGAAGTGGCAGACATTACGTATTTTCTGACGAACGAAATGTGGTCGATTGAGTAGTGTTAGTATGTACTAAGAACGCATGCCTACTTGCTAGCCTGCTGCGACGGCCAATTCTGAGATATCAGGTCATCAAGATACATAAAAAAATTACTTACCTCACGTTAATTCTCCGAGCTGATTTTCACGTATATTTTAGGTAATGTACTTAAAAATAAGTCGCCAATACTCCCATCCACTTTCCGTCGGCCGTATTGCTTTGCAGTCGCTTTAAAGTTCCCAACATAATTACTCGACTTTACGTAAATTCTGATGCTCCATTTTTATATATGTCCACCAGACAACAATTTTAAAACCTTTTACAAGGAGACAGACCGATCCAAGGGGCCAATCATCCCCTTAACCGCCTAATGCCCTCGCGATCTTAACCAAAGAGGCATTAAAATTGAGTTTAGGGGGTAATTGGCCACTTGGATCGGTCTGTCTTCTTGTAAAAAGTTTTAAAATGGTTGTCTGGTGGACATATATAAAAATGGAGCATCAGAATTTACGTAAAGTCGAGTAATTATTTTGGGAGCTTTAAAGCGACTGCAAAGCAATACGGCTGACAGAAAGTGGATGGGAGTGTTGACGACTTATTTTTAAGAACATTACCTAAAATATACGTGAAAATCAGCTTGGAGAATCAACGTGAGGTAAGTCATTTTTTTATGTATCTTGATGACCTGATATCTCAGAATTGGCCGTCGCAGCAGGCTAGCAAGTAGGCATGCGTTCTTAGTACATACTAACACTACTCAATCGACCACATTTCGTTCGTCAGAAAATACGTAATGTCTGCCACTTCTGGGATCTCACTCTATAATAAACACATGCTAAAGCTACCGTATGCATACAGCAAATGACAATATAGTATTGTGGTCAATTGACATGATTTAACTACATAATTTTCAAATCAAATTTGATATTTTATCCTTGATCTGTAAGTGTGAAAATGGTTCAATGGTTCCTAAACTTTATTATGATGTAATGCTCTAGAAACAGTCAAATGTAATGACAAGCTATCAATGTATTAAAAAAACTTGTCCCCTACAAAATCTGAATAACGATCAATAGTAGGGCATGCAATATCGGAAGGTTTTCAATCTCGGGACGATATCGATATTAAGAGCTCAATCCCGGGATCCCGGGATTGATACTGAGATTTTAGATATCGTTAAAAAAAGCGAATTCAATACAATAAAAATGTGTTAAATCTAAAATATTTAATATATTTAAGACTAGTGGTTTCATTACGTAAATAAGTTACTCCGAGGGCCGTCCACCCCATCATTTTGGAAATATGACGGACAAATAGCCTAAACCCGAAAGTGTCTAAACTTTCGCGCCAAATTCTAGGCGCACCACTAAAATGTTTTTAGCAGAAAAAAATTGCATGCGAGCTTGTATAAAAAATAATTGTCTTAAAATTGCAATGAATCACGTTACTTTTATTGTTTTAAACATTTTACCAATTCCCTACGCTTCTAAATTTTTACAGATCTCTTCCTCAGGAGTAGACTAATTTGGGTTTAATTTTAATAGTTCTATTCAATAATTTCATGAGGAAAAATATAGCTAAAAACCTTAATTTATACCCAAATAGTAAATTGCTCAAATCTCGATATCGGATCACTCAATCCCGGGATTATAAAATCGAACTTTTGCGTCCGAGATCCCGGGATTACGATATCCCGGGATCCCGGGATTCATGCCCTAATCAATAGGCCAAGCTTCAGGGAAATCAAATTACAAAAGGTGGTGTAACAAATTTTATGATTTTGTGTTATTTAGCTAAGTTAGCTTGATAACAAAAAACGAAATATTAGCAAAATATCGGACATACCCCGTCGTGCCCCAAGGTCAAGAAATTGAATTTATGTCAAGCTAACTTAGCTAAATAACATAAAATCATAAAATTTGTTACACCACCTTTTGCAAGGCTACGTAAGAGGTGATTTCCCTGCAGCTTGGCCTACAACAACTAGGAAACAGATTACAGGCCGGGTATCCCCGTTATAGAATAGAATTATCCCAACTCTCTATAGGGTGGCGTAATAAGCAAATAAGTGACCTAGGGGAGACTAGCAAACCTGGAGTTTTGCGCGCGGTGGCGGGCAAACTACCGAGAAGGGTTGGTGTCAGACATGGCCAAATCTATTTTCAGTGTGGTCAGTAAGACTTAACTACGTAATGTGCTTAAAGGGACCCCGATGTCCAGGGAAGTATGCGACCCGAGTCATTGCTGGGATGATGAAGAACTGGGAAACAGATAACCAGGGTCGGTATTACGCTCCGCAATCGTGTTTCAATAGTGTGTCGATAGAATATTAATCGTCATATTTGACGTGTATTTGACACATTTGGCAGTTTCCTATTCTATTTTATCGACACACCACTGCGACACCACTGAGACACCACTGAGATGCCACTGATGGAGTCTCGATAGTTGTCAAAACTCTAATGACAGGATGGATTTTTAACAGACTTGACAGACAGACAGACAGAGAAGGTTGGTTACCATGGTTACTATTGCACCATGGTAATTACGATACTATTGAAGTATACCAAATTTGTCGCAGTCTCGATGTAATGGCTATAGTGTGTCGATATAATCGTAATAGTATTGTCATCTTGTGTCATTTAGTGTAATACCGGTCCTGAAATGGTACTAAAATGGTACTGGTACTTAATGGTAATGCTACTAATCGCAGGTGGACAGAAATTCATCTAAGTCTTCCTTGATTTATGAAATATTAAAAGCTAAGCGATTTAAACGAATCTAAATCTAAATCAAAATTGAAAAGACACCCACATCTATAACCCTATTTCAGAAACTTAGATCAAAAATGTAAACAAAAATCCCATACAATGGTATGAATTTGAAAGTGACAGCTCTTTACTTATTTTTTCCTTTAAAATTGACAGGTTTTTGTGTAAATTTTTTTGCTCTAAGTTTCTGCAATAGAGTATTATGTATTCTAGTTTGATAAAACAATTTTGAGATAAAGTTATAAATGTTGAGTAACTCACATATTGATTCACGTAATTACCAGGTTCTTGGCAAAATAATGCTATTCTGTGATATCTAGTATATAAAGACGAGCGGGATTGGACACCGAAATAGTAGCCCAAATTTTATTGGAGCAATATACACCACAATGGCATCAATGAAGGTAAATAGGTTTTGTTATAACCGTCCTTGTAACTCGCAGTATTAATTTGTTTAATCCAAGTGCAAGGAAGGATACGAACTCTGTAAATGTTGAGCGTTTATTAAGCGATAAAAATGAGAGTTTATTAAGGGATAATAAATACAAATAAATACAGAATATCCGTGATGCAATTGATTTGGTGTTTGATACCTACTATTTTTAACATTTAATTGTGTCTTATTTTCAAACATGATGTTTTTAACAAAAATGTATGCCCCTTAATTGTATTTGATTGCCATGATTGGTAGCGATTCAATATGTTGTTTTACAATGTTTTAACCAATTTAAAACTTATCTTTGATTTTAGGTGTTGTTCGTGTTTGGAGTAGTTTTTGGCCTATTTGCCTTGACAACGGCCCAATTCGGTCGTGGTGGTGGCCAGGGAGGATTTGGTAATTCAGGTGGATTTGGCGGACAAAGACCAGGCCAACAAGGCGGTTTCGGACAACAAGGCGGCTTCGGTGGTTTTGGTGGACGAGGCTTCGGCGGACAACAGGGTGGTTTCGGTCAACAGGGTGGTTTCGGTGGACAACAGGGTGGTTTCGGTGGACAACAGGGTGGTTTCGGTAGACAACAGGGTGGTTTCGGTGGACAGGGTGGCTTCGGTGGACAGGGTGGCTTCGGTCGTGGTTAAAATGGATTTGATGGATTCGGCAACCAAGGATTGTCCAGGAACGTCCAGTTGGAAAGATCGTATTTAAAATGTTTTACTTTATAGAGTTTTTAGTTCAAACAAATTTACAGAAAATGTATTTTTAAACTAATTATTAAGTACTTTTGTTTTCTTTTTGTTATTCCATATTTTGTACCTGAATAAATTATTTACAAAAAAGTTGACTTATTGACTTTCCATTACATCAAAATTTAATTTTCGAAAAAGCTATATAGTATTTAGCATTATTAATAAACGTGGAGTAAGGTCGGAGTAGTGAAAACATGGTTTGTCTTTTTCCGAGACAAGACTTCTTCTTCTTCCACTTTCTTCCAAAGTTGACAGAGAGAAACAAAAAGTGATAAAATTATTCCGATCTTACTCCACGTTTATTAATAAGGCTAATAAAGAGGTAAGATCAGATACGGAAGAAAACCGTATGACTTAAATATCTCCCAAAATAGGTGATAGTTTTTAGTATTAGCCACGGCGTTCAAAAGAGTAAATCCCGCACCGATCTGTGGCACCCGGCAATCGCAATGACACCTATTTTGGCAGATAGGTATTTAAGTCATACCTCCGTATCCGATCTTACCCGACTATACTCTAAATCACAACTAATCACAGCTAAATTAACTGACAACACTTTATCGCACTACAGTAGATATTCGTATACAAGATTATTTGAAATTGTTTTGAAAAAAAAATAAGTTTACTCATCTTCTTCTATCTTCTTAAATATAAAATTTCCATGTCATAATGTTAGTTACCGTACTCCTCCGAAACGGACGAACCGATCTTCACCAAACTCCACATGCGCATTCAGTAGGTCTGAGAATCGGCTACTATCTATAATTTATAAGGCAAAACACACGTTTGCCGGGTCATCTTATATATAGTCATATTATATATTTACACGTTAAGAACGCGGCGACTGTTACCATTTCCATACAAACTTAATACCAAAATAAATTATGAAAAATTTAGTTTTCTACCTTAATATCGATATTATTCGGATTAAGATTTTACTTTTATAGGGTCCCACCACAAGGTTTTCCAAAATATTCATTGGAAATGAAATAAAACGGAGAAACATTTATTTTTTCATTTTTACAGCGTAAATTACTTTTTATTGGGAATAATAGAAAACAAATGAGATGTAAATGAGAAGTAAACTAGTAATTTATGCTGGACAAATGAAAACAATGTTTCTCCGTTTTATTTCATTTCGAATGAATATTTTGGAAAACCTTGTGGTGGGGACCCTATAAAAGTAAAATCTTAATCCGAATAATATCGATATTAAGGTAGAAAACTAAATTTTTCATAATTTATTTTGGTATTAAGTTTGTATGGAAATGGTAACAGTCGCCGCGTTCTTAATCAGCTGGGTTTTTAGGTAATTGAACTTGAGGGTTTATAATTTTACTAGCTGTGCCCGCGACTAAGTCCGCGTTGCTCGAAAACCCACCTACCACTGTGCAAAAAATCACACTTAAACGGTCGCCCATCAAAGTACACATATTATATCACAGCATCAGTGCTTCGCTGGTCGTCCGTTTAAGTGTGTTTTTTTGCACAGCGGTAGGTAATCACTACTTATCGTATAAAATATACCTATATCTATAGGCCAAGCAGCAGGGAAATCACCTCTTACGTAGCCTTGCAAAAGGTGGTGTAACAAATTTTATGATTTTATGTTATTTAGCTAAGTTAGCTTGACATAAATTCAATTTCTTGACCTTGGGGCACGACGGGGTATGTCCGATATTTTGCTAATATTTCGTTTTTTGCACATAGTGTCTCGATAGTAAGTGATATGACAAAAGTGTCTAAAAACAGTATGTAGAAGTCAAAAATTCTTACATTCTGTCCATACATGTCAATTCTGTAAGTCTTACAGGTAAAGAGTTACAATCAAAAAAAGAAAAAAACAACATTATATAAAATCAGTATAGATTTCTACGACAATTATTTTTTAATCGTTTCCATAATAAGCAACAACAAATTATTTGTGGTGGCCGCCTACAAGATGGCGCTAGTGGTACGACACGGTGTCCTAAATGGCGCATTTAACATTTTTCTTCTTTTGATTGTAACTTTTTACCTGTAAGACTTACAGAATTGACATGTATGGGCAGAATGTAAAAGTTTTTGACTTCTACATACTGTTCTTAGACACTTTTGTCATACGACTTATTATCGAGACACTATGTGCAAAAAGCATATTAAACTCAAAATATCGGACATACCCCGTCGTGCCCCAAGGTCAAGAAATTGAATTTATATCAAGCTAACTTAGCTAAATAACATAAAATCATAAAATTTGTTACACCACCTTTTGTAATGTGATTTCCCTGCTGCTTGGCCTACTATTAATAAAATTGATCTTTAATTAATGTTATATAATATTAGGAGGATGATATTGGTGTTCCTACTTTAAGAAGCAAGTCATGTTGTGGTAAGCCTGGGGAATCAAGACTATGTAAGAAAAACTTGTTCAGCGTCGTCGTCCGTCGTAAAATTACACCTTATTAAAAAATAACCTCAGCGCGATCTAATTTGACCAGTGACGCCATCTATTGAGCATCGACGTAAAATGGTAAGAAAATAAGTTAGTAAAACACATTGAGTTAATAAGTAGTAACTAGAGATGATGTCTCAAACAAACTTCATGTTCCTTTTACACAAAATCAATAAAACAAGCCGCTACAGCGCTGACAATATTGTAACGTCTTTTGTGAAAATGAAAAATAATATCACTGGCAGCGCTTTTCCCTTCAGTAAATGACGCTTGTGACGTTTTAGTCAAAAGCATCATAGAGTAATGTGTAACGTGCCAGATAGGACAATTCGATTAATCTATAAATCTATATAAGAAATTACCTATACATTGAATTAGATTTTTAAAAAATCGTTGAGTATATGGATGTACGCATGTGTGTCTGTTGCATATCTACGATAAAGCTACCGTCAATTTATACTTACACACCCAACATTCCTTGCCCTGCGGTTTCACCTTCATTTCACTATTTTTTACTGACTTCAAAAAAAGAAGGAGGTTTTCAATATATTCATTCACACTGTGCTCTACTATATTATGTACGATTTCGATGATTCTTTTTTTTATAAGGTGAAAATCTCTAGTAAGCCACAAAAATAATTGATGAAGATCTGATGAGCAGAATGACTTGAGCAAAAAACTTCTCAATCAATTCAAAAACTTACTTCAAAAAAATAAGAAAATAACCTCACTTACTCGACTTTTATCTATTATGTAAGCTGAAGTCGGACACTTTTACTGGGTAGATAAAGATGGTGTGTAGTTTAGCTGCCTGTCTTCAGCTTACACAACAGATAACTTTCTTAAGGTTACCAAATGTTATTTTTTCTTTTTTTTGAAGTTAGGTTTTGAATTTTTCAATTATTATAAGGAATTAAGTTTCATGAAAAAAAAATAACCATGGCGACATGGTAGGCGGAGTGGGGGGTGTTAGGTTTTATTTTTGTTACGGAATTTCTTGATTCGGTGGCCGGGCACAAAGCCCGCGATAAAAGCTATATAGCATAGCTTAAAACAAATACTACGTAATAATAACCGATAGCCAAACATAAGACAAACCGCCGGCGATATCTAGTCGTCTGTGGTCAAAGGTGTCCTAAGAAAGTACTGTTACCATTTTCATATTGAACAAACATAGTGTCCGTTCTGTGGTAGGTTGATCTTTGATTATTTGTTTACAATTTTATTTTTCAGTTTTTACGTATTTTTTAACAATTATTTCGTTTATTAACCGATAAAAGGTGATCCCGTGGTCTTTGTTTTGTTGTTTTTGAACTATTTTTGGAGGTTTTTATACGATATCCTGGGAATTAAATTATTTTTCTAATATGTATGACCTCGCCCGCTGTTGAACTGTCACTAAACGTTTTGATGATAGTGTGGCTGCAGTTGCTTGGTTCAACAGTCTTCCTTCAGATGCCATATCTACTTTAGGTTGAGATCAATGGTAAAATATCAACTTTTTAAAACGTAACGTCAGCGTGATCTAATGTAATGCCATCTACAAACGATAATGGTAACGTTTTCTTATAAAATTTTATCCAGTTAGGGGACGAATTTCCGAAAAATATTTTATCCACCTTTATCGATACCTAACAATAAACCTAATAGCCGACTTTCATACATCTAACTCTAAAAACAAAAAAGTTTCATACGACCCCTTCAACCCTTATTTTACACGCTCAGAGGGTGAATTTCCAAAAATCCGTTCTTAGTGAGCGCCTACGTCCTAAAAGGAACCCCCACGCAAAATTTTAGACTCCTAGCACTTGTAGTTTCTGAGATTTTGTGACGAGTTAGTCAGTGATTTTCGCTTTTATATGTATAGATTTAGTATTGACCATTAAAACTTTAATGATAATTCTAAACATTAATCGCATTTGCTTAAAAAACAACAGCTGTACTTGAATAAACATGACCTCAAACTTTCTGAAAAAAAAAAGTACGAATAACCCTGGGTACCTAACCTACTGTATATCGCATAATAAATACTGGGCTATTGGAAGTATTCAACACGTCTAAGCGAACAATATTTGTTATACGACTTTTGGTACATAATTCGTATTTTTTTTGAGGGTTCAAGGTGTTTTATGATTGACTAGTTGCGCCCCGCGGTTTTACCCGCGTAAGTCCCGATCCCGCGGGAATTACGGGATAAAAAGTAGCCTATGTGTTATTCTAGATGTCCAGCTATCTATATTCCAAGTTTCATCGCAATCGGTTCAGTAATTTTTGCGTGAAAGAGTAACAAACATCCATCCTCACAAACTTTCACATTTATAATATTAAGTAGGAATTAGTAGGATAGGGTAGTAGGATTCCGTAGGTACCGCAAAAGGTAAAAAACTATCACTTATCGTAAGAAACATAACCCTTTCCTTGCAGCCAGGGTTAAAAGGTAAAAAAGTAACACACTCGCTTGGTTTTTTAAGCATTAAGGAAAAGTAGCTGTGGCAACGAGAAAGAGTAGACCTTCCCTTATTTTTTTTAAATACCTACATATAGCATGTGCATTTAAATAAAATCTAGTGTAGGTAGGTACTAATCACGTATTGCGGGTGAATACCCTAGTACATGCATGGTATTTCTGTATAAATATCTATTTAAAGGACGTACACGAATGCGGTTTTTTACAAAGTTTATGGTGTCTTTGTCAGTTTGGAAATTACTTCAAATAACAGCCAAAGTGATGCTAATTCTAGCACGGTTTATTTGTTTTAAAATTTAGACTCCAACTGTTCTTAAACTTTTGGCATTAAAAATGAATACCTATAGTAAGGAGGTATGTTTTATTTATTTTCTTGGCTTTGGCGATGATATGAAATAAAATTAAATATACCTAGGATATATATTGCCACATGATAGGTACGACTTATTGCAGCTGATCATGATGGGAAAAGTCCCGGGCAAAAGACGTGTCGGTCGTCGAAGGAAGAAATCTTGGTTACGAAACATCCGGGAATGGACCCCGTCCATAGCGAGTGCAGCTGAATTATTTCGCGTCGCCAGGAATAGAGAGGAATATTCCAAGTTGACCGCCAACCTTCCTAGATGTATTATAATATTGATTCAGTTTTACGCATAGATTTTGAAATTAATTGAAAATTAGACGCAACTTTGTGATATCATCTGTCTTCATGTCTGTCGCATAAAAGTAACGATTTTAATGTTTTCACTAAGAATAGTACTTTTGACATTTAATATAATATAGGTTACCATAAAAAAATAAATATAAAGAACAGGTGATTTGCGGCTTATTTTCCCATGTAAAAATTGTATCTGAGATCGTCATTTCACATCCCTCACTGCCTCACTTACGTGTCTGTATTATTCTGACACTGATGCTCGACAAAGACATTCATTAGTAAAATATTGAGAACCACAGTTTATGTGGTCACGGAAATTTAAAATTAGTGGATTACTTTATAACAAACACATGACTATTTAAAGGAATCGTTGTGGTGAATCAATCAGTATACATCGAACATACGGCTGTAAATCATGGCTAATAAAGTGAGTTGTTTTTTTGCATATTGATATTTGCGGAAACGAGAAAATATAAGTTTGAATTTGATTTGTATTCTTCACACGACACTTGAAGAAATTAAAGTTCTAACTTTGGATATTAACCCATAGTGGCCATTAACCACTGGACTTTAATGTTTTTATTGAACGAATCGGATTAAATAGGTAAAATTTTAGAAACGCGAGCGCAATTTTATGTGTTTTGAATGGAAGTTATACCACAGTCAAAACACTAAATCACTGATTTTAAACGATTTTAAATCAGTAAAACACTGATTTAAAATCGTTCCTTGAAGAGGACAAGTAGAGTAGAGCTTGATAGTTTCGTCAAGGGCGTTTTAACAAAACTAAATATTATTTGCAGATAGTTCTTTTCTTCGCCTTCGTCGCCCTCATAGCCACTGTAGCAGCCCAATTCGGCGGTAGTTTCGGCGGAGGCAGAGGTGGTTACGGCAGCTATGGTAGTTATGGTGGCAGGGGATACGGCGGCGGGTATGGTGGTGGGCCTGGATACGGTGGTTACGGGAATTATGGAGGCTATGGCAGGGGTTACGGCGGAGGTTTCGGGGGAGGATTTGGACCAGGGGGTTTCGGCGGAAATATTGGTTACGGACGATAAAAATAAAACATTATAAATGGAGCATTTATAGCATGGTATTGTATAAAAACAAAACAGATTGTTAGGTGATATTAACTTTTTCATATTAAATTTTTAAGTTTTTACAAAAGTGTTTCAATTTAATGTTGATTGATTGATTAACGCTTAATTTAAATAATTTATTGTGTTGCGTTATTGTTTGTTAGTACCTTATAGCATTTTTATTAATAATATTACTTTAGGTGTAAAGGCAATTAAAGACCTATGCAGAATCATTCGGAGTAGCCGGGTAGATTATGTAATAATTATGCGAACCGATTTTATTTTATCTCCAAAATGGGACGTAGGAAATTGATAAATAAGGGATACCGAGTTTATTATTTTTCCGCATTATCCGCGTATGAATTCACTGATTCAATGAAGTATTCTAGTATCGAGACGAAACGATTCACTGATTCGCCGATTTTAAATTTTAATTAGTTTTAATTATAAACATTTTATCTATTTATTTATAATTAGTTATAAAATCGGCTATATAAAACCGGCTATACCCGGTTATAGCCGGGACAACGGTTTTCTGCATAGTAGCCCCGAACAATTTCAAATTATTAACCTTAATAACTTATATAACTATATTCCTAAAGAAAAGTAGGTAAAAAATTATTGGTTCAATAAAATTATACATTACAAAACAACCTTAAAGATAATTAGATAATAATTACTAGCTAGATCTATTCAGCATTGTTTTATTTCTCGGGTGACGTCGCCGGTGGCCCAGTAATTCTACTCAATGTTAGTCTAGCACGACCTAGCAATTGCGTCATTAGCTTTAGAAACACATCGCCGAGATAAGCAACATACTTTTTTGGTTTTATCATAGGATTTTCTACTTTTGGTGGAGGAGAAGGAGGTGGGGGAGGGGGAGGAGGAGGGGGAGGAGGCGGCGATGGAGGAGGAAGGATAGGTATGGGTCTGAAAGTAATTATAGGTTGAAGCACCGGCAATGGCGGAACGGAACTCGAAATAATTGGAGTCGGTTTAACAAACACTGGTAAAGGGCCTAGTGGAACGGTCACTGGCGTTTTCGTATTCGTATTCATCTCTGGAGGAACTATAGTTGCCACTGGTCGTGGACCCGCTGGTATCGGTCGCGGTGTTATGTATACATCACTTAAACTATTTATTCCTTGCGTAGCCCGTCCTTCACGTTCTTTTGGTGGTTCACCGTTGTTCTCCACAGTTATCAGACTTGTTATATCGGTATTTAGACCCGTTCCTTTAGGTTTTTCAACTTCTTCGCGTTCAAGAGTTATGCGAACTGGTTTTGGTGGAGGCTTGAGGAAAGGCAGTTCAGCATTGACATCTTTATCACCTGGTATGTTTTCTTCAACAGGCGCTGGATCTTCTGGAGCTTCTCTTGGTAAAACATGTCTTTCAAACTGTTTTTTGCCTTCTTCTTTAATTTTTAGAAGGTATTCGTGTAAGGGAAACATTTCTAATGGTTTTATTTCTTCCTCTTTTTTAACTTCTTCCTCTTTTGCAAACAATCCGTCATGTATCCAAGTATACAGTTGTTTGGGACCACTTTCAATTGGTTTCACTTCTTTATCCGTTTCCTTTTGTTCTTCGTTTTCCGCTTCTTCCTCTTTCGCAAACAAACCATGTATCCAATGATGCATATGTTTAGGACCAATTTCAATTAGTTTTATATCTTCGTCTTTAACTTCTTCCTCTTTTTCCACATCTTCCTCTTTTTGAAATAAACCTTTATGAATCCAATGATGCTGATGTTTAGGGCTAATATCAATCAGTTTTATTTCTTCGTCTTCTTTTATTTCTTCACCACCTTTTATTTCTTCTAGTTTCTTAAGTAACTCTTTTTGTTTAAGATGTTCTAGCCCATGTTCAATTTTTTTTCTTATGTGATTATTGTGTACACTTTCGAAGAATAAGACACACAACAAAACGACCTAAAACAAAACACTGATATTAAAATAACATAAAACCATGATAAGTACTAAGTTCATGTGGTCTGCAAATTACAGATTAAAATAAGTCCCTACCTGAAATGTTGACAACATTCTGCTTCGATAGTTTAAATGGTATCTGAGGTAAATCAATGAAAACTACTTTTAATATTTCAATAGATTTTATATGAAGATTTCAAGATTTAATTACAGTGATCTAAATCAACGTAACAACGGTATCGTGACGATCCTTGGCCCAATACTATTGTGTTTTATTTAATTACATTGCGGGTAAGTATTCTGACATAATAGCATTTATTCGTCATTTCATTTCTCATCCATCAGAACATGACGAGCATTCATCAGGATTTTGTTCTCTACCTATAACATTTCTAAAAACTATTTAGTGCTTAACAATGTAGAATTTATTATGTACCTACCTAATATAAATAATGATGTAAGCCTACTAAGAGCTTACTCCTAATGAGAGCGTACCTACTCCGAAAGAATAGGTAGATACCCCGACTTTCATTCCGAGGGTTATTGGTTCAAATCACGGCAGAGGCGGGCCAAAAAGTTGATCAATCGATGTACGGTGAAGGAAAACGTGGTTTGGAGAGGACCCGACAATCCCGACATGTCCTAGGACTGACCACGGTCCGAAGACATGGGACATTGGGCAACGTGAAATTGCTAACGACTTATCCGTATGACTTCCGCTCCTTTTGACTGTATCTACATACTTACTAGGTATATTTAAAACATGTGAATACTAAAATGTTATCAACAACATTGTCTCCATACAAACAACCGTTGAAAGTGAACACTGATTTTATTAGAATAGTGTGCTCTGAATAGCAACACAAGCCGGTTAGGTTCAAAATTCCAAATATCTTTGCGGAACTTTCAAATTATCGTAGGTCCAAGTACCTCTACAATTATAGACAACAACAACAAAATGTAGGTATATTAAAATTTCGTTCAATGGATACAGCTAAAAGGGAAAACAAGCTTCAAACTTTATTCATCGGAGACAGACAAGATATAAAATCCGTTAAATATTTTTAGTTGAGGATAAAGAATAATATACCGTATCTCATACCAATAAGTTTCAGCCCTTGATTTCGTTTTTAGGTTGTTTGATGAATACGAGTACAATACCTATACCTAACTTCTAGTTATGTTATTTTGGTAGGTTAATTTAAGAAGATAAATTAAAGTACATGGGTAATACTAGGCAGGTATGGATACCTACAGCCTTTCTTCTTCCTGCCCGTATTCAACTTTGTGGTTTACCCGTTTTTTATCGAGAGGAAATCGATACTTATTGACCATCCCACCTCTCCGTGAGGAGCGGTGTATGGGGCTACCTATGGCCTAAGGTATTGAGGCCGACCAGAGGTTAACCCACTAAAACCCCTATGTGTGTGTGTTGGGACGCTGGAGTACTGTCATATCAACATCTGCTGTCGGGTATGCAGATGACCCTACGCAGTTTAAGTATATCACGAGCTGTATTCATCCAGGGATCTTTCAAATATTTCTAAATTGTCGTTTAATGATAATCTTAGAAATACATCTACACAAAAGGTACATAAATAAAATCTTTTAAATTCAAACCATTCGTCCACATTCTAGGCACGGCACATTTCGCGCAATGTGCAAACATCCAGCATTCAAAACTAGACAGTATAGTCAACAGCAAAGACGCTAATAGGTAAATATCTCGGGTATGACTAAACTGGATAATCCTCCTAACAAAAGACTAAACATTGCGAAAGTTTAAAGAAAGCAGGACTTTTCCAAATTACATTCATGGAAAAATACTAAACGAATTTACATGTAACAAACTATTACATAGAGATAGCCAGTTAGTTGATTATAAGGCTTTCTACAGAATACCAAAATCCGGTTCATTTTACTATCTTAAATATAAATACATTATGTACGAAACTTTAGTTTACGTCTTTTACATAACTATGTTAATTGAGAATTAACTTGAAATCGATATAAATAGAAACAGGTAAAAGGTAAGGTGTTTATCCGAAGAACATAATATTTTTCTTTGCAAAAATTCCAATAACTACTTTATGTTTATTTTATCCATCAAAATTCACTTGTAGTATTACCCTATGTATCATATGTATGTGTTTACAAATATATGAAAATACTGTCCCTATAAATAAATAAATAATGCACGACGTTGCACACAGCTCAATCTAGCCCCAAACTAAGCGCTAGGCTTGGACTATGGGTAGGTAGGTACTAGACAACGGATATACCTACTAGCATATATTATTTTCTTTTATTTGTAAACACATACAAATGATACATAGAAAACACCCAAATAAAATTCTTACACGATAAAAACCGCAGGAAACAGCTGTTAATTAATGATATTTCCCTCACGATGCACGTTGCCTTCCGTGTATGTTATAAAACGAAAGTATGGTGACAACGCGGTGGTGGAGCGCAGAACTAATGCGAAAGCCGTTGGTCACTCACAAACATACTAGGGTCCAGAACTGTTGGACTAACTAAAGGAAACTCAACTCGGATAAACAACATAATAAACTAGAGAAAGTGAACTAGGAAAATTATTATTAAACCAGTGAAGTGACCCAGTGAAATGTTCGGATGAAAATAGATAACTGGATCAATTCAGATCAAGGTAAACACAAATGAGTATTTTAATTTCTAGTGAATAGTTATTGTATGATAAATAGCGATGTAAATAAGAACATCATTAAAGTTTATATCTAAATAATTTGAAAAATATTCCTTTGCCCGACTGCGCGAACGCAAGAAGGGTCAATGTGTATCAGTTTTTGTATGTATGTGTTTATGGCATTATTTGGATGCTCTACTTGTTTAATTTTGCAAAGTGAAGAACCAAAATTGACTTTGACTTTGTGCCAAACAACCCCATATGTGATCTTACATCTACACTTCTACACTAATATTATAAAGAGGAAAGATTTGTATTTTTATGTGTATGTGTCCCTGAATGTTTGTAATAAATTAACTCAAAAACTACTGGACCAATTTCAAATTTCAAATTCTTTCACCATTAGAAAGCTACATTCACCCTGAGTAACAAAGGCTACTTTTGATCCCGATATTCCCATGGGATCGGGACTTACGCGGGTGAAACCGCGGGACGCAGCAAGTTTATAATATAGGAAATTATTTATTTATCTAACACTAACAAGAAAACATTTCAGTTTTAGTAATACCTCCGCGACTTATGAAATGTCTAGGTATTGAGATTCTATGTTAGCCTAAAGGTAGGTAGGTACTATAGGATTTAATTTTATCACAGTGTATAGGTAGATAAGTTTATTACGAAATTATAAAAGAAGGAAGTTACATATCAAGTGACATGATGGTCGGTCATGCGCTGTTGCAAATTCTAATTTTCCTATGCTTAAAGCAACTGAACTAATTTCAAGCAAGGACTTTGTATGGCATTGTGTCGTAAATGAAAAAATGAGTGATTTCGAAAACGGATGTCGATGTTGTAACATTGAAAATTATCTAAAAAGGCAGCTTCATTTTACATAAGTAATTAACTAATACCAATAGAGACTATGAATGTAGTCATGAGCATATCCTACGTGCTTAGTTTGTGTCATTTGTCTATATCAAACTTGAAATCCGAACATAATAGTTAACACATTGGGCTCATTAAGGATAAATATCACCATAAAAATGATAATCCCGTCCCGCGGGATTTTCTAAAATCCCTTTCTTAGTGGATGCCTACACATCACAAAGAACACACTCTCCAAATTTCAAATCTCTAGGACCAGTGGTTTGGGCTCTGTGTTGAAATATAGATCAGTCATCACTCTGAATTTTATATACAGGGTGTTCCGAGGAGGGAGTATTAAGCCGAAAGCGGTTTGTTCTAGAGGTCTAGGCGAACAACTTTTGTTCTACGACTTTTGGAAATTCGAACTTTTTTCGAATATTGAAAGTTGTATTACTGAAAAAAAAAACAGCTGTTTTTGTTTGGTCCAAACAAAATACACCTGGCACCTTAAGGTCAATGACCTCAAACTCTAAAAAACAGCTGAGTTTCATGCAAACTTTAAACTCATTTTTTTCGAAAACTACATCGAATTTCCAAAAGTTGTAGAACAAAAGTGGTTCGCCTAGACGTCTAGAACCCCCTTTCGGCTTAATACCCCCTTTTCGGAACACCGTGTTTATAGATGTTACTATGATAACAGTAACAATTTGTATGAGGGTGCTTGGTGGTATTAAGTATTAAAGTAGAAAATACATAGGTATAGTGGGTAAAAAGTTGCTTAGACCGAATTTAGTTCCTAGAGTTCCTACCTAGTTGACGGAATTTTATCATTTTGTAAATCTATCATTAGCAGTTATTTAAACGCCTTTACATAATAATTAGTAAGATTCAACAAACAATTATGATGAAATGTTAAATTACCGGTTGACACTTCCGATTACATGTTTTTAAAACCAGACACTGCAAATATGTAGGTACCTGCTCGTATTGTGTCACACGTACATAACTGCGGAGGGAAATTGGCGAAAAATGTTAACAGCGAGTTTTAAAAGGAAGGTTACCGAATTGCCTAGGGCAGGGGTTCCCTAACTTATTTGAGACGCTCCCCCTTTCGACCACAAACCCCCCCCCCCCCACCACCCTATCCTCCAGTCCAGTTTATCAGGTCAAAATAAAAAAGTATTAAATAATAAAACAATTATTTTTATTGCTCATTAAATGGTATTTGGTAAGTAGTACCAAACGCCTTTGACAGAGCCCGTGAGGTGGCCGCAGGGCCAATGAGGTTGTTAACATTCGCCCACTGAGGAAATTAAATTATGTTGTTAACAGGCGTCAATTTCAGATAATTTCATTGGTCGTATTGAGCATTCTGGAATGCATTCTCTCAGCGCTCGCAGGTTTTTCTATACAGGTGGCCCGCGCCCCCCTGTAAAAATCTCTGCGCCCCCCTTGGGGGGCACGCCCCCACTTAGGAAACCGCTGGCCTAGGGTATCTCCAATAATTTTATAACATTGAATAATAATTATGTTTTCTGTAAAAGAAAGTTTAAGGATAGGCTGGGATACCTTCAGTTACACTACATAATGTCTACTTACTTAGATATCATTCTGCCTACACCACCTACACCTAAAAGGAAAAGTTATCAATTATTTTTTAACGTATTACCAAAACCTGTGTGATGTGTTCAAACCTAAACGAGTTTTAAATTAAATGTGATCATGTCATGTTACAGCACACGCTCACTTTTGTTTCAGAATCATGTTATCGATGGACTTGAGAAGATTAACACAAATTTTATTAATATTTATGGCATTATCAGCCACAGAAGCCGGATTCAATGACTGGTCACAAAACATCTTTGTCGGAAATCAAAAGAGGAGTCTAATAACAGACGCGTTGACTAGTTTCATAGACGATGTTTATCCGAAAGACGACAGCGAGACGACTATTATGAAGCAGATTTTTATGATGTTCGCCGAAGAAGGATTGCCAAGCATGGAAGACAGTATGGCCGGATTAGAATACGTTTTTGAAAGTTGACAGCAATAACCAAATAAATTATTCATAATTCTTATTAATTATTATACTTACTATAAAATCGTATATAAAATAAAACGGGGACAATCGAAAATTGTTGATTATTTCATGACGGAATGTCGTTTTTTTGTGTATGGATGGTAGGTGACATTGTTTCCTGCATTTTGGTGTAGTTTTAAGACAAATACCTCCTATTGGTGCAAAGCCTATCCAAATTTTAGATAAAAAATGTCTGTTTTGGCTAAAATGTCGATAGGCTTCAATACGTTTCGACATATTTGTCTGGAAACTGCACTAAAATGTCGGAAACAATGTCGATTACAATTCATACACAAAAAAAAGTTCAACAACATTCCGTCATGAAAAACTTAATTAACAATTTTCGATGAACCCGACATGGATTTTCTTAAGAAGGTATTCCAAGTCTATTATTTAAAATAGTATTTTTTTTTAATTCCGCCTGCCGAGATTGAGTCACTGGAAGCATTTTTCTCAAAAACATTAGTTCAATTCAATTCGTCAATAACGTGGTGAGTGAGACACCTCAATAAGATTTGCTCGCCAAAATCTATAAGGCAAAAATATTAGTTCGAAAGATAATCCGTAACCAATTCGGACATTAGATTGGAAAAAGTTATCACTTATGAAAATTGTAGTTTAGGCTAGGTATTACATAGACGAAAAAAAAATGAATTGAAGTCCACATATCGAAAGACATAATTTTATTTAATAGTGAAGTCAGTACCCGTCTTTTCCGTATGTATGTTGCCGCTCTTACGAAGGTTTGTAGTTTTTTGACCGAGCGATATTAGCGAGCAAAACGTCTCTGCTTAAAGTCTGCCAACATTTGCTTTCAGTATGTATGTATTTTGGTCCTTCTCTTCTACATGTCGTATTTTTCAACCGATTTTTATGAAACTTTGGTACACAGGTTCTCTGAGCATATTATATGATTGATGGGATATTTCTCCCACAATGGTAAAAATAGCGAGGGGATTACCACGATCTCCCTATCCATACCTTGATTTTCTATTTCGATTTTATATCATAGTAATAATTAAATACAATACAAACAAAAGACGATTAACGAAGTGTGTTTATTTTTTGCAGGACGATTTAGGTCCTGCAATAAGTAGATCATGGCATTCTCCAATTATCTCTATAAAAGCAAAAAAATACTAAATATAAAAACCCGAAAAGGCAAACAGTATAGGTTACTAAAAAGCATTACACAAGCTCAGCTAGACAAGTACCTACTAGCCTTTAAAGTCTAAAACAATTTTAGACCCCACATTATCCCGTCTATTTAGACGGGATAATGTGGGGTCTAAAGCAATATGGCGGTATTTACCGCCATATTGCTTTAGCGTATTTTAATATTGCTAAAAACATTTGCTAAAATCCATCGAACAGTTCAGGCTACAGAAAGTGACAAACGAGAATTGGATACATACCCACATACATATTATTATACTCTCAACCAACATTATAACCCTCCTTCGGCAGTCGGGTAAAAGACTAAAGAATAATGCATAAAATGAGTTTATTAATCAATTTGGTTTACATACAATACGTTTATCAATCTCAACGCATCTCGTAACAGCAGTACCAGCATTACCACGAGCTTTACCACCAGCGTTACCACGAGCTTCTTTACTAAGATTACCCTTGAGGGCTTGTATAGGAGCTTTTGTATTTTTATTTTGTTGTTTTGATTCTTGACTGGATTCATCAGTTTCAGCCGAAACCACCTGAGCCTGAGCCGAATCCTGGGACAGATCCTGAGGCCGAGTCTGTCCCGGGCGGTCGTTAGGGAGAGGTCTTCTGGGGTTCGTGTAAGGCCCGTGTGTCCATCCTCCATTCCTGTAACCACACTCTAGTCTACCGCCGCGAATTCTACAACCATTTAGGTGGACTTCGTCATCATTACTTTTAGGTTTACCTATATTCTTGTTGTATCCACATAAGACTCTGTTTCCGATTATTCTGCACTTACTACCGTCAAAATCATAAGGACAACATTTACGTCGCCTTTTTCCAGCCGGTTTATTGGCAACCTCGACACTGTTTGTGTTCTCGTGTCCTTGTTGTTGGGCATCGTCTACTTTCTGATCTCCTTCACTCTTGATATCATTTCCTCTTCTTATTCCATTACAATCACAGCCATTCGATACCGCCATTGTAGTGGCACATATCTGTAAAATCTATACAATGAAAATATTATGTTAATATTATAAATGACAGTAGGTATATGAGTATATCAAGCCAGGCAAAAATAGAAATAAAAAACTGCACTCCGGGAGTGCCGACAGAAGTGGAAACTGCGTCTCGGTAACGGTGTCGCGAGTCCAGAGATTTTATATCATCTAAAAATATGCGTACCGCGCTGAAAGAAGTTTAAGTACACTTCAATAAGTTGATCTCACAATTTTATTCTGTAAGATCATAATTACATACAGCGCAGATCTTATGACGGAATCAACACTTAATCGGACGAACATGCCGATAATAATTAATCACTTAATTCAAAAATGAACACTCTTAATATAACCCATACGATGACGGACGGACTTTCGCATTTGTTTTATTTAAATAACGGGGCACCTATTTCTATTTCAATAAAATTACTTTTCATTGTACACTGTACGATAATCTAGCACAGGTAAAGATTCAAACTAACCATAATTATTTGGAAGCAGTAACTCTGCATCTCTCTTATCGCAAAACTGCTGATTTTTCAATTAACTTAAACACAATAAATCTAAAAAGTAAAGTCAGCATATTGAATGTTTATTTAACTAAAGTATATTTGTGTTTCTGTAGTTTATTTTAATAGCCATGTTACAGTACGTTCCAAAAACTTATTTTTTATACCCAAAGCGTCAACATTAATGAGGCTGATGTCGATTTCCTCAGGCTTAATATTATTTATATTAATATGGTTTTCCGCCAAAAGAGCACTCAATCGTGGGTTTCTCTTTATGGAACCTTTTGACATTCTCCAGGCTTGTCGTCTTAACATTCGTTTAAACTTATTTTTTGTCGGGACTTCGTCAGAGGTCGAGGGTGATTCACTAGATTGTGAATTATTGCGACTTCTGTTCAGTTTAACAGTATCTTTACTTTTCAATGTTGTCAAAACCTCTGTATTTCCATTTTTTTTCTTTTTTTTTGCACCAGCATCGTCGACCAACTCTTGAGCGCGATTGATGATAACATCATTGTTTTTATATTTGTTTCTTCTAAAAACCCGCCCGAATAGGCTCTGTGTGTCACCATCGGATTGCTGGACAGCAGCAGGCTTGTAATCCACGTGAACATTTTCTTTCGATTTGTTTTTCTTTGAGACTTTGTTATCCTTCGTGGATTCTAGAGTTAATTCTGATTGTTTGCTTGAATTTTTTCGGGAAGCCCAGAAAGATTTTTGTGGACGTGATTTTTGTGGAATTGGCTTTGGAGGAGTTGGCTTTTGTGGTGATGCGGGGTGATTTGGCTTTCGTGACGATGTAGGGCGACTTGGTTTTTTTGACGATGAAGGGCGACTCGCCTTTGGCGGTCCCGTAGGACGCTTTGACGGTGAAATAGGAGGGGTTGACTTCCGAGGTGATTTAGGACGAGTTGGTTTTTGAGGTAATGTCGGACGTGTTGGTTTTTGTTTTGGCGGCGGACTCATACTTTAGATCTGCACCTGTGGACAAATTAAGAAAATAGATACTGAAACTAATAACATAAATTTATAGAATACAAGCAGTGCCTCGCGGTTTCATCCGCGTAAGTCCCGTTCCCGTTAGAGTATTGGGATAAAACATAGCATTTGTATAATTCCAGGTCTCCAGCTATAATTATTCCAAGTTTATGGCAATCGGTTCAGTATTTTTTGCGTGAAAGAGTAACAAAGTCACAAACATACATACAAACATTCGCGTTTGTAATTATAATAGTAAAGGATAATAATATAATAGGATTCACTTAAAATTACTGATGGAATACTGTCCTCAAAAATAGTGTATGGATAAACGAACTAACAATAATTGGGTTATAAATGTAAAATGATAATTTTTTGGATTTTCAAAATGTTCCAATAACTATTTATTCACGTCTCGTCCAAGTCTTTGCTATTTTGAATGCGCTTATAGAAGTTTCTTTGAGATCATCCATAAAGTTCCAAACTTTGTCTTTTGATTTATTAAAGAAAGTATTTTTCTTCTTCAATTTTTGGTAGTTCTCATATTTTTTTAATACTTCACTCATTTGTTTTTTGTTTAATTTTTTTGGATCGAATTTAGATTTCCCAGATAATGCGGTAGCAGAAACTTTCCCATTTTTATAATCATCGATCATTTGATCAAACATTTTTTCTTGATCACCCTTCAAAGAAAATTTCTTCTTTATATCATTCCTGTCTATGTCAGTGTAGTTTCTCTTTGTTTTTTTCTGTACCTCATCATAATCTTCAAGCATTTTATGCAGTTTATCTTTGTCTAGTTCTTGAGTAATAGTTCCTTTAGATTTCGCTGGAAACTGAAGATTCGACAAATTGCCTTTTTTATATTCATCAAGCATATTTTCTAAAATTCTTTGTTTAGAACCCTTGATGGAGTATTTTTTCTTCAAATCCTTTAGGCTCATTTTATCGAGTATATTAATATCCTTAACAGAGAGGTTCCATCGAGACATTTTTCGATTCTTTCGGAATAGCGTTATAACTGAGAAGTCTCTCTTGATTGAGGTTTTACTCTTTGGTAAGGTTGGTAAGAATTTTGGTTCTGGAGTTCCAAATATTTTTTTCTTGATATATCTTTTAATTTTATTACAACACCATCGTCTAGATTTTCTACAACACATTTTAGTCAGCAACTTTCTTTTCAACTAGGTACTTATTTCTTCAAAACTTCTCGAATATCCTGAATGAAAGTTATTTCTATTGTATCTAGAGCTTCAACGAAAATAAAAGCTAAAAATGTATAATACTTACTGCTACTTCGGGTAATGGACATTCTTCTTTTTCAATAATCATTATGGGATATGTTTGTAGACTGATAGGAAATCGTAATGCATCACATCTTTCTTGTTGTGCATTAGGTACTGTTCCACATCTTTTTGTAAATAATTATTCTGTAAATTAGTTTTGTTTAATTTTATTGTATTGTCGGTTCAAAATATTTACTTTTTTCATAACGTCATTTCTTCTTTAACTTACGCATGACATGACAAAGTCAAGTGTCAAAAGATCACTCAAATCTATCAATTTAGCCAAAAAGGAAAGAAATCCCTACGCAAAGCTGTATCTGAACTTTTTCGTTGACCTTTTTCATACATAGAAAAATAAGAAAGAACAGCCCAACATGAGCCCAACCAGGTTTTTACCGGTAAACAAAGCCCTGCCACAGAATACATAAATAGTACAAGTACAGAAGCTACACTGTTGAACGTCATTTAAATAATAGTGATCCTTGCAGAGACACAATAAAGCGCAATTCAGGTCACCAAGCAATACCTGTGTTCTGAAACGGGCTTTAACAATTCTAATTTAAAATAAGTGTTAAATTTCGCGATAGGGTTGTCTATTTAAAGTTTTTACCCGAATACGACAAAAAGGAGGGTATGATTTTGAAGAATAAAAAAAGTTTTTATTTATTTATTTTTGCTATTTCCACATCCATCCCGCGCACCATAAGCCATCCGACACCAATACAGTCTCCACATGCTGGCCCATATTAGTGGACTAGCATCATGTAGAGGGGCCATAAAATCGATAATTCACGTGTTCTTTTAACATAATTATATTATTTCCATGCATGTTTGAGAAAATCTAGTCAATAATTTGCCGACTAATTAGCTATAGGTAAGTTAAATGCGTTTTTTACCTCTCAATGACTTTTGGCAGCGTGAAAATATGAGGTTCGGATGCTTATTACTATTATTTAGGCAACCAAAAGCGATACAATATGACTGATATGATAAAAATATGATTTAGACCACATTATGTCTTCGCTGTCTGGCCGTCGGTGATCAGGCTATATCTCATAAACCGTAATAGCTAGACGGCTGTAATTTTTCAAGATGATGTATTTCCGTTGGCGCTATAACAACAAATATTTGTCCCATACAACAAACGTGATTTTTGACATTAAAACGCAACGATACCGCGATGTATTTTTACCACTAACGCCATCTAGTGATGGAGTGATAGACTTAACGTTCGTGTTGCGTTCATGCATTGTTTGGTCTAATGTTCATTTTAGTGTTCCGTATCAAATTACCACTTTTATTTTCTCCGTACCATTATCACGTGGTACGGAAACGGAACCCATCGTGCGCGAGTCCGACTCGCACTTGGCCGGTTTTTCATAAGTGACGTGACACACGATTTTTTTTATTTACGTGAAACACAGCCCGCAAGCTCCGGTACACTAGCGAGGCGAGCTTGACAACCAGCGTACATGCACTTTGCTTAGTGTAGTTGTCGTTTCATGACAGATCGCGGAGTGGCATAGGCCTTTTTTTTTTTTTTTTTTTTTACGTGGAGAAATGCGCGCGCATACTGCACTACCACGGGGAGGTAGTGCAGTTATGTGGGACTCCAACCCACTAAAACTCTACGGTCCACCTACTCTACCGCTAATGGCGGAAAACACGGGCACGCTCTCGCATTCATCTGTGTAACCCGCCACGGCCGTCCGTCACCGGACCCTCCTCAGGGGGAACGCCCCCATCACCGGCGCACCAGGGGACGTGGCACGCCGTGACCACCTCGGGAACCAAAGCACGTGGGTGCCAGACGACCCCGTGTCTGGACACCCCTGGTAATCCTGCGACGGGTCAGGTCTGTGGTCCCGTCGCCAACCACTTTTTGGCTGTAGAGGATAGGGAGAGCGGCAACGACACACCGTCACTCCTCTTCCCCTGCAGCCCCACCGCGTCCGCCATCAAAACGGTGGCGACCCCGCCAAGGCCGCGGAAGGTAGGGAGAGCGGCAAAAGCACACCGACACTCCTCTCCCGCCGCGGCCTCCCAACTCTCAGCCGCAATACCTCCCATACGGCATTGCGGCCCGCCTCAGTTGCGTGGCGCCCATACACCACGCAGCCTACTGGCCGCTTCATCGTTGGCTTTGCCCTAAAGCCCTGATGAGCGGCCCCTTCTCAGGTTCCTCTTCGCTTCACCGTGGGTGACCAAGCCATGGTTACTAAGCCCCCCCGCCACGACAAGGCGGGAACCCTTCGGGGGGGTAGTGGCATAGGCCTGGCCCTGCCCAAAACGACTTGTACTATTTGTAGTATAGCTTATATAGGGTCGTGTTAACATGATATTAACTGCTCATTTTAATGTTTTCTTTTTCTAGTTAAATAAAGTGAATTTGCAGAGGAGGAAATGTGTAAAATTCAAAGGATATAGAAAACGTCGTGCGAGTACTTGCCAGCTGTGTGAACAGTCAGCGATGAACTATTAATATGTGATTTTTTTTTATTTGCTCTGAATTTATATCTATTTTTACGTTTGTTGATCTAGAAAATAGGCGACCCATCTACGCTCATTCATTGATTGTCGATCAACATTAAAATATAATCAAATATAAACTGAAGTTTGCCAACCCTACCGTGTTTTTTTTTAAATTATACAGTTAATTTAATTTTAATAACAAACATATTATCGTTTTCATAACATTTTCCATTTTATTACCCAAATGGCTTTATCAACTTCAGTAACCGTAGGTGAAATTGATAGAAATATAACGATTGATTCACATGGATTTGCTTTTAATTTGTGTTTTACAGTGGTGTGTCATAATCACAGAAGTTTTAATTTCAACAGAATGTGTATCTAGACTTGAACACGCAATAGATGATCCGCCCTCTTTAGAGTTTAATGATATCGATGACGACTTTCTTTCAAACGATATTCCTACAACGTCTAACGAAGATAAATTTACTATTGAATTTAAGAAAAACCCTACGAAGGCATCCAATATTATCCCCAAAACAACTAAGAAAACATCAAAAATATGGACACTCATGTTTGACTCTAAACAACAAAAAACGTATGGAGCGACTAACTATGATTTATCTTCCTCGAAACCCTGGCGTTATAAAATCTTAAGAGATACAGAAAAAAAAGTACCTGGAAATAATAAGGACTCAAATTGTAAAATTGTAAATGATCGTTTATTATGTGGATATGGCAAAAACATTGGCGAACCAAAACACTATGACACGGTTGAAAGAAATATAAAATTCAAGGGATCCAACTGTCAACTCAAATGGGACAGAATAGAATGTGGATATTCAAGTGTAAAAAATATTAAAGATGATAATACAAGCAAACCTGCTGCTCTAAGAACAAACTCTTATATTGCGCCCAAAAGTCGAACTAAACGATATCTTTTATATAAACTATTAACGAAAAATAAAAAAATACATACAGTTCCGATGACTGAAATGAGCAAAAGTACCAAAACTACACTAACCACTGAGGTTTCAACAGATATCCTCAGAACGACTAGTATTCCATCTCAAAAAACTTCGCCAGAAACAACTGTAGCAGCTTCAGAAAAAAGCGATGGTGGAACAATAACCACAAGTACTATTAATATTCATGACTCAAGGCCCTGCACTGCATGCGCAGGCAAAACAGATGCCAGTATTGATACGAAAATAGTAGACAATCCATCAACAGAAACACCTTTAGTTGGTTCACTAAGAAACGAAAATCTAGCAACTTCAGAGAAAAACGATGGAGAAATAATCAGCACTATTAATATTAAGGAATCAAGGCCGTGCACTGCATGCGCTGGCAAAACAGATAGCAGTATTGATACGAAAGACAATACATCAACAGAAATAACTTTACCTGCTTTGCTAAGAGATGACAACAATGAGGCACCAAGTAGCACAATGACTGCTCAAGAAGAAAACCAAGGAGAAACAAGTCCTAATACTAATGAGAATTTATCTTCAGAAAAAAATACTGGAAGTATCGGAACAAAATGCGTCGAACACGATGATCGCATTGTGTGCTACGATTTTTATTGAAATGTTAAGTATAATTATGTATTAGATTATGTTCTTTTAAATATTTCAGTTAATAAAGTAAACTAAAAAACATCGACTCGCTACTTATAGTAAATATAGCGTGGCGAGGCGTCGCTACGGCTATCGCCTTGACAAATTTTAGGTTGACCCTCGCCTATAGATGTTTAACATCAAAAAATGGTAATTATTTAAGTTACCATTTGTCGAACTTTCGTATATAAATATAATTTCAGTCGTTCAAAAATACGGCTCCTGATATTTTCTATATTTATTTGTTTTTCGTAATAAGTACAAACAAATGAACAACTCAACGAGCGAGAGCGGCGCGGCTTTAGTACGGGCACAGAATAGGTAGGTACATAAATAGTTAGTACGGGGCTCGGCAAAACGAGTCAGTTCGAACATCTCAGTTGGAATGCGACATCTGCTTCTATTTCTATGTTCTGCAATGTACTGAGAGCCAAACCAATAAGCGAGTAAAAATTCTAGTGTAAACGAACGTTATTATTGTATTCGTTTATTGGCTTGTCAGATTTCCAGCCATTTTCTGCATTTGTTTTACTGGCACGGCTCGGTATAATCGGCAAGATGTTAATGACTCACTATCTAGACCAGAACTCAATAGGCATCAGAACAGAGAGCAATAAAGATCATTATAACAAAGACAAGAAACTGCTTTTCTTTAGAACCGGTCGTCTCGTTTGGTACTTAGCGGTTATTTTTGCAAACAAGTTCTTTTAACTAAAATAATTGTTATTCCCGACGTCCTTTGAATAGTAACTGCCTATTTTACGGATGGAAAAGCCAACATGAGATATGCGATGTTTAAACTTTCTGGCCTTATTTGCTGCAAGGACAACGGCATCCGTTCAAGTTTGTATACAAACCACAACTTATCTTGTCGCATTTCGGAAAAACCAAGTTACCAGGTACGTTCAACCGGGCGCGCCTACATTTTACAAAAAAACTTGAATTAGCAACTCACGTAATAATATAAAATAAAACTTGAAATTAGGTTCAAAGTACCTTCTTTTAAAAAAGTCATGGCGCTTCAAAAAAATAAAATGTATCTAGGTACTATTTTTAAACGCCAATCAATACTCTTTTTAGGGTCCCGTCTGTTTAAGGTGAAGGTGACTAAGGTTAGTTTTCCTTAGCTTACTACTTTCTCAAACATAGATGACGGTAGTTTGCGACGCACATGTATAAAACTGGCTTGACTTTGCGGAGCTAAACTAAAGTATCTTAGTTTAGTTGAAGGTGGACGTTCGGCTTTATCACCTTGAAGTACGGAACCTTAAGATGAGTAGGTAGTAACATCTGCGTAAAAGATAAATGGCCAAAATAATAAATAATTGATCAAAATTAAGATTGTCTTAGTACCTACTAATTAAAGGTTTTTAATCAAACCAGAAAATCCTGTTCACGTAACCACCCGTAAGAAATAAATTTATTACAGACAAGATAAAAGCGAAATTCATCAAAATAATAATAATTACATAACCAGTTGTTGTGACATACTTAAGGCTATCAATGTCACGAATTTAATTAAATAAGTAAGTTGGCTATACTTTTATATTTTTCATATAAAAACATCGAGTTTACTGCGATCGGGTTCCGTATACGTTTTCCTGACGAGACAAACAGAATCTTAATGCTCTAAGCGTTTTCCACAAATAGTTGTAAATAACCGAAACTATTTACAGCAAAAATGTGGGTGTATGTTTTTTCTGTATGTTACCGGATATATCCGCTCGTCTTAAGAGGAGTAACAACGTCAACGACCTTGAAACTGAAAATCCCTGTCGGGCTCATCGAAGATTGTTGATTATTTCATGACGGAATGTCGTAGAACTTTTTTTTGCACAGATTGTAGGTGATATTATTTCCTACATTTTGGTGTAGTTTTAAGACAAGAACCTCCTATTGGTGCAAAGCCTATCCAAATTTTAGGCAAAAAATGTCTGATTTGGCTAAAATGTCGATAGGCTTCAATACGTTTCGACATATTTGTATGGAAACTGCACTAAAATATCGGAAACAATGTCGCCTACAATCTGTACACAAAAAAAAGTTCTACGACATTCCGTCATGAAATAATCAACAATTTTCGATGCGCCCGACATGGATTTTCAGTTTTTCAGAATAGGGCCCTTAAGTCCGATCACTACGATTCTTTTTTATTGGAAATATTTATTACCTTCTTAATGGTATAATAATAAGTTGGTGAAGATCTGATGAGTACTTTCGTAATCGCATTCCAGAGTGCAGTAAGTTACTAAATTTTAGATTTCTACCAATAGATTTGGCTACGAAAGAACTAGGTACAGATTGGTGGAGCATAGAACCACCTTCTTATCAGAAAACTCCTCAATGTTATCGATACAATTTCGATAATTTGGTAGTATATCTATAGTATAATCAAATAGTTTATGAAAAAATATAAAGTACTTTAAAAAGAACCAAATAATCTCACCAATTTATAGTGCCACCGACTCATATGTTAGGTAGGTATGTTATGAAGTCGGGCACCCAAACTACAAACTGGATCTACCAAGTACAACTACCCCACTTCAGATTACAAATGTAACTGATAAATTGGTGGCACTATAATGTAGGTGAGGTTATTTCGTCCTTTTTGAAGTTAATGTGTTTGATATTAACACAGTAACTGGGTTCTATTTCCGCCGGGTGCAAGTATTATATGCAAAAAAATAGATTTGTTTATGGGCTGGGTGTTATCTATGTATCATAATAATGTATGCAAAATGTACCTATGTATTTACAAAAAAAAATGTAGTATAACCGTTGTCTAGTACCCATAGTACAAGCCTAGTTTAGTTAGTTAGCCAAGCTTAGTTCGGGGCTAGAATGCGCTGTGAGTAACGATGTGAAAACACAAAAAAAAAATTAAACGTCTTGCAGATCCCTAATAAAACCGCCTTTGGCCTTGGCAATCCGAAAATCTATAAGGTAGTAAGGACGAGGTAAGGACCACAACACCGTCCTTTAGGTGCTTATGTAATTTATTAATGTATCTTATTTATGATGCAGGTAGGTATTTACGTATACCTACCGACTATGTACCTCTTAAGGAAATTCTTTAATAAATAAAAGATTCTGATTAAGGTCAGGTGGGGTAAGAGAAACACCGGGTAAAGAGAAACGAAATGTAATAAATATTAAATGATAAGGTTTAAGTGAAGAATAGCTATGTCAATAGAACAGACTAAGTTTATTAGTTCTACCGTTCCCTCATTTATGTCGCTACGTTGACCCAACGCCGAGAAAAATCCAAAACAAATTTGATAGTTCTTAACCGTCAAAACACGAGTTGGACACCTTTTGTTTGCGATGGTAACAAATAGTGACAGAAGTATTTTTTTTTTAGTTTTTTAACACATAAATAACTAGAAAAAGGTAAATTTTACTCCGTATTACTCATTTGCAATTAAATAACACAGATAATACGAATTTTGTTGCAATCAAAATCAAACCCCATAAAATAATTGTTGGGGTAAGTGGATCAGCTAAATACGAGGTAAGAGAAACATACGTTTCTCTTACCCCATGTCAGGGATTGTAAACATTTACGCCCTAATAACGTAGCATGTGTTCAATAAATTACTGTTGATATTCTATTATATACTATTTTCATTAAAATCTGAGAGGGCATTTCTTCCCTAAACTGCTAAATTTTCTTAATAGGTACAGAAGTAGGTACACGTAATTTGGTGCTTATTTATTTGACGTACTTTATTAGCGCAGTTTAATTTAAGTTCCATAATCAAATAATAAAACAAATTAAAATAAATTGACTTTAATTCCAGGTGAACCCATTCAGGTAGATGCAGATGTAGGTGAATCTTTAAACTAAAATTGTATGGTGATGGGGATTAATGTAAGAAAAAACATAATAATTCGTTATTCATAGCGTATTTCTTCACGTTTTTGTGTTGAGTATAATGGATAAAATGTTTACTATCTCTGTTTTGGTGTATGTGTTTCTCTTACCCCAAATTTCGTTTTTTCTACTTTTAATGTAATTTAAACTCTATTAAAACGAAATACGGTTCATACTTGATTGCAACCGAGTTTGCTTATCTAACACACTGTTTAATGTGCTGTTAGCTACTATATTTACGGAGATATTAAACGTGTTTCTCTTACCCCATACCATGGGGTAAGAGAAACATTAAAACTACGAAACTATTTTGGCATTTATTTTTGAAGATAGCAGTAGCAGAAGATTATGTACCAAAGTCATACATAGCCAATAAACCAAGTATTTATTTGAAAATATCAATATGCATTTAGCTGATTTAGTTTAGGTGCTAGGTCGCGTTGAACTCGGAATAAAATGAAGTATGTTTCTCTTACCCCACCTGACCTTATACTTATTTCGTTCACAGTTGAACCTCTACATTTATATATTTTTTATGTTTAAAAATAGGTTTTTATGTTTTAACTATAGTTAATTTTATTTTCTTACACCCTTAAAGTATTAATAAACGTAGATTAAGGTCGGATAAGTACCTAGATATAAATATATTTTGTCTTTTTCCGTGACACGAACTTTCAAAGTTGATAGACAGAAACAAAAATAGGCAACATAGTTACATTTTCCCGGGTCTTAATCGCGTATTATTATATATTTTCTTACCTCGACGTTTCAACCATGTTATAATTGTCTTGGTCGCGAAGTAATGTACCTATGTAATTAATGTAAAAAGTTTATAAAAATAGGTAAATCCAATCCGATCTTATTCCACGGTTATTATAATAAGAGAGTTAGGTTTTATTTTCATATAAAAAATTTCATATCGGAATTAAAAGTACCTTATGTCACTTCTCGATAATGTAGCTTTCAATTGGTAAAATAATATTTAAAATCAGTTCAGTAGTTTCTGAGATTACCCGGAAAATACATACTTACATACCTAAATGTTATCAACGTTCACTCTTTATAATATGAGTAAAGATATTAATAGGTAAGTATTTAGGCATACGTGTAAGTAAAAGACAATATACAAAGGATGCATAAAAACGGTTTTGTAGATGAAGATCACACTTAATCCTTATTATGCTACACAAACAATGAGCAAACGCCTCTTTGCATACGGAAACAAGACAGATATTACCTGGTTTTAATATTAAAAAAACAGGCATTAACATAATGTAATAATATTATAATTAGTTTTTATATTTTAATGCTGCGTACGGAATTAAAAAGCGCTAGCCCATTAAATTTACGTAGGTACCTACCTACCTTTAACTACTACATCGTACCTATTAACTACTGTACAGTATAGTAGGTACGTTATTTAATTTCAGACTATAATCTGACGTTTGGTTTCTTGTAGTTGACATTTTTTCTTCAGAAAGATGTGTCAAATCGTAGTCTACAATTAAATACGGAACCCTAAAAACGATGTATAGGCTTCAAAACGACCTTGACCGCTACGCCCGCGCCGCGGCCGTAGACTTCTGAAATTGGTAATATCAGTATGTTTTATGTGTGAAAATAGAATTCATGTTTTGTATGAATTGCTACATTTTAAGCTTTAACTCATTAAACTATTAAGTTTTGCTATAGTTGAAGATAATCTGATTCATTGTCATTAAAAGAATCTACGTGGGAACGACTTTTGAAGACTGTACGTACAGTACCTTTTAGAAGAGTTGTTAATTTAAATAAGACTTCGTTCGTAAGACCTCTTCCGAGATCTCTTACTCTACTCTCTAAGAAACTTAATTTCCTTATTATTAAACGTGGGGCGAAGTCGGTTTAGTTTGACCATGTCTTACCTTTTGACATGGTCTAACTAATGTCACTAACCGTAACAGAAATAGTAAAATTGAATAACAAAAACAATTATTACATGTTCTAACTAAACCACACATTTTACCACATTAATTAGTAAGAGTGTCAGTTTTTAGATAGGTACACTTTTCAAAGTTTTCATCCACTCTAAGACAGATCTATGGCAGACTGACAGTCAGCATGAGGCGAGCGGCGAGTAGAGCGAGAAACTAGTTCGCGAGCAGGAATCGTATTTTTGAACCACTGGAAATTAAAATAGTATCCGAAAGTTCGAATCCCGCATGCTTGCTCTCACTCGTTGTGTATGTGCGTGAGCGAGACCTCGCATCTATTTAGCATACGAAAGAGTTTTCTACCGGTTCAAAAATACAACTCCAGGAGTGAGCTAGTAAGCTTTGTCGCCGGACTATATAATTCAAAAGACTTTTATTATAGAATCTTTTGAATAAAAAAGTATATCTTTGGCGATCGGCGACCAAACAATGTAATCTATAATCTATGCCTTTCTTGGGCGTGAAATTTGCGCACTAGCTCGCAGTAGAACACCTTTTTACCCGACTGCGAGAGGGTTATTGCGTTATTTATTAGATTTTTGACACTAGGTATTTTATAAAAAAAAAACTTATTCTTTAGTAAAAAAACGGACCTCTGACCGGCGCAAATGGTGCTAAAATCAAAAAACAGAGGCGGGTCGATAGTGTAATGTAAGATGACATGTTTTTGAATGACTCTGCAATGTTGTTACCCATATGGAAATTGCACGTAATAGGTATATACCCACGAGCAGTTAAACAATCATCACTAAACCACAAGCGCAGATAAAAAACTTCATAATTTACGTCCAGTTAATGATCTTAAATCTCAACATTACTATGAGTAACTTTATGAAAAAGATCATCGTTGGACAAAAAATGGATTAATTTTCTCAAAAAAATTAGGAGCAATAACCCTCTGGAAATCAAATTGCAAACTAGCTACGCCTAGTGGTTTCGCCTGAACCAACGATTCAGTAGGAATATCGATATAAATATGAATGTTATTCCTGCACTGCACCCTTAGCACAGGCGATAGCCCACGATAGACAAATAAAATTATCGTGTCACTTTCTCTACTGTAAACTACTCCGCTTTAAAAACTATTTAGCCCTATAAGCCCTATTTATTTGCAAGTACTTGGTAGGTACCATGGACAAAATTTAAAATCCAATTTATAAGCTTACTAGCTGCGTTCCGCGGTTTCACCCGCGTAAATCCAGATCCCGTGGGAATGTCGGGATCAAAAGTAGCCTATGTGACTCAGGGTGAATGTAGCTTTCTAATGGTAAAAGAATTTTTGAAATCGGTCCAGTAGTTTTTGAGTTTATTCATAACAAACATACAGACGCACACACACAACACACACAAATACAAATCTTTCCTCTTTATAATGTTAGTGTAGAAGTACAGATAAGTATTGTGCGGGATTTTAATAGTTTTCTAAATGTTAAAAGTAAGGCAACAGGTAGTGCGACCGCTCTTCTCTTTTATGAAAACCAAATCATATATCTCCAATTTACATTGGAGAATGCAGGAATTCCCGTAGTATCCGGATCTACACGGGAACGAAACCAGCTTATCTACTTACATATATGTATATAAATTCTATAAACTTATCTCGACTTAATAGGTACATTCCCTCGAACAGGCAGTGTAAGGTACCTTTACTGAATACATTTAAGGAAAGGGCAAGTAACTCAGTCAGGAATAACAATAAATCATGATTATAAAGCAGTATTTAAGATCACTAGACTCACTTGGACGTACAGTCCAGAATTAGCTTTAGTAACTAACTAGCTGCGTCCCGCAGTTTCACACGCGTAAGTCCCGATCCCGTGGGAATATCGGGATCAAAAGTAGCCTATGTTACTCCTCGATAATGTAGCTTTCTATTGGGAAAAGATGTTTTGAAATCGGCACAGTAGTTTTTGATTTTTTTCAAACATACACATACACACACCCACACAAATACAAATCTTTCATCTTTATAATATTAGTAGGTATAGATTATAATTAACAAGGAGATTATAATTTGTTGTCTTAAAATGAATGTCTTTGAACTTTGAGCTTATGTTTCACTGAAAAAAAAAACATTTTGTTTTTGCAAGTAAAGGCAACTATTACTTAAATTGTAGGAGTCCAAACTTAATAAAAGAATTATTGTAAGGTCAATGACGTCTGAGTTTAAGAAACAGCTGATTTTCGAGTAGGTAAACTTTAAACTCAAAACTTTCAAATAATATTTCGATTTCCAAAAGTCGTACACAATAGTTTTCGCCTAGACGTCTAAATTAGAACAACCCCCTTTCGACTAATATCACGATCCTCGGAACACGCTGTATAGCTTTATTATGCAAACTTTACAATGACTATTTCTGCTTACTAATAGTGACACTTAAAGGTACGTAATTAATAAGTATTTACAAATAGGTAGTTACAGGTAAAATACATAACTTAATGATTGTATTAGTAATATTTCTAAGTAGTACCACAGAATACATAAATAGTACAAGTAGTAGTACCTAATGGGTCATCCATGAAATCACAAATAATCACAAGTAATGATTGGTTCCGCAAATGTATGGAGTTCATAATTATATATAATAACTAGCTTCTGCCCGCAGCATCGCCCGCGTGTTCTACGGGAAACAGGATTAGGATTGGATAAGGATATGATTGGAATAGTGTTCGGATAGGATTAGGATTATCCCGGCCCCTACTGTATGTGTACCAATTTTCATGTCAACGATTAAAAGAATAAAAAGTTTATACAAAATTGGACAACCCTTTACTGAAAAACCATTTCTTAGTAGATACCTACACACCACAAAAAATACACCCCCAAGTTACTTGTCTCTACAGCGGTTTGGGCTCTGCGTTGAAAAATAGTTCAGTCAAGACTTGCAATTTTATATGTAGGTATACAAAGTATGAATTATGTCATTAGTACCTATCATTCATTATCATTACCTACTTATATTAATAAAAGATTTGATCATGACCGACTTCTAAGAATATAATTCGTTTACGTAAGTATCATAGTTCCTTGCTCACAACCCCTGCCTAACCTATGTATGTGTCGCAACTAATTAAATCAAACACCTAGGCCGGTAATTAAAAGAAGATGGTAAATATATTTCCGTGTCGATAGATACCCCGACAACAATTAACGAGCTGGCTGGGTGTTGGATTAAGCCAAGGATATGTCACAGTCAGAAGAAGAAGATAATACTAGCTCAAAATTCAAATTACGAACTCTGGTTGCTCTCATCCTGTAATTTACTCAGTTGACTAGGGTCCGATTTTGTGAGTTGGCGATTCTCTGTCTGCTATTTTACTTTTATTTTCAGAGTTTGATGGGCATTGTTACTGCAAGCGCCATAGTACCTAATAGAACCTGCTCCACTACCATCACTTCATAATAAGTCGTTTTCATTCACAGATTTCTCAGTAGTTCTATCCGATCTGGTGGTTGTGCTTGACTGCAAGAAATATGCTTTCCCAAAATGCTTTTTTGTTAATTTTAGAGTATAGACAGGTAAAATCGCCGGCTTAATATCAACTTCATATACATTCGTACACTTCACTTCATTGTGAGTAAAATTGATATTGAAAAGGGCGTCTACGTGTTGGTTTCGGCTTCACACACGCCTTATAAAGGGTGAACAGATAGTTAGGTCGTAATAAAGACCTAAACTTAGAAAGCGGTCGGCATCATTATTTATAGAGCCTGCTAATTTAATTTTATATGTATAAGGTTTGTTTCTTAGATAGATTTTTGTTTTTGTATATCGTATTTTGTAAACTTCAATTTAAGAAAGAACACTTTGCGTAGCTCAGTCGGGTAAAAATAGTTACTTACGTTACTACATGTAAATGAAAAAAAAAACATGACTGCAATCACCGATTCTAACCAAGCGTTTCATTTCCTATTTCCAAATGCGTAGTGCCTATCCTTTCACAATGGCACATCTACTATACAATTTACAATCAGTTTTTTTAAACGTACAAGTACGAGCATTGATTTCAATATGAGTAAAGAATACACACGTTGCAATAAAATTGACGTAGAAATAAAAATAATAAAAACAATTGATGATAAAAAAACAAATAATATTACCATCATTTTTCAGTTTGCTCATTCGGGTTGTTAATGCCGTCTTTTACCCAACAATTTTTATAATTTTTCACATTTCGTTATTCTCAGCAGCTGCCTAACATCACCTAAGGTCTATATTTCACTGGGACACCATGGCGGCGCAACCAGTCGCCGCTACCAACAAAATGTATACAGCTCTATAGAGAGTTACTCACTTGGTGTCTGTTTGGTGGCGCAGAGCTGTATACATTTTGTTGGTAGCGGCGACTGGTTGCGCCGCCATGGTGTCCCGGTGAAATATAGCCCTAAGAGTAATTTCTAATTTTAATCGTCTGCCTCTTCGGATCACCGCTATTATCCTAATTGCAATCGATTGCGATCGATGTGTTCGTGCAGTGAGTGATTTGTATGGAAACGTCAAATAGACGACGGTCTCAAGATCATTTTCCAAACAAAACACATCGCACGAAAGCATCGATCGCGCGAGTGATATACAATTGGGACAGAGCGCCTTATTACAGTGGGTACTTACAGCACACATAGTTTCGAAGTATACCTGGTCTGGGTGTTCTCTATGTATAATATGTATGTATTTACAAAAGAAAATAAATATAAGTATTATATCCGTTGTCTAGTCACCGTAACACAAGCTTAGTCGCTTACCACGGGGCTAGATGGCCCTGTGTGTTGTTCACAGAATTTATTAATTATTATTTATTATTATTATACCTAACCTACCTATTTCTTTCTGTCCCTATACTTTACTGGTTACCGAAATGTGTTCAGCATTTGGGTAGTCAGTTATATATAGGGAAAACATGTCCGCGCGTCTGTTAATTTATAATACGGTACTACAAATACTACAATTTGTACTATTGTTTATTCTGTGGTAATGGTAATAGCTAACAAGGACAACTTGGGTATAGTTGGGTAACTACCTATGTTTTCTGTGACGTATTGGTTAGTATTTTGTATTCAACTCAAAACAGAGGTGACACTTATCCATAATATTACAATTTGAACTAAGGTTTATACCACCAAATCAACAATAGCACCTTATATACATACATATTGATTGAAATTAGTTGGTTTTAAGAACGGATGTATGCCTAATTGGTTTTCCAGATAGGCTCATGCCAAGGTTCATCAAAATCGAGGCTCTAATTCCTTAGAAAAGGTACGCATTACAAAATAGCATAGGTACATTCAAACTTACGTGGTTATTTAATCCGTATCTCTGTTAATAAAAATATTAACAGAAATGGTTTGTTTTTTATTGACCTTTTTAAAGAGATTGGTGAAATAAAAACTCGACTAAGGTCCTTCCTTTGCCCAAAATGCTTCATTGCCCTTTCAAATTGCAAAAAAAAACATTAATTAGTGAAGGTGATTACCAATTCGCTTATACTCGTTGTAGGTATACCGAGTACTTATATTTGATTTACATTTCCAAGTTTATGATTACTATCCTTCTCTTATCCTTCTTTGAGGTGGGGGAGGAGCTGGTGAACCAAAGAGAGGTACATAATATCTTTTGGAGTAAGTGATAGAAGGATATAACTTTTGATTCCTCCCGATGATGTGCGTCCAGTCCACTTTGTCATGGTTGGGGGGCTCTGTAGCTGCCGACGGGGGGTGAAGCCAAAGGGTGGGCGTTGGTGACGAGTCCCGATTGTCTTTTTGGGGACAAAGATGGAGACTGAAAACGCCGCCGCCGTTAGAACTGGTGGATGTAGTCCGGGAGAAATTTCCTGCAGGGCCCACCACTTGCGGAGCACTTGCCCAGCAAGGAGCCCAACACACCGAGCCGCTCTCACCCAAGAGTGCCCTGTGAAGGTAGGTACATATGTAATTCCTAACGTAAAATAAAGATATACCTATCTTTTAAAGTGAAAAGGTGTGGCGAGGTGTGTGTTAGCATAATATTTTTACGGCAAAGGTGAGAATTCCAATTATTTGTAGTACTTACCAACCTTAATTACCCAAATATTTAAGCACGTTTTTGAGTCACATTCTACAGTTTACATATTTTTTATGATCTATTGATCCAATTGAGTAATGAAGACATGAAAAGACAGAACCTTCTCCGTCGATCCGATGTGTGTACTTAATGATGTCATCGAAAGTTCAAGTTCGTCGGAAATTACTATAATCTGTTTACTGAATAATATACATATATAAATGTCAAAAGGTATGTACCTATAAGATCCTTGATTACTCTCACCGGAACGAGAATGACGTCATATACACACTTGGTCACATCGCTTGTGACCTGCCTACCCTGAAGCGATGGACGCTCGCTGCTGCCGGCTTGTTCCAACCAAGCAACGGTTGTTTACCCGCTTAGTCACAACAATTCGTCTCTACCTCGTATAAAAAGGACTTCGCAACCTCCACCACTACCATTGTTCAACAGAATATATCACAATGAACACTGTAAGTGGTCTCAAATTACAATAATTTACGCGAACATATTCAAATAATGAAAAAAATAGTAATTATCATTATAAGTTAATTAATTAAATAATTTATAATTGCTAATTAAATTTTATAAAATTAAATATATAGGTATTTTGAGCAAGTCGTAATTAAATAAATTATCCAGGAATACGTCCGCAGATTCCACACCCAAATACAATAATATAATTTATTTTCACAGAAAGTATGTGCCATCCTGCTGCTATGCGCATGCGCAGCGTACGCTTCGGCCTTACCGGCGGAGCAGCCAGCAGTTGTAGCTGCACCTCAAGAAAAATCTCAAGATAATGAAGAGAGCTTAGAACCCTCTGAAACATTCGGTTTTGGATACTACAAGGGATACGGAGGAGGTCACGGAGGGTATGGTGGGCATGGTGGCTACGGTGGATACGGACATGGCGGCGGCTACGGGCACGGTGGCTACGGACACGGTGGCTACGGACACGGTAGCTACGGACACGGTGGCTACGGGCATGGAGGATACGGTCATGGATACGGAGGCGGATATGGCATCGGATACGGCCATGGCTACGGTGGATACGGCGGTCACGGTTATGGAGGATACGGAGGTCACGGCCACGGCTACGGCTGGGGACGTTAAGTATGATGTTTCGCTATAAAAGTATTTAAATCTGTGATGTGAGTGTAATTAAGTCGAAATTAAAGTTAATTTTGTAAGTATGGTGTTTAATTTAATGTTTTCACTTAAGAAGTTTTGTAAGGTGAGTGATGTAGGAAATTAATAACTTTGGTAGGTCTATACCTACTTAGCTCCAGCATGCAAGCGCAGCCAATATTTATTTTGACTATTATTCCATTTTTATTTTGGAGACATTTTGCTTTAATTTTATAGAAGTAAGTAGTAGATTGCATATCAAGCTGAGAAACCACTATTTTTACGGTTAAAAAGTGTTTTTCGTATCGAGAGAGAAGAGAAGGATTCTAGAGTATAATCCTGATCAAATCAAGGGGTAGGTAGGAGTTAAATCAAAGGGTCGAAATACCTCACTCAAACGCGAAAATGAGTACCGAGAGTAACTTTTTACTTTTCATCATTCTCATTCAAAATGATTATCTCACACAACATTGCTCACAGTATTTTTTTATTTTTTTATAGCGTTTAGCTTCTTGTCTTGTCAGACGAGCCCATTGCTTCGCACACCGTTTTTCGCTCGTGTGTGGTACTTTAAATTCCTCGATTCGCGCAGGATCCTACTAAATAATTCTTTGCGATGCTCGGAATTCTACACTCGAATCTTTCTCTAATTCCTGAATTCCTCTCTGCACACAAAATTAGTCTCTTTTAAATTATTCTCATACTAGGGCGTATTCCACACATTATTATAATATATACTTGGTACACGAATCAACTATTAAAACTAGTCAGCCAATATTCCTACTTATAATAATAGCACGTACTTATAGGCAGGGCACTTAATTATAAGAGCACTTCGTTCTTTTAAAATGCCTTTAAGAGGAAAGGATACCTACTCGTTCTTCAAACGTAGTCGACTGTTTCCTCCATGGATAAAGACATTAGAGCTTAGAAAAAAATAGAAAATGAAAAACATCAAAACGTAGCGCATGGTCATAGTGATATAGGTTTTGGCATAAACATATTTTCTCTAATGTTTTTATCCGGGGAGGTAACGGTCGACTACGTATGTAAAGTATGGGAAAAAGTGTTGTTATCCTTTCCCCTTAAGAATAAATCTACACTAATATTTTAAAGAGGAAAGATTTGTATTTTTGTGTGTGTGTGTTTGTGTATTTGTATGTTATTAATGAATATACTCAAATTCCCACGGGATCGCGGCTTACGCGGGTGAAACCGCGGGACGCAGCTAGTATTAAATAATTCCTGCAATATTAAATAAATGTTGCAGGACGTTGCACATAACGCCATGTAGCCCCAAACTAAGCAACTAGGCTTGTACTACGGGTACTAGACAATGTATACATATTACCTACTACATATTATACAGGCTGTTCCGTAATGAATATGGGTGTTCCGTAAAAAAAATGGTGCTATGACTTAAACTGTGGAAGTGATACCCATAAATGTGGGAAAAGGTAGAAATTTTCAAAAATTCACAAAAATGGCCTAGAGCTAAAACGGCTTGGAATAGAAAACTGAAATTCAGGGGGTGGATTTACGCCTTGGCCCCGCATACGCACGTGCCGGGTTAACCATTCATTACGGAACACCCTGTAGATTGTAAAGTTTTTCAAAACCAAACAGGCCACAGCTCAAAAACCATCAAGCCTATCAAGACAAGGCATAGGACATAATTATTCAGGATTTAATGATGATCATTTTATCTTTTGACACTTCTTTCATATCTATTATAGTTTTTCCAAAAAAGTGGAAAAACTGTTACCTTGGACAAACTTGACGGTGAGGGGGGGTGTAGCGGCGGGTGGAGAGGGGGGGAGAGTGGTGGATCTTGAAGACCACATCCAAAGGTATATGTCACCAAACTTAAACTGTGGGCGTGATACCCATAAATGTGGGAAAAGGTAGAAATTTTCAAAATTTCACTAAAAATGGCCTAGAGCTCAAACGGCTTGGAATTGAAAACTGAAATTCAGGGGGTGGATTTACGCCTTGGCCCCGCATACGCACGTGCCGGGTTAACCATTCATTACGGAACACCCTGTAGATTGTCAAGTTTTTCAAAACCAAACAGGCCACATCTCGAAAACCATCAAGCCTAACAAAACAAGGCATAGGACATAATTGTTCAGGATTTAATGATGATCATTTTATCTTTTGACACTTCTTTCATATCTATTATAGTTTTTCCAAAAAAGTGGAAAAACTGTTACTTTGGACAAACTTGACGGTGAGGGGGGGTGTAGCGGCGGGTGGAGAGGGGGGGAGAGTGGTGGATCTTGAAGACCACATCCAAAGGTATATGTCACCAAACTTAAACTGTGGGCGTGATACCCATAAATGTGGGAAAATGTAGAAATTTTCAAAATTTCACTAAAAATGGCCTAGAGCTCAAACGGCTTGGAATAGAAAACTGAAATTCAGGGGGTGGATCCACGCCTTGGCCCCGCATACGCACGTGCCGGGTTAACCATTCATTACGGAACACCCTGTATACTTTTATATCGAATTAAAAAAGGGGAGCTTCTTTGTAAATACATACATAATAATATGCTCCTTATAGACACACTCAGAACCAGAAACAATAATTTATGGTCAGCATAAATATACTGCAACCTTCTGCGTTGCTGAAGGGGGTTCACCCGCCGCGCCATGCCACAGAGGCCGTAAATAAGGACAGGAAGGGAAGAAATGAATAGCTGACTGAAGGTAGGATATCTTGACCAATACATTTATACATGTATGTATATATGTATGTATATTCAATTCAGACACTTTGTAGGTAGAATATAGCCGGCAAACTACACCCAACATCTTCTATAAATATTGATAATTGTCATATTATTAATATTATCATATATATTCCTGATTAAATGATTTGAATTTGAATAATAAGTACGCCTACTATAGCCAGCATAGATGAACACTTTCCTAGGCTGGCCTATTGTGCTGTGGTGGCTGGAGGTACGTCTTATCTTACCTTAGTCAACCGCGCCTTGTGGAAATACCGCTGCAACACCGCCGCTACCCTTCAGAAAAAACAGCAAAACACATATCGTGAAATTGCTCAGATAAAAAAAATCTCTTTGACAATGTAACCAACACTGCTGCCCTTGATAAAACTCAAAATACACGATAGATGTCACTTACACTTGACCTAAGACAGACCACATGCACGAATTTCTTTATATGTGTGCTGTAGGTATGGGCTGTTTTAGGTAAAGTGTCAGTATTATAAGTGTTATCGTGTATTTTGAGCTTGAGATACATCAAAGCACTTTTCGTAAAATTTCTCAGAAAAAATAGTACTACTAAGCAGATTTTGCTCAGAATTAAGCGAAGGCTCTGATATACTAGTTAGTAGAAGCACAGGTAGAGGTGGGGAACGTCATGATTGACGTAAAAAAATACCAACTTATCATCATTATCTAACAACTTGAAACAAAAAACGAACATACTTTTTGCTCTACATAACTTGTAAAAACAAAGTCATTCAACTCCAAATTAAATATTGAATAACGATGGACGTAGCGCCATCTAGCCATAACCTAAACATGTGATATGTATATCTACTTAGTAACGAATAGACTACAATTTTATACCTATTAGTTTTTGTAAAAACCACGTCTAACTCGAGCAAAATATCTGTGCACCTGGCTCGTTAAAGTCACATCGGTGATATGTCTAAAATGCGGTTTTGTGATTTCGGGAAGGGTAACCGAATTTCGGCAAAGTGCACAAATAATGTCACCAAGTAATACTTAGATACAAACACACAGATTACTTAGCATAGCTACATTTTACCGGGTCTTAATCGCGTATTATTTATTTATTTTCTTTCCGACGTTTCACAATTATGTTACAACAGTTTTGGTCGCGAGGAGACTATGGACCACCCACCAATCGCCTACCTCAATATATTTGTTCAAAAGTAGGAATCGTACCCGCCACCTTCTATGTCGTCGCCAGGTGTGCGTAGGGTTACCAACGTTATACTGTTAAAAACAGTAGTATACTGTTTTTCACTACATTATACTTTTTAATGTTTAACAAAAATAGAGTAAATAAAACAGGCGTAGAGTATAGGCGTTTTTAACGCATCCTCGATAGTGTATCTTTCTATTTTGGTGAAAAAAATTTTGAAATCGGTCCAGTAGTTTTAGAGCCTATTCGTTCATTAATTACTTATCATTAGTCATTCATTACAAACAAACAAACAGATAAATATTTCCTCTTTATAATACTTGTATGGATTATGTGGTTTCCGTGCAAATTAAGATTGTCTTGTCAAACGGGTACATGTAACTTTGTAAGTTTGTACCTTGTGCTAATCCTTTAACTTCCTTTGAAAAAATACTGTTAATTTTTCTAAAATACTGTTTATTTTACTTCCCAGACCTCAGTGTACCTTTTTTCTTGTAAAAAGAAGTTGGTAACCCGAGTTGTACGCTCAATGCGTCACATTTTTCAGCCAGCCACTCTACAAGCCTTTAGATTCGCTGTGGTATCTACAACGTTTTGCTGGTTGTTGGTTGTAGCATTGGAGAAAGAAAGAAGTCAAGCGTTGAGGCGCAAACTACTAAGTGAACTGTGGTTACTACCACGATACCGTAATCTTGTGTCAATAAATGGAGCAAGTGACTACTGTCACTTGCTCCATTTATCAAAACAAGATTACCTTATCGTTTTCATCGTGCGTACGGCCACTGCTCAACTAACATTTAAGCGCTAAGATTCGCTAAAATTTGAGTTATAAGAGTACCTATGGATGCTCATACGTAGCTTCTAAATGGGGATACGAGTATATTGCTTTAGGCCAAGAGTCTAAAGCAATATATGCCCCTTGCCACCTCCTCCTCCTCCTCCTCCGTCGTTGCCTCATTAATAACGATCGTGACACTTGGCTTATGCCTTCCTCCAGTGATCTCAGTCGGGGGCTTGATGAAGAGACTAAGAGGTATATCCAGTTGTTCAGTTACTTGGTCCGACCGTCGCCCTCGTGGTCTTTTACCCTTAGCTTCCCAGTCATCATCAGGCGCTTCAGATTGCGTACCTAGCTTCTGTGCGCATATGGCCAAAGTATTGCAAAACATGCTGTAATATTGCTAACACCATAATGTAAATTTATTATAGCGGCAAATGAAGGACTCCATAGTAAATTTATTGTTTATACATGGTAAAACCAAACACGAACACATTTATTAGTAATATTTTCCTTATTTCATCAGTCCGTTCTATAGGCTTTAGATTTCACTTTTGGGCTTTCTAATTAAAACGTTTTCTAGACCTTCACATAACTACGACCTCTGAGTCTGAATCTGTCCTCTGAGGCGTGTTGAACGAACCCCCGGCTGCGACGCAGGCGGTTGCGGGGTCGATTCCGCCGGGGACAACTATTTATGCTGACCATAAATGTTTATCTCTGGTTCTGGGTTTTCTATAGTCTTACTATGCGGATGTTTTTACAATAATATTAATGTTATTGCTTAGTCTTAGTTAGTTGTATAATATAATATTAAGTAGTTAGGTACTTATATAAATCTTCTATCTATATCTATATATCTATCTACTATATAAAAATAAGTCGGGTTTTCCTTCCTGACGCTATAACTCCAGAACGCACGAACCGATTTCCACGGTTTTGCATTCGTTGGAAAGGTCTCGGGCTCCGTGAGGTTTATAGCAAAGAAAATTCAGGAAAAATTTAATTATCTATAATTTATAAGGCAAAACAACGTTTGCTGGGTCAGCTAGTCTATATATATAAAAATGAAACGTTTTCCGTTGTCACGACATCACGCGTGAACGGCTGGACCGATTTCGATAATTCTTTTTTTGTTGTGTTTGCTATTGTCAGGAGAAGGTTCTTATGAAAGAAAAAATGCTAAACCGATTTTGATGAATTTTATTTTTTTATACTAAACGACAGGACAACGTCTATCGGGTCAGCTAGTTAATAATAAAAATCATTAAAATTATAACCATAACTTTAATCATCAATCACCATCGTTTTATGAGGAGAAGGTAGATTTAGATGCTCCATTAATCTGTACCTAGTTCTTTAAGGGCCGATTCTATTGGTAGAAGTCCATAACCTAGTAAGTTACTGCATTCTGGGATGCCATTCTACTCATCATTCCGAAGATACTCATCAGGTCATCACCAATATTTTATGGGAGTAACTCGGAACTCTCACCTTCCAAATATATTTTTTTGTCGTAATCCGACTTCATATACAGGGTGGGTGTCCCACGGCGATGCCACACGGAGGGAAAGTAACTTAAATATTAAAGATAGGATATTTTACTGAAAGAAGACATCGTTATATTTTTAATAATAAGTAGAACTGCATTCACAGATTTTTTAAAAATCGCCAACCTCAACCGGGAATCGAACCCTCCAAATGTGATAGAAAAATTACATGTATTTTATAATAGCGTTTCAAAGGGCTACTCATAAGCATTATTTTTTCCTAAATAACCTAGCATCTTTTAAATGAAAGGAAGATCATGAAATTTGACATTTTATTTAAAATTTTGTTCAGGGAAATTTCCTCTGACTTCCCTACGCCATGCTTCCTCCCTACGCCATGCTTCCAACAATTAACATTATCATTTCAAAGTATTTACAAACCACTCCACTTGAGATACAAGATTTCCGTGGTATAAGTACATGATAATAATAAAGCGATACATAAAGTGTAGTAGGTATTCTTCATGAGCTCACAATTACCATGGAACTGGCTGATATTAGTAAAAATAAATAATTCGAAAATAGAACACGTAAATTTTCAAGCGTCTGTTCTTTTGTTTATTGTGAGTTTCATTTTCGTTTATTGGCAATTTTTGTGTTAATTTACTTACCATGACGTACCAAAATAATTTGGATTTAATGGAAGCATACTTTTTAAATCACAAAGACATTTCATTAGCTTTGCGGTGGTACCGCGAAAGATATCCCGATAGACAGAGCCACACACCATCTTGATTTGTGTTGAAAAGATTGGTGGATAAATTTAACAAATTTAGGACGTTTTGATCATCGCTTACAGCAACCACAGCAGAGGATAATAAACGTCAGCGATGATGAACTCAACATTCTGATTTACTTTGAAGCGTACCCGAAGAGTTCAGTGAGGGAAGGTGCTATCACATTTGGAGGGTTCGATTCCCGGTTGAGGTAGGCGATTTTTAAAAAATCTGTGAATGCAGTTCTACTTATTTTTAAAAATAAAACGATGTCTTCTTTCAGTAAAATATCCTATCTTTAATATTTAAGGTACTTTCCCTCCGTGTGGCATCGCCGTGGGACACCCTGTATAGAGTACGGCGCGGCGCGGACATATCCACATACATAAAAAAAAAAAAAACCCGCCTGCTTAAAAAAACTTTAAATAAAAACATATACATAATAAAAACTGAAAAGAAAATAAAACAAGTCCAGTAGTCACAGAACATAGCGACTTTAACAGTCGGGACCCATTGGTGTCAATTCGAGCAAGCCAAATTTCGACTTAACTTAACCTATAATTAGTTAAGACGTGTCAAATTACAGATTGCTATTCAGAAAACGCCCGACTTAACTTATTATGACAGGACTAAACCAAAATAAGTTAGGTCGAACTAAATTAGGTTAGAAAACGTTTTTAACTATTCGAAACGGCCACAAAACTGTCAAAATAGTAAACGTCGAACTAAAATTAAGTCGCGACTAATTTTGTGTGGACTAAAATTGGTCGTTGAAGTAAATAACAACATTTATCGAATAAATAACGTTACGATTGATAAATTTGTAATTTTGGCTGTAGTACGGGCTGAAAGGTGTTCTGAGTGCCGGCCTTTATGGACAGATTTAGTGAAAACCCTCAGAAAGACGTGTTTTGTTAAATGTTTTTGTTTAATTTTATTGCAGAAGCAATAAAATTAAATATTAAATAAGCAGACGACCTCTGTGGCGCGTCGTGCGAAAGCGCGACTGCAATGCAGGAGGTTGCGGGTTCGATTCCCGCCGGGTGCAGGTATTTATGCTTATGGAATAAATATTTGTGTCTGGTCTGAGTGTCCCTCTATGTATAATATGTATGTATTTACAAAAGAAAAATAAATATAAGTATTATATCCGTTGTCTAGTCACCGTAACACAAGCTTAGTCGCTTACCACGGGGCTAGATGGCGCTGTGTGTTGTTCACAGAATTTATTTATTATTATTATTGTTTGTAACGTCTCCGTTTCACGGGGCTATGGAGCCCCGGACATTTGGAAGGCGTGCGTGGGGCCGAAGCCAACACGTAGAGGCCCGTTTCAGTCACAATTTTAATCGCGACGTATGAAATGGACACCAAACCGGCGGTTATCCTTGTCTACACTATAAAATGCAGCCAAGGACAAGCCCCGGTTTGGATAGTACTATTGTGTAAACTACGGATGAAAACTACTTGGGCTATGAGAATGGGTTGGTAGTGGATTGGATACTGGGGGGAACTATGGGGACTATGGCGCCTGCCGTAACAATGTAAAAATACACGTACAAAAATGGCAGGCGGAGACTCGCCAACTCACAAACTGGGCCACCCTAATTAAGCCGAGCAAATTACAGCCAGGGGGCAACAGGGGCGCGAGTGGCTGAAGGATGGAGGAACCTCACCGGATTTTAAACCATCCTAGGTAATCCTGTGGAGCGGGCCAACTCATCACTGACGTGAGGTGTCCATCCTCCGAGCATTTCTGCTCTCGCGACTCCACTCCGACCAGCCGGTGAAGGCAAGCCAGAGGCGGGGGACCGCTTCCTCGTCAGTGTTCACTCCGACCAGCCAACTAAGGCAAGCCAGAGGTGAGGAACGGTGGTTTCCCCCTGGAGCACTCGGGAAGCCGCGGGGTCGCTACTCCCCGACACCTCGCCTCAAGGTGCCCTGCGGGCTTATTATTATTATTATTAATGACGAAGGGCTTAGATTAAAACGATTAAGAGACTGTTCCAATCCATTCGTATTGCCGGATAACAAATTTAAAAAACTGTTTTGTATACCTACCAAATGACTACGACCTGCTGGACTTTCACAAACTACTCAGTCGCGTGACACCAATGATCGTCTCAGAGGTCACCACCTCAAATTACGCACCACCTTCTCGGACAACAACCCTCACGAACATTTCTTCAGCAACAGAGTGGTCAGAGCGTGGAACAAGCTACCAAAGGACATCATCTCGGCACAGTATCAGCCAGTTCAAGAACAAACTTGACCAATACTTAGCCAATACAGAAACAGACTAAGAATAGCTGGATACAGGCATCTATCAATTGTATCAACTGCCTGCCTGATAAGTAAATAATAATAAAATACCTGTGGCAATATGCCTATTTGCACATACTAGGAGGCAACAATTATTTTCAATAAAAGTCATTTTATATCATTTACAAGTTTTATTCAAAATATATACTAGGTAGGTAGTTAAAATAGAATTTGATTCAGATTTGGCTAGAATTGTCTATACAGTTAAACCAGTTAGGAGTTTACTGTGCCTCTTCAACAAAAATTTCCTCAACTGTGTCTCCCCTCAATGCTTCAGCTAAAACTTGAGCTGCCCGCACCTTAGCACAGGCATTTTCTCCTAATGGCAGTGCAATATCTGCTCAGCTCAGCAGCCTAATATTTTCATTTAATGCTGCTGTCAGGCTATCGGCAACAGGCGGTCTTGGTGGTCTTGGGGCTCGCACCCGCTCAGGCCGGCATATACGGGGGCGGTTGGGCAGCTCAGGTTGTTGTAGCGGTGGTTGATGAACTCATTGAGGATCTTCTAGCTGAGCAGGCACAGCAGGAGGAACTTCAGCAACAGCAGCAGCAGTATGTTCCATTTGGGGTCTGAAATTAACAATAAATAATTTAAGATATACAGCAAAAATATTTAATTATATGTATCACTTGGTTTTTAAAGGAAAACTTACCTGCTCTACAGTCGCAAAACCATACACAGAGGCAGGTACTACAATTTCCAATATTTTATTGTCCAGATCTGTTAAATCTGGACCTGGAGGACCTCCTCCAGTTCCGCTGATGGAGCCCATACTTTTCGAGCTTTTGTTTTTGTTTTGCTGCGCCGGACATCCCAATTCTAAAAATAAAAGTAATGGTAAAAAATTACTACAAAACAAAGGAAATACATTTCATACATAGTTAATCACGAAGTACTTGTAATGACAAACATTGAGCCGAGTAATAATTGGTATTTGGTTTCTTGGTAAAACTGGTACTCAGACAACTTTAATCTTCACATAGTATAAAACAAAGTGACTTCCCTATCTGTCGTGCCTGTTTGTATTTTGTATGTACACTTAAATCTTTAAAACTATGCAGAGCTAGTAATTCTATATCTATTATAAAGCGGAAGAGTTTGTTTTTTTGTTTGTTTGTTTGAACATGCTAATCTCAGGACCAGCGGTTGCTGGTCCGATTTGAAAAATTCTTTCAGTGTTGGATAGTCCATTTATTGAGGAAGGCTATAGGCTACATTTGATCCCGATAGTCCCACGGGATCGGGACTTACGCGGGTGAAACCGCGGGACGCAGCTAGTTGATTCCATAAACTATGACTTGAAAGTTGAAAGTAATATCTTAGCAAAAATGTTTATAAAGAGCTTCATGGTTTAAAATTGCATTTTATGCAATACCTACTATATTCAGACCCTCTGTGTGGACCTATTTGCGTCGGTAAGGCTTAAATTTACTAGACATAATCCATTTAACTTTTCTAAACTAATGAATAGAAAGCTTATGAGATTTTAAAGTTTGGTTGAACGCGCTAATCTCAGGAACTTACTGGTCCGAATTGAAAATATATTTTTGTGTTTGATAGTCCACATATCGAGGAAGATTAAAGGCTAGTAATGATCCTGATATTCTCGCGGAATCGGGACCATTTTTATTCCTCTTACGCTATCGAAATAGCAATTAGCATAGGTAAATTGCGTCAGAAATAAGACCTACCTTTTGCCAACTGAGCATGAAGCCTCTCCACTCCACAAGCAGTTCCTTTTGCTGCGTTCGTTAGGTCTTATATACATTTTCCGACACAAAACCCACAACAAAACTGATTCAGTCAGATGAATTACAAACTACAAAAAGTAAACAAATAATCATAGAGAAATCTAGACGAATAAAGTACTACCAACCTCACAGCATAAACCATTCGTTCTCACTTTTTTATCTGTGAATCCAATTTAGTCGGTGTTTAGTCCTGTCATTTTCAAATTCTAAGTTTAGTTTGTGGACAAAACCGAATAGCATACAAACTTAACTTAACTAAAATAAGTCTGTTTTTGGTTAGGTTAAGTTTTAGTCGGTGGTTTGCTCGAATTGACCCCATTGACTACCTAAAATCTAGCTCATCATATACCCTTTCAATAATGGGTCCCGACTGTTAAAGTCGCTATGTTCTGTGACTACTGGACTTGTTTTATTTTCTTTTTAGTTTTTATTATATATATGTTTTTATTTAAAGTTTTTTTAAGCAGGCGGGTTTTTTAAATTTTTTTTTTTTTTTTTTTGCGCTTTTTAGTCAGCATTAGGTGCAAGACGTTATTATATCAATTTTATTGTATTTTAATCGCAATGGCATCATTTTATTGAGGGGGTTATTAAGTTGAGGATTATTCAGTAAGTTGCGGTAGTTAATCTAAGGTATGGACGACTACTAACTAACTTTAAACCGTTGTAGATCCCAAATGCTTACATTAAATGAAAAACGGTTGAAGAAACCTAACCATGATTTTCGAAAACCTATTCAACGATACCCCACTTGATATAGTCAGTCAACTTTTGTTTTCTTATCCAACTTTAAGTCGTTGTAGATCCATAGTTAAACTAAATGAAAAATGGTTAAGGAAACCTAAGAATGATTTTGAAATACCTATTCGACGATACCCCACTCGATATAGTCAGTCAATTTTTCTTTTTTTCTTTTTTACAATATGGCGGCTGGTGGTCGCCATTTTGAATTTTGATAACTGTCATGTTCAGTGACACTTCCAGGATTAAGACGAATCGATTGACGTACGAATCATCAAAATCGGTCCATCCCTTTGGCCTCTGGAGCGCCACAAAGGAACAAACATACATACATAGACTGATAAACACATAACCCTTCTTTGCGTCGCGCAGTCGGGTAAAAACAATATACGGGTCGAATTGAGAACCGCTCCCTTTTTTGAAGTCAGTTAAAAAACGTAAGTGTAACAGTTTACAAAAAATAGTATATTAACCATTGTCTAGTACAAGTCTAATTTCCCAGTTAAGGTGTAGATGGCGTTGTGTGCAAGGTTCTGCAATATGTATAATATTGACTCATAACTCGTTTTATATGGTGTTTGCGGAAAATCGTGAAAATTACGGCGCATAACGGGCTCGTTTTTCGCATTTATGACGCAAAAGGGTAGAGTTTGTATTAGGTAAACTACCTAGGGTTTTAAGGATAATTCTATTAAGTAAACTACTAAGTCTCTTAATGTATGTAAATTATTCGAATTAGCTATGCTTGACGTGTTAAAATTGAACCGATTAACGTTATTTTGACCATTTGAATATATTAATTTCAAAATATTCAAATCGACCGCGGTAAGTTTTTTGATAGAAAAAAAATATGATGTTACGTTCTTGTATTTACCTCTATTTTTTATGGTTGTGTTAATTAAAGCTAGATTAATGAATAGGCAGTATGGCAGATATGACCTTTATCTATGTTGGAGGCAACGTTTATATACGAGACGTGCAAACTAGGCTTGACATAGTCAAATCAGACACTCTACCATGAACACTGTAAGTACTTCATTTTTTAACTTAGAACATTTTATATTAATTTATAACTTAGCAATATTCTTGACCCTCTGTCTATGAGAATTCCCTTTGTCCCTTTGTCTACTATTGTAGGTAAGGTTACCTTCGTAAGCACTTTTAAGTTAACAAAAAAAAGGACTAGTAAACATAATTTATTAAACCATTTAAACGTAGTAAGGAAATGTTAACTTTTAAAGGTACGCCCTAAAAAGGATCTCGCAAAACTCAGACCTCCACATGCGTGAATTCAAAATCCCGCCGTTAGTATTGAATTTTGGAAAAATATATTCTAAAATTCAGTTTGTTTACATCATGCATGACATAACACTTTAAAAATAAAAAGTTAAACTTTTGGCCTAATTCTGTTCAATCGTATGTTCCAACAGTTTCACGAAACTTCGTTTTAAAACTAGAGGCAGAAAAACCTATTTTTGTAACCGAAAAGACTTCAACGCGTACCCTACTTTCAGCTCACATCTTGACTTTTTTTTTGTCGTTGAATGTGAGGGATAAGTTCGGGTGTATCTAATGAGCCATCTTATTAGTAGTTATTCCTATAGTACATTGAAATTCGGAGGTGTCGATTGAACCCATGCGATGGGATGAATCGACTACAGAGCCTATTCTCTTGTTTCAACCTTACGTAACCTGCGAGTGTAAAATTAAAGCGCTAAGAAAAAAAAAGTAGGTAGGTACCATTTGTTTTTCTTAACGTTTTTGTCTGGTACCTATCTAATTAATAATTATATAGAGATAAATTAGTTTAACGTTCCTATGAAAAAGGCGTGTTACTCCTCATTTTTTGGGCAGTCAAACAGGTCAAACTAGACTAGCCAAACTGATAAAAAAACATGAACAGAAACTTGTTAGTTAATTTAGGGGTTAAGTTCAACACACCTACCTACACTTTAAGTTGGTACTTAGGTATTAAAAGCATTGTGTTTTGTTTAAAGTTGAAACAAAACTTACGTATGGGCGGGCATTTATCAGTATCACCTATCTATCTATATATATAAAAATGAAACCCGTTCCGTTGTCACGACATCACGCGTGAACGGCTGGACCGATTTCGATAATTCTTTTTTTGTTGTATTTGCTATCGTCAGGAGAAGGTTCTTATGAAAGAAAAAATGCTAAACCGATTTTGATGAATTTTATTTTTTTATACTAAACGACAGGACAACGTCTGTCGGGTCAGCTAGTAAATAAATAAATTTTGTGAACATCACACACGGTCCGATGGTAAGCTACAAAGCTTGTGTTATGGTGATTAGAAAACGGATACAAAACTCATATTTTTACTTTACTTTTATAATAACATACATTATAACCTCACCCTTAGGAAACTAAATTTACTCCACCGATACTAAAAATCGAAATAACAGCAAAATAATAATTGGCGTACTAAAGCAATTTCTTTTGTGCCGTCACATTTAGCTCTTACATACTTACTTTGACTTTAACAGACGACGAAAAAAACTGAGGGTTAAGTGCTGTCACTTAGGTAAAAGAAACATTGGTTAGTTAAAATAACATGGCATATTTTCTCTTACAGTTAACGATTGCAGTCCTTTTTGTATGCGCCACAATGGCGTATGCTGCAGTGCTACCAGGCGGTCCGGTAGCCGTCCAGCCGGTTGAGATCTTTGAGGCTCAGGAGAGCCGAGGATACGGCGGCTACGGTGGTCACGGCGGTGGTGGTCACCATTACGGCGGTGGTCACGGCGGTGGTCATCATTACGGCGGTGGTCATGGCGGTGGTCACCATGGAGGCGGTCACCACGGGGGCGGTCATCACTATGGCTAAACTATTTTGTTTAGAAATTGTGTGATACGATAAGTGTTAAGAATCAATTGTGTTAATGAAATGTAAAAAGATGCTGTTAATATTAAATAATCATTTAAGTGCAAATTATTTATTATTATTTCCTTCATTGACCACTAACACAGTGCCAATTTCCGAGTCATTTTTGCTTGAAGTTAGTAAGCCAATGCGACGTAAAAAAAAGGGTCGAATATACACTCAAGATGCTGTAGTACTGGAGTGTAACCCCTGGACGACAACTATACATGTATATGTTACTAGCTACTAGTCCCGCGGTTTCACCCGCGTAAGTCCCGATCCCGTGGTAATATCGGGATCAAAAGTAGCCTATAGCCTTCCTCAATAAATGGACTATCCAACACTGAAAGAATTTTTCGAATCGGACCAGCGCGAGCGGTTCCAGAGATTAGCGCGTTCAAACAAACAAACAAACAACCAAACAAACTCTTCCGCTTTATAATAATAGATAATAAATAAATATATAATAAATAAATATGTTTACGCCATAAAACTATCTGCCATACATAACCATGCCCCACGTTTTGTTTTTTTTTTTCATATTATTATTTTTTTAATTTTATTTCTACTCTAACTAGAAAATAAATGGCTGATACAGGTTTTATACCATAAACATATTTGCTGTAATGTCTTCATCCAGGTAGGAAACTGTGGGCTATGTTTGTATGGAGAACGAGTAGGTAGACTTTCCTCTTAATGCCCCATTTTTTTCCCACTGATCTTATTTATATTATTTTATAATTTATTTATTTACTAGCTGACCCGGCAAACGTTGTTTTGCCTTATAAATTATAGATAGTAGCCGATTCTCAGACCTACTGAATACGAAAATAAAATTTCATAAAAATCGGTCAAGCCGTTTCGGAGGAGTACGGTAACCAACACTCCTCCGAAACGGCTTGACCGATTTTTATGAGATCGGTTCAGCGGTTTAGGCGTGAAAGTGCTGTTACCTAAGTCCCGATCCCGCGGGATTTACGGGATCAAAAGTAGCCTGTCCTTCTCCGAGGTCCCATCTATCTCTCTTACAAAATTTATCAAAATCAGTTCAGCGGTTTAGGCGTGAAAGCGCTGTTACCTAAGTCCCGATCCCGCGGGATTTACGGGATCAAAAGTAGCCTATGTCGTTCTCCGAGGTCCCATCTATCTCTATACCAAATTTTATCAAAATCCGTTCAGCGGTTTAGGCGTGAAAGCGCTGTTACCTAAGTCCCGATCCCGCGGGATTTACGGGATCAAAATTAGCCTATGTCCTTCTCCGAGGTCCCATCTATCTCTATACCAAATTTTATCAAAATCGGTTCAGCGGTTTAGGCGTGAAAGCGCTGTTACCTAAGTCCCGATCCCGCGGGATTTACGGGATCAAAAGTAGCCTATGTCGTTCTCCGAGGTCCCATATATCTCTATACCAAATTTTATCAAAATCGGTTCAGCGGTTTAGGCGTGAAAGCGCTGTTACCTAAGTCCCGATCCCGCGGGATTTACGGGATCAAAAGTAGCCTATGTCCTTCTCCGAGGTCCCATCTATCTCTATACCAAAATTTATCAAAATCGGTTCAGCGGTTTAGGCGTGAAAGCGTAACAGACAGACAGACAGAGTTACTTTCGCATTTATAATATTAGTAAGGATAGTAAGGATTAGTAAGGATTTATACGCCCGCTTATTATGCCGAGAACAAGGGGTTTGAGCGGATCCAGCTCAGCTCGACCAATGGCAGTGCTTTGACGCTGCTAGATTGATAAATTGAATGGATTATTTTAATTGATTAATACTTATTGGTAGACGTAGATTGGTAGAGTATTCCGTCCGTCCACGTATTCTATAACTAGAATAGCTCAAGAATATTTCAACATTGTTAGATTTTTGGCAAAAATGATTTTACATTTTTAGTTTGAACCGTTTCCGATTCAGCCGAGAACTGACAAGAAAATATGCCTCTACCGATATAATATGTCTACGATATAGTCTCAACACACAAAATGTAGGGTATGTTTTTTGGTAGCTACGTGGGTACCTTATGTTTTTTGTACAATAAAATTGAAGTTACGTATATAGGTACCTTCCTACATCTTGAGTTCGTTTCGTTGGTAAAAAATCACATTTAAGTATAAGGTAGGTACTTTTTGTACGAATGGGTCAACGACTAGTATACACAAACGGCGAACAAATAAGTTCAAAATAATTAACGCCACAGTTGTTTTGATGGATGAACTCTCACGCCTAGCCCCTCCTAGTTAACACTAACATTCTACAAACAGGTTTTAAAATGAAAGACTTTTTACATTTAAACCTACCTACCTAGGTAGGTACCTTTTTAACGCCTAAAAACATAAAATATAAGCTTAAAACGCACTACCTAAACACCCTTCGCAACTGTATTTATATCTATGGCACATCTTATCTATCTTCATAATGTTTATTCACCCAACTACCTACCTTGCATTATACCCACAAAATTAATATTTACGAAATAACTTAACTTTTTTTTTCCGACGTATTTATTTATACTTATTATATTTATTTATTTTTTTCTATTTGTATTCTCCGTATACTTATTTATTAGATAGACGTAGATTATTAGCATTAGTATTTAAACCTCTGTGGTTTTTTTTATGCTAATTTTAAGTAATCAATGTTATTTAAGTTTTATTCGGTAAATAAAAAAAAAAAAAAAAAAAAAAAAAAAAAAAAAAAAAAAAAAAAAAAGGTAATGCAACATTTAAAAGGAAAGGATACGTAGGTACTCTTTTGTCCACACATACCTTACAAACGTAGTCAACTGTTTCATCATCATCGTCATCATCCGAGCGATGTTCCCGGTTGCATCCCTCTCGAGAGCCAGCTTTCCTACTTTTACGTCTCCACTCCACTTATTTAATATTTATTTATTTATTATTTAAAAAAATTCCTCACTAGATCAAGACATTAGAGCAAATATGTTTATGCCATAAAACCTATATCTGTCATGACAATGCATCTACCTTTTTATTTTTTTTTATTTTCTAATTAAAATAATAATAAAAAATAATAAAATGAAAAAAATAAAAAGATAGATGCATAGTCATGACAGATATAAGTTTTATGGCATAAACATATTTGCTCTAATGTCTTTATCCAGGGAGGAAAATTTAAACTACGTTTGTATGGAGAAAGAGAATGGAGACTATCCTCTTTATCTAGGTAGTCAACTGTTTCGTCCCTGGATAAAGACATTAGAGAAAATGTTAATGCCGTAAAACCTATAATAGCTATGATCCATCAAGTTTTGTTCTAAGATTTTTAAAAATTAGAACTATCTTTCGCAAATTTTGTCTACTCAAAAAGCTGTTTCTTAGGGATTAATAACCTTTTATATTCGTATAGCATATAGCCTTGTCGTGGCGGGGGGGCTTAGTAACCGTGGCTTGGTCACCCACGGTGAAGCGAAAAGGAACCCACCCGAGGAGGAGCCGCTCGAGCTTCGGCTGGAGGAGGTTTCGGGGCCGCGGCAGGAGAGGAGTGTCGGTGTTTCGTTACCGCTCTCCCTATCTGACGCGGCCTCGGCGGGGCCGCCACCGTTAGATGGCGGACGCGGTGGGGCTGCAGGGTAAGAGGCGTGTCGGTGTGTCGTTGCCGCTCGCCCTATCCCCTGCAGCCGAAATGTGGTCGGCGACGGGGCCACAGACCTCACCCGTCGCAGGGGAACCAGGGGTGTCCAGACATCCCTGGTTCCCCTAAACGGCTCTTGGCGGCGGACTCGGGGGGGGTCAGTCGCCAACCAATGAGCACGAGATGGCGGCGGCGTGTTCACGACGCCTCTCGAGGGTTTTCCCTGAAAAGGGTTTCAGAGAGGAGGCCTGATGAGGCCGACCGCTGTTGGAGGCAACGGTTGTTTTGCTAACGCTGTTCCCGTTGTCCCCGACAAATAGCGGAAAAGACGGACACCGAGGGGTTTAGTGGGTATACCCCGGCCGCACACCATCTTGGCCGGGGGGACCCCCACACACCGGGCCGCTCTCCCCCGGGAGCGGTGTCCTATTGGGCATCGCATCTCCGGCTGCGGTGTGCCAAAGCGTAGGACTCTAGGCTAGGGATGTCCGGTCCTTACCAGGATTTATAGGTTACCCAGAAGGCATAAATATTTATGCCGGGAAGTAAGCACGCCAAAACTTCAAACTTCTAAAAGGTACCTACCGTTTGAAATCATATAAAAAATCCGAAAATTTAATTAAAACATTTAAATTGGTAAGTTTTATTAACCTTTTTTTTACTACAAACACTAATATTTTTAACCTTTCAGTGTTTTTTCCCGTGTAGGTATGATAATACTATTAGCAACATCCCGTGGTTACGCTTGCTTAAATCACCAAGTGAACCTGTTACCTTCTCGTCCCAATGGCCCATGTAGCAGGAGTTGTCAGGGAGAATACCTACCTAGAGTCCATCTTCACATGATGGATATTATTTTAATAAGGAAAATAACAAACAAACATTTATTACATTATTTGTAAAGTGTTTTAGTTAGACTAGCAACGCCCAGCTATTTCACCCGTGAAGTTTCGTTCTCGTGAGATTATCGAAAAATAGTAAGGTGTATAATAGTTTGAAATACAAACAAAGTTTAAAATGCAATCACGCAGAAACGGCTCTGGCCCGATTTTTATCATGTTTTATTTGTCATTTACAAACTTACGGAAACCGGTCTGTTTTCGTTGGTTTTCGGTCATCCTTCAGTATGTAAAGGGGGCCATTTGATTGTCAAGTTTTTTTTTCATATGACCTATGGCGATACGAGGTGCGCAAGTCAACTAGCACCATATATTACGTCAGAATCAAGCATTAATAAGTTTTTAGGCTTGATTAGCTCTCATCTTTGAGTAGGTAGCACGTGGTTTACCATGAAATTTTAGAGGACTTAGAATCAAGATAAAACTTTTATTTTGGACTTAATTCCTGTAAAATGTCAATCAACGACCAACGTATTTAGTTATTTATTCGTCATTTTCGTATAAAATGAACTTAGGACTTAACCTGATGAGAAAATAGATTGACATGCGCCTTGTTTAGGCATTGCGTCGTAGAGTTAGAAATGATGAGAGAGAGAGAATGGTGGTGGGAGGGTGTTGGGAAAGGGGAGATGGAAGATGGGGGAGGGATGAGGAGATCATATTCCAGGACTTTTTACGAACATTGAAGCAAGTTTCACTGCAATAACAAATGAACGAACTAACAAACATTTCTAATACTAGTGGGTTAATATTATTATAGACATACCTATAGATAGTTAGGTAGGTATCATAAAATAAAGATGATTTTGCTTTTGTATTAGAGGGATGACTCAGGCTATGGTAGATAAGACCTTTTTGCAGATGATGGTGTTTAACTGTTTAAATACGGGGTCCCATCGTTGGTACATCACATTGTACTGCACGGCATCCTACAATGAACACTGTAAGTACTTTACATCTTTTTGAATATATTAAAAATGTAATTCATCAAAAAGTATTATACTGGTGCAAAGGTTGGCCATCGCTGATGGGCGTGCTGAATGAATTAGGATTATGGCCACATTGGCCCTTTGCGCCGGGAACGCGGTTTTTTGGATAATGATTGAATTAACAAGCAAGCTTTTATAATTAAAAAAAAAGCTTCTTTTTGTAGATTTAAAGCTTTTCCTTTACTGTGTATATTTGTGTTCTATTTGCTTTCTTAACGTGTTTACGCAAATAATAAATTTTCCCGAACCTATTACACTTATTTAGCCTTATTGATAAACGTGGAGTAAAATCAGAATAATTTTACCACCTTTTTTGTTTGTTAACTTTGAAAGTTCTTGTTACTGAAAAAGACAAAGCATATTCTCACTGTTCTTATCTTATTGTTTATTAATAACGCTAATTTACCCTTATTAATAAACGTGGAGTGAGGTCGGAATTATTTTACCACTTTTTGTTTCTCTCTGTCAACTTTGATAGCCTTATTAATAAACGTGGAGTAAGGTTGGAGTAATTTTACCACCCTTTGTTTCTGTCTGTCAACTTTGAAAGTTCTCGCCACGGAAAAAGACAAAACATGTTCTCACTACTTCGACCTTACTCCACGTTTATTAATAAGGCTATCAAAGTTGACAGAGAGAAACAAAAAGTGGTAAAATAATTCCGACCTCACTCCACGTTTATTAATAAGGGTAAATTAGCGTTATTTGTCTTTTTCCGTGTCAAGAACTTATATACCATAAGTTCTTGACACGGAAAAAGACAAATCATGTTCTCACTACTCCGAACTTACTCCACGTTTATTAATACGTTTATTAACATGTTCTCTTATTTGATTTTATAAAGTTAGATATTGATGCGATTACTTAGGTAACTGCGTATTTGGGATTAATTGATTTTCATAAACTTATTTATAATTTGTTATCAAGTTTTAGTGAGTTTTATGAGTGTTCCCAAGTTTTAGCAAAAAAACATTTTACCTATTACACAATTATATAGGTGTGGGTAGGGTTACCAGATGAAAGAAACAAAAGTCCTGGGAAAAGTCCTGATTTCCACCAAAAAATCCTGAGATTTTTAATACCTAATACTTTGATTTTTTTCCAATACCTACTTATTTACAATAATCGGGCCGTTTTCCCTCAAGAGTGGTCTGACGGTGCATATGGCGCATTACCCACGTAAAAAGATGGCATGTGGTTAAGCTGCCCGACTTAAGAGGAGTATATACGCCAACGACCTTGAAACTGAAAATCCCTGTCGGGCTCATCGAAAATTGTTGATTATTTCGTGACGGAATGTCGTAGAACTTTTTTTTGTGCACAGATTGTAGGTGATATTGTTTCCTACATTTTCGTGTAGTTTTAAGACAAGAACCTCCTATTGGTGCAAAGCCTATCCAAATTTTAGACAAAAAATGTCTGATTTGGCTAAAATGTCGATAGGCTTCAATACGTTTCGACATATTTGTATGGAAACTGCACTAAAATATCGGAAACAATGTCGTTTACAATCTGTACACAAAAAAAAGTTCTACGACATTCCGTCATGAAATAATCAACAATTTTCGATGCGCCCGACATGGATTTTCAGTTTTTCAGAATAGGGCCCTTAAGCTTACACAACAGATAAGTCGGTTGCACTGTATGTAGGACAGCTTATTTTTATTATTTTGTCTTTTTTTCGATCGAGTCGGGTTTTGATTCAGCGGTAGGTAACCCTACCGCTGTGCAAAATCCATACTTAAACAGACTCTGCCATAATTCTTTCTGCTCAGCAACAATACCTACTTCTGTGGTAGTCTGTATAGGTATAGACTTTTGCACAGCGATAGGTAGTTTTTCGAAAAGCGATGACAAAGTCGCGGGCACAGCTAGTTAGATAAATAAGTGATAATTATAATATTGCAATGATTACCAAAGGTGATTAATTAGTTTCGTTTGTTTAACTTTTTGATAAAAATCTTAAAGTTAGTCTTTTGTTGAAATTTCTAAAAATCCTGAGATTTTAAGAGATTTGCGAAATCCGGCCGCAATCCTGAGAAATGTCCAAAAATCCTGAGATCTCAGGACAAATCCGGAGATCTGGTAACCCTAGGTGTGGGCATATAGGTGTGAGTAAAATATTAGAACTGCATGTTTAGTACAACTCAGGGAGCATGAGTTGGACAACTGCGCTTAAAACCACACGAATGTGAGCAATACGAACTCTCATTTGATGGTGCAGATTTATCGGTTTTGAGAATAGAAAATATTGTTTTTAAAATGGTATGACCAGGTTTATAACTCCTGTGTGTAGGTACCCGCTAAGATATCTATTAGTTTCATAACAAATTTATTCTTGAAATTAAAGACATTTTTCGGTTTGAATCAATCCTCAAGATTTGAGATCCCCTTTGAGTCAAACCTGAAGAAGGGACCTGGAAAGGTCTCGAAACGTTGAGCGTTGTAACAATGCTAAAAGTAATAAACACCACGCGATTCAAACCAAAAAATGTCTTTAATTTCAATGCAACATCGCGAAAACAGGAGAAAAATCTAAAATTATACTTATAATTTTATTTTGGTTTTTTAAATTATTAAAAATATTTACATAAATATTTTAAATCTTAAACTAAACATTAAACTAAGCTATCTATGAAAGAAATACCTAGTGAATAAATCTTAAGAGGATAGTCTCCATTCTCTTTCTCCATACAAACGTAGTTTAAATTTTCCTCCCTGGATAAAGACATTAGAGCAAATATGTTTATGCCATAAAACTTATATCTGTCATGACTAAGCATCTACCTTTTTTTTTTTTCATTTTATTATTTTTTTTTTTTATTATTATTTTAATTAGAAAATAAAAAAAAATAAAAAGGTAGATGCATTATCATGACTATTCATGACAGATGTAGGTTTCATGGCATAAACATATTTGTTCTAATGTCTTTATCCAGGGAGGAAAATTTAAACTACGTTTGTATGGAGAAAGAGAATGGAGACTTTCTCTTAACAATTAAAACAAAAAAAACTCTAAATGCCCATAACGCTAGTGGCATTGCCAGTTGCCACGTTGAATGACGAAGGGAAACCTCTGAATCAAGAACGATTGAGAGCGGGTACAAATACAATGTACTTTATATTGCAGCTTACAATCGCAATTCTGGTGGTCTGCGCCACGATGGCGTATGCAGCGGTTCTGCCGGGTTCGGTCCCAGCAGCAGACGTAGCCCAACCTGTAGCTGCAGTAGCTGAAACCGACCTGGAAGCCCAGGAGAATCGTGGCCCCTATGGGCACCATGGCGGGTATTATGGAGGTGGTTATGGTCATCATGGTTATGGTGGTCATCGTGGTCATTGGGGCCACCACCACCATCACCATCACCGGCATTTTTAACATAAAAATGGTTATGTAGGTATACTTACCAAAAATGTCTTCTACAAATTAAAATTTGTAATTGAATGAACACGTTATGAGTTATGACTAGTTTAATTTACACTTTGTTGTCAAAATATTGTACCAAATTTACAGGAATTACATTTAGATTTTTTATAATAAAATGTTTATCTATAACTTCATAGAAATTTTCATTTCATAAAACGCAACCAAATGTTTCACCCGCGTTATCTAGACTTGAATAGTCTTGATGCAGTGAAAACCGACAGACAGACAGACAAACGAGTGATCTTATAGTGGGTTCCTTTTTTTTCCTATTGAGGTACGGAACCCTAAATATTGGAAAAATATCAGCGCAGAGCGGGCACCGTACTCCGGGCTTTCTTGAGTCGCCTCCATAAAGAAATTTACAGCATAAGTTCTTCTAGTAGGTAATTCTAAGCATTTTAATATCACCATAGACGAAATGATATAGGTACTTACTATGATATCACACATTTCAAGCATTTCTTCGCAAAAAAATGATTCAAAGTATGTAAGGCATATATTTTGTATCATTTAGGTAGGTAAATCATACCTATAACCCGATTTTCGAGGGCTGTTTTAAAAATAGACATGAATTTTCTATTTTTAAAACAACATATTATTGAAATTATTTATCCGCCAGCAGAGCCAGAGTTAGTGCGTAAAAACTAACTCCGAGCAAGTAGCCTAATACTCTGAAGCTTCTTAAATTTACACGATTTGTTAACCCTCATCCCCTCGCGACCAAGACCATTGTAACATGGTTGAAACGTCAAGGTAAGAAAATAAACCCGGGAAAATGTAACTAGTCTAATACTTGTTAGGGATCCGTATCCAAAGAGTCAAACCAGTAAGTACTTTTTTTACTAAGATTCCACTGTCCGTCTGTGTGTTTGTCACATATGATGTGTGATTATTAGACACGGGTCTAGATCGCGTTATAGATAATCATTGTTATCATTGAGTCTTCTCGGGACCACGGCCGGTATACCCGTTTGCCGTAACGTCGAAATAATTAATAACAATGATTATCTATAACGCGATCTGAACTCGTGTCTAATAATAATGAATGAATGAATTTAAAGTTTAAAAAGTGTGTTACATATGACGTATTTCTGTTAACGCTATAACAACAAATACTAAAAACAGAATAAAATAAATATTTAAGTACCTACCTATCACTGTCATTCAACAAGCGTGCGTGTTTTTTTGTGAGTTCGAATTTCTTGCAAAAAATCGACGCTTCTATTAAGCAGCTACACATGCACACCGGTAAAAGAAAAACGCAAAATGAAAAGAAAAAAGCGTTTAGTCAAGTCTTAAAAACGATCAAGTAGGTACCTATCTATCTACATCCTTACTAATCCTTACTAATATAATATTATAAATGCGAAAGTAACTCTGTCTGTCTGTCTATTACGCTTTCACGCCTAAACCGCTGAACCGATTTTGATAAATTTTGGTATAGAGATAGATGGGACCTCGGAGAAGGCCATAGGCTACTTTTGATCCCGTAAATCCCGCGGGATCGGGACTTAGGTAACAGCGCTTTCACGCCTAAACCGCTGAACCGATCTCATAAAAATCGGTCAAGCCGTTTCGGAGGAGTGTTGGTTACCGTACTCCTCCGAAACGGCTTGACCGATTTTTATGAAATTTTATTTTCGTATTCAGTAGGTCTGAGAATCGGCTACTATCTATAATTTATAAGGCAAAACAACGTTTGCCGGGTCAGCTAGTAATATGATAATTTACATGAATTAAAGTTAAAAACCGGGAAAACCAGTGATCGTTAGAAAACGGTCAACAATCGGGAAAAACAAATGACCATTGAAAAAAACATAACCTACTTACGTGCGTATGGGTACTACCTATACGTACGTTTTTAGGGTTCCATACCCAAAAGCCCACCCATTAGTATAATTCTGTGAACGAACAGTAGACCTCGTAAGCATTTGGCCCCTTTGTGGGCAGAGACAAAAAACATTAAATTATAAATAAGTTATATTAAGTTCACAAAGATCAGATAGAAAATACGACCTGAGAAATAGAAAAGAAGCAATATTCTGACTGACGAAATAAAATGTTTGCCAGACTTGAAGTAGACACGCTTCGCTAGCTCGGCCAAAAAGCAGCAATTGCAGTGCTTAGTATTATTTTCATAATTTAAATTTAAATGATAAAATTAATATACCATTTTTAATCACCTGAGAAGATACTTAATTGTTTAGAATCGCGCATAAATTATACAAGTATTAAAACCACTCAGTTAAACACAACTACCTATCGGTACCCAGGTTCAGAAACATAGATCAAAAATGTAAACATAAATCCAATACATTTATTTGAAAGTGACAGCTCTTCATTTATACTTTTTCCTTTAAAATTGTCAGTTCTTTGTTTACATTTTTGATCTAAGTTTCTAAAGTAAAGTAGGTTTAAGTGGTTTTATCACAGAACGAAGGTTAGACCATGGTTTATTGTCAGGTTTTGCCTACCATTAGTGTGGTAAACATTTCAACTAAGGTCTAATTGAATTAAAAAAAAACGTGTGGCACTCGGGGAATGCCGCAGTAAAGCTATTGCATAACATTTTTTATCAACTTATGCAATTATAATTATTTATTTATTTTGTACCATGTTGATAGGCATGGGGTAGGCGGAATGGGGGGGTGTTAGGTTTTATTTTCGTTACGGAATTTCTTGATTCAGTGGCAGCGGTCAAAGCCCGCGATAAAAGCTATGCAATAGCTTAAAAACAGGCAAAGTGCAAGTGGGACTCGCGCACAAAGTGTTCCGTGCCGTAATTCAGTGCCTACAAAGACTACCCACGTGCGAATTGACTCGCAAATTGACAATAAGGAAAATTACATACAAATTTTATTTAAATTTTTGTTATAAGGTCAAAACAGCATGGTATAGGCACAGATTAGTTGATAATGACTAGGTGGTATGGCTACGGGTCTATTTTTTACGTTTCAAAAACAAAAATCGACGCAGCAAATGCGCGTTAGGTTTTCCTTGTTCGTCTATTTTAAACATTAGATATGCGAAGTAATTATGTATGCTTTTTATATTATCTATTATAGACGACTAGATTAATCAGATTATGGCGCATAAGACGTTATTGATGGATGCTATGATTTTGTTTAAAAACCTCGTCTGAACAAGCAAAAGCAACAGTCTTGCAAGACAATCCACAATGAACACTGTAAGTACATACTCTAATACTATTTTTGACGACCTCTGTGGCGCGTCGTGCGAGAGCGCGACTGCAATGCAGGAGGTTGCGGGTTCGATTCCCGCCGGGTGCAAGTATTTATGCTTAAAAATAAATATTTGTGTCTGGTCTGGGTGTCCTTCTATGTATAATATGTATGTATTTACAAAAGAAAAATAAATATAAGTATTATATCCGTTGTCTAGTCACCGTAACACAAGCTTAGTCGCTTACCACGGGGCTAGATGGCGCTGTGTGTTGTTCACAGAATTTATTTATTTATTATTTATTTATTTATTTTACTACATAAAATCGAATAATATTTCTATATAATATTGTCTCTTAGAATGTATGTAGAAGCTAACGCACCGCAATTTGTTTTGCCATCGGTAATATCATAACGAAAAAACACGCGCACGCCGCGCCGCACGGCTTACAACTATAGCAAAAAGTTACAACTTTTTTGGTACTTCGTTCCAAAAAATACGATGACTCGACCCCGTTACATATCAACGAAAAAAAAAACTACGGGATTCGTATGACTGAAAATGTTATCTTTATATAGATATTATTATATAGTCATGGGTATTCAATTCTTATTCTAATGGATTTTCAGTTAAAAGATAATTTTCTTTACTTATAACTATTTATGTATTCTGTGCTTATACATACAATACAATTTAGAATATAGGTCTCTCTGATGTTTTCAAAAGAAGAACGCACTTGCTGTTATGTAAATCAATGGCTATCATACGAACCATTGACTGAAACCTTAAACTAATCAAAATTCCATAAATTTTCAAAGAAAGCAATTATAAGCTACAAAGTACTACCTATTAACACAATAAATAATCATTATTATTAGACACGGGTCTAGATGGCGTTATAGATAATCATCTATCATCGTCATCATCGTGTCTTCTCGGGACCACGGCCGGTGTGACCCGTTTGCCGAAACGTCGAGGTAATTAATCAAAATGATTGTCTATAACGCGATCTAGACCCGTGTCTAATAATAATGATTGACGGAAATCGTATAAGTTTAAAAAGTGTACAATACTCAGATAATATCGTGAATCTTCATAATCTGAAGTATAATTGATAATTTCTATCTGTAAGCAGTTAACGATCGCCGTATTGTTGGTATGCGCCACCATGGCGTATGCATCAGTCGTCCCTGGGGAGGCACCCAACCACCCGGCCGTGGCTGAAGCCGACATCTTCGACGCCCAAGAGACCCGCTACGAAGCCGGGTACGGAGGTGGCCATGGTACGTAAATCAACCATCAAAATGTACACTTTGGTTTTTACCCGACTGCAAAGAAAGGGTAACTTTTCCGCGCCTATCTTGTGAGTTCGTAATATTCTTTATTCCCTCATATTTTCCGAACCTCTCGATGGAGTTCTTTAATTAAAGTATCGTTAGATTCGTCTCAGTAGTGATAATCGTATACAAGTATTAAAGTACAATTTAAAAACTAAAAAAATATTTTAAAATTGCTGGAGCTTTCAGCTATTATAGCAAGGTAAAAAAAAAACATTTGTAATGTTTGTCGTTTTTCTTTATTGCGTATAGGGCTGGTATTGATACTGCCTTGCTATATACGTTCATAGTAAAATTTCTGGTTATCAAATGTAATAAATAAACAAACAATCGATATTTAAATCTTTCATGATTAACAGGACACCACCACGGCGGCGGCGGACACCACCACGGCGGCGGCGGACACCATTACGGATAAAGTCGCGATGAAAAATGTATCAAATCTGTGATTTTTGATGTTTTGTTTTCCTAACATAGTTTACAACTTTTAGTTATTAAATTTTATTGTTAAATGTACTACTTTTTATTATTATTCTAACAAATATCCTCCTTAAGAGGACAGTCTACCTACTTTTTTATCCATACAAACTTTACAAACGTAGTCGACTGTTTCCTCCCTGGATAAAGATATTAGAAAAAATATGTTTCTGCCATAAGTCCTATATCAGCCATGACATGACCATACCCTACGCTTTGATTTTATTCATTTTCTAATTTTTCAAATTTTATTTCTATTCCAATTAGAAAATGAAAAAAATCAAAGCGTAGGGGAACCTTGACCAACCTAAAGGGGAGTATAGCGGCAGGTGGAGGGAGGGGAAGAGTAGTTCCCTCCCTCCACCTGCCTCACCTTAGTTTCAAAACTTGATAAATTTGTTTGTCTGTAAAACATACAATATACGGTAATTATATGTAATCAATGTATGGGCAACAAACAGTACGAAATTTTCCATAGCTTTGTATATCCGGAAACCATGTTTTGACATATTTGTTCAGAACGAAATTCAAAATATTTATGATAAAGCAGAAAAAAAAACATAATTTCCGGATAACCGGACATGAAATCCGGATAATCGGACATGATATCCGGATAAAGAAAAGTCTATATGTTCGAAGTATAATCGAACTCCGAAGCTATATTCATCCGTAATTTTTTAATTTTTCTGAAATCCGGAACTCATGTGTTGGCATACCTCTTCGTTACCGAATTCAGATTAATTATGAAAAAGAAGAAAAAAATATAATCTGCGGATAACCGGATTTAATTTACGGATAACCGGACTTGATGTCCGGATAAAAAGTAGCATATATGTTAATCGAAGTCTAAAGCTATCAACTAAATTTGGTTGCATTCGGATGGGCCGATTTTCTGATTCACGTAGACATAGCCACAAACCTATAGACAAACTAAAAACAGATAAACAGACAAACAAACAAACGGACAAGTAGAAAAACATGAAAATAAGTTCTATTGCTTCAATAAAATAAATAAATAAAGCCTTTATTTCAAACTTAAATTAACTTAAATAACATTTATATTTGTAAATATGTATATATTATGTTTTTATGTTAGGTATTTTTTTTTCTATAAGTATTTAATAGTTTTGGTATTTTATTTTGTAATTTTTTCATATATTATAATGTTGATTTAATTTTCAATTAACTTTTTCTAAGTTTGGCACCCATATGCGGGTATAGGCCTCCTCCATGCGTTGCCATGTACGTCTGTCTTGCGCCTGTCTCGTCCAAGTACTCCCTGCTGCTTCCACGATGTCATCTCTCCACCTGCGCCTAGGTCGACCTCTGCCTCTACCGCCGTCCCTAGGGTACCAGTGTAGGATGCGCTCTCCCCATCGGCCGTCGGTAGCTCTCGCTACGTGACCCACCCACTTCCACTTCAAGCGGCAGAGCATCGTAGTTGCGTCTAGTAGTTTGGTTTTCTTTCTTATATCGTCGTTCCTCACCTTGTCTCTGAGCTTGATGCCGAGCAATGATCTCTCTGTGGCTCCCTGAAATGTGTTTATTTTAGAAACAATTTTTTTTGGTGAGGGCCCAAGTCTGACTACCGTAGAGAAGTGATGGAAGTATTGTGTTGTCCATTAGCTTCTTTTTGAGACGGATGGGTATTCGGCTCTTGAAGACGTCTTTGTGCATCCAGTATTTCTTCCAAGATAGAGCAATTCGTCTGTCAACTTCTTTGGATGTTGTGTCTTGAAAAGAAATAGTTTATCCGAGATAGACATACTCCTTCACATATTCTATTTCTCTACCTGCGTATAATGGTATTGGTTCACAGTTTGTCATTGCCTTTGTCTTTGAAATGTTCATATGAAGGCCTATTTCTTGACTCGCCTTGTCTAGCACGTCGATCATGTGTTGAAGACTTTCATGTGTTTCTGCAATTATGACAATATCGTCTGCAAAACGTAGGTGGGTGAGACGTTCTCCGTTGATGTTGAGTCCATGGTTTTGCCAGTCTAGACCTCTAAACATGCTTTCTAGGATAGCTGTGAATAGCTTTGGTGAAATTGGGTCTCCTTGTTTCACTCCTCTTTTGATTTTAAATTGTGGACCAATAGTTTCCAGTCTGATCCTTGCTACAGAGTCGTTATAGATGTTCTTCAGGATGTTAATATATTTAGTATGTATCCCTTGTTCTTCAAGACTCTTCCAGAGGTGCGTGTGCGAAATAGAGTCGAAGGCTTTAGTGTAGTCCACAAACGCCAAGTATAGAGTTTTGTTGTACTCGTTACATGTCTCTATGCACTGTGTTAACTTGAATATGTGGTCGATTGTAGAGTACCCTTTCCTGAACCCGGCTTGTTCCCGAGGCTGCTGTTCGTCCAAGGCTTTGAGAATACGTGATAATATTACCGACGAGAATAGTTTGTAGAGTGTTGGTAGAAGGCTGATTGGTCGATAATTATCCATTAAATTCGGATCGCCTTTTTAGGGTTCCGTACCGAAAGGGTAAAAACGGGACCCTATTACTGAGACTTCGCTGTCTGTCTGTCTGTCTGTCTGTCTGTCCGTCCGTCCGTCCGTCTGTCACCACGCTGTATCTCATGAACCGTAATAGCTAGACGGTTGAAATTTTCACAGAAGATGTATTTCGGTTGCCGCTACAACAACAAATACTAAAAACAAAATAAAACAAATATTTAAGAGGGGCTCCCATACAACAAACGTGTTTCAAAAACTACAAGGGAATCGAGTAGGTCGTGGAATTCAAAATGGCCGCCCTGTCTGTCAAATATACCAGTCTACCTTCACTTACCAAAGAGTTTCTTATAAGTTTTAGATTTTCTTTGTGCCAAAGTTTTTTTTTCTTTTTTTTGAGTGGTGTGGTCGTATGAAGGGAGTAAGGATCGAAGCTAAATATTTCACATTTTCCTATCAATTTTAAAAATTGGATGTAAATCATTTTAGGGTTCAGTACCCAAATGTCATAGTGGTACGGAACCCTTCGTGCGCGAGTGTCGCACTTGCCCGGTTTTTTATATAATAAGGTAATAATCGATGTATGCCAGTCCTCTGGGATTATTTCTTGCTTGATAATTTCGTTGAATAACATAGTAAGGTGTGGCGCCAAGAGTTCTATCATTGCGATCAATGTATCACTAGTAACTCTATCTTCACCTGGTGTTTTGTTCTTCTTAAGTCTTGATATTGCTCGCTCTAGTTCGCAATTAAGAAATATTGGTATCGCGTCTTCATGCAAAGTATCGCTTGCTAGTAAACTTTGTTCTTTACTTGAATATAGAGTCGAGTAGAAATTGGTCGCTACATCCAGGATTTCTTTCCGGTTCGTCGTCTTTGTTCCTGAAGGTGCAGTCAGAGAGCTAACCCACTCTCGTCTGGAATTGAATTGTCTCTTACTGTGTTTTGTAGAGTTTCTTGTTTCGAGTTCTTGTTCCATGGCCTCTAATCTTATTTTGTGACTGCTGTCTTTGACTTTTTTCCTTATTTTTCTATGTAGAGTTTTCAGTTGTTGTCTTTGTTCTAAGGATCTGTCGGTCAGCTTCATTAATAACTCTCTTTCTTGGATTAGCTTCTCTATTTCTTGTGATATTTCGTTCTTTTTTTCGTTTTTGTCTTTTGGTATTTTCTCGACACAGTCTTTGATAGTTTGTGCTGTTGATAAGTAGCATTGCGGTATATTCTGTATTTTCTCTAGCTCTGTCGTTTCAATTTTGTTTCTCATCAGTTTCTTTAGTGCTTTATTTTCAATAGGAGTGAAGTTTTTACTTTTTGTTCCAAAAGTCCTTCTATTTTTCTTTATTCTCGCATGAATAGAGTATGTGGCTCTTATCATTCTATGCTTGCTTGCAATTTATGGGTACCTATTGCTTCAATAGGTACCCATAAAATGTATTTATTTTAATATATTCTACAACAGACATCGCTCAGTCACAATTTAATTACATGTATAGATTGTCAAGTTTTTCAAAACCAAACAGGCCACAGCTCGAAAACCATCAAGCCTATCAAAACAAGGCATAGGACATAATTGTTCAGGATTTAATGATGATCATTTTATCTTATGACTTTTCTTTCATATCTATTATAGTTTTTCCAATAAAGTGAAAAAACTGTTACCTTGGACAAACTTGACGGTGAGGGGGGGTGTAGCGGCGGGTGGAGAGGGGGGGGAGAGTGGTGGATCTTGAAGACCACATCCAAAGGTATATGTCACCAAAGTTTCAAAACTTTATAAATTTGTTTGATTTCCCCATACATTGAAAACATAGAATTAGCGAGCTAATAAACATATTTGCTCTAATGTCTTTATCCAGGAAGGAGACAGTCGACTACGTTTGTATGGAGAAAGAGTAGGTAGACTGTCCTCTTAAATAACAAGATACTAAAAAAAAATAGGTAGACTTAGGTGCTATGCTGATTGCACATCTCTCGTATGATTGATGCGTTGTCGGTGCCATCTGTTGTACGACAACACAAATCAAATCAAATCAATCAAAGTACGTTTATTCATTCGGATATTAGCAAGATATCTCTTAGAAATGTCATTTTTTTATATTTAATCTAATCTACTGTGTCTTCGGAACGCGACCTCCATGACATGAGAAGAAGACACAAGAAACTCATGGGGTTTTTTTTTTGTATATTTTTTTTTGCAGTAATCATGTGGTTTACATTGTCGCATATATATTATTGAACAAAAGTGGAACTGGAGCAATAATCTATACTATAATAATCCTTACTAGCATTACAAGAGCGAAAGTAACTCTGTCTGTCTGTCTGTCTGTCTATCTGTTCAAATAAGTTATAATATACAAAATAATAAACATAAAAAAATAATTTACTTAAAACACTATCTTATCCACAAACACACAACCCGCCCAACACCGCCCAAACCGCCTCGGGACCCACCACCAGAGTTCTGTGGTGCCAGCCTTGCATTCCTTTCCTACACTCTAGAATTTTATTATAAAATTCGTAGGTAGAACCATCTATTTACTCCTTTCCATAACTTATCCTGCTACTTTACCACAGAACTCCATGAATACGCCCCAGGACGAACCGAACGGAGCCGAACAAACCAAGCATTCGCGAACGCGACCGTGCCCCTGTCTGTCCCCGTCTTTCAATAAAGTATTCATTTCCATGGATTTTTATCGTTAATATAATTCGATGTATTATAATATGCCATCCTGTACAGTTTGCATTTAATATATGTTTTAAATTTATTAATGGACATGTAACACACATTCTTGGGTAACTTATTATAGTAGAGCATAGATGAGCTAGAGAAGGACCTGTTTATTTTCTGGAGCCTACTCCAGGGCACAGTTAGATCATCTTTATTTCTTAAATTAAATAAATGTATGTCCCGATTTTTAACAAGCTTGTCCTTATTTTTATGGACGTATAAGAGATTTTCGTAAATATATTGTGAATATACTGTTAAAATATTTATTTCTTTAAATTTGTCTCTAAGTGATTCTCTAGGGCCCAACCCGTAGATAGCTCGTACCGCTCTCTTCTGTAAAATGAAGATATCCTTAATATCTGCAGCACACCCCCACAGCAGGATGCCATATGACATAATGCTGTGGAAGTAGCCGAAATAGACCAGGCGGGCAGTCTTCATATCTGTGAATTCACGAATTTTCTTAACAGCGTAAGCTGCAAAACTTAGTCTAGCGGACAAAGCTTTCACATGTGGGCCCCATTGAAGCTTAGAGTCTAGAGTTATACCTAGAAAGACAGACTTTTCAACCTTTTCCACTTCCTCGTTATTAATTTTCACCACAGTTTTAACATGTTTAACATTAGGAAGTGTGACCTTAATACATTTTGTTTTGGATCCATTCAGTAAAAGATTATTGGTATTGAACCAATATACTATTTTAGAGAGAGCATTGTTCACGTCGTCTATATTTAATTGGCGTCTTTTAACTTTAAATACCAATGAGGTATCATCTGCAAACAATACTATCTCATGTTTGTCCCTTACTAGGTAAGGTAGGTCATTAATATAAACTAAAAACAGGAATGGTCCTAATATGGTTCCTTGAGGAACCCCCATTGTTACAGGAGAGCCGGGGGATCGTTTTCCGTTAACATCGACACACTGAACCCTATTGCTCAAATAGGAGGAAATAAGATCCAGAGCGCTATCTTTAATACCATAGTGATGTAGTTTCATGATCAATGTATCATGTTTAACGCAATCAAATGCCTTGGATAGGTCACAGAACACCCCATAAGCATCGTGTGACTCCTCCCAGGCTTTAAGTAATGCAATACCTGCATCAGTAGTTGAACGTCCCTTACTGAAACCGAACTGTTTATTGTGGAGAATATTATAATCATGAAAATGTTTTAAAAGTTGGTTTAAAATATTTTTTTCAAATATTTTACTAAGTGATGGTAATACAGAAATTGGTCTAAAATTAGTGGGATCTGACGTACTACCCGATTTAAATAAGGGAGTAATTTTACTTAATTTAATTAGATCAGGAAACACACCACAGTCAATACACCTATTGAAAATCATGACTAAATCTGGCACAATATGTTCAATAATAGACTTTACAATAGGCACGGAGATCCCCCATAGATCTTTAGCCTTCTTGAGATTTATTTGCTTAAGGCTTACCATAATATCATGATTCCTTACATGTTGAAATTTAAATTTTGTGTTGCATTCGAGTACATGACTTTTTAACAAAGATTCTGCAATGGGGAATGAAGAGTTCAAAGTTTTTGTCAAAGTAATAGGTATACTTGTGAAAAAGGATTTAAATTCGCTTGCAACATCTACATCATTAATGATTATCTTATTATCTTTCTTTAATTTAAATATACTATTTTTAGCTGTGGTTCTCCCTGTTTCAGCATTTATAATTTTCCAAGAATCTTTAATTATATTATTGCTATTTTTGATTTTTGTTTGAATGGACAGACATTTAGCAAGCACACATACTCTGTGAAATATTTTGGAATAATTTTTAACATAAACCTTAAACTCCTCTGAAAAATTGAACTGTCTTTCCGCGTATAGCTCATATAGTTTTTGTCGACTTCGATGGATTCCAACTGTTGCCCAGTCACTAAATTCGCGTTTGTTAGAAACTACCATTTTTCGAGGAGTGAAAATTGATTTAAATTGGTCATTGAGTACCGAGAAGAAATTATTATACAATACACACATCGATCATACGAGAGATGGAACATAATATTGATGTGATGGCACGGTCATGTCATTTCCATACAAAAATAAAAACGTGGCACTCGGGGACTGCCGCGGTAAAGCTATTGCATAGCAATTTTTCTTAGGCTACATGGTAGGCGGAGTGGGGGGTGATAGGTTTTATTTTCGTTACAGAATTTCTTGGTTCGATCGCCGCGCTCAAAGCCTGCGATAAAAGCTATGCAATAGCTTAAAACACATCTTCCTCCTAAAACGTGGTTTTAACGTAGAATCGTCAGCGAAATGAAGTTTTCGAAGTAACTACCACTAGGCTCCAGTTTACCTAGTAGTTGGCGCCGAGGCTACAACTACTAGGTAAACTGTGGTACGTTCAACGATTAATTCTGAGCAACTAGTAGACGGTTTCGATAGAAAAGAAACAAACAAAATGCAATTGTGGTCGAAGTAGGTACCTATTTCAAAGCAATCAAAGCCATGGTAATTAATCAAATAAAGGGTCAGTAAAGTAATGGCTTGTTAACCCTCGACGAAAAAAGAGGGGTGTTATAAGATTAAAGTGTATAATATGTATCTGTCTGTGACATAGTAGCTCCCAAATGGTTGAAGCTATTTTGATATCTATAGTTATTTTTAAAACCTAACTATGTACTTAGGTAGTAGAGAGCCGAACGCCGCGAGGCGCACCGACTATTAGGTAAACTGTGACAGTAGTACGACGACGAGTAATGAAGTCTCTAAATACTCTACTCACGAGTATTCTCTAAGTAAACTGAATGATAGTCAACAAGAATTATACTATACTTTTGCAAATTGAGAGCTAACCTTAGCTTATAGTTGTACATCTATCTTAACTGGAGGTGTCCTAAGCAGCATTTTGTAGGAATAACCGTTCGGTTCACGTATTCTATAACTAAATCGTCCAAACATCGCTTCAGCATCGGTAGATTTTTCTCGTAAACAGTTCTCCCGAAACTTAAAAAAAACTATAATTTCATAGTACCTATGGTACGCTTTTTACTTTCAGACTTAAATCTGACATTTAAACTTCTTGTATTCCACAGTTTTTCTTCAAGAAATGTGTCAAATCGTAAGTATACAAATGAAAAACTTCAGCCCAATCGGTTGAAGATAACTGGTTCAGAACTAGGTTGCAAGATTCGACCTGGACAAACATACATTGCAAGTTAAATAAAAGCTTTTAAAAACGAAATAGATCGGTTGATAATAAAGTAGAGGAGAAACAACATACTGACAGACAAAAAAAAACCCAGACTTGAAGTAGAGACGCTTCGCTCGCTTTGCTCACTCGGTCAATAAATCTCGTTTCATTTAACCTTTCAAAGTCAAGGCAAAACACTTTTATTTTATTTTGCAAACATTAGATAGCTCGTGTGGTGAATATTAATCATACTTATGCCTACTTGAATTGATGACTTACCTAAACTGTTTGTTTATAAATATACAAATACGTTTTTTTGTAGCAATAAAGTTCATTCGCCTGAGTGACTGCGTATCGAGTTTTTTGTTGGGGAATTACCTACCTTTGATTATTGTGGCAAGTCATTCTACTACTCGTATCTTCACCTCCTATATATTTGTTATTCTCTAAGCATGAGGTTTCATAATTCATTCACACATGGATGACTTTGCATTGTATCTACGTGAGAAGAAATAAACTTTTTAAACTAACACGATTGGAACTCATAATTTTATATTTTCTCGGGTCGGGTCCAGTCCCCTTGCAACCAAGACCATTGTAACATGGTCGAGACGTCGAGGTAAGAGAATTGAAAACTAAAAATCACGCGACTAAGACCCGGGAAAATATAAAATTAAGAAAGAAATATCTATTAATCCTATTCGAAGGTTGCGCGTTGAACTCTTTTTAACCACACCGTCGCGTCGTCGGAAAAAGAGAGTTGTTAAGAATATGAGGTGTTGGTCTGTGTGCCTGTGTATCTGTATGTGGCATCAAAGCTCACGAACGGATAAAGCGATTTTGTTTTTTTTTTGTCTGATAAGTCATTGAATAGGTAGTAGTAATCAGACTCATTTACGTCGATTCCTGCAACGTCGAGTCATTAAACGCAGAGCACCGCCCGATTACCGGCTACGCTTCAACTTTGGGTATTTCATTTAATACACGTTTGAGCGTTTGACCACTATCTATCATGTGATAGTAAGTGATGACTATGGTCTATGATGTGGCACGATCATCCAGAAGAAGGGAGACGGCAGTGCGGAAGAAGCTCCATCCCGTCTTTCTTAGTGGCTACACCACTAATTTTTTGGGCCAACCCCTTTTGGTCGCCTTTTACGACGGGCGAAGGATATCGTAGCCATATTCTTTTAGAACTCGTATGAGTACACGTCAAGTTTCATGATAGCGAGCCCTATAATATCTAGTCCGTCATCGAATTTCTTAAAAAGCGAGGAGGGTATACAGTCGACATTAAATAGGTTTACCTGTATTTTTGTATTTGAAGTTTCCTGTTGTTTCTTATTATAAATGCTAAATATGATTAGTACTGAAGCTTAATGTTAATGGATGACTTGAAAGGTAATTTAGAAACCACAATATAAGGAAAACTGTTAATGGAAATTCTGAATAGGTACTTCAGCTATACGACACACGTTAGATAGGTACACGAATAAAGCTCAAAATACACGGGCGACACTGACACTGCAACTTTACCTATAGAGCCCACTACCGTCTGGCAGTGTCGCCCGTGTATATTAAGCTTTAAGTATACTATTTAGCTAGATTTAAAAAAACCGCATTTAAAAAAAATTCAATGCGACGATGCAAAAAAAAAAACATTGAAAAATTGGCGTTGAAAATTTTGAATGCGTATTTTTTAGAGATGGGCCGACTAGTCGTCAACTACCAATTATGCAATAAAACCAATATTATTTAATTAGTAGTACAGTTTAGAAGGTGCGTAGTCAGAAAAACGTAAACAAAACACATCATATCTCACATACATCATCAAAACATCTAAAATGTCATCTATGCCTCAGCTCCATTTTTTTGAAACTTCCAACCATTTTTTGGAAGTTTCACTATAGCTTTAGAAGTACAAATTTATCCAAAAATACCAACAATCGCCGAGTGATCATGATTGACCCAAATATCTCGGAATTATAATGATCTGCATTGCGGACTAGTTGGGCGACTAGTCGGCAATTTTGGAACCGACTAGTCGGCTAGAGATGGGCCGATTAGGGGTTCTGCCGACTAGCAAGTCGGCAGAACCCCTAATCGGCCCATCTCTAGATTTTTCCTTAAAAAAATCTATATAAAATAGCCTTGAGCAATAAAAGTAAATTATGAAATATTTATACCAATTAGTATAGCTATTTGATACGAAATTAGCAGGTAGCAAATTAAATAGTTTTGTACCTATTTTTTTTAATGAATCAAAAGATGACGAATCTAGGAATAAAATACCATACCTATACATATATGAGTAAGTATAACATACAGTATGTATACTAAGCAATTGACGTTCAGAAACAGCTAAATTATTTCAATAGTCAAGATTTTTAGAGAACTTTGTTCCAAAAATTACCATTCAAAATTTAAACGGTCTCCTATTTACAATTTCTGGCAGTTTTATTACAACAAAGAACTAAGTAGGTAACCTACCCATTTAAGTATTTGGCTTCCTCAGTCAAGTTTTATAAATACTAGGTAGTCTACTGAGTTAAACCATAAAATTATAATTTTATCATATTTGGCGCACAAAACAAAAAAACATTATTAACATTTTATGAATTACCTGCCCACGCAAGTTTATAATATAAAATGTACGTAGGTAGTCTACAAAATATTCGGTTAGAAATCGTCTCATGTCCGTAAGTTACATTAGGTCGAAGGGGAAGTGCGGCTTATGGCGTAAGTGTGGCGAGCATCAATTCACTGAACTTTTAATTTATTATGTTGATAAAATCGTCGCCAATCGTAGTAGGAGAAGTATCTACCTATATCGTGACTAGATGGCGATTTTATCAATATAACAACTGTAAGTCCGGTAAATTGATGTTTGCCGCAATTTTCCCGTCAGCCGCTTTTCCCCCTAGTGACCTTACTTACAAACCATGGACGAATCCAGACGGTTTTAAGGTTTACTCAATGTGGTCACTTACCCTACTCTGCGTTAGGTATCTACTACTCTACATTATACTGTTTGGTTAAATGACCGGGAAAAATCACGTTGGTTGTATAGGAGCCCCCCTTAAATATTAGTTTAATTTTGTTTTTAGTTGTTGTTAAAGCGGCTACAGAAATACATTTTCTGTGAAAGTTTCAACTGTCTAGCTGTCATGGTTTACGAGAAACAGCTTGGTGACAGACGGAAAGGTGAACAGACAGACCCCGGCCAAGTGCGAATCGAAGTTTTATCGCGACAACGCAACAGGAATCTTCGCGACCCAATGTAGCCATAGCATCTGGCTTACCTAACCTTCATTACAGACAAACCATTAAACCACGGTTGCAATTAGGCATGAATAACTACCGCATCATCTGCGACGTTGACTGGTTATTAGTAAACACGTATCTACTATGGTAAGTACCTATAACAGGAAAGACTTCTATTGAATCCCAGATTGAATAAAAATCTTCGATTTCTTCTACATTGAACATCTCAGAATTTATTTTGAACTTGGTTTGTTTATTTTATTTGTACGGAATTTACTTTTTGTAATAAAATAACCATTGACTTGTACTTAGTATCCGACCTCAGTGGCGCGTCGTGCAAAAGCACGGCTGCAATGCAGAAGGTTGCGGGTTCGATTCCCGCCGGGTGCAAATATTTATGCCTAAAAATAAATATTTGTGTCTGGTCTGGGTGTCCTTCTATGTATAATATGTATGTATTTACAAAAGAAAAATAAATATAAGTATTTTATCCGTTGTCTAGTCATCGTAACACAAGCTTAGTCGCTTACCACGGGGCTAGATGGCGCTGTGTGTTGTTCACAGAATTTATTTATTTTATTTATTTAGTATTTTTTTTGTATTTTTTGGTTTTGTTTTTTTTAATTAATGTTTGTTAGGATTATTTATATACTACTAGCTGACCCGGCAAACGTTGTTTTGCCTTATAAATTATAGATAGTAGCCGATTCTCAGACCTACTGAATACGCATATAAAATTTGGTAAAAATCGTTAAAGCCGTTTCGGAGGAGTACGGTAACTAACATTGTGACATGGAAATTTTATATATTAGAGAAGATTTGTATGTAACTTGCCTTTATAAAATAAACAATAAATAACTTGTAGTACTTACTTATTCCGTTAGGAAGTGGTTAATAGTAAAACTTTCACGTCTTGAAATTCATATAAACCAATTTACTCGCTTCCCAAAATGCCCTAACTAAATCATAATTTAACCTAATTTCAAAGCATTCTACTTTCTATTCATAAAATTACTACCAGCGCACCAACATCCATTTTTACGTAACTTAACTTATTATTTGGTCATTCACTTTCTTTCTCTCGGCCTTGGCCATGGCCATAAAGTCCTCTCCGAACGAGTGGGAGAAAGCCTTTCTCTTGACCCATCTATATAGAAACATCATTCAGGACGCAAACTCATCTAAAACAACATGTTTCTGAGGGCAGTGAAAATTATTGTGAGTTATTTTTATTTTTACCTTTACCTTAGACTTTATTTTTAGAATTAATAGGGATAAGTGTGATCGCTAGGCGACCTCTATGGTGCTTTGGACAAACATCAGAAGGTCGCTGGTTCGATTTCCGACTTTGAATTAGAAACACTATTCGTTGTCTTTTTTCCGCGCTAACTATATCTACCTACCTCTATGTGTGATCGCTAGGCGACCTATATCGACCTATAAATATGGTGCTTTAGACAAACATCAGTATTCCTGACTTTGAATTTGAAACACCTATGTTGTCTTTCTTCCGCGCTAACTATATCTACCTACCTTAGATTACATTTTTTCTCTGAATTCAGATAATGCTAGGTTTTAAGCTTAGAAACAACAACAACATTTCTGGTGATCTCAGAAGAAGTACAAGTTACAGGAAATGTTTTTATTTATGTGAGTAGGTGTCATTTTCTTAACATGTGTAGCGATTAAATTCCATTATAGATTGACACGCAGAAAAATATACACCTATACCTATATCTCGATAAATCTATGTATAAATTGATCGTTAATAATCTGTCTAACGTGTGCGTACATAATAATAAATCATCAATTTATTTATACCTAGGCTAGGTAACCAAACGGCCAAAAACTGAAACGCAAATTAAATTTTGGGGGCTACTACTATAAAGCAGCTGTTTAACTCAAAGATTCCCATACTAATTATAAATTTAAAAGCTGCCCTATTATTTAACTAGCCCCCAAATTTTACGCGGTATGTACATTTCAATGTATTCTCATGTAAGACCTAAATATAGATTTTACTTCTGTTTTCGCGATGTTGGATTGAAACTCATTTTTCGGTTTTTTCGTGTTTTTTTTATTTTTAGCATTGTTTCAATGCCCAACTTTTCGAGACCTTTACAAGTCCTGAAGTTCAGGATAGACCAAAAAAACGAAATAATAGTATAACTTCAGTTATCTAAATAGTTAAATAACCGGCCGTAAACAATCATCAAAATTTAAGCAGCTCCAAAACTAAAAAAATCGCATAAGTAGGTAGGTTTGAATTTGGAAACTGCTCAATTATTTATACGCGCTCAAATTTTAAGTGGCGTTATTCGGCCGTTTAATACACTAATCTATTGTGTTTTATATATAACACACAGAATTTTCTTCAAAATGACCTACATTTTGTGTGTGTTCACTATTAATTACAAAAAGGTACTAGAAATCTCTGATTTGAACGAACGTTTATTTGTTAATATTTGTATGATCCACGTAGGGACTTTTTATACGAACTTGAATAGATTTCTATATTTTCGTAGCTAATATATTAATATTCACTATAGAAATACCCAATCAAGAATCTAGCATTTTCTTTTAGTCTGCATATTTCAAGATCTGTATCGTTTTGCTTCAGACCATAGCGACGATATCGTCGATAATAACTTCATCGACAGCAGTAGACGACACCATTTTGGACCCTTCACTGTACCTCGCACCAAGTCCGCCCTTACGGCTGACGAGCGGGAGTATTTCGCCTGGGGAAACATGGTCGCGATCCTTCGATGCGACTGAGAGAGTCGTCAGAGATGTTGCGTCTGTTCCAGAAATACGTAAGTATATAATACATCTACACGGCTTCTATTCAGTAGGTTGTGTCTGGGTACCTCTAAAATCCTGCCATTTAAGCCATGAGTTTCCTCACAATGTGTTGCTTTAAGTGCCGTAAGAGCGATATTACTAGCGCATATACATTTTCAAATTAAAAAAGACATTCGAACGCATGACCTTAGGAATGGAAGTCGAGATATCTACCACTGGACCAACGCCGCCACTTAACGTTTTCCGATTCCAGTGGTTTTTTGTGTACTAATCTACTAGGTAAGTACACAAAAAATCAAACCTTTTTCTTTTTTTAACGTAAAAGTTGTTATTGCTGTTTTATTAGGGTTCCGTACCCAAAGGGTAAAAACGGGACCTTATTACTGAGACTTCGCTGTCTGTCTGTCCGTCTGTCCGTCTGTCCGTCTGTCCGTCTGTCCGTCTGTCCGTCTGTCCGTCTGTCCGTCTGTCCGTCTGTCCGTCTGTCCGTCTGTCCGTCTGTCCGTCTGTCCGTCTGTCCGTCTGTCCGTCTGTCCGTCTGTCCGTCTGTCCGTCTGTCCGTCTGTCCGTCTGTCCGTCTGTCCGTCTGTCCGTCTGTCCGTCTGTCCGTCTGTCCGTCTGTCCGTCTGTCCGTCTGTCCGTCTGTCCGTCTGTCCGGCTGTCCGTCTGTCCGTCTGTCTGTCGCCAGGCTGTATCTCATGAACCGTATTAGCTAGGCGGTTGAAATTTTCACAGAAGATGTATTTGTGTTGCCGCTACAACAACAAATACTAAAAACAAATTAAAACAAATATTTAAGAGGAGCTCCCATACAACAAACGTGTTTCAAAAACATCGAATCGAGTAGGTCATGAAATTCAAAATGGCTGCCCTATCTGTCAAATATATATACCAGTCTGCCTTCACATACCAAAGAGTTTGTTAATTATAAGTTTCAGATTGTCTTTGTGCCAAAGTTTTTTTTTTTTCATTTTTTTTTAGTTGTGTGGTCGTATGATGGAAGTAGAATCGAAGCTAAATATGTCACATTTTCCTATCAAATTTTAAAATTGGTAAACGATTTTAGGGTTCGGTACCCAATTGTGATAGTGGTACGGAACCTTCGTGCGCGAGTTTCGCACTTGGCCGGGTTTTTTTATTGGTAATTAAATTACACAAAAAAGCAATGAAGGCAATGAAGCAATGAATGCTACGGGTGGAAAAGAGGTGTCTCTTTTACCCGTTGCTCATTGAATCGTTACCCGTATTCTTCTTCTCATCCGAGCGATGTTCCCGGTTGCATCCCTCTCGGGAGCCCGGGGTCCGCTAAACCCCAAATTGATTTTTTTTTTATTTGGGGTCGGCGCAGTCGGTAAGTCATCATTGACCATACCTTCTGCAATTAGATTTGGCAATGTTTTTACGGCCGGCCGCCTGCCTGACACCAACCCTCTTAGGGATCAAGCAGTTTATCCGCCACCGCGCGGGGAGAACTTAAGGTTTGCTAATCTCCCTCAGATCCCTTAGTCGCCTTTTACGACACTCACGGGATGAGATGGGGTAACCCTATTCTATGCCGGGGCTACACAGTGAATCGTTACCCGTATATTGTACATCAAAAGCTTTTATTTTTTTACAGAAGAAGCAACAACACATAAACAAGAAGCAGCTGAAACCGGTAGAATGTTTTGGCCTCGGTTCAGCAAGCCACAGCCTGTAGGAATCAACATACCGCTCAGCTTCAGTCTATCGGGCAGTTATGGAAAACTTGCAGTACCATCAGGAGTGATAGCGAATACCTATGCTGCACCAAACCCTGGAGTAATAGGGAACACGTACTCTAGTGTATCTAACACACCGACTCTGATTGGGCAACCGATTCCTGTAACGAGTCTTTTTGGCAAGACTACGGCTGCTGCCGCAGCGTTTGGAAGGACAGCACTGGCTGGGAGCAGCTATGGCTCGTATGGCTTGGGATCGGGTTTCAGAATTTACGGTGGCGACAATGGACCCGCTTGGAGTGGATGGGGTAATGGGAAGTGGGGTCATTATGGTAAAGGGTAAAAAGTGCTTCGGAAAGACCCTATTGTAAGTGCAAGTAGGTACCATGTAAGAAGAAGTATTTTTTTATCAAACTGCTGATATTTTTAAAAATAGGAAAGGTATGTAGTATGTATGTACCAAATTGTTTTAAGTTTTCAATATTGAGCATAGGTGTTTCTTAGACCGTTAGTTATTAAATGTATTAGTTATTGTTGCAATAAAGTTCATAAGGTAATAGTTATAAATAGGTGTATTAAAACGTATTAAAAACTTTCTTTTTCTAAAACCTGTACCTACCTAACTAGTGTTCGTTTTTAGGGTTCCGTACCCAAAGGGTAAAAACGGGACCCTATTACTGAGACTTCGCTGTCTGTCTGTCTGTCTGTCTGTCTGTCCGTCCGTCCGTCCGTCTGTCACCAGGCTGTATCTCATGAACCGTAATAGCTAGACGGTTGAAATTTTCACAGAAGATGTATTTCGGTTGCCGCTACAACAACAAATACTAAAAACAAAATAAAACAAATATTTAAGAGGGGCTCCCTCCCATACAACAAACGTGTTTCAAAAACTACAAGGGAATCGAGTAGGTCGTGGAATTCAAAATGGCCGCCCTGTCTGTCAAATATACCAGTCTGCCTTCACTTACCAAAGAGTTTCATAAAAGTTTCAGATTTTCTTTGTGCCAAAGTTTTTTTTTTCTTTTTTTTTTTTTTAGTGGTGTGGTCGTATGAAGGGAGTAAGGAAGCTAAATATTTCACATTTTCCTATCAAATTTAAAAATTGGATGTAAATCATTTTAGGGTTCCGTACCAAATGTCATAGTGGTACGGAACCCTTCGTGCGCGAGTGTCGCACTTGCCCGGTTTTTCTATTTTAATTTGCTAAGGGCCAATTTATCAATGTCTAGATAAAATATATTTGTTAAGTAATGTAATGTAACACCACCGAATAAAATATTTTAAAAAGAAATGTAACTTTCAAACTTTTGGTTGTGTTCGATTTTATTCTACAGATAATTCTTTTATATCTGTATAGTTACTTGCACTATTCGTGTATTCTGTGGTACCTATTACCTATAGTGAAATATTAACCCATAATTTAATAATAACTTATTAATGTTAATAGGTACCATATACATAAATAAACCCAGAAGATGACTTCAATACTTATTAAGTATAGGCATATAAAGTTGTAGTACCTATTTATATAATAAAAATAGATTTATATATACCTACCTCTTGGCTATTATAAATACTCAATTAATCGTGCCTACCTATACCTAAGTTCAAACTAATTTTCCTGATGTTTTAAGTATTATTGGTTTTATTGCTTGCTTATTTATTATGTGAGATCATGTTTTTTTATGGAAATAAACGATTGCTATTTTAAATACCAGTAATATTAACAATAACAAACACGCAGAACCCAACATCTAATGTTAACGACCGTACAAGTCAAAATATTACAAAGTATGATTGAAAAGGTCCCGAAATTAACAAATTAGATAAATAAACCACACAATCGCATAATAACGCTAGCGACAAATTGGATAACTCATCATTTGAAACGTAGTTAATTTGACTACTGAAACATGATTCGTAGAACGATGCCGGAACTTGTGATGCGCCTGTCAGTCATTGCTCCTGACACTCATGTGTCCAGCAAAACATTTCCTGTGTGAACTGAATTTAAATAGGAACATCTGTGTCCTGCCTTCAGTAGCTTTACAATGTTGGCAGCTGCAGCAGCGATAATTCTCACCTTACTCCCGACTCTAGTCATATGCAGTGGAGATGGTAACATCAGGCTTCTTGCGGAAGAAGTAGCCCAAGCTCTTAAAGCCTGCGATGTAAGCGGGAATGTTGGCCCCAGTAAAGAGGCCCCAAGACATAAACGCTTCGCAGATAACTCTCCTCGAATAGACGACGCTGATGGTTCCAGACAGATAAGCAACCAATACAGGTTTTTTTTTTTTTTCTTCCAATAAATTATTTCTTCGTAAAGAATTTACGAACCTTTACGAAGAAGTACGGTTTTGTCTTCATCTTCATCGCATAAGATCGTAGCTTCTTACATAAAAAATTCCTTGTCATTTTAAAATGAATTTTAAGTGCCAGACCTGTTGAATTGAACCACAGTTCGGGACTAAGTGCATTACGAAACGAGAATTATCGCATTTTTACGACTTGGACCACGGTTTAAAGTTAAACCGCCGTGGCCCCTAGTTTAACTCCAAGGTCTAAGCACAAAAAGCCAATTTGCTATTTGATGAGATGAGGTAAAAAGTACTGTCATAGTCATAACTATTTTGTAGGATCAACCAGTACCTACAATATTTCTAACTTGAATAATAGGTACCTACCTACCTACCTATTTTATGATTTTCCGACAGCCATGAGAGACGAAACGCAAGTGACATGCGCGATCAGATATTTGTCATAAATGCTACTGACTACGACTACGGGGGCTATGGCGCCGGTGATGAAGGCGAAAAGCTAGTAACTTCGATGCCGAGATCGACGTACGGAGGTAGCTATGGATCGTCGAATGCATCAGAAGTTAACAGCAACAGGACCAGGCGGAGCGAACCATTGTTTAGTAAACCGGATAACGATCAGGTACCAATTACATTAAGAGTTCGAAATATCAAAATTAACAGACTGTATAGTGGCAATGGGCAAGCCATATAGCTCGAAGCCTTAGCCACCTAGGGGGAAGCCTCGAGATGGCTATTTGTGGCATCCGCGTTGTATAATAATAATAATAATAAATAAATTCTGTGAACAACACACAGCGCCATCTAGCCCCGTGGTAAGCGGCTAAGCTTGTGTTACGGTGACTAGACAACGGATATAATACTTATATTTATTTTTCTTTTGTAAATACATACATATTATACATAGAAGGACACCCAGACTAGACACAAATATTTATTTTTAAGCATAAATACTTGCACCCGGCGGGAATCGAACCCGCAACCTCCTGCATTGCAGTCGCGCTCTCGCACGACGCGCCACAGAGGTCGTCAGAGGGATGATGGAGGTGCTATGTTCATTATTCAGCATTGGATGGATAAGGGCTAAGATTTGAGATGATGATGCATACTATAATGTTGAGTTATTAAAAACTTGCCAATTAGAATAAGAATAGGACAGACTAAGCACCTTGATCTTATGGGCTGCCACCGTCGTCGTATAAGTACTCGCTGTATTTGGCTACATCGATTGTTTTGGTCCCATTTTACCCGCAAAGTGCAAAACTAATTACGTCGTTTCATTTTCAGTGTCTGAGCCAGTGTGTTTTTGCAAATTTACAAGTGGTAAGTAAAGTTATTTATTTTTTGCCTATACATCAGGTATGTATTCAAATTATTGGTGTTTTTTTATTGTTGGCGATTTCGCTAGCACATCATAAAAAATATTGAACCGCTTTGAGAAATGACAGCTGAGGCCATCATAGTTGAGACAATTTAGTTGTAGAATAGGCGCCCTACTCGTTGTTTTGTCATAGTAACTTATTTAGTCAAGATTATCTACTTCATGTTTAAGGTGGATTCAAGAGGAATACCGCGAGAAGCTGAATTGTGGAATAAAGTACAGTCATCGGTGACATCGCAACAATCTCGAGCTGCTTTGAGGGATCAAATCGGTGCCTGTTTTCAGGAATTACAATCAGGTAGAGTTTGAGCTAAACCTATTTGGTAGCGACCTATTTATTTGAAGCCAGTACCTACTCGTAAAATTAGGAAAGTACACGTAAAGATTATGTTAACCGAAATAGTAGTTAGGCTTGCACACCGGCATATTTACCAAGTGCTTAGTACCCTATGGGGTGCATGCCGAGCGGTACCAGCGAGCGGCCCAGTCCGTGTACCCCATGCGGTACACTGGACTGTTTTAACGTGATTGAGGGGACTCGAGATTGTCTTGTTCTTATCATATTAGTGTTTGTTATTTCGGAACTTGTGGAGAGCCAATATTTATGAAAACGCCATGGAAGAAATGGGAAGGTATAAACTTTTAATTTTAATTGTTGGGTGAACCTCCGGCTGCAACGCGGAAGGTTGCGGGTTCAATTCCCACCGGGGACGAGTATTTATGCTGATCACAAATGATTGTTCCTAAATGTTGTACATATTAGGTCCTAACATATGAAATTGGCGTTTTGTCGTACTGGCCACTTTGATCTCAAATATCTCTTCTTTGGTTAGGGATTCCAATTTCAAATTTATACAGCTATTTATTCATACATTTGTATTTCGAAAACCGTAATTCATTTGTTTTGTCCTCGTTTGGTTTTTTCTTTGCGTCACGCAGTTTACAAAATGGAAAACTTGAAATATCGCGTTATTTACGAGTACGAGTTCCACCGTGGTACCAGTGCTGCAGAAACGGCTCGAAGGATTAATGATGTGTATGGCGGCGGTGTCGCAAAAGAAAACACAGTGCGTTTTTGGTTCCAACGTTTTCGTTCTGGAAATTTCGACCTGCAGAACAAGTCCCGTGGACGGCCGGAGACTAAAGTTGCTAACGAAGAATTGAAAGCTATTGTGGAAGCAGATCCATCGCAAACCACGTCCGAGTTAGCTGCAGGCTGCGGTGTTAGTGATAAAACTGTTTTAATCCACTTGAAGCAAATTGGAAAGGTGAAAAAGCTTGAAAGGTGGGTACCTCATGAATTGAGTGCAGCAAACCGACAAACGCGCGTCAACTGCTGCGTTACATTACTCAACCGGCACAATAAGGAAGGGATTTTAAATCGGATCATTATCTGTGATGAAAAGTGGATCCTGTACGATAATCGGAAACGCTCATCGCAATGGCTGAATCCTGGCGAACCAGCCAAATCCTGCCCCAAGCGAAAATTGACTCAAAAAAAGTTACTTGTGAGCGTTTGGTGGACTAGTGCCGGTGTCGTTCACTACAGCTTTCTTAAATCTGGCCAAACGATTACAGCAGATATCTTTTGTCAGCAACTGCAAACCATGATGGAAAAGCTAGCTGCTAAACAACCGAGGTTGGTCAATCGCTCTAGGCCACTGCTGCTTCAGGACAACGCTAGACCACACACTGCACAACAGACGGCTGCCAAATTAGAGGAGCTTCAATTGGAATGTCTAAGACATCCACCGTACTCCCCGGACCTGGCTCCAACAGATTACCATTTTTTTGAAATTTGGATAACTTCTTGCAAGGGAAAAAATTCAACTCCGATGGGGCAGTCCAAAGCGCCTTCAAAGATTTCATTGATTCTCGTCCTAATGGTTTTTTTAGTAAAGGGATCAATGAACTACCTATGAGATGGCAAAAGTGCATAGATAGATAGATAGATAGATAGATTAACGCTTTATTTGCACAACAAACAATATACAAAACAACGTACATATGTAAGACAAATACACATAAAGCTTAAAACTAAAACGTTGCACAAATGGGCGGCCTTATCGCTAAAAGCGATTTCTTCCAGGTAACCTTTGGATGGAGAAGGTCATTACAGCATGCGCAGTAGGCAAAGTGAAATTGAGTCAGATTGGCTTCGATATAAGTATTTAAATATAAAATAGTATAGAATACAAACCATATTAAAACTAAAAATAAATAAATATTTAAAAATAAATAAAATAAATAGATACCTACAAGATACATAATTATATTAAAATATATAAAGATATAAAATATATAAAAATAAATACATACTGACTTTATACATACTAATAATATAACATAAAATAAAAAATAAAAAAATAACGAACAAGGATTGAACAGAAATTTATTGCGGTCAGACAATGCTCAGGTAGTGATTAGTTACCAAAGTCTTGAAAATGGACAAGGTCTTAGCGGAACGGATGGGTTCAGGTAAAGAATTCCAGAGAACAACAGATTGAAAGGAAAAGGATTTATTGTAAAAGTTAGAACTAGAATTGGGGACTTGGAGGAGAAGGGTCTCAGTGGAACGGAGTTGTCGAGAATGAGAATCACTCAGGAACTTAAAGCGTTCTCTGAGGTACCGAGGGGAGAAGGGAGCGAATAGAATTTTGTAAAGGAAACAGATGCATGCACGTTACGGCGAAAACGGATTGGCAACCACCTGAGCTTACGGCGAAAGTCGGAGACATGGTCATATTTGCGAAGTCCAAATATGAACCGTATGCAAACATTTTGGAGGCGCTCAAGTCTATCCAGTTGCTCTTCGGTCAAATCGAGATAACAGATGTCGGCATAATCGAGAATGGGGAGCATGAGAGACTGAGCAAGACTTACTTTGGTGGCAGTCGGCAGAAAATTACGAAGTCTGCGAAGTGAGCCCGCAGCGGCAAAAATCCTCCGGCTAGTCTCAGTTATCTGCGGTTCCCAGCTCATTTCCGAGTCCATACCGAGTCCATAAGGATGCCAAGATTCTTTACGGTCTTAGAAAATGGAATATAATTCCCATCGAACATCACAGGATGCACATCCTCCCAGATAACCCTAGACAACAACCTAGAGCTCCCAAGAACAATGACTTGCGTCTTTGAGAGGTTCACTGAAATGCCATAAGATTTACTCCACCTACAAATGGTATCCAAGTCACTGTTAACTACAGCAATTCCCTCGTTCAAATTATCCCATGGGGTCTGTACATAAATTTGAAGATCGTCAGCATAAAGATGGTAGGACGAAGAAAGATCTGAAGAGATGGTATTGATAAACATGGAAAAAAGAAGGGGAGAAAGAACGCCGCCCTGGGGTACACCAGCAGTTACATCGCACCAAGATGAGTAGACATCTCCAGCACGAATCCGCTGCCGGCGACCACACAGGTAACTACGAAACCATTCAATCACTGCAGGAGATATGTTGAGAGAGCCGAGAACTCCAAGTAGGATATCGAAGTCGACATTGTTAAAGGCGTTACTAAAGTCTAGCAGAGTAAGCACAGTCAACTTACGATGATCCATACCTTCGCGAATATCGTCAGTTACTTTGACAAGAGCAGTAGATGTGCTATGCCCCGGACGAAAACCAGATTGGAAGGGATTATACAGCCCATTACTATTAAGGTAATTACTGACTTGCTGATGGACAAGGCGTTCAAGAAGTTTAGAGAGGAAAGGTAAAATAGAAATAGGACGGTAATCGGAGAACGTTTTAGGACTAGGCTTCTTCGGGAGTGGAATAATTTGGGCCTCTTTCCAAGGGTTAGGGAATGCATTGTGAGAAATGGAAAAGTTCAAAATGTGCAGGATAATAGGAAGGATTTCGTCAATAATGGGCATAATCATATTGCGGCTAAGGCTGTCACTGCCGACAGCCTTCGAAGTTAGGCGTTTTATGCTCTCCTCAACCCCACCAGCAGTAAATTGTTTAAAGGTAAAGGAAGCAAAGTCGGGTGTTGTAACGGAAGAGAGATGTTTTAAAGTTTCAGCTTTCGCAGAGTGGTATATACGTAAAGAAGAAGAAAAGTGTTGGTTTAAAGAATCTAAATTTAAGTCAGAGGGAGTAGAATGTTGAGTTTGCTTACCAACTCCTAGCGACTTGAGAAATTTCCAGACTTGGGTTGGTTCGCTATCCTCAATCGAACTATGGATATGTCGGCGTTGTGCGTCCCTACACATTTTATTGCAGCGATTTCGTCGTTCAATGATTTTTTGTTTATTTGCATCGGTAACACTGTGCCTTAATTTAGCTTTTGCGACGGTTTTTTGATGTATTAAAGCTTTGATCTCGTCGTTCAGCCAAGGCGAAGGATGATGTTTCAGTTTAACGGCTTTCAAAGGTGCGTGCTTATCGTATAATTTAGTTATTATATCATTAAACAAATCGACTTTACCATCTACCGAATCACAGTCGAAAATGTCCCCCCACTCAACGTCCTGTGCATCCCTACGAAGATTCTCAACATTCATGCCACCAAAGTTACGCTGGAAAATAAATTTTGGTTTTGCTTTTGGCGGACGCACCTTGTACGAAAGGTAAATGAGGTCATGGTAAGAGAAGCAGTCCGCCGAAAGTTGACCGTGTTTGGCAGAGTGAGTAGAAGACGAGACAAGAATGAGATCCAGTCAAGAAGGAGTACAATCTGGGAAATGATGCGTAGGGTTAAGAGGTAAAATGGAGATGTTGTAAGCAGCCACCACAGCCCTAAGTTTACGCGCCCTGTTAAGGTAAACAGCATCAGACTTCACAAGGCAAGTATTGAAATCTCCCATGATTATGGTATGTTGGTATTGAGGAACAAGGTTCTCCAGCACGCTCTCGAATGAAGCAAAATAATTTACATTGCAATCAGGGCTGTAGAACACTCCCAACAGAAGTTTATTTTTGTTCATTAGAACCTCTAAGAACAAGTGCTGACCGGCATTAGACGGGCATGGTTGTGGCGACATGCTGATGACTTTATAGGGAATGTGGGTACGCAGGTAAATAGCGACACCAGCCACACCACGATCGATTCGATCATTGCGGATCAGGTTGAATCCCGGCAGCGAAAATGATTTTGAAGGGAAGCAGGGTTTTAACCATGTTTCAGAAACCGCTATAGCGTGGAGGTTCTTATCATAGAACGATGCCAACATCTCTGGATAATGCCGAGGAATGCTTTGGGCATTTATGTGCACAACATTAAAGTTTTTAGGAGTGTCCGCAAAAAGGTTCTCAATGTTGTCAGAGAGAGAAGGGAGACTATGGAAACTGTCATCATCACCACTATCATTATCATCATTAGATGTACACGATAAAAAAGGAGCCACAAATTCGTCATCGCATGTTCCTGACATAAATAATATGATAAATAGTACAATATCAATAATAAAATAAAAATACAATACAAATAGGTTTAGATACCAATATAACAAATAAGTACAATAAAATAAAATAAAATATTAATAAATATAGTATTATTTAAACTATTATTAAATTTAAATTGAACTGTAGCTCTGCTCCAATCCACCCGCCAGTTGCGTGAAAAGAATACAGTAACAGAAAGGTTAAAGCACAACAAAACAAATAATTAATTACACAGGGTAGGCAATAGAAAACAGTTTCAGGCCGGAATAACAATTTAGATAAAAAAAATACATATAATTATCGGCAGTATGGAGTTGCATCCCTATGCCACAAAAGTATTTTTATCACTGTCAAACTGTCGTTCAGTGACACTTGACTGCAACCTCAAAACGGACTTTCGGCGGGAAAGCGGAGACAACATGTCGTGCTCCAATTTTATTTTCGTTATACTATGTTGTAAACTCGGTTAAATTGTGTAATTTTAGTGGAATCTTATTCAATTTAGTTCCGTGAATGTGCACAAGTGTAGTGAAAACAAAATTGAGTGTTAAACATGAACTTTCCGTCGTTCGCGCCGAAGATCCTTGAAGGTTATAGTAAAGTTGCCACCGCTTTACCATAGCCCCTGACTTGAACTATAGGCCCGATCGGGCTAATTTCATGCAAAATACTTGATACTGGCAAGATGTACAAGATGTACGACGCCAAAATTAAATTGAAGAAACTTGAAATATTCTAAAACTTGACCCTGGCTATTCCAAATTGGCCATATCGGTCTCAGACCGAAATAAAAAAAAAAATAAATAAAAAAAAAAAAAAAAAAAAAACCTCAAAACGGACTTTCGGCGGGAAAGCGGAGACATGTCGTGCTCCAATTTTATTTTCGTTAAACTATGTTGTAAACCCGGTAAAATTGTGTAATTTTGGTGGAATCTTATTCAATTCAGTTCCGTGAATGTGCACAAGTGTAGTGAAAACAAAATTGAGTGTTAAACATGGACTTTCCGTCGTTCGCGCCGAAGGTCCTTGAAGGTTATAGTAAAGTTGCCCCCGCTTTACCATAGCCCCTGACTTGAAACTATAGGCCCGATCGGGCTAATTTCATGCAAAATACTTGATACTGGCAAGATGTACAAGATGTACGACGTCAAAACTATAAATGAAGAAACTTGAAATATTCTAAACTTGACCCTGGCTGTTCCAAATTGGCCATATCGGTCTCAGACCGAAATAAATAAAAAAAACCTCAAAACACTCAAACTTCGATCATCGACAAAACAGCAAACGAACAAATAAAAAGAAGTAAAAATAAGTGTCTAGTCTACCCTACTAAGAAAAACAAAATAAAAAAACAGTTTACATATCCTACCCACACTAATACTTATAGGTTCTACACAAGAAATATCCTCTACGCCCTCGAAAAAGTAGCTGCCGCTGCCGTCGCCGCAACCCGCCGACTTTTCGCCGCTGCAGTCGCCTTTGTGGACGTTGAGGCTGTCGGGGGCTTCGCTTTTGGAACAGCTTCTTTCGGAGCCGGACGCGAAATAGAGTCCAAATCATCCAGGCGCCGGACACAGTGCCGCGCCCCCTCCGAATCAAGTACATAGACAGAGCCGTGATGTGTCCATGAACTAGCAACCCCGAACCTCTGCCTAGCTCCCATGAAAAGTTGGTGATGGGCTCTAGTCAAAAATTCAGACAGTGTATAGCCCGAACCCTTCAGTCCAGACTTTGCTTGCCAAACACCACTACGATCACTCTGATTGTGAAACTTTATTAGAATGGGCCTGGGTTTAGCTGTATTGACTCGACCCATCCTTTGACAGCGACGAATACTGCTCTCCATAAGGGCACCCAACTGCAACTTATCCCTCAGCGCAGTGACAACGACCGAAGATAACACCTCTTCCTTGGCCTCAGGGACACCATGAAGCAGCAGGATATCTCTTCTGCTGTGCTGCTCCATCTCATCAATAGTCTGTCCCATGACACTGATTTGCTGCTGCAATGCTTTCAAAGCTTTTGTTACAAAGGCCTCGTATGAAACAAACTCAGCTGCCAGATTTGCGACGCTAGGTGATGATTGAAGGCTCCTTTGCAGCTCACCTTCGAAGGTCAACATCCGCTTGTTGAAGTCTGATTGCAGTTGTGCAAGTGATAGTTGATCCATAGTGATGCAGATGCTGAGTCAGTGATGGATGTAAATGTTTAGTTTAACCCATTAGAAGTCACTGTACTCAGTTAAGTACAGCCATATTCCGAAGTGCGAATAGCAGATCTTGCGAAATTTAATTAAAATACCTGGTTATTATACTTCATTATAACACTACTCAAGTGTATTGGTGAATAGTATGTGGGTAGTTTGAAATATTTTGATAAAAAGTGTCAGTTGAAGTTTTGATACCAAAGCGTTGTGAAGGTAAGTGAATGTTTCTTATATTTTTTTTAAGATTACTGCTTATAATTCGATTATTTCATTATATTTTTGTAAAATACATGTCAGAGTAAGTAATAAGTAACAATATAATTCATAATTTATAAATAACATAAAACTAGGACCATATAAAAGTTAACGTACTCGATTGAGTACATCGACCACATACATAAGTAAAAAAACTTTTTTTTTTTCAGATTTATTGCTATGGAGAAACATCAGTTTACAGCTCAAAAGAGCTACAAGGGGCTCGAAGAATCTTTAGAAGCCGTTCTACAGGATAGTGATGATGACGAAGTTGAGTTGACTATCATACCACCAGATCCAAGTTCGTTGACTGATGAAGAGGAAGGTGCTAATAAGGACATAGCGGCGGCTTTTCTTCCACGAGATGTACCTGGTACTATTGAGGTATTTACGAACTAAGAAGATAGTGATAGAGAGGATACAGTAGACGACGATAGTGATGATGAACCGCTGGCGTCAAAAAGACGACGGCAAGATGCTAATCGCCAATCCTCCTCGAATCTGACTCCAGTCCGGTGTAAATGTAATCCTTCATACTCTTCAACCTGTCAGGGTACTTTCGAAGTGTCTGACAGAAAGAATGTCATTTGTGAAGAGCTGAAGGGCCTCAACCTAGACATGGCTGTTGCTAATTCCTGGCGTTTACATGTAATGTGTAATGATAAGCCTATGGATCAACTCATGTTCCGCCGTCATATCGCACGATACTATTTGCGCCAAGGTGAGCAGAGAAAATCGCGCCAGACTCCATCAATAGTCGAAGGCCTGCCTCAAGATGGAGTTAGTCATTTCCCCCATCAAAATGGAAAAACAACTGCGGTGTGTACTTTGTCATTCAAGAGTGCGCTGGCAATGCAAGAAGTGTCTAAAAACACTTTGCGTCGAAAAATCTTGTATCGAAAATTTTCATACATAGGTGGTCAGTGTACTCAATAGAGTACACCCCTGTAATTTCATAAAAACTATTATTTTTGATTATTTTTCTTATTTTTTTGTTTCTTTGGTTCTAATTTAATATAAAAATAATAAAAAATACAAAAAAAGATTGTTACTTTTTATTTGACCTCTAATGGGTTAATGAAGTGCTTACTGGAATTTCTCAATAACACAAACTGGTAGGTGGATTACTTTATAGGTCATGTTTTTGCATAAATTTAGTTGTTTTAATACTTTAAAATAATTAAAAAAGATAATAAATTCAAATACTGGACCACTTGGTTTTTTTGCACCTACCCGAAAAAAAAAAAATAGCAATGGTACATACTTTGATTAAATAAATATATTATTATAAAAAAAAAAGACTTTATGTTCCTCCCTTACAAAACGCCAATTTCATATGTAATGAAATGACTTAATATTATAAATTTAACTATCGTATGTACTATGTATGTATAATGTATATCCATTGTCAAATACTCAAGTACCCATAGTACAAGCCTAATTGCTTAGTTTGGGACCAGATTGCGCTGTGTGCAATATTTACTTATATTCATAATTATATTTTTTGACAGAGGCGGAAGACAACGGATGTTCGTATTCAAACAAGTTGGAAAGGTGTTTGATGCTACGCTTCTCGGACAGAAAGATGCTCGCGGAAAAATTGGATAATGTACAAAAGCCCCAAACCTAACAATTTTGAGTTCTACTCAGTTAAGAATATGTGCCTTCAATCAGCTTCACTTTCAAATTAACGACGACTTCAATCTGCTAATGGACTTAAGAATTCTTTGTTAATTGAAATAAATGTTAATGTTAAGTTATTTATTATAATTCATATATTGTAATCAAGCATTTCAGAATAAATTCTGAACTCTCTCTAAAAACCTTTTGTTTTCTACAAACGCCTTACAATTTTTTTAAGGCAAACACAAAATGGGAATATAAGATTTGAAAATTGTGTTCGCATGGGACGAGTTTGAGTCCTATACAAAACACAAAATAATTTATTTAAAAACTAAATATAAAATAAAAACAGGGAGCTCCTGTGTTAAGTTGTAAAGCTTGTGTTAGACGAGTCCCCTCTTTAGTGCGATATTTATTTAACGGAAAAAAAAACAAAATTATACAAAATTAAAACTAAATAACATTAAAAAACCAATGAGGTTTATAAAAATGTTACCTTAATCTACGTCGTTAGTTGTTCTAAAAAATAGGATTTAAGTTTAGATTTTATGCTAATGGGTTTCATGTCATTAATATTACGCATACTCGGGGGTAGTTCATTTATGAGCCGAGGAATCAGGTAGCCACTCGTTCGCCTGCCATAGGTATTGTTCGCGCCGCTCATCGTACGTAGCTCAAACTGGTTCCGAGCCGCAGCTCGCGTTTGTACAGGGTGTTTGTATATTCGTTCGTACCTATATTCCTGGTTGAAAAAGTGTTGTTTGAGAAGCAAATATTTTAATTGTGTTTCTACAGGTATGATTTTACAATAGTTAAAAAGACCGTCATCATCGTCATAAAATTGTTGCTTGATGTTCGTGGACACTATATTACGAAGGATTCTACGTTGGAGATTAAATATATCGCTTATATAAGTACTATAGGTCCGACCATAACTACTTAATCCATATTGGATATAAGATTCAGCCAGAGAATTATATAACATCAGCTTAACTCTAAACGGAATACGGTCCTTTAAAATAATTATATTAGCTAGGAATTGTCTAAGCTTATCACAGACATGCTCAATATGTTGGCCCCAGTTCATTTTGCTATCAATAATTAAGCCTAGATACTTTTGACTATCGACATTCTCTATACAAGGGCAATTGCAAGCGTGTGAGTTATTGGTGTGTAAACAGCGGTGATTGTGTGCAACCACATCATTATATGGAGAATGTATAAGATATGGAGACTTTATTCGTAAAAGTTTGGTCTTATCTGCATTTAACACCAGTCCTGCGTCGTGACACCATTTTAAGAGCAGATTAAAATCGGATTGCAGACGTTCGCTCGCTTTTTGTGGGTCTTTATCTGCTGCTAACAGACAAGTATCGTCAGCAAATTGATAACAAGTGCAGAACCTGAAACAATTAGACATGCTATTCACATACGAGAGAAAATGAAGGGGCCCGAGGACCGAACCTTTAGAATTAGAACAACACTTAAAATAACATATACATAGCTCTGCCAAACTGTATGCAAATGATGGATGACTTATTGAATAAACGAGTTATGTAAAATTAATCAAAATAAGTAAGATTAAAAGTTATAAAGCAAATGAGTAAAGCTACATAGGCACTGAAATGAAACTATACAAGTACGCTGGAATTGGTATACCATACAAAATGACATAAGATCTTTGTGCCTATTTGGTTTGCGCATGGTGCAAATCAAATGGGCACAAAATTCAGTACGCTATGACCTGTCCAGCGACTTGTACCATGGAGGTCAGTGTACATAGGCTATCCATTCAATTCATTTCATACAGTTCTATAAATCTGATTTGAGTCCTGTACACTGAAATAAAAAAATCTCATTCCGTTTTCGCTAGAAAAGCGTTCACTTTATTTCATAAATTTCATATGTAAAGTATGACAGGATATCCGGGATATGAAAATGGTTGGGGATGGAATATCACCGGTTTATTCCCACTTATGTTCTTCAACTCATGAGGTAGTATCTGTTTAGGGAGTGGAAACCTTTTCAATACAGACCCTTCTGTGTACTGAAACATAAATTTTGTTTTATATCTAGCTGCGCCCCACAGTTTATCCGCGTAATTTCTGATACCGCCCAAATATCGGGATGAAAAGCCAATGTGTCCATGGCGATTTCCAGCTAACTGGAGGGTTACTGCGGTTCGTTTCGATATCGATATCGATACGATAATACGATGATTCTACTGTCACATTCTGATAGTAGGGTGACAGTAGAACCATCGTATTATCGTACGTTGTCGTATCGAAACGAACCGAAGTAACCCTCCTGAGTAGCAAGTTTCATTGAGTCAATAGTTTTTGCGTGAAGGGGTTACAAACATACCTCCTTATCCTTACTTATATTTTATAAACAATTACTTATAAGTTTATGTAACGTTTGTCTCTAACTGTTAATTTTCAAACTTCATGTCACAGTAAAAGACAAACGATACATAGTTTATGCAGCCGTTTATAAGTAAGGGGGGTACAGTGGCCGGCAGATTAGTTGAAAAAAATGGCGGATGCGCAGAAGTCGATTTTTCATAGAAGTCACTTGTAAAATGTAGGTACTGCGCGAACTTTCCCTTCCACGTCAAAACTTTTCAACTTATTTGCCGGCCACTGTACTTATTTACTTACTTACTCATAAACTTTTACCGTTATAAATAATATTAGTAGGATTTCAACCGGTTTAAGTAACTCTTACTCGAACTGGTATCTCCTATGTAAGTAGTAAGCATGCCACATCCTAGACCACGTTACTTGAAATCTGGTACGATAGTACCAGATATACACCTATACATATACCTATACACCTATCTAAGTTTTTAGCTTTGTTGTAACTATCTGTTTTATAGCAATTGGTTTAGTATATGTAAGTACTTGGATTTGTAAGTGAATGTACGAGAAACTTCCTTCTAAAACTAAAAAGGAGTGGAGTACCTACTTACTACACCTACTTTTCATTTTATAGATATTTCAATTAACTGATAAAGATAAGTTAAATAATAGGTAGGTGGTAGGTACTTACACTTAGAACAAAAACTTGAAAAGTTATAATAAAAACTACACATGAAGTACACATATTTATTGAAAAGAATAACACGTAAAATACGCGATAATACTGCACGCAGTTTTTATGTCTTTTTATTTTTCTTCATTTTTATGGGCATACGAAAAAAATACGCGACATTGCATACAATTTGAACTTACGTCTGTATTACAAACACAAAGAAATAGGCACCCATTGTAGGTATTGTGTAACTTACATTGGTAATTTTATGTTTTTTATTTATTACAATGAAAATCACTTTTTAGATAATGTTTATTTAGAGATCTATCTAACACATCCATTTATAATAAGGTGAAAACCTCATTTTGCAAATGTTGTTAAATTAAAAATTATACGTCACGTAGATTATGTGGTAAATAAATAAATAAATAATAAACTTTTTGTATCAAGAGTAAAAAAATAAGTTGGGACTAACATTAATGGGCAGCCGGTGCTAAGACAGAGAGATTCAATGTATTCAACTGTAACGGAGGCCGATTGGAACAAACTTTCGGCTGGGCTTGAATGTGTTTCAACCACCGACATAGGTGTATGAGGGATTCCTTCTCGGGAGGCGATAGACGTTCCTGAAACAAACAACATTTTACAATTAAAAACTATTTTGTTAGGTGATTTGAATTAGTCTTATGTATAAAGATGAGAAATTGTCAAATACGCTTTTTATATTCTATGATTAACTATTCAACCTCTGTGGTGCGTCGGGCGAACACCCAGCTGCAACGCGGAAGGTTACGGGTGCGATCGACAATTACCTTGTCTAAAAATTGTCCTTTACATTTTCCCTAATGTTTAAAATCACTCCCAAGAGTGACACAAGGCATTGTTTAGCCAAAGTGCAGCTTAGACTCATTAAGAGGATAGTCTCCATTCTCTTTCTCCATACAAACATAGTTTACATTTTCCTCCCTGGATAAAGACATTAGAGCAAATATGTTTATGCCATTAAACCTATATCTGTCATAACAATGCATCTACCTTTTTTTTTTTTTATTCTTATCAAAATAATAATAAAATGAAAAAAATAAAAAGGTAGATGCATAGTCATGACAGATATAAGTTTTATGGCAAAAACATATGTATTTGCTCTAATGTCTTTATCCAGGGAGGAAAATGTAAACTACGTTTGTATGGAGAAAGACAATGGAGACTATCCTACTATCCTCTGAATGAATATGAGGATAACTCTATTAACCAATCCCATAGGTAGGAGGAGATGCAAATCATAAGTTGCACCATATTGTCAACCTTTAGTTTTTTTTAATACACCAATAAAGCTACAGTTAGTTGAGCCAGCTTTAGGTAATGACATGCATATTATTCTCAGAGTTAGGAAGAAGATATTGTACAATCATTTAATGGTTTACTTACCACTAATGGATACAAAACGTAGTAACCAGTTACATCAGCCACAGTTAAAAATTGTCCAGTCAGATATGAATTCCTCTCGAGGGCCTTGTTTATATCCTGAAAGGAAAAAAAACAATTTTAATGCTATGTGCTATTCTTAAAAATAATAATATTATAAAGCTGAAAGTTTGTGAGTAGGTAGGTATGTATGTGTGTGTGTTTGTTACTCAATCATGTAAAAACCGCTGAACCAATTACCATGAAACTTGGTATGTAGATAGCTGGAGACTGGAATAACACATAGGCGACTTTTGATCCCGATATTCCCGCGGAATCGGGACTTACGCGGGTGAAACCGCGGGACGCTGCTAGTAAAAGTAAATAAAGCATAAAAAAAAGTCATTTGATACTATGACTATTTTTTATGCTTTATTTAGTTGATTTAACATGCTGCATATTCTTAGACTTTAGGCAGAGCTGCAAAGATCAGGGACTATTGTTCTTTTATTTCCCAGCATACAGCAGCATATGCTTACCAAGTGGTCTATAAATCGTGGTAAGGACTGGTCATATCTAGCGTAGGGTCCTACACCTAGCCGGGGTGTGGAACACTGAAGAACTCCACTCAAGGCCACTCAAATCTCATGCATATGTTAACAATGTGCAAGCACTTGTCACATATGAGGACAACCCCCAGTGATACTGCAGTAACTTACTTCTAGAAATCCTCTAGCAAAGTTAGGGTTCCCGGCAGCCTGATTCGCGTACATTGAGATGTGTTCTAGCCATTGATAACTTAATAGAAATTGGTCTTCATTTAATTTCTGGACACTTTTTGATATCAGTCTTAGAATAATGTTTGCAAATCCTTCTACATTTTGTTTATCTACGACAGTGGTTAAAACCTGCAAAATTATAAAAAGATTTATTAAAATACATTTTTCGTAAAGCGTAAAGATTTGTTTCGTAAAGATTCACTGTTTATATTAAATAAAGATTTTTCGGCGGAAAGAATTTCGAAAGATATTATTTTGGGCTGAAAACCTGGGGACAGATAAGCAACGTTTCCCATGCCCTGCTTTTAAATCAAAATCACTTTCAATTTTAAGTTAACGTCATAAGAAACGGGAGATATACCTTATCGGTGTTGAGACAAACATTTCCCACGGGAACATTGTAATATTTACCGACTTGTTTTACTACTTCTACACTGCAAGCAGTCATATTAAATTTGTATGTGCTAGCAGCAAACGAATATTAGCGACTTTTATTTAGAACTCTCTAATTTAGCCACAATTGGAGAGAATTTTCGTGAAAATCTGCTTGATTGAATTTATTTCTAAAATTATAACCTAAAAATCGCTGGCACTAGTACAGTGACTGACATTGACACTGACGTAACGCGATACGTCATTGTTTTGGTTTTACAAAGTATTTTCGCTTGTCCTGCCATCTACTAGTGAGTAGATTTACTATAAACCGGAAATATATATATTTTTAATTTACGTGGTTCTTACCCTACTGCCGATTGAAAAGTCATCGTGACACTGATAGCCTTCTAAAAATAAAGAAATGTCATTCATTTGCGTTTTCGAAGATTGGGCTGTATTTGTTCAATAGAATTTCGCAAAAAATTGTTTTATTTATGTTGATTTCATTCGAAAAAACGGATTAGCATTATTCTAAGTAACAAATTATGATAAATATGAGACTAAGTGGTCGGTATCTATGACGATAATGACGGAATGTGCTGTGAACATGAACACTTCGCATTTACAGTAAAATCGTATTAGATTGATATATAACAACATTCGGCTTCATGTTGCCTTTGTGTCATAACTATTTTCGAGTTTCACCCGGCAATAAGAACAAGGATGGCATCCAACCATTCCAGAAACGAAAATTTGCTTTTGGAGTCTTTATTCTATTACTGGTTGTTGTTTTGTGGGTTTTATCTTCAGAGGTGACAAAGGTAAATCTGATTTAAAGTAATATTTGTATGACATTTTACACCATTTATCATCGCACAACCTTCTAAATCGCAGGCTGAGGTTTGCCCACTGCACTCCAGATTGATCTGGTTGTGGTGGTTTTAATTGAGAAGGAATCTTAATGTTCATTACTTGGATATAGACCATCAGTTTTAACTGCAAGAAAAAAAAAAACTTATAACGGTGCATAGATTCGGGTTTTCCATAAGCTGATATGAAATTCAACTCATTTTTACTTAGTTTTAACCTTATTGCTGTATTATTTTAAGTTTTTTTCATGCCAAATGTTTCGAGGACTTTACAGTACCTCCTGATCATGGTTAGAAATATTTGAAAAAATACTAAAAATAATATAAACAATAAGATTATAACCAAAAAATTAGTTTAACTTTATATAAATGTACAGTTCCAATTTCTGACACATGTTATAATATAACTGTACTCACCGTTAAGACATATGTTACTATAAAACAATAAATATTAATCAATTGATGTTATTGTTTCAGTATCTGTACTCAGAAAAGCATTTAGAGAGACCATTCCTCATCACATATGTTAGAAGTTCACTGCTCTTCATTTATTTGTTGATATTATGCTTTATACCACCCACTAAAGATCCTTGTCGACCACCCGACTATACTGTAAGTATACTTTATTTATTTATCTCTATCCCTTTGTGTTCTTAGCATCTCAGCAATTTTTTTTTAAATTTAACTGTTCTTTTGGGCAGTCTGGTCTTGTCTGGACTGTCCATCTGTCACCAATCACCATGTTATATCTCATGAACTGTAATAGCTAGATAGTTTAAATATACTAAAAACAGAATAAGGTACCTAATTATTTCACTGAATCTGTTTTTTTTATGATAATGTTATACAGGGTGCTCCAAGGAGGGGGTATTAAGCCGAAAGGGGGTTGTTCTAGAGGTCTATGCGAACAACTTTTGTTCTACAAGTTTTGGAATTTCGAAGTAGTTTTTGAAAATTTTGAGTTTAAAGTTTGCATGAAAATCAGCTGTTTTTTTAGAGTTTGAGGTCATTGGCCTTAAGGTGCCCTTTTATTTAGTTTGGACCACTACAATCTAAACATTATTTGCCTTTTTTTTTACGAAAACAGCTGTTTTTTTAGTGGTACAACTTTAAAATTTTCGAAAAAAAAGTTTGAATTTCCAAAAGTCGTTGAATAAAAGTTGTTCGCCTAGACCTCTAGAACAACCCCCTTTCGGCTTAATACCCCCTCCTGTATAGAACACTTTTTGCACAAGTCCGACTCACACCTGGCCGGTTTTGTGTTTTACCAAAGGTCATCCAATGAGATCTTTATCTATCTGCTGTGAGAATTGGTTGAGCAGGTGAGGTATGATGTTACTCTTCAGTTTTGTAAAGCTGATACTACCGGCACTTGTCAACTGTCTGTCTGTGTATTGTATGTATCCCCAAAATTGATGAAACAATTTTCCTTTGATTCTAATATGCTTTTCAGCAACTATTGGAACAAACAACAGAAACAGACGATGAGAACTTTTACAATGAAACTCCTACAAGCAGCTTGGTAAGTAAATAAATAGGCTAATAAAATATTGTAACAAATATTTATTCTGTAGGCTTAAGAGGGTTCATTCCATTCTCTTTCTCCATACAAACGTAGTTTACGTTTTCCTCCCTGGATAAAGACATTAGAGCAAATATGTTTATGCCTTTAAACCTATATCTGTCATGTCTTGTCAATGTACGAACCTTTGTTTTTTTGTGTGAAAATGAAAAAAATAATTCGGTAGATGAATAGTCATGCCAGATATACTTACTTACTTACTTACTTCCAGCAGGGGACGCCGCGAGCCGGGCGGGTGATCTGCCCTTCCATGAGGGCCATTTCACCCAATTCCCCTATCCCTCCCTTGGGGAGGCCGAGGGACGCCCGGCAATCACGGCTTTCTGTCGAACCTACCTGTCTCTTTACAGAACCTTACAATCTGCTCCACCTTCAGATTTTCGATGTCCTGTGCTTCTAGTAAATCTGTTCCCATGTTTTCCCATCGTATTAGTGAGTACATGGGACATTCGGCGAGCAAGTGGAAGCTGGTTTCCTCTGTCTCCATGCATTCTGGGCAAGTGGGATCTGTTTTCACGCCTATGAGTGTCAAATGTCTGTTCAGTCGGCAGTGTCCTGTTATTATTTCTATTACAAGTCTCATGTTATCTCTTGTGAGTTTTAACAGTCGACTGGTTTTCTTTGAGTCTAGCCCTTTGATGAATATCTTCGACTGTCTCATGACAGGTGAGGATGTCCATCTCCTATTTGTTTCCGCTGTTATGCTTCGGCTGATTGCACCCTTCGTAATTTTGAGGGCAATTGGCAGCCTGGGTTCAGGACCCATCTGGTTCTCATCGGCTCCCTTCCTAGCCAGTTCGTCTGCTATCTCATTACCTGTGTTGCCCTCGTGTCCAGGTACCCAGGCAAGTGTAACATCGATTATTCTGGATAGTTCCTCTAGTCTTTTCTTGCATTCCTTGACCAATGCTGATGTTGTTTCTGTCTTACCGAGCGCCTTCAGTGCCGCCTGGCTGTCACTGTAAATTGTGGCCTTGCCTGTGTCTTTTAGGTGGCCTACCATTTCAGCACATTCCATTATGGCGTACATTTCTGATTGGAAGACGCTGGCGTACTTACCTAAGGATATTGTTCTATTTATCTCTGTTCCGTTTTCGCATATGATATGGATACCGGCTCCAGAGAGCTTTGTTGTCTCTTTCCGGGAGCCGTCTGTATAGCAGACTGTGCCTGCACTATCCAGCCTCCAGTTGTCTCTTTGGCCTATGTGAATTCTGTATTTCTTATCAAAGGTCCTTTCCTTCTTTATTAGGTCATTATTTGTTAGAACCATTGATAATTTGTCTTCGTAGTACTTGCTGATCTTGGCGTGGCCTTCGTCATAGAAGTTGCCAGTCCATTGACCAGTGCTTCTTAGTTTGAACCATTGTTCTATAGCTCTCCTTTTTATTTCTAGGTCTATGGGGTTCAATCCTAGAATGATCTCTAGCGCGGCTGTGGGTGTTGTTCTCATCGCGCCAGTGGTTAGGAGAGCGGCTAGTCTTTGGACCTTGTCCAGTTCTTGTTTGTTCTTACCTGCGCTGGCTGAGTGCCACCATACTAGGGCGCCGTGTACTATTCTCGGTAGGATTATCGCCTGATATATCCACAGCACCATAGCTGGTTTAATTCCCCAGCTTCTACCTATTGCTCTTTTGCACTGCATCATGGCCATTTTCGCCTTTGAGCATGTGTTCATTATGTGTGTCTTGAAGCTTAGTTTGTTGTCCAGTGTAATACCTAGATATTTGACCTCATTCACCACCTCTAGGTCTTGGTTATCTAGTTTTACTGGTTCAATCCATCCTAGTTTTCTCTTGTTGGTGAATAGAACTAGTTTGGTTTTGTCAGGGTTTAGGTTTAGGCCTTTGCTCCTGCACCATTCTAGTGCTGCTTTCAGTCCCCTGTTCATTATGTTACACATAGTGCTTAGGACTTTACCTGTTATTAGGAGCACACCGTCGTCAGAGTAAACCTGTGTGTAGATGTGCATCCTGTTTATCTTGTCTACTAGTTCATCTATCAGTAGGCACCATAGCAGTGGCGATAGGCATCCCCCTTGTGGGAATCCTCTTTTTGCCACCACCCTGCATGTATTGCCTGCCAGCTCCGCTTGTATCAGTCGGTGTTTTAACATGTTTTTAATCCACCCTGATATGTCTTTATTAATGCCTTCTCTGTTCAGACTTTCTTCTATCGAGGCCGGGGTGGCCCTATCGAATGCCCCCTCGACGTCGAAGAAGCATCCTAGCGCGTATTCTTTGTTGTTTAGCGATCTCTGTACTCTATTTACCAGGTTATGTAGGGCTGTCTCGATAGATTTGCCTTCCATGTATGCATGCTGGTTTTGGTGTAGTGGAGATCCGCTTGTAGCTATTTGCTCCCTAATCAGTCTGTCTAGTATCTTCTCTATTGTCTTAAGTAAGAATGAGGAGAGGCTTATACATCGGAAGGCTTTTGCTTCTTGGTATGTCGCCTTTCCCGGTTTCGGTATGAAGACCGCCCTTACTTCTCTCCATTTCTTTGGGATGTGCTTTGTTCTTATACTTAAGTTATATAGAGCTAGAAGATCTTCACCTATATATTTTAAGGCCGTTTGTAGCATTTTGGGGAAGATCTCGTCCGGGCCCGCAGCCTTGTACGGCTGGAACGATTGGACGCTCCATATTAACTGCTCGTTGGTGATCAGTGCTTCATCTCCCAGTGCCGTTATAGGTTTCTCGTCAATGAGCGCTTCGTCACCTATCTGTGGTTCACATTCTGGAAATGGGTGCTGAGCATCAGTTCCAGAGTCTTACCCGGGTCGGATACTAGCTCGTTACCGTTTTTAATGCTGCCTAATTTGCAGGTGCTGGTTTTGGGGAACATTTTTGCCAGTCTTGCCGCGTCGGGTTGCTTTTCCACTCCTTCGCAGAAAGTTTTCCAGCTGTTCCTGTTTTCTCTTTTGCATTCTTTTTTGAATGCATTTCTTTCTATCTTGTACGTGAGCCAGCTTTCATCGTCGCCCTTCTTTTGAGCGGTTCTGAGGGCTCTTCGTGTCTTTTTCCTACTTTTTTCCAGTGCTTTGGTCCACCATGGTTGGCCTTTTCCTGGTCTTATCTCCTTCAGTGGGCACGCCTTGTGGTAGGCTTCCCTCAGGGCTTCGTCTAGTCTGTTTGCTTCCCTTTCGAGGTCCTTTGAGTCTTTTAGCAGGTTTTGGTCGATTGGATTCCAACTTTTAATGTGTTTGTCAAATGTCATCCAATCGGTTTTCCGTGCGTTTCTTGTTAAGGTTTTCTCGATTTTGGCTCCCAGGCTGAAAGTTATTCGTCTGTGGTCCGATTTCGAGTCCCTTAGGTCTACTTTCCAGTCTGTGATGTGCCGGCTTATCTTGTCGGTGACAATAGTTAGGTCCAGCACTTCCCTCCTGGTCTTTGTGACAAATGTCGGCGTGTTGCCTTCATTTATTATGTCAAAATTTGTTGAGCTAATAAAGTCTAAGAGTAGGTCACCTTTTTTATTGCAGTTTGTGCTGCCCCACACCACATGATGTGCGTTCGCGTCACAACCTAGAATAATAGGAATGTTCTTACCCTTGTATTTTCTTGTTATTTCTTCCATTTCTGGTGTAGGGGGTCTGTAGTCCTCCTCGCTTGGTATGTAGGCGGACACTAGAAGTACCCTCTCCTTGCAGCCTGTGTTTAACTGGATTGTTGCTGTGGCGCTAGCTAGGTCACTGTAACAATCTGCTTTTATTATACCTAACGATCTTACACTATTGCTGGTATCTGGGAGTGGACTCACCGCTTTCGTGGTAAATGATCTCTCCTCCCAGAGATCCGATCCCAGAGATACGTCCTTTTACGACGTATGGCTCTTGCATTAGTGCGATGTCTTTTTTCTCTTCCACCACATGTCTGCAGAACTCAATCATGGCATCTCGACAGTGGTGGAGATTAACTTGAACTAATTTTATTTTGTGTGTGTGTATTTGTGGTGTGTAGCTGTTTGTGGTGTGTAGCTGTTTGTGTTCATGTGTTTGTATTAGATGTGTGTGTGTTTGTGTGTGTCTATTGCTCCTCCCTGTTGTTCGTTACGAGGGCGGGCTTCCCCCCAGCCAGTGCGGTTGCATTTTTGCAACACTGTCCGGCGGTGTCCCGCCGCTACGTGACGCAGGGAGGGGGTGTGTTGTGTGTGTATGTTTGGGGCATACACACCAAAGTCGCAGCCCAGTAACCAATTCATTGCCCCCTCCGTCATCGGGGTGACTAGAAAACAGCCTTCGGCTACCAGTCCCGACGCCGCGAATGAAAGGTTCTGTCCGCTCGCTCCACTGATGGCTGCTTCCTCAATTTTGTCCACCAGTCTTATACGTATCTCGGCGGCCGTAGCTTCGTCCATCTCTACGCCGTCCCCCCGCAGGATAACGACCGAGAGGTCACTTTGACCCGTAGTGGGTCTCCGTGTTCCCTCGTTCCGCGGCTCCGGCTTCAGTCGTTTAGCTGGACGTTGCTGCGTACGCTCTTCTGGGTCTGTGCCCTGCCTCTTAATTTTTCTAGGCCTGCCTTCTCCACCTCCCGGTGTGGGCGCAGCCGCTTTGGTTGACGTGCCGGATGTGGTAGGGCCCGTCTTCTCTTTCTCGATCTTGTTCCGTATGCGATCTCTCCTTCGTTTTGATCTGGAGATCCATACGCCTTCTTTGTTGGAGCTTTCCCCTATTTCCATCTGCGCGAAGTCGTGCCCGAGAGACTCCGAAATGGATCTGCCGGGACGGCTCGTCGACGCGACGCAAGGGATCTTGTTTTTCTTATTTGTTTGCGCTAATGTGCCCCCCCCAGAATACGAGGGGCTGCCCAGATCATTGGATGATCCGGGGAGGGATTCTCCGGCATTGCCGGTACCCTCCTGGGGTAGTTTCTTATTATCATTTGCGCTCATTGTTTGAAAAACCGGGATTGCCGGAGGTTTATACATAAGAATAAGAATTACATATATATATATTTATACACATACATACATACATTATTATTGATATACATACATATTATAAGTTTATATTGGGGTGGGGAGGGGAATGGGAGTGGAGATGTGGATAGGGGGGGACTTCGAGTGGGGTATGTTTGGTTACGTCTGTTTCATAGGGAATCAGACCAATAGCAGGTGGCACCGCGTGCAGGTAACACCCTACCCTTGATATAAATAAATAAAATAAATAAATAAATTCTCTGTACAACACACAGCGCCATCTAGCCCTGTGGTAAGCGACTAAGCTTGTGTTACGGTGACTAGACAACGGATATAATACATAGATTTATTTTTCTTTTGTAAATACATACATATATATTGATATGGGAGGTCTACACGACTGTTGCGCTATCTCCCATATCCTTCTGCAGACCCAGCACTGGATTGATGCTGGGAATAGGGCTTCTCCTTTTCTGATCCACCCTTCACCCATGCCAGATATAAGTTTTATGGCATAAACATATTTGCTCTAATGTCTTTATCCAGGGAGGAAAACGTAAACTACGTTTGTATGGAGAAAGAGAATGGAATAAACGCCCTTAAAGAAAAAAAACTGGCTTTAATTCTCCTCCTTATACATGTCAATATTGACGGAACTTTAAAGAATTACCAGTTAAAATCCAGCATGCATCTTGACTTTTTCTCCACAAAAAAATGTAATATTGTAGTACAATTTTTCTCTCGTTGCACTGCGCCCGCCCATAAGACCAATGTGTAAGAAAGAGAGTGAAATACTCTCTGCACCACTCTCATGTTTTACGACCCAGTGTCATCAATGAGTAATACTACAATAAATATTTAACAATTATGACTATGGCCTGGAGGAAGTGCGGCGAACATCAAATTAACGAACTTACAATTGTTACTCTTATTACAGGGTGACTCCACATTTATTCCGGTGCGAGCTGGTGAAACCACAGACAGTGATGATGCAGCACCAAGAGCGGTGCGATTCAACAAAGTTGCTGAAGTAAGAAATACAAAAACTTTAACCGCCGCAAATAGACCGTCTCAAATTGGGTACCTTTTGCGTGATGCGGTACATACGGTATTAGCACGTTTTTTTAGCCCTTACTGTCCTGACAAAGGTGCAAGTAGGACTCTATGGTAACCAAGCGTTTAGCTATTTTATCCTTTGCGTACAGACAGAACCCTAAAAAGACCAAAAAAAAGTGCTATATGGCAACTCCAATTTTCTGAGACATGCCAAGGCCAAATTGAAATTCTATTTCGATTCTTATTTTCTTCTTTCTATTTCGAGTCAATTCAGCACCACCCTGAGAAACTAAAATATTGTATCCCGCCTTATATGAGGCGACCCAGGGGCGTCTCTAGCGGGTGTGCAGGGTGTACACAGCACACGGGCGCAGCGGCCTCAGGGGCGCCGCGGCGCCCCTGATACCGCGGCGCCCACACCCAGCCCTCGTATCAGAATCGCATTTCGGAAACTATGAGGTTTATTTTATTTCATATTTATTTTTAAAGATTCTATTATGGTCTACGTTAGGTAGGTAGGTATGAGATGGTAATCCGAAATAGTATATTAGGGCTAAATGTCGCATCGCTATTTACTCAAAGGCGCGTGTCGGGAGGGTGATTCTTCGACCGGAATATTTTGTTTGCTTATTTTTATGAAAAAGTATTAAACCCTGTGCCAGAGCAAATCTTTTGTACCTACTTTATTAATTACTTGATTAATATAATAGAAAATGGTTAAAGAGGCACCACTGTAAAGCTAATATTTTAGGAGAAATATAAAATTTTTAAAAGATGACTCTTGAAGATAATGACAACGTGTCGATGTTAATGATTGAGTGAAAAATGACGCCTGATACGATTAATGATTTTGCGTAAATATCAAGGTATGAAAATAGCATATTTTATAAGAATTACATAAAACAAGTAAATTAAGAATCATTTCTCTATATCAAAATACAATTACATAAAGAATTAAATATTTAGATTTATAAACAGAAACGTGTGTATGGGGCCCACTGGGTGTGAATGGGGCCCACTAAGATCGTTGGGCCCAAGCCAACCTCACCTGCTAGCTTGGTGCACGAGACGAGGCTCTGGCGCAGACTTTCCCTTCGGGGTTGGGAGGTCAGAACTCAGACGGCAGTCGCTCCCGTAAAAGTCGAAATTCGCCAAATCTTTTATAGGATTTCAAAAAATGATTGCCACACGGATAGGGTGCCGCCATATAACGGCGCACAGGAGCTTCGCCCGACTCCTGTGGTAAGTGGACGAGGGCTACCGGGCGGGCACGGCCAAAGACGCGAGCCCCGAAATACAAGGTGAAACTCGGCTTCGCAACGTGGAACATTCTCACGGACGCGCGGGGGAGCTGGCCGACGTACTCTTCAGGCGGAAGGCAACAAACTGATCTACACGGGTGCACCTGGTGGAGAGAACGGGGTGGCTGTGGTGCTCGCTGAGGGATTGCATGGCTATATCTTGGAGGTGAATCGCTTTAGCGATCGACTTATGTGCGTGAAGGTGCTTATTGGGGGGGTTCCTACTTACGTCGTCGTAAGTACATACGCGCCACAAGTCGGTTGTAGCGACGCTGATAAGAGGTGGTTTTGGGATAAACTCGGCGAGGTCCTTGGGGCTATCTCGTTGTCACAGGGAATCGTTTTGGGTGGTGATCTGAACGGTCATGTGGGTAAAATGGGGATGGAATTTGAACGTGTTCATGGAGGCTACGGATATGGCGGTCGGAATGGGGAAGGGGAAAAACCCTACGTACGTGTGCCACTGCCGACCTGGAACTTGTGAACATGTCGTCGCTTTAATAACCTTTTATTTTGTACCATGGTATTAATTAATGGTAAAATAAATTACTTCATGTTCAAGACAAATTCAATACCTTTCTAGGACCTTTTGAATTATTCAATTCAGACATTTCATTCAAAAGATATCGGTGTATATAGGTACCTATTGTTTCCCGACATATTTTTTTAACTTCACAATAAAATAATATTAGGGGTACCTACGTAAAGTTAGTACCTACTGCTGTTTGTACCTTTATTATTCCATATTGGAATCACTCTTAACTCTTACTAGAGGGCGCCAAGGAGATATTTGCACACGGGCGCTACATGACCTAGAGACGCCCCTGAGGCGACCTCTACAGCGTTGTCTGTTGCATCTCAAAGGTTTGCATTGTGTAGGAGGACACGAAGAGCATGCCAGCAGATAAGACGTTGTTTGCTGTAGTTTGATGAGTATTGCAGGTGCGTGTGATGTCAGCCGCAATGGCAGGGGAAGCGTTACTAGCGCGCCTGTCGTGGGCGGCGTCGGTGCGCGCCACGGAGCACGCGCAGCGCCGCGCCGCCGCCGCCGCCACCCGCCGGCATCTCAGGCTCGCTATGCTGTTCTTTATGCCGGTAAGTTTATCTAATTACACGACACAAGCTGTGCTGTGCTGACCCGGCGGCGTACTGG